>CM023458.1:69542829-70142829 GCA_013339765.2 Haemaphysalis longicornis
AGTTGTTCGTTTATGAGTTCCCACTTTGGTTCCCTTTATTACGTAAGTAAACTTGGACCATTATACACATTCGTGTTTACTGGGTGTTTCTTTTGTGTGACCCATCTGTAATACCTCTGTAGCACGTTGTGTTCTTTTTTAGGTGAGAGATCTGCCGGACTGGAGGAGCAAACGTCGCTTCTCAACCAAGCGAATTTTCAGATGGATTGTTTCGATTGAGGTAGCGGTCATCTATTGGCGGTGAGCGCGAACACAGGCGGCGCTGCGAAGCGCGCCTCTGTGACGTCAGCTTAGGGATTCTCGCATTTGTCGTCTGCTTCACTCAGGATCGCTCTCCCTGCTGTTTCTTTGCGCTCGGTCAACGTCTGATGCTTGTCCGCACCAGAATTGGCGTGTGGGTAACTTTTTATCATAATAATAGGCTTAAAATCGCATACACTAGCTCATGGTGTCAATTAAAGTATATTTTGGATACCGCTACGTGAGAAACATTGCCGGCGCCACCCCATTCCTTGCGAAGCCGGTCCTGTGCGGAGCACGAAGAGTCGGAGCTAGGCGTCAGCATCTCATGTAAGCATTCGAATAAAAGGAACAGTCAGCTGCTAATAACCGACAACAGCGAAAATGGAAGACCAAAACAAATTCTAGGCCTTCAGGGCTGTCGGCTTTGGCAGAAGGCATCACGATTCCCGGTAATCATATGTAAGGTAAAACAGTTTTTGCAACCTTGCCGAACGCTCGAACGTATTTTGTCACATCACTTTACGTTGTCAAGGCATGAAAGTTTGCCGACATGCACTATAGACTGCAAAAACTGTAGGTTGAGTTCCAAATAACCCAGTGTGTATATACGCGCGTGCTGATTCTATACCAGGCATCTAACCAGTATGGAGGTTTATTGAGCAAAACGAGTCACGTCTTCGTTAAATTTATAGTAACACATATATGTTTGTTAAGACCTGGAGGGATATTTCGGAACATTTTGCACAGCCATATCTTCCCGATATTCGGATATGCATTATAGGAAAACTGCACTCAAGAGGAGGAGGAGGAGTAAGGGGAGGAGGGGAAAACTTTGTTTAACAATTAAATCGATCTGGTTAGTGGGCCGGGTCCTCAGTCCAGGACAAGAGAGTAAAAGTAATTTTCTTCAAATCATAGAACACCATCTTGAGTAGAATAGGATTTGTTCTTCGCGCCTGGAAGGGTTGAAAAGCAATAAAGAGCTACTTGGAATTCTTCTTCGGTTTCGAGTCTTGTAATATATGCAGGTATACTATTTATTACGTTAGTTAGCGAGTATATCATGCCTTCAACACCGTAATCATGTCATCATTGTTCGAGTTGAGAGTCAGTTCGTTATGATAACGATATAATTACGATAGAAATTCGGAGCACAAAAGCCGCCTTCGAGTACTGTGGACCACGTTGTTAGGGCGCGATCGCGGTGGCGTAGCACAAACCTTCTCATTGTATTTGCATGTGAATAAACAAAGCACGCTGCGGATATGCACCTTCTTGCACGCAGCCGTAATGAAAGCCAATTTGTGAAGAAGGGAATGTATGCCATACAAAATGAAGGAAATATCCACACGACCTTTGTGAGGCTCCCAAACATCCCGAAACCTCCTAATAAGAAGTTGGTGACGGCGCAGGAAAATTAATGCGTTGGGCAGAAAAAAAAGCAAGAAACATTAATCGATACAAGACAACAACGAAAGAAACAGAAGAAAGCCGCTTTATTTCCTGCTGTGCGATGAGCGTGTAGAGGCCGCTGCTTGGTACGTAGTATTAGACTGTTGAGTCTTCATAGGAGCATCTCAAAAATACTGCAGGGAAGCCTACGCATTTTCAATACTTATCGAGAAGCTCTTATCGCTGATCCTAGCGAATAAGCAAGAAAGGACGAGTTACACACGATCTTCTGACCGATACTCTGAAGAAAGTTGTTCTTATCTCTTCGTGTGTTGCAAACTGTGGGGGATACAGCTTCAAATTATTCAGATGCGTCAGAAGCTGGCAAATAACTGAGTCGCTAGAAATACGCTTTTTAACGCACTACAGCAACGAAGCGGGCGATTTCTAGCCCAGGCACTGTTGCCCCTCACAAGCGGAGTGTAGCAGACGACAGCGGCGCGAATCCCTAAGCCGACGTCAGAGCCAGGGGGCGCCACTCAAAGATCTCACCGCCAATATACAGTTGGACAGGAAGAAAAGAAGAAAAAGGTCCGACGGGTTAGTATTCGTTCCCGAATAGTATTTGGAGAGTGTAGAAAATTTCTGAGAGCGTATTTTGATTTGTTTTAGTAGTTCAATTTATGAACTGCTATGCAGCCCATAACTAGTCGCGCCCTATGCTTTCCAGCTGCTGCTGGTGTGACGCAGGTCACAGCAGTCACAGTCGATAACGGGCCACATCATTGGTGACTGGATCCACTTTGCGAATATTGGGCTTACAGGAACCCACAAGGTAAGCAATAAACTAATATTCTCAAAATTTAATAGTGCATTTATATTTAAATGATTTTCATCCTAATCTTGCCTAATAAAAATACATGAACCATGCAGAAGACACAACACTCCGCTAGCGAGCGACTTTGACGAATAGTCACTAACCTCGGTACTCGGGACTCGCGACTCGGGAGATTCAAGTTGGGAGTCAGGTGACCCAAAATTTTGTGCGCTTGCTTTCTTCTGGTCATATGGTTAGCACGAGTTGCTGCGTAGCTGCTTGTTCAGTTACTCTCCTTTTAGTGCGTGAGTGTGTGCATGTGCGTGTGTGTGCGTGTGTGCGCTCGTTAACTAAACAATCCTTAGGCGGCGACTACTTTTTCGCGCAAAAACCGCCTACTGCCGCAGCGTACTGAAGTAGGAAATGTTTGCTTTTTCCACACAGACGCAGCCAGCCCCTGGATGGAGCCTCCTCTCCTGCACAGCAGCAGCAAGGAATGGAAGGTAAATAAAAAAAAATGGTTGTAACCATGCAAAAATAAAATAAAATTTTATTTGAAATTTCACTTTTCCTTGTTATTTTGAAAATGCCTTTAAAATATATCGTAACCGGCAAACGTGGATAACAGAAACAATGCTCCACGATACACATTCACACGTGGCAAAACCGTTTGGCAAAACGTCACTGTAACGTTCCTGGTCCACATTCTGAAAAGGTTTTGCAACCGTTAAAAGATTGTTTCAAGCGTGTTTTCTGCAACGTTAAGTAAATGTAAATCCAACATAATTAATATGTTGTCGAAATGCTTCCTCACAGTTCCAATAATGTTTGACGAAACGTTACTGTAACGTTTTTTAGTTGTTCTTAAAATGTTTTTGTAGGGTGCTTCTGCAACGTTAGGTAAACGTAACTCCAAAAGTATTTATATGTTGTAGAAATGCTTTCTTACTGTTCGCATAACGTTTGGCGAAATGTGATGTAACGTTTACATTGTTTTTAAACGTTTTTTGAACGTTATTAGCTTGTTCGCTGCAACGTTAGGGAATGTAACACTAACATTAATACTATGTTGTAAAAATGTTTTGTGGACGTTTAAATAATGTTTGGCAAAACATTACTGTAACGTTTTTGATAACATTAGTTAAACATTTCAAAAAAAATGACATTAAGAACATTACTCTAACGTTAGCACCAAACAAAAAAAATACGTTCTTCTAATGTTTTGGTGCTACTTGGGTTAAGCACGCGGTCACGGACAAACTTGCCCTCCAAAATGGCACAATTTGGACCTCAAGAGTTTATTTCTCTTCCCTTGGTAATGTAGCCTGGTGAGGGTAAGTAATAATAGACACCGGGAATCCTAGATGTTACAGTTCTGAGCGGCCGGCCGCGGACGGTCCGAAGACTTCGTGCCGACCGGAAGTCCCTTAGGAATACATTGGAAAATCGAGCACCGGATCGCATATCCTGAAGTCCGAGGACAATCCTGGATTTTTAATCGAGAAGGCCCACCATTTCAAGATTAGAACCTGAACTAGACGGCAAGCTTACACGTCAGTTCATCATAGATATCATCATCATCATTATCATAACTAGCCTACTAAGGTCCACTCCAGAAGGAAGGCCTCTCCCCCTGACCTCCAACTGCCCATGTCCCGCGCTGCTCCAGAACAAAGTTTACCCCAGAATTTCGTTAGTTCATCCCTCCATCCGTTTAATATGCATAATTCGTCAAGATCAGGAAAACAAAATAAAAGTGCGTGCGTGGGCGAATGTGGTAAGAAAATGACCTCCTTCAATGCTCGGGAGCAATAAACATACGTCATACGTTTCGCCCTCAATGTCGTGGGAGGGGCATCCACCTTGGCAGGCTGGCTCGTGATAATTTTGCGGTCTGAAATGGGAGTCGCTACGTTACACCTAACGCTTGTAGATTTCAAGACCGCCTAATGCATGTCACGACGTCAAATTTACGCGAAAATACAGCGGCAGTTTCCCAAGCTCTATGACAAAAACTGCACTACGACCGGCGGGCGAACAGGCCACCGGAAGCCACCGTTAACGACCACTCTCCGTGGCCTTTCAGCGCCTCGTCACGATTGGGTACAACTTGCGCGTGGAAGCTCCGGCTGTGCGGTGTCGCTAACCACCGGCGACCTTCTCTCTCGAGGAGGTGCGTCGTGCCGTGCAGGGCCGAACTGGGTGGAACCAGTCGGCACAGGCAGGTGCGGCGAAGCTCGAATGAGCTCCGCTGTGCACCTGCACTTTCACTTCACATAGCATAAAGGTACCCTATGAATGATACACGGAAGTTGTGGGTGAGAGTGGCTGTGTCGATTGCCGCCTTCATTATAACATTGGCTTACAATACATCTAAGAAAGACGAGAGTTTTAGTGCACTTGCAAGTGCAATGATGTCTCTGTGATGACGGGCGTCATCAGGACCGGCATGATCATCGTCATCGACATCGGATCGGCGAGTCTGCCACTCTTTCATCGAAATCAGCATCCCACACAACGGAGGGCCTCGGGAGCCGAGGAACAAATCAAAAACGTGGAAGTCAGGACATGCGGGTTCTCGGGATAGAAGCTGTTCTTGAAACACCGGGCATTCTGCCTAAGAAGTTAACCGGGGGCCCCAGAAAATGATGTCCGGCGATAGTACCGCGGGCGCGGAGAACGGGTACATACGCATTACCGCCACGGAGTTGGTGATTGTAAACAAGAAATTACTGGTCGCAGCCAGCTCTCCGTACGCAACTAGATTGTGAAAGCATTGAGGAAACAGCATTAATGAAACGGCCGTGAGCGTTTTGGCGGCAGCTGCCATCTCTAGGGCTCAACCTCCCGTAGCAGGTATGTTGGAACTGCGAGTGGATACGTTGCTGTCGCCGCCAAATGGCTTGAAAGCTCGCCAATTACGACATCTGCTGTCGCTTGTATGTGCAGATGCATATAAAGTCTTCGGCGCGGCACCACCAAGCGTGATTCGGTCATCCGCTCCGAAGAGTTTAGGTTCCCTTCAAACGCTCCATCTGTGGCGCTTATTACGACAGGAAGATCAGGTGAAGTGTGGAAGCGCAGAGAAAAAAAAAAAAAACGCCATCGATTACCGCTGTGGCTCGGATCGTATGCTGAGCCTGCGCCCTAGGCGAGCATCACGTATCTTGCGAAGGGCACTGTTGAGGTATCTGAAATCTTGAGCGATACAGTTCGCTGCGCAAGTCGTTGAAGTAGCTTATTTTAACGATACATTTTCAGCGTAGTCCGATGCAAAATCAGCAACTGAGTGTCTGAGGCGGCACAACATGGAAGTTCGTCACTTCACCCCTCTGTAATTAAATCCCAGTGTAAGGTATACATTCTGCGGCATACATGGTTATCGCAGTCTAGTCGATTGATTGAGTGATTGATAATGAGGTTTAACGCGCCGACGCTACACAGGCTACGAGGCGCGCTGTAGTGGAGGGCTCCGGATTAATTTTGACCACCTGGAGATCTGTAACGTGCCCCGAAATGTACAAACAAGCGTTTTTGCTTTTCACCTCCATCAGGAAAGCGGCTGCCGCGGCCGGGAAAACCCGCCTTAGTGAGCACCTACTCAATGACGCAAATGAAGTCGTAAAATTTCAAGTCTCTAGGTTTAACAGTTTTGGCTGGGCGTTGATGAGCCAGTCAGTCAGTCAGTCGGACAGTCGGGCACTTCTTTTTATAGGTATAGATTATTCGTCAAGATCAGGAAAACAAAATAAAAGTGCGCGCGTGGGCGAATGTGGTACGAAAATGACCTCCTTCAAACGCTCGGGAGCAATAAACATACGTCACACGTTTCGCCCTCAATGTCGTGGGAGGGGCATCCACCTTGGCAGGGTGGCTCGTGATAATTTTGGGGTCTGAAATGGGAGTCGCTGCGTTACACGTAACGCTTGTAGATTTCAAGACCGCCTAATGCATGTGACGACGTCAAATTCACGCGAAAATACAGCGGCAGTTCCCCAAGCTCTAATGACATAAAAATTTTGCCCTCCCCCCCCCAAATCCTTCACAAGTCCGCACACCTTAAGCGATGGAATCAGTAGAACCGTGGTGATTCGAAGGACAAAGCCGCCGTAGCCATTTCAGCGCCGGTGATACCAACAGGGACGCTGAAGTCCTGAGGCGAATGAAATGCCTCGGAAGGGATCTCATTGCGGTCTGGAACAGGGACGGCGGTGGAGGCTCCCAATACGATGCTTTCACGCACCCTCCCGCCAGCATCCGCTGCACTCCCTGCCAATCCCGCCTGACAATCCAGCAGAAATAGCGTACGACGTACTCAGCCTCTTCGAAAATCGCCTCCCACGCATGTCGGAGCCACCTGACAACCATCGCGAGTGTGCGTTCGCGGCCGTAGTAAGTACGGTCGCGAACTTGCTCAGGGGTGAGCCGATAAGGCCCGTAAACATCGTAGTAGAATGAGAAATCCATAAGTCATGTTTAAACTCAGGGCGGCTGGGTGCATTCTCAACTGCGCTGTAACCCTGCTCAGCGCAGCAAGGGTCTGTACTACGACCGGCGGGCGACCAGGCCACCGGAAGCCACCGTTAACGACCACTCTCCGTGGCCTTTCAGCGCCTCGTCACGATTGGGTACAACTTGCGCGTGGAAGCTCCGGCTGTGCGGTGTCGCTAACCACCGGCGACCTTCTCTCTCGAGGAGGTCGTGCCGTGCAGGGCCGAACTGGTGGAACCAGTCGGCACAGGCAGGTGCGGCGAAGCTCGAATGAGCTCCGCTGTGCACCTGCACTTTCACTTCACATAGCATAAAGGTACCCTATGAATGATACACGGAAGTTGTGGGTGAGAGTGCTGTGTCGATTGCCGCCTTCATTATAACATTGGCTTACAATACATCTAAGAAAGACGAGAGTTTTAGTGCACTTGCAAGTGCAATGATGTCTCTGTGATGACGGGCGTCATCAGGACCGGCATGATCATCGTCATCGACATCGGATCGGCGAGTCTGCCACTCTTTCATCGAAATCAGCATCCCACACAACGGAGGGCCTCGGGAGCCGAGGAACAAATCAAAAACGTGGAAGTCAGGACATGCGGGTTCTCGGGATAGAAGCTGTTCTTGAAACACCGGGCATTCTGCCTAAGAAGTTAACCGGGGGCCCCAGAAAATGATGTCCGGCGATAGTACCGCGGGCGCGGAGAACGGGTACATACGCATTACCGCCACGGAGTTGGTGATTGTAAACAAGAAATTGCTGGTCGCAGCCAGCTAAGCATTGAGGAAACAGCATTAATGAAACGGCCGTGAGCGTTTTGGCGGCAGCTGCCATCTCTAGGGCTCAACCTCCCGTAGCAGGTATGTTGGAACTGCGAGTGGATACGTTGCTGTCGCCGCCAAATGGCTTGGAAGCTCGCCAATTACGACATCTGCTGTCGCTTGTATGTGCAGATGCATATAAAGTCTTCGGCGCGGCACCACCAAGCGCGATTCGGTCATCCGCTCCGAAGAGTTTAGGTTCCCTTCAAACGCTCCATGTGTGGCGCTTATTACGACAGGAAGATCGGGTGAAGTGTGGAAGCGCAGAGAAAAAAAAAAAAAAAACGCCATCGATTACCGCTGTGGCTCGGATCGTATGCTGAGCCTGCGCCCTAGGCGAGCATCACGTATCTTGCGAAGGGCACTGTTGAGGTATCTGAAATCTTGAGCGATACAGTTCGCTGCGCAAGTCGTTGAAGTAGCTTATTTTAACGATACATTTTCAGCGTAGTCCGATGCAAAATCACAACTGAGTGTCTGAGGCGGCACAACATGGAAGTTCGTCACTTCACCCCTCTGTAATTAAATCCCGTGTAAGGTATACATTCTGCGGCATGCATGGTTATCGCAGTCTAGTCGATTGATTGAGTGATTGATAATGAGGTTTAACGCGCCGACGCTACACAGGCTACGAGGCGCGCTGTAGTGGAGGGCTCCGGATTAATTTTGACCACCTGGAGATCTGTAACGTGCCCCGAAATGTACAAACAAGCGTTTTTGCTTTTCACCTCCATCAGGAAAGCGGCTGCCGCGGCCGGGAAAACCCGCCTTAGTGAGCACCTACTCAATGACGCAAATGAACTCGTAAAATTTCAAGTCTCTAGGTTTAACAGTTTTGGCTGGGCGTTGATGAGCCAGTCAGTCAGTCAGTCGGACAGTCGGGCACTTCTTTTTATAGGTATAGATTATTCGTCAAGATCAGGAAAACAAAATAAAAGTGCGCGCGTGGGCGAATGTGGTACGAAAATGACCTCCTTCAACGCTCGGGAGCAATAAACATACGTCACACGTTTCGCCCTCAATGTCGTGGGAGGGGCATCCACCTTGGCAGGCTGGCTCGTGATAATTTTGGGGTCTGAAATGGGAGTCGCTACGTTACACCTAACGCTTGTAGATTTCAAGACCGCCTAATGCATGTGACGACGTCAAATTCACGCGAAAATACAGCGGCAGTTCCCCAAGCTCTAATGACATAAAAATTTTGCCCTCCCCCCCCAAATCCTTCACAAGTCCGCACACCTTAAGCGATGGAATCAGTAGAACCGTGGTGATTCGAAGGACAAAGCCGCCGTAGCCATTTCAGCGCCGGTGATACCAACAGGGACGCTGAAGTCCTGAGGCGAATGAAATGCCTCGGAAGGGATCTCATTGCGGTCTGGAACAGGGACGGCGGTGGAGGCTCCCAATACGATGCTTCACGCACCCCTCCCGCCAGCATCCGCTGCACTCCCTGCCAATCCCGCCTGACAATCCAGCAGAAATAGCGTACGACGTACTCAGCCTCTTCGAAAATCGCCTCCCACGCATGTCGGAGCCACCTGACAACCATCGCGAGTGTGCGTTCGCGGCCGTAGTAAGTACGGTCGCGAACTTGCTCAGGGGTGAGCCGATAAGGCCCGTAAACATCGTAGTAGAATGAGAAATCCATAAGTAATGTTTAAACTCAGGGCGGCTGGGTGCATTCTCAACTGCGCTGTAACCCTGCTCAGCGCAGCAGGTCTGTACTACGACCGGCGGGCGACCAGGCCACCGGAAGCCACCGTTAACGACCACTCTCCGTGGCCTTTCAGCGCCTCGTCACGATTGGGTACAACTTGCGCGTGGAAGCTCCGGCCTGTGCGGTGTCGCTAACCACCGGCGACCTTCTCTCTCGAGGAGGTCGTGCCGTGCAGGGCCGAACTGGGTGGAGCCAGTCGGCACAGGCAGGTGCGGCGAAGCTCGAACGAGCTCCGCTGTGCACCTGCACTTTCACTTCACATAGCATAAAGGTACCCTATGAATGATACACGGAAGTTGTGGGTGAGAGTGGCTGTGTCGATTGCCGCCTTCATTATAACATTGGCTTACAATACATCCAAGAAAGACGAGAGTTTTAGTGCACTTGCAAGTGCAATGATGTCTCTGTGATGACGGGCGTCATCAGGACCGGCATGATCATCGTCATCGACATCGGATCGGCGAGTCTGCCACTCTTTCAATCGAAATCAGCATCCCACACAACGGAGGGCCTCGGGAGCCGAGGAACAAATCAAAAACGTGGAAGTCAGGACATGAGGGTTCTCGGGACTAGAAGCTGTTCTTGAAACACCGGGCATTCTGCCTAAGAAGTTAACCGGGGGCCCTAGAAAATGATGTCCGGCGATAGTACCGCGGGCGCGGAGAACGGGTACATACGCATTACCGCCACGGAGGTTGGTGATTGTAAACAAGAAATTGCTGGTCGCAGCCAGCTCTCCGTACGCAACTAGATTGTGAAAGCATTGAGGAAACAGCATTAATGAAACGGCCGTGAGCGTTTTGGCGGCAGCTGCCATCTCTAGGGCTCAACCTCCCGTAGCAGGTATGTTGGAACTGCGAGTGGATACGTTGCTGTCGCCGCCAAATGGCTTGGAAGCTCGCCAATTACGACATCTGCTGTCGCTTGTATGTGCAGATGCATATAAAGTCTTCGGCGCGGCACCACCAAGCGCGATTCGGTCATCCGCTCCGAAGAGTTTAGGTTCCCTTCAAACGCTCCATGTGTGGCGCTTATTACGACAGGAAGATCGGGTGAAGTGTGGAAGCGCAGAGAAAAAAAAAAAAAAAAACGCCATCGATTACCGCTGTGGCTCGGATCGTATGCTGAGCCTGCGCCCTAGGCGAGCATCACGTATCTTGCGAAGGGCACTGTTGAGGTATCTGAAATCTTGAGCGATACAGTTCGCTGCGCAAGTCGTTGAAGTAGCTTATTTTAACGATACATTTTCAGCGTAGTCCGATGCAAATCACAACTGAGTGTCTGAGGCGGCACAACAGGGAAGTTCCGTCACTTCACCCCTCTGTAATTAAATCCCGTGTAAGGTATACATTCTGCGGCATGCATGGTTATCGCAGTCTAGTCGATTGATTGAGTGATTGATAATGAGGTTTAACGCGCCGACGCTACACAGGCTACGAGGGCGCGCTGTAGTGGAGGGCTCCGGATTAATTTTGACCACCTGGAGATCTGTAACGTGCCCCGAAATGTACAAACAAGCGTTTTTGCTTTTCACCTCCATTAGGAAAGCGGCTGCCGCGGCCGGGAAAACCCGCCTTAGTGAGCGCCTACTCAATGACGCAAATGAACTCGTAAAATTTCAAGTCTCTAGGTTTAACAGTTTTGGCTGGGCGTTGATGAGCCAGTCAGTCAGTCAGTCGGACAGTCGGGCACTTCTTTTTATAGGTATAGATTATTCGTCAAGATCAGGAAAACAAAATAAAAGTGCGCGCGTGGGCGAATGTGGTACGAAAATGACCTCCTTCAACGCTCGGGAGCAATAAACATACGTCACACGTTTCGCCCTCAATGTCGTGGGAGGGGCATCCACCTTGGCAGGCTGGCTCGTGATAATTTTGGGGTCTGAAATGGGAGTCGCTACGTTACACCTAACGCTTGTAGATTTCAAGACCGCCTAATGCATGTGACGACGTCAAATTCACGCGAAAATACAGCGGCAGTTCCCCAAGCTCTAATGACATAAAATTTTGCCCTCCCCCCCCAAATCCTTCACAAGTCCGCACACCTTAAGCGATGGAATCAGTAGAACCGTGGTGATTCGAAGGACAAAGCCGCCGTAGCCATTTCAGCGCCGGTGATACCAACAGGGACGCTGAAGTCCTGAGGCGAATGAAATGCCTCGGAAGGGATCTCATTGCGGTCTGGAACAGGGACGGCGGTGGAGGCTCCCAATACGATGCTTCACGCACCCCTCCCGCCAGCATCCGCTGCACTCCCTGCCAATCCCGCCTGACAATCCAGCAGAAATAGCGTACGACGTACTCAGCCTCTTCGAAAATCGCCTCCCACGCATGTCGGAGCCACCTGACAACCATCGCGAGTGTGCGTTCGCGGCCGTAGTAAGTACGGTCGCGAACTTGCTCAGGGGTGAGCCGATAAGGCCCGTAAACATCGTAGTAGAATGAGAAATCCATAAGTCATGTTTAAACTCAGGGCGGCTGGGTGCATTCTCAACTGCGCTGTAACCCTGCTCAGCGCAGCAGGGTCTGTACTACGACCGGCGGGCGACCAGGCCACCGGAAGCCACCGTTAACGACCACTCTCCGTGGCCTTTCAGCGCCTCGTCACGATTGGGTACAACTTGCGCGTGGAAGCTCCGGCCGTGCGGTGTCGCTAACCACCGGCGACCTTCTCTCTCGAGGAGGTCGTGCCGTGCAGGGCCGAACTGGGTGGAGCCAGTCGGCACAGGCAGGTGCGGCGAAGCTCGAACGAGCTCCGCTGTGCACCTGCACTTTCACTTCACATAGCATAAAGGTACCCTATGAATGATACACGGAAGTTGTGGGTGAGAGTGGCTGTGTTCGATTGCCGCCTTCATTATAACATTGGCTTACAATACATCAAGAAAGACGAGAGTTTTAGTGCACTTGCAAGTGCAATGATGTCTCTGTGATGACGGGCGTCATCAGGACCGGCATGATCATCGTCATCGACATCGGATCGGCGAGTCTGCCACTCTTTCATCGAAATCAGCATCCCACACAACGGAGGGCCTCGGGAGCCGAGGAACAAATCAAAAACGTGGAAGTCAGGACATGCGGGTTCTCGGGATAGAAGCTGTTCTTGAAACACCGGGCATTCTGCCTAAGAAGTTAACCGGGGGCCCTAGAAAATGATGTCCGGCGATAGTACCGCGGGCGCGGAGAACGGGTACATACGCATTACCGCCACGGAGTTGGTGATCGTAAACAAGAAATTACTGGTCGCAGCCAGCTCTCCGTACGCAACTAGATTGTGAAAGCATTGAGGAAACAGCGTTAATGAAACGGCCGTGAGCGTTTTGGCGGCAGCTGCCATCTCTAGGGCTCAACCTCCCGTAGCAGGTATGTTGGAACTGCGAGTGGATACGTTGCTGTCGCCGCCAAATGGCTTGGAAGCTCGCCAATTACGACATCTGCTGTCGCTTGTATGTGCAGATGCATATAAAGTCTTCGGCGCGGCACCACCAAGCGCGATTCGGTCATCCGCTCCGAAGAGTTTAGGTTCCCTTCAAACGCTCCATGTGTGGCGCTTATTACGACAGGAAGATCGGGTGAAGTGTGGAAGCGCAGAGAAAAAAAAAAAAAACGCCATCGATTACCGCTGTGGCTCGGATCGTATGCTGAGCCTGCGCCCTAGGCGAGCATCACGTATCTTGCGAAGGGCACTGTTGAGGTATCTGAAATCTTGAGCGATACAGTTCGCTGCGCAAGTCGTTGAAGTAGCTTATTTTAACGATACATTTTCAGCGTAGTCCGATGCAAAATCACAACTGAGTGTCTGAGGCGGCACAACATGGAAGTTCGTCACTTCACCCCTCTGTAATTAAATCCCGTGTAAGGTATACATTCTGCGGCATGCATGGTTATCGCAGTCTAGTCGATTGATTGAGTGATTGATAATGAGGTTTAACGCGCCGACGCTACACAGGCTACGAGGCGCGCTGTAGTGGAGGGCTCCGGATTAATTTTGACCACCTGGAGATCTGTAACGTGCCCCGAAATGTACAAACAAGCGTTTTTGCTTTTCACCTCCATCAGGAAAGCGGCTGCCGCGGCCGGGAAAAACCCGCCTTAGTGAGCACCTACTCAATGACGCAAATGAACTCGTAAAATTTCAAGTCTCTAGGTTTAACAGTTTTGGCTGGGCGTTGATGAGCCAGTCAGTCAGTCAGTCGGACAGTCGGGCACTTCTTTTTATAGGTATAGATTATTCGTCAAGATCAGGAAAACAAAATAAAAGTGCGCGCGTGGGCGAATGTGGTACGAAAATGACCTCCTTCAACGCTCGGGAGCAATAAACATACGTCACACGTTTCGCCCTCAATGTCGTGGGAGGGGCATCCACCTTGGCAGGCTGGCTCGTGATAATTTTGGGGTCTGAAATGGGAGTCGCTACGTTACACCTAACGCTTGTAGATTTCAAGACCGCCTAATGCATGTGACGACGTCAAATTCACGCGAAAATACAGCGGCAGTTCCCCAAGCTCTAATGACATAAAAATTTTGCCCTCCCCCCCCAAATCCTTCACAAGTCCGCACACCTTAAGCGATGGAATCAGTAGAACCGTGGTGAATTTCGAAGGACAAAGCCGCCGTAGCCATTTCAGCGCCGGTGATACCAACAGGGACGCTGAAGTCCTGAGGCGAATGAAATGCCTCGGAAGGGATCTCATTGCGGTCTGGAACAGGGACGGCGGTGGAGGCTCCCAATACGATGCTTCACGCACCCCTCCCGCCAGCATCCGCTGCACTCCCTGCCAATCCCGCCTGACAATCCAGCAGAAATAGCGTACGACGTACTCAGCCTCTTCGAAAATCGCCTCCCACGCATGTCGGAGCCACCTGACAACCATCGCGAGTGTGCGTTCGCGGCCGTAGTAAGTACGGTCGCGAACTTGCTCAGGGGTGAGCCGATAAGGCCCGTAAACATCGTAGTAGAATGAGAAATCCATAAGTCATGTTTAAACTCAGGGCGGCTGGGTGCATTCTCAACTGCGCTGTAACCCTGCTCAGCGCAGCAGGGTCTGTACTACGACCGGCGGGCGACCAGGCCACCGGAAGCCACCGTTAACGACCACTCTCCGTGGCCTTTCAGCGCCTCGTCACGATTGGGTACAACTTGCGCGTGGAAGCTCCGGCTGTGCGGTGTCGCTAACCACCGGCGACCTTCTCTCTCGAGGAGGTCGTGCCGTGCAGGGCCGAACTGGTTGGAACCAGTCGGCACAGGCAGGTGCGGCGAAGCTCGAATGAGCTCCGCTGTGCACCTGCACTTTCACTTCACATAGCATAAAGGTACCCTATGAATGATACACGGAAGTTGTGGGTGAGAGTGGCTGTGTTGATTGCCGCCTTCATTATAACATTGGCTTATAATACATCCAAGAAAGACGAGAGTTTTAGTGCACTTGCAAGTGCAATGATGTCTCTGTGATGACGGGCGTCATCAGGACCGGCATGATCATCGTCATCGACATCGGATCGGCGAGTCTGCCACTCTTTCATCGAAATCAGCATCCCACACAACGGAGGGCCTCGGGAGCCGAGGAACAAATCAAAAAACGTGGAAGTCAGGACATGAGGGTTCTCGGGACTAGAAGCTGTTCTTGAAACACCGGGCATTCTGCCTAAGAAGTTAACCGGGGGCCCTAGAAAATGATGTCCGGCGATAGTACCGCGGGCGCGGAGAACGGGTACATACGCATTACCGCCACGGAGTTGGTGATTGTAAACAAGAAATTAGCTGGTCGCAGCCAGCTCTCCGTACGCAACTAGATTGTGAAAGCATTGAGGAAACAGCATTAATGAAACGGCCGTGAGCGTTTGGCGGCAGCTGCCATCTCTAGGGCTCAACCTCCCGTAGCAGGTATGTTGGAACTGCGAGTGGATACGTTGCTGTCGCCGCCAAATGGCTTGGAAGCTCGCCAATTACGACATCTGCTGTCGCTTGTATGTGCAGATGCATATAAAGTCTTCGGCGCGGCACCACCAAGCGCGATTCGGTCATCCGCTCCGAAGAGTTTAGGTTCCCTTCAAACGCTCCATGTGTGGCGCTTATTACGACAGGAAGATCGGGTGAAGTGTGGAAGCGCAGAGAAAAAAAAAAAAAAACGCCATCGATTACCGCTGTGGCTCGGATCGTATGCTGAGCCTGCGCCCTAGGCGAGCATCACGTATCTTGCGAAGGGCACTGTTGAGGTATCTGAAATCTTGAGCGATACAGTTCGCTGCGCAAGTCGTTGAAGTAGCTTATTTTAACGATACATTTTCAGCGTAGTCCGATGCAAAATCACAACTGAGTGTCTGAGGCGGCACAACATGGAAGTTCGTCACTTCACCCCTCTGTAATTAAATCCCGTGTAAGGTATACATTCTGCGGCATGCATGGTTATCGCAGTCTAGTCGATTGATTGAGTGATTGATAATGAGGTTTAACGCGCCGACGCTACACAGGCTACGAGGCGCGCTGTAGTGGAGGGCTCCGGATTAATTTTGACCACCTGGAGATCTGTAACGTGCCCCGAAATGTACAAACAAGCGTTTTTGCTTTTCACCTCCATCAGGAAAGCGGCTGCCGCGGCCGGGAAAACCCGCCTTAGTGAGCGCCTACTCAATGACGCAAATGAACTCGTAAAATTTCAAGTCTCTAGGTTTAACAGTTTTGGCTGGGCGTTGATGAGCCAGTCAGTCAGTCAGTCGGACAGTCGGGCACTTCTTTTGTAGGTATAGATTATTCGTCAAGATCAGGAAAACAAAATAAAAGTGCGCGCGTGGGCGAATGTGGTACGAAAATGACCTCCTTCAACGCTCGGGAGCAATAAACATACGTCACACGTTTCGCCCTCAATGTCGTGGGAGGGGCATCCAGCTTGGCAGGCTGGCTCGTGATAATTTTGGGGTCTGAAATGGGAGTCGCTACGTTACACCTAACGCTTGTAGATTTCAAGACCGCCTAATGCATGTGACGACGTCAAATTCACGCGAAAATACAGCGGCAGTTCCCCAAGCTCTAATGACATAAAAATTTTGCCCTCCCCCCCCCAAATCCTTCACAAGTCCGCACACCTTAAGCGATGGAATCAGTAGAACCGTGGTGAATTCGAAGGACAAAGCCGCCGTAGCCATTTCAGCGCCGGTGATACCAACAGGGACGCTGAAGTCCTGAGGCGAATGAAATGCCTCGGAAGGGATCTCATTGCGGTCTGGAACAGGGACGGCGGTGGAGGCTCCCAATACGATGCTTCACGCGCCCCTCCCGCCAGCATCCGCTGCACTCCCTGCCAATCCCGCCTGACAATCCAGCAGAAATAGCGTACGACGTACTCAGCCTCTTCGAAAATCGCCTCCCACGCATGTCGGAGCCACCTGACAACCATCGCGAGTGTGCGTTCGCGGCCGTAGTAAGTACGGTCGCGAACTTGCTCAGGGGTGAGCCGATAAGGCCCGTAAACATCGTAGTAGAATGAGAAATCCATAAGTCATGTTTAAACTCAGGGCGGCTGGGTGCATTCTCAACTGCGCTGTAACCCTGCTCAGCGCAGCAGGGTCTGTACTACGACCGGCGGGCGACCAGGCCACCGGAAGCCACCGTTAACGACCACTCTCCGTGGCCTTTCAGCGCCTCGTCACGATTGGGTACAACTTGCGCGTGGAAGCTCCGGCTGTGCGGTGTCGCTAACCACCGGCGACCTTCTCTCTCGAGGAGGTCGTGCCGTGCAGGGCCGAACTGGTTGAACCAGTCGGCAGCAGGCAGGTGCGGCGAAGCTCGAATGAGCTCCGCTGTGCACCTGCACTTTCACTTCACATAGCATAAAGGTACCCTATGAATGATACACGGAAGTTGTGGGTGAGAGTGGCTGTGTTGATTGCCGCCTTCATTATAACATTGGCTTATAATACATCCAAGAAAGACGAGAGTTTTAGTGCACTTGCAAGTGCAATGATGTCTCTGTGATGACGGGCGTCATCAGGACCGGCATGATCATCGTCATCGACATCGGATCGGCGAGTCTGCCACTCTTTCATCGAAATCAGCATCCCACACAACGGAGGGCCTCGGGAGCCGAGGAACAAATCAAAAACGTGGAAGTCAGGACATGAGGGTTCTCGGGACTAGAAGCTGTTCTTGAAACACCGGGCATTCTGCCTAAGAAGTTAACCGGGGGCCCTAGAAATGATGTCCGGCGATAGTACCGCGGGCGCGGAGAACGGGTACATACGCATTACCGCCACGGAGTTGGTGATTGTAAACAAGAAATTGCTGGTCGCAGCCAGCTCTCCGTACGCAACTAGATTGTGAAAGCATTGAGGAAACAGCATTAATGAAACGGCCGTGAGCGTTTTGGCGGCAGCTGCCATCTCTAGGGCTCAACCTCCCGTAGCAGGTATGTTGGAACTGCGAGTGGATACGTTGCTGTCGCCGCCAAATGGCTTGGAAGCTCGCCAATTACGACATCTGCTGTCGCTTGTATGTGCAGATGCATATAAAGTCTTCGGCGCGGCACCACCAAGCGCGATTCGGTCATCCGCTCCGAAGAGTTTAGGTTCCCTTCAAACGCTCCATGTGTGGCGCTTATTACGACAGGAAGATCGGGTGAAGTGTGGAAGCGCAGAGAAAAAAAAAAAAAAACGCCATCGATTACCGCTGTGGCTCGGATCGTATGCTGAGCCTGCGCCCTAGGCGAGCATCACGTATCTTGCGAAGGGCACTGTTGAGGTATCTGAAATCTTGAGCGATACAGTTCGCTGCGCAAGTCGTTGAAGTAGCTTATTTTAACGATACATTTTCAGCGTAGTCCGATGCAAAATCACAACTGAGTGTCTGAGGCGGCACAACATGGAAGTTCGTCACTTCACCCCTCTGTAATTAAATCCCGTGTAAGGTATACATTCTGCGGCATGCATGGTTATCGCAGTCTAGTCGATTGATTGAGTGATTGATAATGAGGTTTAACGCGCCGACGCTACACAGGCTACGAGGCGCGCTGTAGTGGAGGGCTCCGGATTAATTTTGACCACCTGGAGATCTGTAACGTGCCCCGAAATGTACAAACAAGCGTTTTTGCTTTTCACCTCCATCAGGAAAGCGGCTGCCGCGGCCGGGAAAACCCGCCTTAGTGAGCGCCTACTCAATGACGCAAATGAACTCGTAAAATTTCAAGTCTCTAGGTTTAACAGTTTTGGCTGGGCGTTGATGAGCCAGTCAGTCAGTCAGTCGGACAGTCGGGCACTTCTTTTTGTAGGTATAGATTATTCGTCAAGATCAGGAAAACAAAATAAAAGTGCGCGCGTGGGCGAATGTGGTACGAAAATGACCTCCTTCAACGCTCGGGAGCAATAAACATACGTCACACGTTTCGCCCTCAATGTCGTGGGAGGGGCATCCAGCTTGGCAGGCTGGCTCGTGATAATTTTGGGGTCTGAAATGGGAGTCGCTACGTTACACCTAACGCTTGTAGATTTCAAGACCGCCTAATGCATGTGACGACGTCAAATTCACGCGAAAATACAGCGGCAGTTCCCCAAGCTCTAATGACATAAAAATTTTGCCCTCCCCCCCCAAATCCTTCACAAGTCCGCACACCTTAAGCGATGGAATCAGTAGAACCGTGGTGAATTCGAAGGACAAAGCCGCCGTAGCCATTTCAGCGCCGGTGATACCAACAGGGACGCTGAAGTCCTGAGGCGAATGAAATGCCTCGGAAGGGATCTCATTGCGGTCTGGAACAGGGACGGCGGTGGAGGCTCCCAATACGATGCTTCACGCGCCCCTCCCGCCAGCATCCGCTGCACTCCCTGCCAATCCCGCCTGACAATCCAGCAGAAATAGCGTACGACGTACTCAGCCTCTTCGAAAATCGCCTCCCACGCATGTCGGAGCCACCTGACAACCATCGCGAGTGTGCGTTCGCGGCCGTAGTAAGTACGGTCGCGAACTTGCTCAGGGGTGAGCCGATAAGGCCCGTAAACATCGTAGTAGAATGAGAAATCCATAAGTCATGTTTAAACTCAGGGCGGCTGGGTGCATTCTCAACTGCGCTGTAACCCTGCTCAGCGCAGCAGGGTCTGTACTACGACCGGCGGGCGACCAGGCCACCGGAAGCCACCGTTAACGACCACTCTCCGTGGCCTTTCAGCGCCTCGTCACGATTGGGTACAACTTGCGCGTGGAAGCTCCGGCTGTGCGGTGTCGCTAACCACCGGCGACCTTCTCTCTCGAGGAGGTCGTGCCGTGCAGGGCCGAACTGGTTGAACCAGTCGGCAGCAGGCAGGTGCGGCGAAGCTCGAATGAGCTCCGCTGTGCACCTGCACTTTCACTTCACATAGCATAAAGGTACCCTATGAATGATACACGGAAGTTGTGGGTGAGAGTGGCTGTGTTGATTGCCGCCTTCATTATAACATTGGCTTATAATACATCCAAGAAAGACGAGAGTTTTAGTGCACTTGCAAGTGCAATGATGTCTCTGTGATGACGGGCGTCATCAGGACCGGCATGATCATCGTCATCGACATCGGATCGGCGAGTCTGCCACTCTTTCATCGAAATCAGCATCCCACACAACGGAGGGCCTCGGGAGCCGAGGAACAAATCAAAAACGTGGAAGTCAGGACATGAGGGTTCTCGGGACTAGAAGCTGTTCTTGAAACACCGGGCATTCTGCCTAAGAAGTTAACCGGGGGCCCTAGAAAATGATGTCCGGCGATAGTACCGCGGGCGCGGAGAACGGGTACATACGCATTACCGCCACGGAGTTGGTGATTGTAAACAAGAAATTGCTGGTCGCAGCCAGCTCTCCGTACGCAACTAGATTGTGAAAGCATTGAGGAAACAGCATTAATGAAACGGCCGTGAGCGTTTTGGCGGCAGCTGCCATCTCTAGGGCTCAACCTCCCGTAGCAGGTATGTTGGAACTGCGAGTGGATACGTTGCTGTCGCCGCCAAATGGCTTGGAAGCTCGCCAATTACGACATCTGCTGTCGCTTGTATGTGCAGATGCATATAAAGTCTTCGGCGCGGCACCACCAAGCGCGATTCGGTCATCCGCTCCGAAGAGTTTAGGTTCCCTTCAAACGCTCCATGTGTGGCGCTTATTACGACAGGAAGATCGGGTGAAGTGTGGAAGCGCAGAGAAAAAAAAAAAAAACGCCATCGATTACCGCTGTGGCTCGGATCGTATGCTGAGCCTGCGCCCTAGGCGAGCATCACGTATCTTGCGAAGGGCACTGTTGAGGTATCTGAAATCTTGAGCGATACAGTTCGCTGCGCAAGTCGTTGAAGTAGCTTATTTTAACGATACATTTTCAGCGTAGTCCGATGCAAAATCACAACTGAGTGTCTGAGGCGGCACAACATGGAAGTTCGTCACTTCACCCCTCTGTAATTAAATCCCGTGTAAGGTATACATTCTGCGGCATGCATGGTTATCGCAGTCTAGTCGATTGATTGAGTGATTGATAATGAGGTTTAACGCGCCGACGCTACACAGGCTACGAGGCGCGCTGTAGTGGAGGGCTCCGGATTAATTTTGACCACCTGGAGATCTGTAACGTGCCCCGAAATGTACAAACAAGCGTTTTTGCTTTTCACCTCCATCAGGAAAGCGGCTGCCGCGGCCGGGAAAACCCGCCTTAGTGAGCGCCTACTCAATGACGCAAATGAACTCGTAAAATTTCAAGTCTCTAGGTTTAACAGTTTTGGCTGGGCGTTGATGAGCCAGTCAGTCAGTCAGTCGGACAGTCGGGCACTTCTTTTTGTAGGTATAGATTATTCGTCAAGATCAGGAAAACAAAATAAAAGTGCGCGCGTGGGCGAATGTGGTACGAAAATGACCTCCTTCAACGCTCGGGAGCAATAAACATACGTCACACGTTTCGCCCTCAATGTCGTGGGAGGGGCATCCAGCTTGGCAGGCTGGCTCGTGATAATTTTGGGGTCTGAAATGGGAGTCGCTACGTTACACCTAACGCTTGTAGATTTCAAGACCGCCTAATGCATGTGACGACGTCAAATTCACGCGAAAATACAGCGGCAGTTCCCCAAGCTCTAATGACATAAAAATTTTGCCCTCCCCCCCCAAATCCTTCACAAGTCCGCACACCTTAAGCGATGGAATCAGTAGAACCGTGGTGAATTCGAAGGACAAAGCCGCCGTAGCCATTTCAGCGCCGGTGATACCAACAGGGACGCTGAAGTCCTGAGGCGAATGAAATGCCTCGGAAGGGATCTCATTGCGGTCTGGAACAGGGACGGCGGTGGAGGCTCCCAATACGATGCTTCACGCGCCCCTCCCGCCAGCATCCGCTGCACTCCCTGCCAATCCCGCCTGACAATCCAGCAGAAATAGCGTACGACGTACTCAGCCTCTTCGAAAATCGCCTCCCACGCATGTCGGAGCCACCTGACAACCATCGCGAGTGTGCGTTCGCGGCCGTAGTAAGTACGGTCGCGAACTTGCTCAGGGGTGAGCCGATAAGGCCCGTAAACATCGTAGTAGAATGAGAAATCCATAAGTCATGTTTAAACTCAGGGCGGCTGGGTGCATTCTCAACTGCGCTGTAACCCTGCTCAGCGCAGCAGGGTCTGTACTACGACCGGCGGGCGACCAGGCCACCGGAAGCCACCGTTAACGACCACTCTCCGTGGCCTTTCAGCGCCTCGTCACGATTGGGTACAACTTGCGCGTGGAAGCTCCGGCTGTGCGGTGTCGCTAACCACCGGCGACCTTCTCTCTCGAGGAGGTCGTGCCGTGCAGGGCCGAACTGGTTGAACCAGTCGGCAGCAGGCAGGTGCGGCGAAGCTCGAATGAGCTCCGCTGTGCACCTGCACTTTCACTTCACATAGCATAAAGGTACCCTATGAATGATACACGGAAGTTGTGGGTGAGAGTGGCTGTGTTGATTGCCGCCTTCATTATAACATTGGCTTATAATACATCCAAGAAAGACGAGAGTTTTAGTGCACTTGCAAGTGCAATGATGTCTCTGTGATGACGGGCGTCATCAGGACCGGCATGATCATCGTCATCGACATCGGATCGGCGAGTCTGCCACTCTTTCATCGAAATCAGCATCCCACACAACGGAGGGCCTCGGGAGCCGAGGAACAAATCAAAAACGTGGAAGTCAGGACATGAGGGTTCTCGGGACTAGAAGCTGTTCTTGAAACACCGGGCATTCTGCCTAAGAAGTTAACCGGGGGCCCTAGAAAATGATGTCCGGCGATAGTACCGCGGGCGCGGAGAACGGGTACATACGCATTACCGCCACGGAGTTGGTGATTGTAAACAAGAAATTGCTGGTCGCAGCCAGCTCTCCGTACGCAACTAGATTGTGAAAGCATTGAGGAAACAGCATTAATGAAACGGCCGTGAGCGTTTTGGCGGCAGCTGCCATCTCTAGGGCTCAACCTCCCGTAGCAGGTATGTTGGAACTGCGAGTGGATACGTTGCTGTCGCCGCCAAATGGCTTGGAAGCTCGCCAATTACGACATCTGCTGTCGCTTGTATGTGCAGATGCATATAAAGTCTTCGGCGCGGCACCACCAAGCGCGATTCGGTCATCCGCTCCGAAGAGTTTAGGTTCCCTTCAAACGCTCCATGTGTGGCGCTTATTACGACAGGAAGATCGGGTGAAGTGTGGAAGCGCAGAGAAAAAAAAAAAAAAACGCCATCGATTACCGCTGTGGCTCGGATCGTATGCTGAGCCTGCGCCCTAGGCGAGCATCACGTATCTTGCGAAGGGCACTGTTGAGGTATCTGAAATCTTGAGCGATACAGTTCGCTGCGCAAGTCGTTGAAGTAGCTTATTTTAACGATACATTTTCAGCGTAGTCCGATGCAAAATCACAACTGAGTGTCTGAGGCGGCACAACATGGAAGTTCGTCACTTCACCCCTCTGTAATTAAATCCCGTGTAAGGTATACATTCTGCGGCATGCATGGTTATCGCAGTCTAGTCGATTGATTGAGTGATTGATAATGAGGTTTAACGCGCCGACGCTACACAGGCTACGAGGCGCGCTGTAGTGGAGGGCTCCGGATTAATTTTGACCACCTGGAGATCTGTAACGTGCCCCGAAATGTACAAACAAGCGTTTTTGCTTTTCACCTCCATCAGGAAAGCGGCTGCCGCGGCCGGGAAAACCCGCCTTAGTGAGCGCCTACTCAATGACGCAAATGAACTCGTAAAATTTCAAGTCTCTAGGTTTAACAGTTTTGGCTGGGCGTTGATGAGCCAGTCAGTCAGTCAGTCGGACAGTCGGGCACTTCTTTTTGTAGGTATAGATTATTCGTCAAGATCAGGAAAACAAAATAAAAGTGCGCGCGTGGGCGAATGTGGTACGAAAATGACCTCCTTCAACGCTCGGGAGCAATAAACATACGTCACACGTTTCGCCCTCAATGTCGTGGGAGGGGCATCCAGCTTGGCAGGCTGGCTCGTGATAATTTTGGGGTCTGAAATGGGAGTCGCTACGTTACACCTAACGCTTGTAGATTTCAAGACCGCCTAATGCATGTGACGACGTCAAATTCACGCGAAAATACAGCGGCAGTTCCCCAAGCTCTAATGACATAAAAATTTTGCCCTCCCCCCCCAAATCCTTCACAAGTCCGCACACCTTAAGCGATGGAATCAGTAGAACCGTGGTGAATTCGAAGGACAAAGCCGCCGTAGCCATTTCAGCGCCGGTGATACCAACAGGGACGCTGAAGTCCTGAGGCGAATGAAATGCCTCGGAAGGGATCTCATTGCGGTCTGGAACAGGGACGGCGGTGGAGGCTCCCAATACGATGCTTCACGCAGCCCCTCCCGCCAGCATCCGCTGCACTCCCTGCCAATCCCGCCTGACAATCCAGCAGAAATAGCGTACGACGTACTCAGCCTCTTCGAAAATCGCCTCCCACGCATGTCGGAGCCACCTGACAACCATCGCGAGTGTGCGTTCGCGGCCGTAGTAAGTACGGTCGCGAACTTGCTCAGGGGTGAGCCGATAAGGCCCGTAAACATCGTAGTAGAATGAGAAATCCATAAGTCATGTTTAAACTCAGGGCGGCTGGGTGCATTCTCAACTGCGCTGTAACCCTGCTCAGCGCAGCAGGGTCTGTACTACGACCGGCGGGCGACCAGGCCACCGGAAGCCACCGTTAACGACCACTCTCCGTGGCCTTTCAGCGCCTCGTCACGATTGGGTACAACTTGCGCGTGGAAGCTCCGGCTGTGCGGTGTCGCTAACCACCGGCGACCTTCTCTCTCGAGGAGGTCGTGCCGTGCAGGGCCGAACTGGTTGAAACCAGTCGGCGCAGGCAGGTGCGGCGAAGCTCGAATGAGCTCCGCTGTGCACCTGCACTTTCACTTCACATAGCATAAAGGTACCCTATGAATGATACACGGAAGTTGTGGGTGAGAGTGGCTGTGTTGATTGCCGCCTTCATTATAACATTGGCTTATAATACATCCAAGAAAGACGAGAGTTTTAGTGCACTTGCAAGTGCAATGATGTCTCTGTGATGACGGGCGTCATCAGGACCGGCATGATCATCGTCATCGACATCGGATCGGCGAGTCTGCCACTCTTTCATCGAAATCAGCATCCCACACAACGGAGGGCCTCGGGAGCCGAGGAACAAATCAAAAACGTGGAAGTCAGGACATGAGGGTTCTCGGGACTAGAAGCTGTTCTTGAAACACCGGGCATTCTGCCTAAGAAGTTAACCGGGGGCCCTAGAAAATGATGTCCGGCGATAGTACCGCGGGCGCGGAGAACGGGTACATACGCATTACCGCCACGGAGTTGGTGATTGTAAACAAGAAATTGCTGGTCGCAGCCAGCTCTCCGTACGCAACTAGATTGTGAAAGCATTGAGGAAACAGCATTAATGAAACGGCCGTGAGCGTTTTGGCGGCAGCTGCCATCTCTAGGGCTCAACCTCCCGTAGCAGGTATGTTGGAACTGCGAGTGGATACGTTGCTGTCGCCGCCAAATGGCTTGGAAGCTCGCCAATTACGACATCTGCTGTCGCTTGTATGTGCAGATGCATATAAAGTCTTCGGCGCGGCACCACCAAGCGCGATTCGGTCATCCGCTCCGAAGAGTTTAGGTTCCCTTCAAACGCTCCATGTGTGGCGCTTATTACGACAGGAAGATCGGGTGAAGTGTGGAAGCGCAGAGAAAAAAAAAAAAAAAAACGCCATCGATTACCGCTGTGGCTCGGATCGTATGCTGAGCCTGCGCCCTAGGCGAGCATCACGTATCTTGCGAAGGGCACTGTTGAGGTATCTGAAATCTTGAGCGATACAGTTCGCTGCGCAAGTCGTTGAAGTAGCTTATTTTAACGATACATTTTCAGCGTAGTCCGATGCAAAATCACAACTGAGTGTCTGAGGCGGCACAACATGGAAGTTCGTCACTTCACCCCTCTGTAATTAAATCCCGTGTAAGGTATACATTCTGCGGCATGCATGGTTATCGCAGTCTAGTCGATTGATTGAGTGATTGATAATGAGGTTTAACGCGCCGACGCTACACAGGCTACGAGGCGCGCTGTAGTGGAGGGCTCCGGATTAATTTTGACCACCTGGAGATCTGTAACGTGCCCCGAAATGTACAAACAAGCGTTTTTGCTTTTCACCTCCATCAGGAAAGCGGCTGCCGCGGCCGGGAAAACCCGCCTTAGTGAGCGCCTACTCAATGACGCAAATGAACTCGTAAAATTTCAAGTCTCTAGGTTTAACAGTTTTGGCTGGGCGTTGATGAGCCAGTCAGTCAGTCAGTCGGACAGTCGGGCACTTCTTTTTGTAGGTATAGATTATTCGTCAAGATCAGGAAAACAAAATAAAAGTGCGCGCGTGGGCGAATGTGGTACGAAAATGACCTCCTTCAACGCTCGGGAGCAATAAACATACGTCACACGTTTCGCCCTCAATGTCGTGGGAGGGGCATCCAGCTTGGCAGGCTGGCTCGTGATAATTTTGGGGTCTGAAATGGGAGTCGCTACGTTACACCTAACGCTTGTAGATTTCAAGACCGCCTAATGCATGTGACGACGTCAAATTCACGCGAAAATACAGCGGCAGTTCCCCAAGCTCTAATGACATAAAAATTTTGCCCTCCCCCCCCAAATCCTTCACAAGTCCGCACACCTTAAGCGATGGAATCAGTAGAACCGTGGTGAATTCGAAGGACAAAGCCGCCGTAGCCATTTCAGCGCCGGTGATACCAACAGGGACGCTGAAGTCCTGAGGCGAATGAAATGCCTCGGAAGGGATCTCATTGCGGTCTGGAACAGGGACGGCGGTGGAGGCTCCCAATACGATGCTTCACGCACCCCTCCCGCCAGCATCCGCTGCACTCCCTGCCAATCCCGCCTGACAATCCAGCAGAAATAGCGTACGACGTACTCAGCCTCTTCGAAAATCGCCTCCCACGCATGTCGGAGCCACCTGACAACCATCGCGAGTGTGCGTTCGCGGCCGTAGTAAGTACGGTCGCGAACTTGCTCAGGGGTGAGCCGATAAGGCCCGTAAACATCGTAGTAGAATGAGAAATCCATAAGTCATGTTTAAACTCAGGGCGGCTGGGTGCATTCTCAACTGCGCTGTAACCCTGCTCAGCGCAGCAGGGTCTGTACTACGACCGGCGGGCGACCAGGCCACCGGAAGCCACCGTTAACGACCACTCTCCGTGGCCTTTCAGCGCCTCGTCACGATTGGGTACAACTTGCGCGTGGAAGCTCCGGCTGTGCGGTGTCGCTAACCACCGGCGACCTTCTCTCTCGAGGAGGTCGTGCCGTGCAGGGCCGAACTGGTTGGAACCAGTCGGCACAGGCAGGTGCGGCGAAGCTCGAATGAGCTCCGCTGTGCACCTGCACTTTCACTTCACATAGCATAAAGGTACCCTATGAATGATACACGGAAGTTGTGGGTGAGAGTGGCTGTGTTGATTGCCGCCTTCATTATAACATTGGCTTATAATACATCCAAGAAAGACGAGAGTTTTAGTGCACTTGCAAGTGCAATGATGTCTCTGTGATGACGGGCGTCATCAGGACCGGCATGATCATCGTCATCGACATCGGATCGGCGAGTCTGCCACTCTTTCATCGAAATCAGCATCCCACACAACGGAGGGCCTCGGGAGCCGAGGAACAAATCAAAAACGTGGAAGTCAGGACATGAGGGTTCTCGGGACTAGAAGCTGTTCTTGAAACACCGGGCATTCTGCCTAAGAAGTTAACCGGGGGCCCTAGAAAATGATGTCCGGCGATAGTACCGCGGGCGCGGAGAACGGGTACATACGCATTACCGCCACGGAGTTGGTGATTGTAAACAAGAAATTGCTGGTCGCAGCCAGCTCTCCGTACGCAACTAGATTGTGAAAGCATTGAGGAAACAGCATTAATGAAACGGCCGTGAGCGTTTTGGCGGCAGCTGCCATCTCTAGGGCTCAACCTCCCGTAGCAGGTATGTTGGAACTGCGAGTGGATACGTTGCTGTCGCCGCCAAATGGCTTGGAAGCTCGCCAATTACGACATCTGCTGTCGCTTGTATGTGCAGATGCATATAAAGTCTTCGGCGCGGCACCACCAAGCGCGATTCGGTCATCCGCTCCGAAGAGTTTAGGTTCCCTTCAAACGCTCCATGTGTGGCGCTTATTACGACAGGAAGATCGGGTGAAGTGTGGAAGCGCAGAGAAAAAAAAAAAAAACGCCATCGATTACCGCTGTGGCTCGGATCGTATGCTGAGCCTGCGCCCTAGGCGAGCATCACGTATCTTGCGAAGGGCACTGTTGAGGTATCTGAAATCTTGAGCGATACAGTTCGCTGCGCAAGTCGTTGAAGTAGCTTATTTTAACGATACATTTTCAGCGTAGTCCGATGCAAATCACAACTGAGTGTCTGAGGCGGCACAACATGGAAGTTCGTCACTTCACCCCTCTGTAATTAAATCCCGTGTAAGGTATACATTCTGCGGCATGCATGGTTATCGCAGTCTAGTCGATTGATTGAGTGATTGATAATGAGGTTTAACGCGCCGACGCTACACAGGCTACGAGGCGCGCTGTAGTGGAGGGCTCCGGATTAATTTTGACCACCTGGAGATCTGTAACGTGCCCCGAAATGTACAAACAAGCGTTTTTGCTTTTCACCTCCATCAGGAAAGCGGCTGCCGCGGCCGGGAAAACCCGCCTTAGTGAGCGCCTACTCAATGACGCAAATGAACTCGTAAAATTTCAAGTCTCTAGGTTTAACAGTTTTGGCTGGGCGTTGATGAGCCAGTCAGTCAGTCAGTCGGACAGTCGGGCACTTCTTTTTGTAGGTATAGATTATTCGTCAAGATCAGGAAAACAAAATAAAAGTGCGCGCGTGGGCGAATGTGGTACGAAAATGACCTCCTTCAACGCTCGGGAGCAATAAACATACGTCACACGTTTCGCCCTCAATGTCGTGGGAGGGGCATCCAGCTTGGCAGGCTGGCTCGTGATAATTTTGGGGTCTGAAATGGGAGTCGCTACGTTACACCTAACGCTTGTAGATTTCAAGACCGCCTAATGCATGTGACGACGTCAAATTCACGCGAAAATACAGCGGCAGTTCCCCAAGCTCTAATGACATAAAAATTTTGCCCTCCCCCCCAAATCCTTCACAAGTCCGCACACCTTAAGCGATGGAATCAGTAGAACCGTGGTGAATTCGAAGGACAAAGCCGCCGTAGCCATTTCAGCGCCGGTGATACCAACAGGGACGCTGAAGTCCTGAGGCGAATGAAATGCCTCGGAAGGGATCTCATTGCGGTCTGGAACAGGGACGGCGGTGGAGGCTCCCAATACGATGCTTCACGCGCCCCTCCCGCCAGCATCCGCTGCACTCCCTGCCAATCCCGCCTGACAATCCAGCAGAAATAGCGTACGACGTACTCAGCCTCTTCGAAAATCGCCTCCCACGCATGTCGGAGCCACCTGACAACCATCGCGAGTGTGCGTTCGCGGCCGTAGTAAGTACGGTCGCGAACTTGCTCAGGGGTGAGCCGATAAGGCCCGTAAACATCGTAGTAGAATGAGAAATCCATAAGTCATGTTTAAACTCAGGGCGGCTGGGTGCATTCTCAACTGCGCTGTAACCCTGCTCAGCGCAGCAGGGTCTGTACTACGACCGGCGGGCGACCAGGCCACCGGAAGCCACCGTTAACGACCACTCTCCGTGGCCTTTCAGCGCCTCGTCACGATTGGGTACAACTTGCGCGTGGAAGCTCCGGCTGTGCGGTGTCGCTAACCACCGGCGACCTTCTCTCTCGAGGAGGTCGTGCCGTGCAGGGCCGAACTGGTTGGAACCAGTCGGCACAGGCAGGTGCGGCGAAGCTCGAATGAGCTCCGCTGTGCACCTGCACTTTCACTTCACATAGCATAAAGGTACCCTATGAATGATACACGGAAGTTGTGGGTGAGAGTGGCTGTGTTGATTGCCGCCTTCATTATAACATTGGCTTATAATACATCCAAGAAAGACGAGAGTTTTAGTGCACTTGCAAGTGCAATGATGTCTCTGTGATGACGGGCGTCATCAGGACCGGCATGATCATCGTCATCGACATCGGATCGGCGAGTCTGCCACTCTTTCATCGAAATCAGCATCCCACACAACGGAGGGCCTCGGGAGCCGAGGAACAAATCAAAAACGTGGAAGTCAGGACATGAGGGTTCTCGGGACTAGAAGCTGTTCTTGAAACACCGGGCATTCTGCCTAAGAAGTTAACCGGGGGCCCTAGAAAATGATGTCCGGCGATAGTACCGCGGGCGCGGAGAACGGGTACATACGCATTACCGCCACGGAGTTGGTGATTGTAAACAAGAAATTGCTGGTCGCAGCCAGCTCTCCGTACGCAACTAGATTGTGAAAGCATTGAGGAAACAGCATTAATGAAACGGCCGTGAGCGTTTTGGCGGCAGCTGCCATCTCTAGGGCTCAACCTCCCGTAGCAGGTATGTTGGAACTGCGAGTGGATACGTTGCTGTCGCCGCCAAATGGCTTGGAAGCTCGCCAATTACGACATCTGCTGTCGCTTGTATGTGCAGATGCATATAAAGTCTTCGGCGCGGCACCACCAAGCGCGATTCGGTCATCCGCTCCGAAGAGTTTAGGTTCCCTTCAAACGCTCCATGTGTGGCGCTTATTACGACAGGAAGATCGGGTGAAGTGTGGAAGCGCAGAGAAAAAAAAAAAAAAAAACGCCATCGATTACCGCTGTGGCTCGGATCGTATGCTGAGCCTGCGCCCTAGGCGAGCATCACGTATCTTGCGAAGGGCACTGTTGAGGTATCTGAAATCTTGAGCGATACAGTTCGCTGCGCAAGTCGTTGAAGTAGCTTATTTTAACGATACATTTTCAGCGTAGTCCGATGCAAAATCACAACTGAGTGTCTGAGGCGGCACAACATGGAAGTTCGTCACTTCACCCCTCTGTAATTAAATCCCGTGTAAGGTATACATTCTGCGGCATGCATGGTTATCGCAGTCTAGTCGATTGATTGAGTGATTGATAATGAGGTTTAACGCGCCGACGCTACACAGGCTACGAGGCGCGCTGTAGTGGAGGGCTCCGGATTAATTTTGACCACCTGGAGATCTGTAACGTGCCCCGAAATGTACAAACAAGCGTTTTTGCTTTTCACCTCCATCAGGAAAGCGGCTGCCGCGGCCGGGAAAACCCGCCTTAGTGAGCGCCTACTCAATGACGCAAATGAACTCGTAAAATTTCAAGTCTCTAGGTTTAACAGTTTTGGCTGGGCGTTGATGAGCCAGTCAGTCAGTCAGTCGGACAGTCGGGCACTTCTTTTTGTAGGTATAGATTATTCGTCAAGATCAGGAAAACAAAATAAAAGTGCGCGCGTGGGCGAATGTGGTACGAAAATGACCTCCTTCAACGCTCGGGAGCAATAAACATACGTCACACGTTTCGCCCTCAATGTCGTGGGAGGGGCATCCAGCTTGGCAGGCTGGCTCGTGATAATTTTGGGGTCTGAAATGGGAGTCGCTACGTTACACCTAACGCTTGTAGATTTCAAGACCGCCTAATGCATGTGACGACGTCAAATTCACGCGAAAATACAGCGGCAGTTCCCCAAGCTCTAATGACATAAAAATTTTGCCCTCCCCCCCAAATCCTTCACAAGTCCGCACACCTTAAGCGATGGAATCAGTAGAACCGTGGTGAATTCGAAGGACAAAGCCGCCGTAGCCATTTCAGCGCCGGTGATACCAACAGGGACGCTGAAGTCCTGAGGCGAATGAAAATGCCTCGGAAGGGATCTCATTGCGGTCTGGAACAGGGACGGCGGTGGAGGCTCCCAATACGATGCTTCACGCGCCCCTCCCGCCAGCATCCGCTGCACTCCCTGCCAATCCCGCCTGACAATCCAGCAGAAATAGCGTACGACGTACTCAGCCTCTTCGAAAATCGCCTCCCACGCATGTCGGAGCCACCTGACAACCATCGCGAGTGTGCGTTCGCGGCCGTAGTAAGTACGGTCGCGAACTTGCTCAGGGGTGAGCCGATAAGGCCCGTAAACATCGTAGTAGAATGAGAAATCCATAAGTCATGTTTAAACTCAGGGCGGCTGGGTGCATTCTCAACTGCGCTGTAACCCTGCTCAGCGCAGCAGGGTCTGTACTACGACCGGCGGGCGACCAGGCCACCGGAAGCCACCGTTAACGACCACTCTCCGTGGCCTTTCAGCGCCTCGTCACGATTGGGTACAACTTGCGCGTGGAAGCTCCGGCTGTGCGGTGTCGCTAACCACCGGCGACCTTCTCTCTCGAGGAGGTCGTGCCGTGCAGGGCCGAACTGGTTGGAACCAGTCGGCACAGGCAGGTGCGGCGAAGCTCGAATGAGCTCCGCTGTGCACCTGCACTTTCACTTCACATAGCATAAAGGTACCCTATGAATGATACACGGAAGTTGTGGGTGAGAGTGGCTGTGTCGATTGCCGCCTTCATTATAACATTGGCTTATAATACATCCAAGAAAGACGAGAGTTTTAGTGCACTTGCAAGTGCAATGATGTCTCTGTGATGACGGGCGTCATCAGGACCGGCATGATCATCGTCATCGACATCGGATCGGCGAGTCTGCCACTCTTTCATCGAAATCAGCATCCCACACAACGGAGGGCCTCGGGAGCCGAGGAACAAATCAAAAAACGTGGAAGTCAGGACATGCGGGTTCTCGGGACTAGAAGCTGTTCTTGAAACACCGGGCATTCTGCCTAAGAAGTTAACCGGGGGCCCTAGAAAATGATGTCCGGCGATAGTACCGCGGGCGCGGAGAACGGGTACATACGCATTACCGCCACGGAGTTGGTGATTGTAAACAAGAAATTGCTGGTCGCAGCCAGCTCTCCGTACGCAACTAGATTGTGAAAGCATTGAGGAAACAGCATTAATGAAACGGCCGTGAGCGTTTTGGCGGCAGCTGCCATCTCTAGGGCTCAACCTCCCGTAGCAGGTATGTTGGAACTGCGAGTGGATACGTTGCTGTCGCCGCCAAATGGCTTGGAAGCTCGCCAATTACGACATCTGCTGTCGCTTGTATGTGCAGATGCATATAAAGTCTTCGGCGCGGCACCACCAAGCGCGATTCGGTCATCCGCTCCGAAGAGTTTAGGTTCCCTTCAAACGCTCCATGTGTGGCGCTTATTACGACAGGAAGATCGGGTGAAGTGTGGAAGCGCAGAGAGAAAAAAAAAAAAAACGCCATCGATTACCGCTGTGGCTCGGATCGTATGCTGAGCCTGCGCCCTAGGCGAGCATCACGTATCTTGCGAAGGGCACTGTTGAGGTATCTGAAATCTTGAGCGATACAGTTCGCTGCGCAAGTCGTTGAAGTAGCTTATTTTAACGATACATTTTCAGCGTAGTCCGATGCAAAATCACAACTGAGTGTCTGAGGCGGCACAACATGGAAGTTCGTCACTTCACCCCTCTGTAATTAAATCCCGTGTAAGGTATACATTCTGCGGCATGCATGGTTATCGCAGTCTAGTCGATTGATTGAGTGATTGATAATGAGGTTTAACGCGCCGACGCTACACAGGCTACGAGGCGCGCTGTAGTGGAGGGCTCCGGATTAATTTTGACCACCTGGAGATCTGTAACGTGCCCCGAAATGTACAAACAAGCGTTTTTTGCTTTTCACCTCCATCAGGAAAGCGGCTGCCGCGGCCGGGAAAACCCGCCTTAGTGAGCGCCTACTCAATGACGCAAATGAACTCGTAAAATTTCAAGTCTCTAGGTTTAACAGTTTTGGCTGGGCGTTGATGAGCCAGTCAGTCAGTCAGTCGGACAGTCGGGCACTTCTTTTATAGGTATAGATTATTCGTCAAGATCAGGAAAACAAAATAAAAGTGCGCGCGTGGGCGAATGTGGTACGAAAATGACCTCCTTCAACGCTCGGGAGCAATAAACATACGTCACACGTTTCGCCCTCAATGTCGTGGTAGGGGCATCCACCTTGGCAGGGTGGCTCGTGATAATTTTGGGGTCTGAAATGGGAGTCGCTGCGTTACACGTAACGCTTGTAGATTTCAAGACCGCCTAATGCATGTGACGACGTCAAATTCACGCGAAAATACAGCGGCAGTTCCCCAAGCTCTAATGACATAAAAATTTTGCCCTCCCCCCCCCAAATCCTTCACAAGTCCGCACACCTTAAGCGATGGAATCAGTAGAACCGTGGTGATCTCGAAGGACAAAGCCGCCGTAGCCATTTCAGCGCCGGTGATACCAACACGGACGCTGAAGTCCTGAGGCGAATGAAATGCCTCGGAAGGGATCTCATTGCGGTCTGGAACAGGGACGGCGGTGGAGGCTCCCAATACGATGCTTCACGCACCCCTCCCGCCAGCATCCGCTGCACTCCCTGCCAATCCCGCCTGACAATCCAGCAGAAATAGCGTACGACGTACTCAGCCTCTTCGAAAATCGCCTCCCACGCATGTCGGAGCCACCTGACAACCATCGCGAGTGTGCGTTCGCGGCCGTAGTAAGTACGGTCGCGAACTTGCTCAGGGGTGAGCCGATAAGGCCCGTAAACATCGTAGTAGAATGAGAAATCCATAAGTCATGTTTAAACTCAGGGCGGCTGGGTGCATTCTCAACTGCGCTGTAACCCTGCTCAGCGCAGCAGGTCTGTACTACGACCGGCGGGCGACCAGGCCACCGGAAGCCACCGTTAACGACCACTCTCCGTGGCCTTTCAGCGCCTCGTCACGATTGGGTACAACTTGCGCGTGGAAGCTCCGGCTGTGCGGTGTCGCTAACCACCGGCGACCTTCTCTCTCGAGGAGGTCGTGCCGTGCAGGGCCGAACTGGGTGGAACCAGTCGGCACAGGCAGGTGCGGCGAAGCTCGAATGAGCTCCGCTGTGCACCTGCACTTTCACTTCACATAGCATAAAGGTACCCTATGATGATACACGGAAGTTGTGGGTGAGAGTGGCTGTGTCGATTGCCGCCTTCATTATAACATTGGCTTACAGTACATCCCAGAAAGACAAGAGTTTTAGTGCACTTGCAAGTGCAATGATGTCTCTGTGATGACGGGCGTCATCAGGACCGGCATGATCATCGTCATCGACATCGGATCGGCGAGTCTGCCACTCTTTCATCGAAATCAGCATCCCACACAACGGAGGGCCTCGGGAGCCGAGGAACAAATCAAAAACGTGGAAGTCAGGACATGCGGGTTCTCGGGATAGAAGCTGTTCTTGAAACACCGGGCATTCTGCCTAAGAAGTTAACCGGGGGCCCTAGAAAATGATGTCCGGCGATAGTACCGCGGGCGCGGAGAACGGGTACATACGCATTACCGCCACGGAGTTGGTGATTGTAAACAAGAAATTACTGGTCGCAGCCAGCTCTCCGTACGCAACTAGATTGTGAAAGCATTGAGGAAACAGCATTAATGAAACGGCCGTGAGCGTTTTGGCGGCAGCTGCCATCTCTAGGGCTCAACCTCCCGTAGCAGGTATGTTGGAACTGCGAGTGGATACGTTGCTGTCGCCGCCAAATGGCTTGGAAGCTCGCCAATTACGACATCTGCTGTCGCTTGTATGTGCAGATGCATATAAAGTCTTCGGCGCGGCACCACCAAGCGTGATTCGGTCATCCGCTCAGAAGAGTTTAGGTTCCCTTCAAACGCTCCATCTGTGGCGCTTATTACGACAGGAAGATCGGGTGAAGTGTGGAAGCGCAGAGAAAAAAAAAAAAAACGCCATCGATTACCGCTGTGGCTCGGATCGTATGCTGAGCCTGCGCCCTAGGCGAGCATCACGTATCTTGCGAAGGGCACTGTTGAGGTATCTGAAATCTTGAGCGATACAGTTCGCTGCGCAAGTCGTTGAAGTAGCTTATTTTAACGATACATTTTCAGCGTAGTCCGATGCAAAACCGCAACTGAGTGTCTGAGGCGGCACAACATGGAAGTTCGTCACTTCACCCCTCTGTAATTAAATCCCGTGTAAGGTATACATTCTGCGGCATGCATGGTTATCGCAGTCTAGTCGATTGATTGAGTGATTGATAATGAGGTTTAACGCGCCGACGCTACACAGGCTACGAGGCGCGCTGTAGTGGAGGGCTCCGGATTAATTTTGACCACCTGGAGATCTGTAACGTGCCCCGAATGTACAAACAAGCGTTTTTTGCTTTTCACCTCCATCAGGAAAGCGGCTGCCGCGGCCGGGAAAACCCGCCTTAGTGAGCAGCCTACTCAATGACGCAAATGAACTCGTAAAATTTCAAGTCTCTAGGTTTAACAGTTTTGGCTGGGCGTTGATGAGCCAGTCAGTCAGTCAGTCGGACAGTCGGGCACTTCTTTTTATAGGTATAGATTATTCGTCAAGATCAGGAAAACAAAATAAAAGTGCGCGCGTGGGCGAATGTGGTACGAAAATGACCTCCTTCAACGCTCGGGAGCAATAAACATACGTCACACGTTTCGCCCTCAATGTCGTGGGAGGGGCATCCAGCTGGCAGGCTGGCTCGTGATAATTTTGGGGTCTGAAATGGAAGTCGCTACGTTACACCTAACGCTTGTAGATTTCAAGACCGCCTAATGCATGTGACGACGTCAATTCACGCGAAAATACAGCGGCAGTTCCCCAAGCTCTAATGACATAAAAATTTTGCCCTCCCCCCCCAAATCCTTCACAAGTCCGCACACCTTAAGCGATGGAATCAGTAGAACCGTGGTGATTTCGAAGGACAAAGCCGCCGTAGCCATTTCAGCGCCGGTGATACCAACAGGGACGCTGAAGTCCTGAGGCGAATGAAATGCCTCGGAAGGGATCTCATTGCGGTCTGGAACAGGGACGGCGGTGGAGGCTCCCAATACGATGCTTCACGCACCCCTCCCGCCAGCATCCGCTGCACTCCCTGCCAATCCCGCCTGACAATCCAGCAGAAATAGCGTACGACGTACTCAGCCTCTTCGAAAATCGCCTCCCACGCATGTCGGAGCCACCTGACAACCATCGCGAGTGTGCGTTCGCGGCCGTAGTAAGTACGGTCGCGAACTTGCTCAGGGGTGAGCCGATAAGGCCCGTAAACATCGTAGTAGAATGAGAAATCCATAAGTCATGTTTAAACTCAGGGCGGCTGGGTGCATTCTCAACTGCGCTGTAACCCTGCTCAGCGCAGCAGGGTCTGTACTACGACCGGCGGGCGACCAGGCCACCGGAAGCCACCGTTAACGACCACTCTCCGTGGCCTTTCAGCGCCTCGTCACGATTGGGTACAACTTGCGCGTGGAAGCTCCGGCTGTGCGGTGTCGCTAACCACCGGCGACCTTCTCTCTCGAGGAGGTCGTGCCGTGCAGGGCCGAACTGGTGGAACCAGTCGGCACAGGCAGGTGCGGCGAAGCTCGAATGAGCTCCGCTGTGCACCTGCACTTTCACTTCACATAGCATAAAGGTACCCTATGAATGATACACGGAAGTTGTGGGTGAGAGTGGCTGTGTCGATTGCCGCCTTCATTATAACATTGGCTTACAATACATCAAGAAAGACGAGAGTTTTAGTGCACTTGCAAGTGCAATGATGTCTCTGTGATGACGGGCGTCATCAGGACCGGCATGATCATCGTCATCGACATCGGATCGGCGAGTCTGCCACTCTTTCATCGAAATCAGCATCCCACACAACGGAGGGCCTCGGGAGCCGAGGAACAAATCAAAAACGTGGAAGTCAGGTCATGCGGGTTCTCGGGATAGAAGCTGTTCTTGAAACACCGGGCATTCTGCCTAAGAAGTTAACCGGGGGGCCCCAGAAAATGATGTCCGGCGATAGTACCGCGGGCGCGGAGAACGGGTACATACGCATTACCGCCACGGAGTTGGTGATCGTAAACAAGAAATTACTGGTCGCAGCCAGCTCTCCGTACGCAACTAGATTGTGAAAGCATTGAGGAAACAGCATTAATGAAACGGCCGTGAGCGTTTTGGCGGCAGCTGCCATCTCTAGGGCTCAACCTCCCGTAGCAGGTATGTTGGAACTGCGAGTGGATACGTTGCTGTCGCCGCCAAATGGCTTGAAAGCTCGCCAATTACGACATCTGCTGTCGCTTGTATGTGCAGATGCATATAAAGTCTTCGGCGCGGCACCACCAAGCGCGATTCGGTCATCCGCTCCGAAGAGTTTAGGTTCCCTTCAAACGCTCCATGTGTGGCGCTTATTACGACAGGAAGATCGGGTGAAGTGTGGAAGCGCAGAGAAAAAAAAAAAAAAACGCCATCGATTACCGCTGTGGCTCGGATCGTATGCTGAGCCTGCGCCCTAGGCGAGCATCACGTATCTTGCGAAGGGCACTGTTGAGGTATCTGAAATCTTGAGCGATACAGTTCGCTGCGCAAGTCGTTGAAGTAGCTTATTTTAACGATACATTTTCAGCGTAGTCCGATGCAAAATCACAACTGAGTGTCTGAGGCGGCACAACATGGAAGTTCGTCACTTCACCCCTCTGTAATTAAATCCCGTGTAAGGTATACATTCTGCGGCATACATGGTTATCGCAGTCTAGTCGATTGATTGAGTGATTGATAATGAGGTTTAACGCGCCGACGCTACACAGGCTACGAGGCGCGCTGTAGTGGAGGGCTCCGGATTAATTTTGACCACCTGGAGATCTGTAACGTGCCCCGAAATGTACAAACAAGCGTTTTTGCTTTTCACCTCCATCAGGAAAGCGGCTGCCGCGGCCGGGAAAACCCGCCTTAGTGAGCACCTACTCAATGACGCAAATGAAGTCGTAAAATTTCAAGTCTCTAGGTTTAACAGTTTTGGCTGGGCGTTGATGAGCCAGTCAGTCAGTCAGTCGGACAGTCGGGCACTTCTTTTTATAGGTATAGATTATTCGTCAAGATCAGGAAAACAAAATAAAAGTGCGCGCGTGGGCGAATGTGGTACGAAAATGACCTCCTTCAACGCTCGGGAGCAATAAACATACGTCACACGTTTCGCCCTCAATGTCGTGGGAGGGGCATCCACCTTGGCAGGCTGGCTCGTGATAATTTTGGGGTCTGAAATGGGAGTCGCTGCGTTACACCTAACGCTTGTAGATTTCAAGACCGCCTAATGCATGTGACGACGTCAAATTCACGCGAAAATACAGCGGCAGTTCCCCAAGCTCTAATGACATAAAAATTTTGCCCTCCCCCCCCAAATCCTTCACAAGTCCGCACACCTTAAGCGATGGAATCAGTAGAACCGTGGTGATTTCGAAGGACAAAGCCGCCGTAGCCATTTCAGCGCCGGTGATACCAACAGGGACGCTGAAGTCCTGAGGCGAATGAAATGCCTCGGAAGGGATCTCATTGCGGTCTGGAACAGGGACGGCGGTGGAGGCTCCCAATACGATGCTTCACGCACCCCTCCCGCCAGCATCCGCTGCACTCCCTGCCAATCCCGCCTGACAATCCAGCAGAAATAGCGTACGACGTACTCAGCCTCTTCGAAAATCGCCTCCCACGCATGTCGGAGCCACCTGACAACCATCGCGAGTGTGCGTTCGCGGCCGTAGTAAGTACGGTCGCGAACTTGCTCAGGGGTGAGCCGATAAGGCCCGTAAACATCGTAGTAGAATGAGAAATCCATAAGTCATGTTTAAACTCAGGGCGGCTGGGTGCATTCTCAACTGCGCTGTAACCCTGCTCAGCGCAGCAGGTCTGTACTACGACCGGCGGGCGACCAGGCCACCGGAAGCCACCGTTAACGACCACTCTCCGTGGCCTTTCAGCGCCTCGTCACGATTGGGTACAACTTGCGCGTGGAAGCTCCGGCTGTGCGGTGTCGCTAACCACCGGCGACCTTCTCTCTCGAGGAGGTCGTGCCGTGCAGGGCCGAACTGGGTGGAACCAGTCGGCACAGGCAGGTGCGGCGAAGCTCGAACGAGCTCCGCTGTGCACCTGCACTTTCACTTCACATAGCATAAAGGTACCCTATGAATGATACACGGAAGTTGTGGGTGAGAGTGGCTGTGTCGATTGCCGCCTTCATTATAACATTGGCTTACAATACATCTAAGAAAGACGAGAGTTTTAGTGCACTTGCAAGTGCAATGATGTCTCTGTGATGACGGGCGTCATCAGGACCGGCATGATCATCGTCATCGACATCGGATCGGCGAGTCTGCCACTCTTTCATCGAAATCAGCATCCCACACAACGGAGGGCCTCGGGAGCCGAGGAACAAATCAAAAACGTGGAAGTCAGGACATGCGGGTTCTCGGGATAGAAGCTGTTCTTGAAACACCGGGCATTCTGCCTAAGAAGTTAACCGGGGGCCCTAGAAAATGATGTCCGGCGATAGTACCGCGGGCGCGGAGAACGGGTACATACGCATTACCGCCACGGAGTTGGTGATTGTAAACAAGAAATTACTGGTCGCAGCCAGCTCTCCGTACGCAACTAGATTGTGAAAGCATTGAGGAAACAGCATTAATGAAACGGCCGTGAGCGTTTTGGCGGCAGCTGCCATCTCTAGGGCTCAACCTCCCGTAGCAGGTATGTTGGAACTGCGAGTGGATACGTTGCTGTCGCCGCCAAATGGCTTGGAAGCTCGCCAATTACGACATCTGCTGTCGCTTGTATGTGCAGATGCATATAAAGTCTTCGGCGCGGCACCACCAAGCGTGATTCGGTCATCCGCTCCGAAGAGTTTAGGTTCCCTTCAAACGCTCCATCTGTGGCGCTTATTACGACAGGAAGATCAGGGTGAAGTGTGGAAGCGCAGAGAAAAAAAAAAAAAAAACGCCATCGATTACCGCTGTGGCTCGGATCGTATGCTGAGCCTGCGCCCTAGGCGAGCATCACGTATCTTGCGAAGGGCACTGTTGAGGTATCTGAAATCTTGAGCGATACAGTTCGCTGCGCAAGTCGTTGAAGTAGCTTATTTTAACGATACATTTTCAGCGTAGTCCGATGCAAAATCACAACTGAGTGTCTGAGGCGGCACAACATGGAAGTTCGTCACTTCACCCCTCTGTAATTAAATCCCGTGTAAGGTATACATTCTGCGGCATACATGGTTATCGCAGTCTAGTCGATTGATTGAGTGATTGATAATGAGGTTTAACGCGCCGACGCTACACAGGCTACGAGGCGCGCTGTAGTGGAGGGCTCCGGATTAATTTTGACCACCTGGAGATCTGTAACGTGCCCCGAAATGTACAAACAAGCGGGTAGCATTTCGGCTGGCGTACCCGCAAATATTCAGACCCGTGGGCGCTCGCCGCGCGAGCTTTTTTTTTCGCTTCGTCCCCACGGGAGGTAATACAAACGTATGGGGCCCGTAAAGGCAGTCCGTAAAGGGGAGGGCAGTCCTGGTCTGGCAACCATGGTAGCCCCGCGAAAAAATGGCGGGAAAATTTGCGGGTACGCCAGCCGAAATGCTACCGGCGACCCCCGCCTCTCGTTGCTTGATTCCGAAGTTGAGGGCTGGTTGTCGGACGAAGTTGCTTGTGGTAACGGCTTGCGGGACGCCACTGTCGACCCGCGGCTGCCCGCCACCGCGCTTACGCCAGAGCTTTGTCGAGGCGGCGCCGATCTCTCCGATAACCGATGCGCCGCGCAGGAGAGTTACGGGAGCCATCCCACTTCTGCCGGCGAGAGGCACTCCGACAGCGCGAGGGATGATTACCCAGTCCCGCGCCTGTCGGCCGCCACCACTACGCCCAGGCCCCTCTGGGGCCCAGACAGCGCTATCCTAGCAGGCAAACAAAGCGCCGCGCGGTAAAGTCACGGGTAGACGGCGACCACCTGCCGTCACCACGGGCTGCAACGAGATCATGCCCTCCGGGCCTTGGTAGTAGCAACCCAGCGGATGTGTTTGCAAAGGAGGAGCGGTGCCGCAGCTCTAGCGCACCCTAGAGCCACTAGATGAAGTTTCCAGAGTATCGGCACTCTTTTCTTTCATTGTTTTTTGCCGCCGACAGCGGCCATTGGTCGACCCGCATCACGTGACATTTGTTTACCCCGCAACAGTCATGGGCGCTGACATTTTGGTGCCACCGTGTTGCCGCGTGTGCGCGTTCTTGGATAAATTGTGATTTTAGGGCCGCATTACGACTGTGTGATGCGTTGGGAGTGAGTTTTTATGCCCAAGACATAGTAGCGATGCCGTGCAGCTCGGTACTTGGCTGTTTGAACCGGCCGGAAGGTGGGAAACGCATGCTGCGCTTCCCGCTGGGGAAGAATGACACTGCGCGGCTCGACGCTTGGCTGAAAATAGTCAATCGCGAGGATTTCAAGCCCACCCCGTACTCAAAGATCTGCGAGGTAAGTTCTTTTCAGCCACGAGTGTAACATATACAGCTAGGAAGACTTACTTGGGAAATATATTGCTGTTTTGTAAATCGAGCGGTTAGGCCTGCGACACCAACTTGTCTCGAGAGCTTTACGATACTGGTTGCCTTACTTAGCGCCACTAGATGAAGAAGCGTAGCTTATTTCGTGGCTCTAGCCTCACTCAGTCATAATTAAGACCTGAAGTTAAGTCTTCGCTCTTTCGGGGGTTCTATGTGAAGCGGTAATTGCCGTTAGTGGATAAGTGACCTGCCGTAGCCTGGTATGAGTTGTAGAAGGGGAAATCAAATATTTGTCGTTTTGTTTTCGTAACGAAAGGGCAATGTTCGAGTGATGCGGTGACAGCCCGGAGCATAACTGATTCAGCTTGTCATTGCGTACAAGCACCAGAATTAAATGCCATTGGCAAAGTGGCCCACAGGAAATGTAGTGATTGGACGTTTTCTGGCTTCGAGTCTTTGCAATAACAGCGAGAGTGTGTAGCATTAATGTTTAGTTCTCATTAGAGACAGAAGACCTTCATATAAATTATCTTAGGCATTCTACTACTACGTCGGTACTACTACTACTACTTCCTGTCGGTAGTATAGGCGGATTTTAGCTCTCGCATGTACTCGGCTCCCCATGCCACCAAGAATTGGCTCAAAAAGCGCTTTCGGTGCCTCCAGAGCACGCGGAGTGCCTCGGGCGTCGAAGCAGGCTGCTGCGCGACTTCCGTCGGCAGTGTAGTTAGCCGCCTCCCAGTGAGAAAGCTGGCCGGTGTAAGGGGGGTGCCCTCTCCCACGTCATGTATACATGCGTGAGGGGACGGGAATTTATCACCGCCTCCACTTCTGTCAAAATGGTGGCCACTTCGTGTGCCAACCCAAAACTTTCCTCCCGGTCACTTTCTTCAGTCCCCCTTTCACTGAACGCACCAGCCTTTCGTAAAAGCCTCCCCACCATGGTGCCTGCTCGACAATGAATTTCCACTCTATCTCTGCGCTAGAAAAGTGGTCGATCACGTCTGGATGTCGCAACACGTCCCAAAGTTCGAGCAGTTCTTTGGTGGCGCGCTTGAATGTCAAAGCACTGTCCGAGTACACGACGCGACACAGCCCTCTCCGGGACACAATTCTGCGGAAAGCTAACAAAAAGCTCGCAGTTGTCATGTCATGTACAGTTCTAAATGCACAGCTCGCGTGACCGCACAGGTAAATAGCACTATATAGGCCTTACGCGTGACACCATTGTCTCTAACATAAAGTGGGCCCGCAAAGTCAGTGCCCAGGAAACCTTTGTTTTTTGACAGTTTCTTACGTTCTCCATTCTGTTTAACGCCACCTGCTTGTTGTCGGCGAGCCTCACGTCAGCCTTCCAAGGAAGGGCAACTTCGTATCTGCCATTCGACTGAGTGATAGTGCCTCAAAGTTGCGCATAACATGTTCCCCGGGAGGGTCGTCATCCAAGACGTTGGTAACTCCCACACTTTCGAGCTCCCAAAAGCTCCTCAGAAGCGAGGAAGAATCGAGATCTGGCGCCGTTGCCTTCAGCACGATCGCTTGGGAACAATTCATTCTGCTTGTGCGTGACCCCGTTCGTCTCTGGACCGCCCATCCGAATACGGATTCCACCGCAGTCAAACTTTCCGTCAGTCGGTGGATCCGTCCGGTCATCGCAGTCCAGTAGTGGTCGGATCCCAGCAGCTGGTCAACGTCTCGATCGCTCTGTCCACTCAAATCGTCCCCAACTGAGAGGCCAATCTCATCTAACTTGGTCAGAATGCTTTCGTCAAGGCTGGGAAGGTTGTGCTCACAGATCGTAGGCGTTTCTAGCGCGTCGACCTCAATTTTTGTGTCATTCAGTCGGCTTCTCAAGGTTACCAGAACCCTCCGAAATGTGCGCTCTTTGCTTTCACCTCCGAATACGCCAACCGCCAGAATGTCCGTTCCGAGAAGTTTGCAGTTGAGTTCCTGTGACAGCTTTTCCGTTATAAAGGTGTGTTGGCTGCCGCTGTCAAACATTAGCCTGGCCAACTTCCTCTGCCTGCCACTCTCAACTCATTTCTTTCGTTTCTTTTCTGTAGCTCCATGCCGATCGTCGTCCACGTTCAACGGAGCAGTCGATCCCTGTTGCTCGCCGATGCACTCACAGTTCGGTCATCTTTCCAGATCCCGGGTTTCGGCACCAAAACGTTTGTAGTAGCGAAGATTTTTTGATCCTTTCGGTCGCTGTCGTCGTTCAAGAAACACCACTACTCGTCCGAGTGCAAAGGAAAACAATAGGATTTCTTTATCGCTTTGCTTCGTCCATTCTCCCGTTTTTGCGGGGTTTTTTTTTTCTTCGTCGCGTTCTCAGACTTTGAATCCGTCGCAACAATCATAAAGCCAGTAATGCAAATATGTTGTGAATTTCACAAATGCTTGTTCCAATTATGACGACACCTGCCCACATTTCATCGATTCTTAAAATGTGAAACTAGAATAAGATGAGGGTGGAATAGATAAAATAAGGATTCCTTTTTTAAATACAAGATGTTTTCTGTCTGCCGTTTTCTTATTTTTTTTTGGGCAGCATGTACAACCCCTCGAAAAATATTAGTCGTGCCACTGATGCCTCTTCCAAAAACCTAACATACAGGGTAGTTTTTTTTTTCAGTAGCCTTCAGTGCGCGCTCATTGTAATGTGTATATTTTGGTTGTTTTGCAGGCAGCAAACTTCATCACCTTGCTCCAGATCAGGTGCTCTCCGTCACAAACTCTGACCCGAGGAGAAACCGGTGGAGCAATAAGACTGCGCAGAAGGCGCTCCAGTACAGGCTGGCGTGTGGCAGCAGAGGATATGATTTCCTCAAAGATGGTGTCATACCCCTGCCATCTGAACGCACCCTGCGGAGGCGCATTGAGGAGGTTAAATTCGAGTCAGGTACGTCCTCTGGTATCATATTTACTGTGCTGCCAAGCTGGCCAGTTGTTATGCCTCCGTGTTTGTATACGCAAGAATCCTTTTTTTTTCTCAAGTGACTCAAAGCTAATTATACCAACTTCTTTATTCAGGAACATTTCCAGTTATATCTCCTATGGAGCACAGCTAGAGAACAAAGCCCTTGTTCCCCTTGTAGCTAGAACAAGAGGCAACAACAATGGCCGTCACACAATAAAACACTGCTTCCATTTCAGTGGCATACAAGAGAAAAAGCAAATGTGCCTTCCTGAAACTGCAGCAAGCATCATTCTTTCTGTGGCTGCCTCAAAAACCAGTCTTGGCTGCGCCATAATCAGTGCCAGCGCTGCAGTGTGGTCTCTTTGGACAGTTCATAAAGCTCTCCCATAGCGTTCAATGACCACAAAAGTATTGGGCTTTGTGAAAGCTTTACTCGAGAAAAGTCAAGGAAATATAGGTTGTGCAATGGTGCTTTGCCTTTCATAAAAACATTTTCCACTGGCATAATCATTGTTTTCTTGACTTTTATTTGCAGGGTTAATATGGAAGGTGGGGTAGAAGCGCATTGCTTCATGCAAACATTAACGTCACTCCATTGCTCCTCAATGCTGCAAGTGTAACTAAAGGAACTAACTAAATCATCAGCAGTGTCTCTTCGTTCAGAATGGCACATTCCCCCCCCCCCCCCAAACGCCCAAATATTACTTAAAGGAGCCACGAAGACAAAACACAAGTTTGTGTTATACGAGAGATTTCGTGTTCTATAGTGCCCCCAGCACTTGTCTGAATGCAAACGATGCTTTATTCACTGAGAAATTAAAAGCGCATTGCTTTATGCAAACATTAACGTCACTCCATTGCTCCTCAATGCGGCAAGTGTAACTAAAGGAACTAACTAAATCATCAGCAGTGTCTCTTCGTTCAGAATGGCACATTTCCCCCCCAAACGCCCAAATATTCCTAAACGGGTGCACGTAGCCCAAGCTACACGCATAGCCGCTGCCCATAAAGGCACTGTTGGCAAAAATAAAGTTCCACACACGGGAAAGGAAGCGATAACATAGCCCGGAATCGCACTAAAAGTCGCCATCAGGACTTTATTGAAAGCGGTCATCGAGTTTCCGCCGCAATGGTAGGCCTAGCACTTTCAGGCAGCTCAGCCGTTCAGCTCCGACGGCGGCGCAATCAAAACAACGCCCCCACCGGCCTCTGCAGTGTTTTGAAGTCTGCACAAAGCGGCGAGGTCGTGCCGAGTTTCTGTCATCTGCGCCTTATGGGATGAAAGCGCAGGAATTTGAAAAACGATTTTCAGGCCGGTCAATTTAATTAATTACCATGCGCTGAAATATCTGAAGTGGTGTTTCGGGTGTGCCAGACCATTAAGCATCGATAAAAGCGATAAAAGTGGAACATCAAATTTTCGTGTCAGTACTCCTTTAGAGCTACGAAACTTCCTTCCCCCAGTTGTACATTGTCCCTATGCTATGCTGAACTTCGTGACGAGACACAAGGCCATGCTGCTCACATGCCATTACACTCTTGTAGGAATTCTGGAAAAGCTTCTACCGACCTTGAAGACCAAGCTGGAGACGATGCGGCCAGAAGAGCGGCATTGTGCTCTTCTAGTCGATGAGATGCAGCTCACTCCCGGCCTATACTTTGACTCCACAGTCAAAAAGCCCATCGGCATGGTGACTGTGCCACTTGCAAAGCCTAGAGCAGAAGGGGATGTCACCTATGCCAATCATGGCCTGGTGGTAATGCTCACTGGGTTGGCTTCCCGCTGGAAGCAAGTTGTTGCTTACCACCTTACAGGCAAGGCTGACTATATCCTATATATTATACCCGCTGCAGTACATTGGACTCACTGTGCTGACTAACTCAAAGTGTAGTCCAGTGTTGTAGCTCGGCTCGTTCATCTAGTTGTACTCTTGTACATTTGTACTCTTCAGACACTATATGATTAATTCACATCAACTGTTGCCAGTTTAGAAAATTGCTTGCTACTCGTCATTTTTCACCCCTTTGCAGATCATTGGATAAATGTTTTTCTGGCTCTTCTGCTGCGGTTTTTCTATATGTGACCGCATACTTTCCTGCACAATAATTTTTTTCAAATTATTTTTTTGTACAGGTGACTCGATGGATGGAGGGTTCCTGAAGTACCTCATCTTCTTCGTCATAGAGAAATGTGAGGCTGCTGGCTGCCGCGTGGATGCGGTCATTTCAGATATGGGCCCAAGCAACAAGGCGCTGTGGAAGCGGTGTGGAATTTCCGCAAAACGATCAGGGGAGCCTGCGGTCTCCTGCAGGCACCCCTGTGCAGCCGACACCGACCGAGAGCTTTTCTTCCTGGCTGACGCACCCCATGTTCTCAAGAATATTAGGGGTCACCTGGTACGGCAAGCAGTCAATCTTCTTACCAGATGACGTTGTCTCCAAGTACAGCCTGCCAACCAATGAGGTAAGTGGATATGTAAAAGTCATGCATGTGTGTGTGGTGATATCTAAAAGCCAATGTTTACAGGGAAGCTGGTCGGAAAATTTTATGTCGGAAACAAAAAACTCGGGCAGGACCAAGAAGTTCTCTCCCAAGATGCCGAGCGCATGTGTCAGGCTAGGCAGACATACAGTATAAAAATCAGTATTCGTGGGGAAAAACAGCATCAAAGCCGCATGACGGAGGATGAAGCCCCCCCCCCTCTTGTGTGTTCCTGGTGAATATTAGGTTTGTGGCTTCTCTCGAAAAGGGGGGTCAACGTCTTTCAAGAGGGAGAGCATGCGTCTCGCTAGGCAGGCCCCAGCATTTGGCAACAGAGAAGCCGAGCGCAAGCCTGCTGAGATGGGGAGGAACATTTCACACCCTCCATCATCAGCATGTGTACGGGTTTACAACAGCTTCGCAGCACACCCACATTTGTAGGATGGGGTTATGGGCACTTCTTTTATTCACTGTCAAATGCTTGCTGCATATGATCGAGTGTTTTGATGGTGATAGCGAAAAATTTGTTTTTCATGCTCGAAAAGGCAAGGTACTCCAAGCCATGGTACTTATCCTTTATCGCTTGTGCGTTATTGTTAGTGCATCACTGCTAGTGACATTTCACTCCGCATCGATGAAACACCATGATGAGACGCTACAATGAAAAACCTTATGCAAGGAAAAAGGGAAAGTTGAGCCGCAAGCTTGCATGCGCTGGCTACATTGGTTGTTTTGTAGATTGTTGTCAGACCTACTTTAGGGGAAATATTAAGGGGGGAGTAAGTTTCTGCAGTGGATGTCGCCAGACTGTGCCAAGAACTCAGAGTTAAGAACAGCAATGCTTCAAGCACTGCATTTACAAGCAATTACTAGGTTACTAGTATCGAGTTAGCTAATCATTCTCATTTTATTCTTAGGTATCCGTGGAGCACATAAAAGAAGTGGCTAGAAAAGACTCCGAACACGACCTGAAGCTGGCCCCCCACCTCAAGCCAAGCCACCTGGAGCTCAACCACTATGACAAAATGGATGTGTCATCTGCATTGGCTGTGCTCAATCACAGCGTGGGTGCTGAAATCCGTGTGCTTGTTAGTTTAGGGCAGCTCGAAGACAAAGCCATCACCACAGCCTGGTTTGTGGAGCAAGTCTTCAAGTGGTTTTCGTTGCTGACCTCAAGGTACATCGGAACTGCAATGAGCCACTTCAAACCACAGGCGCATCAAGAGGCAGTCACTTTTTTGAAGGAGTTTGCCTCTATGTTTGCACGGGTCACAATTTTAAAGGGAAGTGAGCCTGACCAGTTCAAGCCTGTTTAAACTGGTGTCCTGATCACGACAACGAGTGCCCTGAAGATTCAGTACGAGCTGTTGAACGTGTACAGGTTTAGATTTGTTCTTCTGTGCCGGCTGACTCAGGACGTGCTGGATAACCTTTTTTCATGTGTGCACTCACGAAATCTGGTGCCCAGGGCCCTGGAGTTTAAGCTGACGCTGCGGCTCATTATGCTTAGTCAATTCTACAGGCCCAGCCGTAAAGGCAATTATGCCATCGACGACAGCATTGACCTCCTGGAGTTCGTCGAAGTGAAGAAGGCTGCTGCAGAGAAGAATCTTGACCGCTCTGGGACCGATGAGCCCTCCGAAGAGGACCTCATCTTCGAGGACGAAGCCCCACTTCCCCTTCATGATGTGGAGATGAGTCCCTGGTGTACGTGTCCGGCTACATTGCTCGCAGCGTGTCAAGGCGGCGCAAACTTTGCACAACTTGCAAGGAGTACCTCCAGGCTGATCCGGTGGAGGACAGCGACCGGTTGTTGACCCTCAAGTCATACCGTGCAGAAGGCGAACCGAACCCTCTCGTTCGTCCATCACGCCACCTGGTCGCCTTGTTGGAGCAAGCCGACAACACCTTCCGCAGTTATGAGAACCAGGTGCTCAAAGCCAGTCTTCCTCTCATCATAAAGGTTGCCCTCGATTCTCACCAACTGCCCAGCTACTTCCCTCGTTGCCATGACCTGGCGAAGCATTTGACGGCGGCCTTCCTAATGTTGCGGATGAGAATCACCCTCCCGAAGCTGAGCAGCAAGGCAAAAGTGGCAAAGCCGAAGTGTGGCTCAAAGAGTGTTGGCATGAGAGCTGCCGCCGCTCAGATCCGCTAGATCGTCACCTTCCACAGCAACGAAACCCCTCACAGCAACAAAACAGCATTTCTAAAGGCTACATTCAGTGCTGCATAGCAAAACTGCTGCTCAGAGCTCCCTCGTATGTCCTCTCAAATATTGTAATAAAAAACTGAAGGGAAGTACTACACTAAGGGTACAGCTGGAGCCACTAAATACATAGGTACAGCAAAATTAAATGCTTTCCTGTTTTAATTCCAGGAGTGAGACCTTATAATGGTCGTTGTACGCTTTGTTTCTGCCCTGTACGAGCCACACACAAAGAGAGAGAAAGGCTCTTTAATGTGAACTGGTGAGGTCAGCCCTGCTAGGGACAAGGCTTGCTACACCAGATGGTGGGTGACTACGTTGATGAGTGGTGAATATTAAACATTAGGGTTACAGCAGGAAGAAGACAAACAAGAGGCGTTGAGAAAAAAAGTAAAAACAAGAGAATGCTGCCAGCAGAGTCCGGACATAAAAAGTACAATTGAAAAGAGAATCGTTAATGTAAACACTGAAACAAAATGAAAGGTAAACGACATGAAAAAAAGAGTAACAACACCAACGCCACGATAAAAAACGTTTCCAAACTTAAACCATAATAACCTGCTGCTGTGGAACCCTAAAGGGAAGTGTTTGTAAAGAAAATGCTTACACGCGCAGAAATATTTTCATTTTTATGATCAATTATTCCTACTTAATGCATAAAAACTCCTGCTTTTTTATTTTCTGTGGCGTCACCGGAAGTTTTGATACTGCAGCGTTTAGGAGATGGAAAGACGCCTGCGCGCCACCCTGTTTACGTGGCGCCCCCGCGCGTTTGGAAAATGCGGTGGCGGCGCGCGGAACCGACGGTCGTCGGAGGGCGAACTGCCAGGCACTTAAAGAAAGTGAAGACGAGGCACTGGTCGAGTTCTTGCTCCCTGAGAAAATTTCCTTGCCTAAACTTTGAGCAGAGTTATTGGTTTGGTTTAACACCCTTCCCTGAAGGACTTTTCGTCATTATACCGCAGCGATCATGCTCTACCTATGCGTGGGTTTTATTATCAGTCGTGACAGTGTCATTTCATGGACAAATGCACAAACCATTAAATTTGCTGTACCTCCTTTAGGCGCATTATGCGCACCTATGCGTTTAAACGTTTAAGTATTCTATACACAAGAATGATACCCCTGTCAAACGGGCCTATTTAAATGCACTTACACAAAGTGCACTTGGCTAAAATGTCATTCAGTCGCAGCTGAACGGCCAACGCCAGTGACACTTACCACCGAACGCACTTTAAGCTGAATGTGTTCCCCAAACACACTTTACGCCCAGGCCGGCTCGCCGAGTGAGTTATCTCAGCCGCAGGGGTGAAAAATCGGAAAGAGCAACATAAAAGAATCAGCGTTTAGATGCCGAAAAATTATATTGAAATGTAATTATGAGTGTGTATCGTTCATTTTTTTATGAAAAGGGAAGCAGCAGCGATAAAGAAAATAATCCGTCACCCAACGACGTGCAAGCGCCGCCTGGTGGGGCGTTGCTCCACGGCCGCCGTTCTCTGCTGCGGCGTTCGCGTATGGAGTGTCGTGGCTTTGTGGTCGTGCTCCCGTTTCAGTCTTTTCGGTTGTAATCCACGCTCTGATAGTTTTCCCTCGACGATAATGCTGCTGCAACTCGCTGCGCAGCGAATAACAATGAGAATATGACCACCGGTGTACATTCGCAGTCCAAAAGTTTTTTGTGGACTTGTGGGAGACGCCGATTGCAGTGTTGAACAATGTAAACGCAGTGAAGTGTTTACATTGTTTCCCATGTGAGAAAGAGGTGGAATTTCAAGTAATTTCGTGAAATATCTACCCTAGCTATCGTCACTGACATCACGGCCAAAGCGCGGCTAAAGCGTCATTCGGAGAGCCCGAGTGCACTCGGCCTACGTGCACTTAAATAGGCACGTCTGGCGGGGGTATGAGGAACTGGGCTGACTTGATATTTCCATGTACACTTCGGCAAATCAACATGAACGCACTCACGCGCTTCGGCAGACTTCTAGGGCACTCGATGCAAACATCCGAATCACAGCTGTTCCCGGACATTTTTAGGACTATCCCGGTGGGGGGGTCCCAAAGATGCCCATGCGTTGTGTAGTTTGTGAAATGGGACTTAGGCCCTTTTTTGGACTTCCTGAGGATGTTTGGTGTTGTCTGGATCGCGCCAAGACGACAAAAACGGCAGCAAAACGTCGCATGCTCAGCGGCCCGAGCCGGCCCAAGGGGCGGGACTGTCGCCTGGGGCAGTCTGAAGGAACCAGCACGCTTACAATGTTCTGCTAGGGCGCGCGGCGACTGGGAAGGCCGGAACAAAACGAAAAAGTGCGCAGGGTGATCTCGGTGGTGGTGGGTAACACGATTTTATTTTATGTACAACGGATACAACGACGTCATGTTACGCTATAGCGAATTTTGGTGTATAGCGGAGAGGGATGAGGTAATGGGAACTGGGGGGGGGAATGATACATCCAATGGGGTATGAAACTAAAGGAAATGGTGGAGGCCAGATGTCTCGACGAAGTTCCGTAGAGTGGTGAGCAGGATGCCATGCAACGGCAAACGTATTTTCAATACGTGCGCTCAGGTGGCACCACGTCCTGGTATTCTTAGGAATTCTAAAAAAAACCTTAGCTGACGTTATCCTTCCCAGCCAATAAAGAGGCGAGGGGCGCTTGGGGGGCGATTTTGCTGTGTGTCACCACACCAAGATGACACCAAATACACCTTGCCTGGTTGGCTGCGACGAAACTGAAAGACAATGAGAACAGGCTCTCAGGAAGATGGCGACGATCGACTATACCGGGCTCGGCTCCAACTGGACGCTTTGTGACGGGCTGGAAAACGCCACGAAAAAATAGCAGGGAAACGACAGAGAGAAATGCCAGCTTTAATCATTCATTTCTCAGCTAACAAGACATTGTTGGCTTTCGAGCAAAAGCTGAGAGGGCTACATAACGCATTATCTTTCGCTTAACACACACACACACACAAAAAATATTTGGCCTTTAGTGTCTCTTTAATGGATCTTGCCATACGCTGAACACACGACTCTGCGTAAATTGTTGGCGACGGCGCGAGACCCTGGGATTCTAGACTTATAGAGCTGCACTGTAAAAACGATTTTTTTTATTTCACTCTTAGATTCGAAGAAAAGCCCGAAAGTTTCGACATTTCCTGAAGGATATTCTCTGGCCTCGTCAAAATGAGGCTTGCACGCGTAAGGCAACGCTTCAGTGCTGTCAGTCACCGACATCGACGTTGATGCAAACTTTAAAGAGGGGGTGGTCAGATGGAGGTGGTCAGCCTACACTCCGCAGCGTCAGAATCAACGCCATGTAGTGGAGGGCCCGGAAGCGACTAGCAACAAAACTTCCGCTCCCGGTAGCGTCGCCTACGCAATGCGGGGTGCCGGGCCGCAGCATCGACATCGGAATCATCTTATTGTTCGTGCCCGGCACTATGCAGTGCGGTTCGGAGCGACGGTCCTGGTTCGTGTTGAGAACCCCCGACAGGTGGCGCCTCTGCCGCAGCAGGCGGCGCTGAAACCAGAGCAGCCGGCAGTCGCACGACAAAGGGGTCCCTTGCATCTGGAAGGAACCTAAAAGAACAGGAAAGAGCGCGTTATAACGCGAGAGCGTTAAGAGAAGGAGATAGGCGAAAGTTTCGGCAATGTGAACAGTTGATGTGCGGCCAAAATTCCGCGTGGTTTCGACCAACAACAAAATAGTCAATACCATCGCGCTTTGAAAGTGGGTGACCAGCGGAGGTAAGGAAAGCAAATGAGATGCTTTATGCAGTGCGTGACGTCAGCAGCCAAAGCGACGCACATCGGCTATTCAATTTTTTGTGTGGTTTATTATTTTCTTTGTAGGCTTTATTGTAGCGCCATCTACGAACACACCGGTCGTAAGCGAAGAGTGCACCGGGGCTGATAGGCACGCGTGTGACGACGCACAAGTGGTGCGTGTGGAGGGTGCGCAGAAAGTGTGAAACCAGCACCGACGACGCGCAGGGGGCGAGTGGAGAATGTGCACCGCAGCTATCTTAAGCTGTATTGAAGCTACGAGGTTTTCTTGCCTATGCGCGCTCGGTCTACGCGCGCATCGATTTCCTGGAAACTAGCTTATAACAGCTCCGCTGTAAATGCTGTGGCAGGAACGGGATGCGAATCCAGTCACTCCCCTGGTTACTATAGTATACACCTACGCCAATTTAAGCCCGGCTTTTGAGGCACTCTAGATGCTAAAGCCTTATGGCGTCCTGTTGCGATACTTTACTGAATTGCGCGTGTCATGCTGGTTCCGTGACGTTGCTGAATACAGATATAGCTTCTCGGCACGGAGTTCCGAATGGTACTTGGACTGGTCACATACCCACCCAAGGAGATTGACCAATGATGATGATAGCTGCAGTCAGAATCTCGCAGACGATTCAACAATACCCTTTTGGCTGCGACGTCAACACACTCACCCAGCATTTCAAATTCCGCCGTTCACGTATTCAAAGGCTACCCCTGACCTTTCACCACAGTACCGTGGACATACAAAACATAGGTTTTAACGAAGCACCAGAATACGGAACGGCAAGATTCAGTGACTCGCAAAACAGCCGAAGAAACCTGAAATACTGATTGGCGAAAATGTTGCGCCCATTTCGAAACATCGTATCAAGCAACCTGTTACGTACGACCTCAAATCAACAAGGCGTTTTGGGCAGATCGATAACGAATGTATATATTTCAAGCACACCGCGGCCGTAGACTACCAGGTTGGGCGCCTGTCTCGGCCACGGGAGGTGGTTGGTTCGAATCCCACCGCCGGATACCCACCGGTATACGAAATCGGGTACAAGCGTTCCCCGGCCCGGCGCTCGACTCTTTCAGGGGTCTACGCTTGGGGGATGCTCCGCCTACCCCAGCCGTTGCCCTTCGGGGTCACTGAATTTCGAACAACTTCGGGTGCGCACATTCGCCGCATACCCCGCAAGTAAAAGCCGGTTAATTGCTGCTAAGGTCTCGGTACGGTGCGAACCGGATAAGACCATAGCTGAGCAGCTTTGCATAGAAATAAAGGGGTGTGGCCGTTACACAATGGCAGGGGGTTTCGGCCAATATCACCCACGGAGCATCCTTTTAGTTTCTGGGCCCTTTTTTTTTTTTTAACAGCGAAGCTGCTTAGCAAATCGCAATTTTTCGGGTCCGCAGTTAAAAATACCCAGAAATTGCCGAGCCCGCTCACGTGAGCGCGGGTCTCGCGGCGAGCGTTAACAAAACCAAAAATGCCCAGCGCATACCAAGCATACCAAGCGCATACCAAGCATACCAATTATAGAAGCTGGCCAAGATTTTGGCGACCGCCCGGCAGTTAAAAATAAAACCTAGAAAATTCCGAGCGTTCCTGTGCGCTCGCCTCGCGGAAGCGCGCAGCGTCGCCGGCGAACGTTCGTAAAGCCAAGCATACCCACTGAGGGAGATTAGCCAAGGTTGGCCAAAAAAAAAAAAAAAAAACTCCAGCGTTCGCCGTAGTCGTAGCAACACTTCCTCGGAACGAGAAAGACTCCAACTTTCGCCGTAATCGTGGCAGCACTTGCCTCGGCACCCTCCAAGGTGATGTCCAATGATTATAACTTCCAAGCAATTGAAAAAAAGCTCACACTTACAGTAACAATGATGGAGTAAAGGTCGTTGCGGCAGCGAAAAGCAACCGTGGACTTAAATCTGCTTGGTGGCCGTGAAGTTAGTGTACCCATTCGTTACCTACAAGTCTTTGGCGTTGGTGTGAGCTTCCTTCATTTTTTGGTAGCTATGCAAGGTGTACGTTTGTGTGGCTTTTGTTTCTTTTAACTAGCTATTAAAAGAGAACAATAGGACTGGGATCGCTTTAACACTCTTAGAGCGGATCCCTCCTGTTTGATTTCATTGTGGGCAGCATGCTCTCTTCTTTTCAAACGGTTGCAGAACTTGAATCTAGAGCTGTCCGGTTCTCAAGAACAGGTTTTCCATGAGGACCATGGGTGCCCTTCATGCGACAGTTTATTACTAGCATTCGTGGACGCATGTAACTGAATCCCCTCCAAGCCGTTTTGAATGTTATCCCTAACTCTCATAGAGTTTCATACAATAACAACTAGAGAGAAATATGGCGCTGCGATTGTCCGCCGCGGTGGGCGTGATAGTAGTTCTGGATTCGGATTGGCACTCGATGGCTTGAGGATGTTATTGTGGATTTGAATTGTGCAGCCAGTTTCGTCTTCGTTTTCGACTTGCATGAACGCATTTGCCTATGTTGGAAGAAGCGTTCAAGAAAATGCGGCTGCTGCCTTTTTCACAGGATTCGGCAAAACACGAAAGTGAAATGTGCCTTCACCGGAGCATTTAAATGTTTAGTTTGCATCTATATGAACTTGCACATCGCTATTCCTATTACGTCGGTATGGCACCGTTAGACGCATGAACGTTAGGCTCTGGATTGCACGCGCCGGAACATTGCGTAAATCCGACTGAAGTCACAGCTCCTTGAAAACCGTGCGCACTAAACCGAAAGCAGTAGGTGGCGGAGGGTGCCTCTCTTCACCCGCGTCCCGCGTACACGAAGACGCTGGCATCGAGGCGCCAACTGTCGGCACTTATTAGCATCATGATGAACTGCTTCGCTTCGCCTCTCCTAGACGGCAGCCCCATCTGAATGAAGAATGTAGTGGAAAAGATATAAGGCGCGTTCCTAGGCCTACTGGTGCTTGAATTTATAGAGCAGTGGGCACAGCGCTGTGTACCTCTCGTTTCTGCGAGAGAGTTCGTGGCTCGAATCCGGGCGGAACCGCGTCAACGGAACTTTTTCTGGCGACGTCATTTCCGTGACGGATTTGACGCCGGTAAGATCTTGGTGTACCCGGGGCATAAAACACTTTCGTTTTAAAATACATTTCCCCTTGAAATGAATGCCGCACCCGCACTGACGCCTCCCTGAGTGGAAATGTTTGTAACTATAGTTGCGAGTCAGGTGGGTCATGAATTCATTGCCAGCACAGCCAACACGAAGCCACAAATGACAGCGCTGTATGCGGCGAAGTTGCCTGTGAATTGGAGTTGTGGCGCTGCTCATTCAGAAGAGCAATGCATTTTCGAAGCCTACGACGCTTGCGAACTGCTTGCAATAGCCACACTTTTCGTGCGAACGCTGGCTCCTACGGCGTAGACCAGCAGTACCGGCGGCTGATACGAACGTAGCTTGTTGAATTTCACTAATTCAGGCTAGAATAACTTCTGCCGAGGTTATTGGTTTCTTTTTTTAGGAGCTCAAAACGTTTCTTAGTATTAAAAACTACAAGCGCCGAAACTTTTACAAACAGTTTTTATAAAAGGCCGCGTCCTGCTGTAGTTGGCGGCAAATGGCAAACCTGCTCCACAAACCTTCTCGACTTCGCGTCTGCTTTTTATTTGAAGGCCGCGTTTTATCTCGCATAAAAACAGTTTTTGGCCGCAAACTTTTACTGTTCGCCATGTAATTTGTAAACGGCGAAACGGGCAGTAAGAGCTTTTTCGTCAAAAAACACAATTTGCGCAGCCATAGGCCCGATTCGATCCTATGCAATCCGGTTCCAGAACTACCCATCATTCCCACCGAAGCGTAAGCACCGCTTCGGTGTTAGCGTTGACACTAGCGCCCTTTCCCCTCTAGTAAGTATTGTACGAAACTCTATGCTAACTCCACCGTTCCGCCATCAGCTCGATGTCGCTGATGTGCGCTGAACACAAACGCTAAAAAGGCTTAAATTGCTAAAACACCAAATTCTAAAGCACGCAAATCTGCAAATGTGATTTTTTTCCCACGTGGCTCTAGACGTGCAAAATATGCGAGTCAGCTCAAAAAAAAAAAATGGCCACGTATCTGCTCCTTTCGTTGGAAATGTCGACGCAAGACGATATTCGACTGGCGCCCCTGGCAAGTAAATACATCCTTTGTCTTTCCCGCTCACCTTTCATGGTGTTCCTCTCCGTCTCATTCCTTCCAAGATAGCACGCTAGAGGTTTGCTCAAGTCAATTTAAATTTACCGCGTTCCACTGTTCCAAGTCGGGTGCCTCGATGCCAGCGCTGCCGTACGGCGGAGACGCGCGTGAATCGAGGCACCCGCCTACAATGTTTATACAACCACGTTTTCTACTCCACAAGTGTTCCCAGCGGAACGCGGAACCTGTCTAGTGGAACCTTTCATTGCTGTTGCCGTTTGATTTTTTTTTCGAATTCCGCCTGGTAGCGCGGGTTACAGCAGGCGACGGTTTTCTGCAGTCGATGTAGTATTTTATTTGCTATCGCAAAAAGCAAGCATCCGTAAATTTTTGAAAAAGGAACACTGCAGGTATCACTCATGTTCTGATTTTCTGCCTTATATTTGCGGAATGTCTTGTTCTTGTACAACCATATTTACAAGTACGAACATTAACACCGGAGTTACACGTTTAGATTTGGCTGTGAGTATATGAGACTATTGCGCATATTTTGTTTCCCTTTAGCCGGGTGGCTGAATCGAGTGATAGACGGACAGACAGACCAAAATTTTCCCGTTCAAGTTTCCCAAGAAAGACCACCGTCTTTAAATTTTGCTGCTAGGTTGCTTGTGAGGCTCACTGGTGACGTAGTGGGACAGCCGGATCGTCTCCACGGGTACGCTGTCGTTGGGCTCTTCGACGTCTTCCGCGGCAAACCCCGTCATGCGGGCGTTGTCGGAGAGGTCCAGGCTAAGCCGGGGCAAGTCCGCCCAGTGTCGCATGAGGCCCGCGGGCAGGGCGTCGAGCTGCGGGCAGCCGCGCACCCGAATCGTGAGCGGCCCGTGGGCGTGCAGTCCTTCGAAAGCGTCAGCTGCCACGGAGCGAAGCTCGGAACCTGTCACGCTGAGCTCCGTCATCTGCGGTTGTTACAGTGAGAGAGCTTTAGAATAGAGGGTCCTTTGTACACAAGTACCTTGTAAATGATCTCTACTGCCTACGTGCATGCGGCAAACGTACAATATTGAAAAAAAGGTCGGGGCATTCACTAATGGAACACTAACAAGTTACTTGTCCCAGTATACACTATGTAGTAACTGGAGGTAGTAAATTTAGTACTAGTCAGGGTTACTAACTGAAGCAGGCAGTAAGCACCACTACCTCCCCTAGTAAAGTCCTAGCTATAACACTATTCTGAGCTACACGCGTTTACAAACTGGCCACGCATAACCTAGTCAGAAGCACGACCTTAATCTAGTGCATACTACTTCGTACACTCAGTTAATTTCCTAACCATGTAGTTAGTGGCAGAGCCTACGTACGAAACCGCGGGGTAGTAAGGTTCGTAATCAGTTAGTAAATACGGCCGTTACTACCTTTTTACGACCTTTTTTATTAAGAGTGTAAGCCGCGCTTTGCTTTCGGAACGTTGTACGCAAGCCCAACCCAAGAAGGCCGTGTCAATCAGCTCAATCGTGTGCATTAGGGCCTGCGATATGTTGCGAGAGGGCTGGTAGGTAACCATAAGACCTTGGCCTGAAACACTACAAAGAAAAAAAAAAAAAGACCGCCAGGCTAGGGGGCAAACATAATCCCAAAGCAGCTGATTCGTGTGTAGGCAGTGAACATACGCGCAACGTCCCTAAATTACCTTTAGCTTTATCTGCATATATTAGAAATAACACTATGAAATCTGGCGCTTATTAAATGCGTCGTATTGAGCCGTTCTATATACGCGAGATGCAGTCACAGGACAAGGAGTAACAGGTCACGCAGAGCGCATGACGGTAGGCCCTACTTCGCGCCGCCTTGTTCTAAAACAATAGCTACTGACATTATTCGGTTTCATTCGAATGCAAGCTGGGGAAGGGAGGAAACATGGAAAGAAAAATACCCGTGAATACGCGCTGCACTCAGCGTGCTACAAAAAGAACTGCTCTGAACTGAAAATTGAAGCACGCTTACGAAGACAGGAGTACCGTTCGGTTGAGACAGTTGGTCGCACCTATTGGTTTCGCACTCTACCCGCCAGCAGAGCTGGGTTGTGAGCCGTCACGTGATTTCCCGTGTCTGCCATAGGCGTCGACGGACATACCAACTGACGGTAACGGTCTAGTTAGTGTCGCATCATGGCGGCGATGGGAGTTGTCATAGTTGATTTACCCAACCGGGCGAACCGCTTCCACTCACTGACTAGCCAGAGTTACTGTTAATTATTAATGACTATGGCTAGTCAGTGAGGGGAAGCGGTTTGGCCGGTTGGGGAAAAATCCAAACAGACTGCTCCCATCCAGAACAGTAATCCTTGCTGGTGTCGTTTCGCAACTGCAAACTGATCAGTCTGCCTTGATTTTACCCAACTGGACAAACCGCTTCCGCTCACTGACTAGCCAGAGTCATGAATAATAATTATAGTGACTCTGGCTAGTCAGCGAGCGGAAGTGGTTCGGCCGGTTGGGTAAGATCAACTATGACTGCTCCCATCGCCGCCATCATGCGACGCTAATCAGATTGTTGCCGAGCCTTCCTCCCGCTGTGGGAACGCCGTGAGCATGATGCCGCAGGCAGTGGCGTGAGCCGTCTTCAAGGGAGGAGTGAGCGGAGTCCATACCAGATGATTCTTTTTGAGAAGTTCGAGCGCTTGGGTTGGATGCGACCTGCCTGAAAGTTGCGGCATGCTTGCTGCAAGTTTTTGGCGACCCTCTATTGTAAAGACTGAATGCGCTCGTTGATTACGTTCTAAAAGCATTTCAGATTTTTAAACAAATCTAAAGAAAACTGCGAGGTCCCTTTAACGTCCGCTGAATTCTCGACACATGGGCGCTTTCATTTTAAGCCACCGTCAGAGAAACGGAAGCCAGGGCCGGCATCGAAACCGTGTGCTTGCGATCAGCAGCGCAACGCCTCAGCCACTGCGCCACCTCCACCCGCCGCTGTGGATCAGTGGCTAAGGCGTTGCGTTGCTGCGCACGAGGTTGCGGGTTCGATTCCCGGCCGCGGTGGCCGCTTTTCTGATGGAGACGAAAAGCGAAAACGCCCGTGTGTTCGATATTTCGACGCACACGTTAGAGATCCGCAGGTGGTCAAAATTAATCCGGAGCCATCCACTACGGCGCTCCTCATCGCCTGCGTTTCGTCGGCGCGTGAAACTCTACAATCAATCAATCAATCAACTTACCCACCCACCCCCTTTCCCCTGGATTAACCTTAAGGCGACGTTCTAGACTAGGCAATCTCTGCCAGCAGTCCGTTTCCCACTGTAAAGAGCCACCACTTACACCGCGATGAAGGGGTGCGTCTTTACAGTGAGGCGGGTCTAGGCAATGAGGAGTCAGTTGGGGCAACAATCTGATTAGCGTCGCATGATGGCGGCGATGGGAGCAGTCATAGTTGATCTTACCCAACCGGCCGAACCACTTCCGCTCGCTGACTAGCCAGAGTCACTATAATTATTATTAATGACTCTGGCTAGTCACTGAGCGGAAGCGGTTTGTCCAGTTGGGTAAAATCAAGGCAGACTGATCAGTTTGCACTCCGTACTGCTCTGCATCGACATTCCAATCCCACCCTGACACACTGAAATTCTTTACTATTACCGCCAATCTGGACTACAGCACCCCTCTCCCACCCACCTCTCACTCAGCCTCACAGATGCACGCGTGTGGCGACTTTAAACCAGCACCTTTTGCAATACCCCTGTCCATCATCACGTACCACATTTTCGCGCGCACACACCCCCCGCCATATAATCCGCACCCCCACTTTCAGACCACCGGAAAAGAAAAAAAAAATCCTCGCGTATTGCCCGCACATTTGAGACAGGAAAGGCTGCATCATAGCTACTGCTCAAGCAACACACCACATACTATGTAGACAGAAAAAACGTGCAGTAGAATACACTAACTGCAAGGCGAAGGTCACAATTTACTAATAAATTTCAGTTGTTAGAGTGCGCTCGTTCTTGTTTTTTCTTCCTTGTCCTTGTATGTTTGGCGCAATCGCTGCCATGGAAGGCTTCGTCAGTGTTACTGCGTAGGAGCTTCACGGCCCAATGCGCATTGCCGTGAAGCTGCACTAAAGGAAAAAAAAAAAAACCCGCGTTTTATCCGCACCCCTACTTTGTCACTGAAATTTTCGCATTTTTGGTGCGGGTTGTACACGCAAAAATATGGTATCTCCTTCAACATACCTTTACAACTCCTCTGCCTGCGACGTACAGGGATCCACGTACCACCTCACATGGGAATGCTCCCACCACCCACACCAGTTACTTTCTCTTCCCCAGAGCCGTAGGAAAGCGACCTGACCAGCGCACGCTTTGAAAACCAGGAATTCTTGTCAGTCGTCAATGGCCAATCGTGCCCGGGCAGCAGCGCTATCCCGCGGCTTTCTTAAATGATAAAATAACACTCCCTCTTCTTTTTTTAGGGGCGAAGAACCTTAGGGCCGGGGGCTGTTGGCGTCTCCTGTCGTCGTCGTCGTAATCATCATTCGTCTCATGTAGTCACGGTACTAAAACACCGGGACACTCGTTTGCGCCTCACGCTAGAGAGCTTCGTGCTTCAAAAACACGAGAGTTTTGCAGCAAAGCTGTATACCTCCACTCCCCTTGGTTTCTTCTCAGTTGGTAAAAACGCCAAGGCGCGAAGATATACACTGCATGCTGTGCCCCTCACCAGGTTTTCCGTTAGTGGAGATGGCCCGGGATTTTTAAGTGCAGAGCACTTTAGGCGCTCGCCTACTCGTCCTAGCTCGCTCGCTCGACACAAGTATATAGAGCACCAAGGTGGCGTCCCGGGGTAACGCTGTTGTTCGCGGCGTACCCCAAAGGCTTCGAAAGCCAAGCGGTTTATATAGTCATAAGCGTTCGAAACTCGTGAAACCCTGGCGCTTGTCATACATCTTCCCTTTGTTTAGCGCAATGTAGGTAGATTTGAGGAAAAATATACGTAATTAACCGGCAGCGCCCGCGTTACTTTAGTGGGGACGCCCGTTGGGTTGGTTTTTACGATAGTAAACGCAAAATGTGGCAGTGCAACGCCGGCATGTACGGGGAGAAAAGCGCAAAGAGAACAGAGCTCGTGCTGCCGCAGTTTCAGGCAGGGGACGCGCGAGCACTGCGAAGGCGGGAAATTTTAATTGCATGGGGTGGTAGCAGTAAGCGGATAACGGCGGTACAGCCCATTATGGCGAATCACATGCTCTGCACTTCCGACTGCTTTCACATTCAGTGGAACGGCTTTCACTTTTTTGGGGTGATCGCTGGCAAAGCTCAAGAGAAACAGCATTTGCCCATACCTCGCGCCTAATTTATGCGCGTACACTGAATGTCATAAACTAAAAAGCTTCGCTGGTCGTCCATCTTCAATTGAGTAGAATGGCTCACGATTTTCAGCTTCGCTGGTCACCTTACTTAGAAGCCTCGTTTTTATTGCAGTCTGGTATTCCTGTTTCGCGTATTGTAGTCACCTTCTTTAAACTATATGCTGCCAGACCCTCTTTGATATTCCGTTCTTATACTTCAACCTTCTTGTTTTTTTGAATACCGACTCTAAACGTTTTTTGATTGATTGATTGCAGGGTTTAACGCGCCGACGCGACGCAGGCGATGAGGCGCGCCGTAGTGGAAGACTGCGGATTAATTGTGACCACCTGGGGATCTTTAACGTGCGCCGAAATCTCGTACACACGGGCGTTTTTGCTTTCGCCTCCATCAGAAAAGCGACCGCCGCGGCCGGGAATCGAACCCGCGTCCTCGTGCTCAGCAGCAGAACGGCTTAGCCACTGAGCCACCGCAGCGGGTCTAAACATTTTTTGAACGCTTCTTGGCCAGCTCAAGTGACGTTACTTGGGCTGACCGGATTCCTCTCAGTTGCAGCCGTGCACGCATTCGATAGCCACTCATGCCACTGAAAATCGCAACAAAAGCAAGATGGAAACTGGTAGGCGTATTTTCGGCGACGACCAAACCACGCACTGCCTCTCCGTGCTGGTAATAACTCCTCTTTCTCAGTGCTGTCAGGCACGAAGGAAAGAGTGAAGGAGATTGTCGAAAGTGTGCAGGGTCTTTTTGAAGATCCCAATGCGGTCATAATTATTCCGTATCCCTCCACTACGGCACACCTCGCAGCGCAGGTGTAGGTTTGTAGCGTGAGGCCCCCAAAGTTAGGAGTAGGAATAATAAACCAAGATGAAAGAAACGGCCGCGTATCTGCTTCTTTTGTTGCAAATGTCGACGAGAGACGATAGTCGACTGCCCCCCCCCCCCCCCCCCCGCCAAGTAAATGCCTCCCTTTTCTTTCCCGCTCACCTCTCATGCCGTTCCTCTCCCGTCTCGTTCCTATCAAGGTAACCGGCTAGAGGTTTGCTCAAGTCAATTTAAATTTACCGCGTTTCACTGCTCCAAGTGGGGTTTCTAGATGCCAGTGCTGCCGTACGGCGGAGACGCGCGTGAATTGAGGTTCCCTACTACAACATTTATAGAACCACGTGGAACCTATCTAGTGGAACCTTTCGTTGCTGTTGCCGTTCGATTTCTTAAATGCCGCCGGGAGCTGTAGTAGCGCTCGCAATAGCAGGCGAGGGTGTTTTGCCGTTGATGTAGTATTTCATTTGCTGTCCCAAAAACCAAGCATCCATGAATTTTTTAATAAAGGCAAACTGCAAATATCACATATGTGTTGATTTTCTTCCTTATATTTGCGTAATGTCTTGTTCTTGTTCGACAATGTTGAGAAGTATGAACATTGACACCGGACTTAGACGTTTAGATTTGACTGTGGGTATATATGACCATTGCGCAGCTGCTCTTACACTTTGGCCGGGTGGCTGAATTGAGTCACAGACAGACAGACAGACCGACAGACAGAAAGACAGACTGACGGACAGACAGACAGACAGACAGACAGACAGACAGACAGACAGACAAAATTCTGCGTTTGAGTAGCCCAAGAAAGACTATAGTCTTTAATAATAAACTAATCTCTTTGAGGCTCATTGGGAGCGCAGTCGCGGGCTCACCTTTTCGCTGAACACGTGCTGGATCTGGTAGGACAGCACCGACTCGTCCACGAGTACGGTCAGCTTTTGGAGAGCCTTAGCGTGGAACAGCGTCTCCTGGAGCCAGGATGCTCTGGCGCTGGAGTAAGTGTTTGTCCTCACGCTTCGGAGGCACCTGTGGAGTTCAAGAGCTCGTGAAGAAAAAAAATGCTGTCTTGCTCAGTTTCAAAGCACTAGCCTTTGGTAGCTCAATCGAATTAATTCCAGCCCCGAAAGACGTTTTTGGGGCCAAGCCCCTCAGGGGCCGGGGCTGTTGGCGTCTCCTGTCGTCGTCGTCGTAATCATCGTCTCACGTAGTCACGGTAATAAAACACCGGGAAACTAGTTTACGCCTCGCACTGGAGCAGTTCGTAACGCGTTCTAAAAAAAAAAAAAAGAAACACTGGGACACTCGTTTGCGCCTCGCGCTAGTGAGCTTCGCTTCTTTCTTCAAAGACAAGAGACATTTACAGCAAAGCCGTATACCTCTACCCCCAACGGTTTCATCTTCGTGGGCAAAAATGCCAAAGTGCCAAGAATACACTAATACACTGCATGGTTCGCCCCTAACAAGGTTTCGCGTTGGTGGAGATGGCCTGGGTTTTTTTTAGCTAGGAAATATAGCAAATAAATTTCGATATTTTCGAATTTGGCGCCACTCGATGTAAGCAGTAACACAATAGAGGGAAGACTGAAAACATGGTTATCAGTGTGCCAGGTGCGCCACTAAAATGGCACAGTCATGTTTCTTTGGGATGGCTACGGTCGGCCGCTGCCAGTAGCGCGAATGAGATCCTGTGTCGTCATTTAGGCATAAGGAGGAAGTGGCCGGGGCCGCCACTCCTTCATTTGTTTGCCCTGCTGTCGAGATTATTTTTGCGGAGTTTGTTATAAAAATGGCCATTGGAAAAAAGCACACTTTTTAATTAACCAAGGTTGTGTTTTGGATTTTTGGCTTCATCAGTTCGCCGCGGAGCTGTCTCGAAAGACAGCAACAACATTACCGCTCCAGAAAACGTGTCCACTACCAGAGCTCAGAAGTAAAGTTTGTCCACAGCAAACGTCACTCAATTAGATTTTAACGCGAGAGTGTTTTATTCCCGGATACACAACAATTTCGCTGACGTCATATCCGTCACGGACGTGACGCCAGCACAACGAAGCAAGCGGCCTGTAAAGGGTGCACCCCTGCACACAGGGTCATCTTGCGCGGAAGCAACCTTTAGTACTAAAGAGTACGTTATATTTAAGGTTGTTCATTTTCTGGTTTTATATTTTAACACGAAAATGTTTTATGCCGCGATACTCCAAGGTTTCACTGACGCCATACCTGTCACGGACATGACGCCAGTACATCTTTACCGAAGCGACCCGCCAGCAGGACGTCGCTCGCCAAGCGCACCCACAAGACAGCCGCCGACCCGCAAATCATGCTCAGCTGCAGATTTCGCTGCACATTTCACTTTGGTGTTGTACTGATTCCTATGACAGAGGAATCAACCAGGGTTGTTTTCTTTTTTTTGCTGCCGGTATATAAGTATCCTTTCTTAGATGCGACTTTATAGGAAAGTGTTGGTCGAATGACGTTAGGTTTTGAGGTTAGCAGAATTATTGGTGCAATAAAACAACTTTCGGAGGCCTTAAGAGTGTTGTAGTAAGCGTTTGGGCTGCATGCAAATTGCGCAATTCTTTGCGCTCTCCCTACGGATCTACAGCTGTGATTTTTTGAAGCTTTTGTCCTGCGCTTTACAAACAAAGAAGGGCAAGCATACAATGAGTATTCAGAAAGCCTTCTTGTCCTCTTTGGTTTAACAGATACGCTTGCATGCGTCAATGGATTCTAGCAAAAACACGCATGGTTATTACGAAATGTCCTTATAAGGATAACGCGTGGTAATGGAGTGATTTACATGCATGCACCTATGGTTGCGCCAGTGTTTTTTCTCTGCTAAAAATAAAAGCGACTAAAGAAGCTTTAAAGTGTAGCAGACCTTACTTGAGATCATCCAGGATACGGGCATCGAAAAGGGCCAACTGCAACCCGGTGACGTCCAGATGGTGGAGCGCTTGCAAAGGCTTGAAGCTTTCGCTCCCGAGCTCTGTGATCGGGTTTCCGGACAAGTTTAGGCTTCGCAGCTCTGTGATGTGCTGCCACAAGCCAGCGTAGACATGACTAATGCCGTTACAAGCAAGGTTGAGTGTCCTCAGCTTAGGCAGACCGGCGAATGAGCTTGCTGGGAGATTTGCAATGGCATTCGAACTTAGCGACAGTTCTTTCAAATTTGGTGCGTCGATTACTGGCACGCATGTGAGGTTGCAGTCGTTCAGGGAAAGACTGCTTACAGGCAAACGAAAGGATTCGAACTGCACACGTAGCAATGGGTTTCGAGATACGTCGAGGGAGACAAGACGGCTCATATTAGCGAACACCTGTGAGGGGAGGCTGACGATGTTGTTCGAAGACAGGTCTAGGTACTCTAGGCTGTAGAGGTGATCGAATTCAGACGTGGCAATGAGCCTGATCTTGTTGAAGGACAAGTCCAAATGAACGAGGGTGTCCTTCACAGGTGAAAACGCTTTAGTGAATGGTCTCGCGAGGGAGTTCCGAGATATTGAGACATGCACAAGCGCAGTCTCTTCAAACGCATCGTCTGGGAGCGTCGTAATTTGGTTGTCGTCTAGCTTTAGCACGTCGAGTCGAGTCATTCTGGCGAAGGCCTCATCCGGAAGCGACGAAAGCCGGTTGTGACTTAGAAGGAGTACGTGAATTTCGGATGAAGCCTGGAACGATCTCGGGGAGAGTTTAACGATTAGGTTATGACTCAGATCGAGAACTTTAACTTGCGGTAGTTCGGACGTCACCTCTATCGATAGGGTATCGAGAAAATTGTAAGAAAGATTGAGAAATGTCAAGCTATGCCGTGTCGTCCAAAAGAAATGTCGGGCTATGCTTCGAATGATGTTTTTGCTGAGGTCCAATGATGTGACGTTCACAATGACATTTTGGACGTCACTGTCTGCTAATAAACTTGATATTTGGTTATTTGACAGATTTATTTGAACAGTGCGATCCGTGTTTTTGTTGACTAAGAAATTCATATTTAAGTCCGACAATCGGTTAGAACTAAGGTCGAGCGTTTGGAGCTGAGGAAGATCGTTTATCGCCTTCGCGTGAATACGCGAAATTTGGTTATGTGACAAATCTACATTTGCTAGGTTAATCAGGCGATTAAAGCTGCTAGCCTTTAGCTCAGTCACTTGGTTCCCGGACAAGTCAATCGTTTGTAGACGGGGTAGCTCGCTAAAAGCATGTGAGGGAATCTTATCGATCCGATTACGCGCGATGATTGCTGTTGTCAGATTCTCACAGGCCGTGCTGTTTATAAAACGTGCAGGAAGGCTTTGCCAGTTGTTTTGTATCGCGTATAGTGCGATAAGGTCATTGGCACTGTTTAATGTTGCTGGTTGGGTGTTCCTCAACGCAGCATAGGCCACATCAAGGCTGCTTATTTTCCGGCAAACCTGAAGGAAGACGTCCAAAGCGTCGGAGGGGATTCGAGTACCTGATATATCAAGCGTCCTCAAAGGCATGCAGCCTGCTGGAAACCAAGTAAACTCAACTGTTGCTATGGGATTGTAAGCAATGCGGAGGATTTCCAACTTCGGGAGAGTTTCAAAAGCCCTGTCCTCGATATGATCTATTTCGTTACCGCTAAGGTCTAATGAGAGGAGTTCTTCAAGTCCGTTCTTCATCTCGTGCCTTTCTATACGCTTAAGATGATTGTATGCCATGTTTAATGACTTGAGTCTGGATAAGTCCTTCAAGGCGATATTCGGAACGGACTCGAAACCGTTATCCGAGATGTCCAGAACGCGCAAGCTTGTCCGGCAAGCATAGAGGTCATGTTCGCTGAATTTGTTCAGCTGATTATCGCGGAAGTTCAACGTATGAAGGCGTTGCAACTTCAGAATGGCTTTAGGAAACTCAGCGAGTTCATTGTGCGAAAGGTCCAAATGAGTCACGACCTCGTTCAGGCCTTCGAAGAGTTCTTCCGGCAGCGTCTTGATGTGATTCACAGAGAGCGACAGGTGCCTTGGTGCGAGGGACTTGAAGAGGCCTGATGGCACGTAGCGATGGTAGTTGTCCGACAAGAGAAGATTTCGGACCGACACTTTCTGGCTCTGGAACAGCCTCGGCGGTAGCTGAGACATGACGTTGCGACCAAGGTCCAAGGTGTCGAGGTGTGCTCTCGGAAGCGTCCCGTTGGCGTCCAGTCGCTCTATCAAGTTATCCCTCAGGAGGAGGTAGGACAGGTCCCTGAGCTCGGCAAGCGCACTTTGCGGTACCTGTTCCAGTAGGTTACCCGTCAGATTCAGCCTCACCACGGAGCGCGGGAAAGGTTGTCCCTGGAGGCTCAGGATGTTGTTGTTGTCCAGGTCCAGAATAGTCAACTTGTCGAACCCCGAAAAAGTGCCGTCCTGGACGAACGTTATCACGTTGCTGGAGAGGTGGAGGCTTCTGAGGCTGGGTAGAGCTTGAGACATTCTCGTCATGTCTTTTTCATCCAAGTCACCAATGCTGTTGAACCGGAGGTCTAGCCTCTGGAGACGCCTGAGCTCCAGGATAGCTTCGACGGGGACGACCGTCAGCTGGTTTCTGCTCAGATCAAGGTTAGTTACGTTCTTCACTCTCGCGAAGGCCTGTGGCTCTATTTGGTCCAGTGGGTTGTCGTTAACGCGAAGTGACGCTACTCTGCTGAACTCCGCCGGAGTTGCTCGCTTGAGTATCCTCAGCGACGAACACTCCCGAATGGTCACCTCGGAGTACTCTTCAACCTCCGGAAGCGTCGAAAAGGCGACCTTCCGGCAGTAGGCTTTCATGTGGACATGGTCGCAAAGGCACAGCGCGTGGAAGCGACACGACTTGGTGCTGACGACAGCCGGGAGACTGGCGTCGCTGAGCTGTGAGGCTGCGACTTGTAGGGCCCCAAACAGCATCAGGAGGTGTGGTGCTCTGTAGGATAAAGATACGGTATACGTGCGTGTTAACAGGGGCGCGGGAGAACAACTTTACACTGGATTGTGATCCTCAATGGCCACTATACTTTGCTACCGTTGATTTAAAAAGACACTGAAGACAAAACGGAAGTTGGTTTAAATAGATAGATTGGCGTCCCCAGAAAACAATTATACCAGTCTCTGGGTCAGCACCTTTAAAATAATCTCTCAAAAAAAAAAAAATATGAATCTGTCAGTTACACAGCAGGGATGACGTAAACAGCCGCTGACCGGATGTGTCAAGAGTCACGTGACTAGCAGCGGAACAAGAAGCGCGCACACAAGCTCTCAAATAAACACGTAAAATCTTTTTTACACATTAAATTTCATAAGCCCTAAACAATTATGAACGTACGTGTACACGCCAAGCCCTACGAATATTCCCAAGCTGCCAGACAGCGGCGCCGGTGGCGGTTGCGATGGTTATTGCAGGTTCGGTGTAGCCGACGGCCGCGATGCTGCTCCTGGTAGGTTTTAGTTTCCATGCTAGAGCACACCGCTGTGTCACTCGCTTCCAGTCGCTGTTGGCGTCACGCGAAACGTCATGAAATGGTGCGAGGGATATACGGGATAGAAGCGCGTTTCTCTTGGTAATTTCTCCTCAATTAAAGCATCTTTCGCCGTCGAATAAACGCTAAGAGGGCTACGGGGCAGTTGAACATTCGTCTGAACCAAGCTTGCTAGTAGCTTTCAGTGTCTCTTTAAGTCAAAGCGACTGACTTCAACCACGCCGCAACTTCTACATACATACATACATACATACATACATACATACATACATAAACACATATGTACATACGTACATACAAACATACATACACATATATGCATACATATATACATGGATACCCACATACACGCATACATACATACATACATAAATCATCATCATCATCATCATCATCATCATCATCACCAGCCTATATACGCCCACTGCAGGGCAAAGGCCTCTCCCATTAATCTCCAATTACCCCGGTCCTGTGCTAACTGCTACCAATTTATCTCCGCAAACTTTTTGATTTCATCTGCCCATCTAACTTTCTGCTGCCCCCTGCCACACTTGCCGTCTCTAGGGATCCACTCTGTTACCATTAATGACCAATGGTTATATTGCCTTCGCATTACATGCCCTTCCCACGTCCATTTCTTCTTCTTAATTTCTACTAATATGTCCTTAGCACGCGTTTGTTCCCTGACCCACTCCGCTTTTTTCTTGTCCCTTAATGTTACATTTATCCTCTTCCGTTCCATTGCCCGTTGAGTCGTTCTCAATTTAAGTTGAACCCTCTTAGTGAGCCCCCAAGTTTCTGCCCCGTAGGTGAGTACCGGTAAGATGCAGCTGTCATTCACTTTGTTCTTCAGGGACAATGGTAGGCTGCCATTCATTACCTGAGAATGTCTGCCGTATGCACTCCACCCCATTCTTATCCTTCTAAATATATCTGCCTCATGGTTGGGATCCTGGGTCACAACTTGGCCTAAGTAGATATATTCGCTTACCACGTCCACTGCCTCGCCCCCTATCTCAAACCGCTGTGCTGTCCCGAGGTTATTGATCATTACTTTGGTTTTCTGCATATTAATTTTCAGGCCCATGGTTCTACTCTGTTTGTCCAATGCGGAAAGCATGCTTTGCAATTCGTCCCCGAGTTACTGAGCAAGGCAACGTCATCAGCAAATCTCAGGTTACTCAGGTATTCCCCATTAACCCTACTCCCACCTGTTCCCAATCCAATATTCTGAATACTTCTGAATACGTATATACATGCATACATAAATGCATACATACATACACATACATACATCCATACATCCATACATACGTACACACATACACGCATACATACACACACGCATACACGCATACATACATACATACATACATACATACATACATACATACATACATACATACATACATACATACATACATACATGTGTACTGTTTATACAAAACGAAGTAAAGGCCCGTGTGTTAGAGATGTTGGCTGGCGCACGTTAAGGATCCCCAGGTGGTTAAAATTAATCCGGAGCCCTCCACTACGGGACGCCTCATAACCAGTGTAGTCCCAGCCCGTTAAACCTCATAATCATCATCAAAACGAAATACTTACCCAACACTAATAAAGCACCTGTTTTTAAATACGGTCCGTGATTGTGGCGTACTCTGAATTTCATTTCTGGAGGGAGATCCGAAAAACAAACGGACAAGAAAAGCATGGAGGGACGAAAACAAAGGAAAACATCGTTAAGCTAGAATCTATTACAAATTGATGAAACTTCGGGAAGGCATTTCTATAAGGCATTGTAGCGTGAATAATTCGCTGATGGGGCTCCACTCTTTGGGTCGTATTTGCAAAAAGAATCCCTGCACGAAACCAGTATCGACCTGACCATCGCAGTTGAAAGAGTCAGTAGTTTTAGTAATAAATGTGAGCTTTCAGGCAATTTGCGTAAGAAAGTTTCAAGCGAGGAGATTACTGAATGTTTCCCCCCTTTGCATTGTAACAATGAAGAAATGCGTCTTTGCGTGCTGGTGCTTGTGCCAAACGCCGAAAGCCCTTCGACGTTTGGCTAATATTTTAGGGCGCAGCCCTTTGTCGCCCGTCTCTGTGCGGAGCCGCGTCGCCGTCGTCGTGACCGAGCGAACGATGGGAAGACCGACGAGTGAAAGAAAGCAAAAGGAGGAGATTGTCGCGAAATGGGGAGGGGAGGGCGGTTCGCCGTGGCGGCGCGAGCCAGCGCTCTCTGAAAGTGGGGTGCGAGAGGGGAGGGGCAGTATGCTGTGCCCGCAGGAGGCGCTCGACGACGCGATCCTTGGCGAAAACGTGAGGGGGGCCTGCGCGTGACTATGATGTGCGTTCGCTTAAGACGCAGTTCGCGGTCCCTTCCTGAGATTCACTTCGCGCCGCCGACGCAGAGGCTCATCATCGCTGCCGTCGAGAGAACCCACGAGTGAGTGCTGTCTCAGCGCGCTGCTGCTACGCCCAAATATCGCATTAGGGAGTATCACAATCGCCAGCGAATTTTTTATTTGCTGGTTACATTAAAATCTTTAACAATTAGCCTTTGGTAACTTACTCAACTTCATTACAACCCCGAAATATGTCTTTTTGAAGAAAAAGCTAAAACATAATGACAAAACGTTTAAATTTTCTGCTACACGACGTCAGAAAAGGTACAGTCTTTGTCAGAATTTTCTAGGCCATGCCGAAAGTGCATAGGCCGCAAAAAATTTAACGTACAAGATTACGTCTATACCGAGACTGAAGCGTTTCACACCAGAAAGATAGAGAAAACGCCTTTGTTCCTTACTGTCATAAAATAATTCGGTCGCAGCTAAGGGTTAGGCTTATTCTTTGAATTCTTTGTGGTGCAGAAGCCTTTGACGTGACCTAGAAAATTTTGACAAATACTGTATGACAGAGAGAACACCGAAAACACAGTTATCAGCGTAACTGCATGTTATAATTGAAGTGATATGATCAAACGGAAATGGAGGTACCACAGCGATCACAAAGTTATGTTTCTTGGGGGTGGCTTAGGAAGGCGGCTGTCAGTCGCACAAACAAGGTTCTGTTACGTCGTATGGACTCCGCGAGAAAGTGGCTGTGGAATTGCCACTGCCTCTTCTGGTTTCCTTAATATCTAGACTAGTTTTAACACGAAAGTGTTTTATGCCGGGGTACACCAAGATCTCACCGGTTTCATATCCATCAGGGAAATGAAATCGCCAGAAAAAGTTCAATTGACGCGGCTGCGCCCAGATTCGAGCCACGAACTCGCTCGCCGCAATCGGAGGTACACAACACTCTGTCAACTGGGCTACGAATTCAATCGCAAGTAGGTGTACGAACACGCCTTATACCTTTCCCACTACATTCTTCATTCAGATGACGCTGCCGTCTAGGAGAGGCAAGCGAAGTAGTTCATCATGACGCTAATCAGCGCCGACAGTTGACGCCTCGATGCCAGTGTATTCGTGTACGCGGGACGCGGGGAAATTGAGGCAGCCCTCCGCCACCTACTGCTTGCGATTTCGGTTCGGTTTCGTTCGCACGGTTTTCAAGGGGCTGCGATTTCAGTCGGATTTCCGCAATGTTCCGGCACGTGCAATCCAGTGTCTAACGTTGATGCGTCTAACGGTGCCATACCGACGTAATATAAATAGCGATGTGCAAGTTCACATGGATGCACAATAAACATTTCAATGCTCCTGTGAAGGCGGTTTCACTTTCGTGTTTTACGGATTCCTATGAAACAGGCATCAACCACATTTTTTTTGTTAAGTTTGCGGTAAAATTGGTAGCATTGTTATTGGGACAAAGCAGTGTTTTAATGAACCTAAATGGTATGACTTCATGTTCCCTTTAACGCCTTAACAGATGTGCACACTTTCCATTAAAGGCTCGTCTTCTGGACAGCATCTGTTCAAACGTGAAGTTCGCCTGATTCAAGGCATTTACAAGCGCATGTGCTACAAATAATTTAAGCGGGCCTTCCACAGAGGTTGTTTCAATGTCTTGGACACGGAAAACTGAAGAAAGGGCATTCGCGTATTAACTATGGGGCTAGCTACGGATGAATATCTGATAACTTGCTGCTTTTTAAAGGAGCCATGAAGAGAAAACAAAAGTTTGTTTTATTCGAAAGATTAGGTGTTTCATAGTACCAGCGCTTTCCCGGAAGCAAATGATGCTTTATTCACTGAGAAATTTAAAGGGATTTAGGCCAAAATTTAAATCGCCCTCTAAAATTGAACGTTTCGCACGTGAACAAGCTCATACGAGCGGGCCATGAAACAGATACTTAGTATGTCGACTCCATAGCACCCCATGCGGGAGTCGACCGAGACGGCGGCCATTTTAAAAATACTAGTAAAACCTAGTGCACCCGCAGCCATAGTCATGGAATCGCCTGTCCGGAGAACAAAACTCTCGCCGAGGAGCTCGGGCTTGCATTTAAAACCTCACACCACTTGAACGCTCAAGCTTCCAAGTGCACGAGCGGCAAGAGTTGTGGGATACGCGGTGGACGGGAAAGCGACATTCCGCGATAGCCACAACAGACGAACGCCCAGCCGTCGGCACCGTGCCTCGTCAGCCCCGTCGCGACGTACGAATACAGACTGGTACGTATGTGCCGTATTTTCAATTTCAGTAGCAGTATCGCTTATGCCAGTTGGCCGGTGTCGTGTATGGAAAGCCGTTCGCTCGAGCTCTCTGCTCCGACCAGAAAGATTCGAGCGTCAATGCGCGGTGTGTACGGCAATTTTTTTCCCCAAGGTCAGAGCGCTTTGACGAAGTCGGCGACGAGCGCCAGCATGTCCGGGTCCCTGCCGTAATCACTTCCTCGGAAATGAAGCGAGCACACTCGTACTTCCTTTAGCTCTCTTTTTCCTCCCTTTGCAAAGTTCACAAAACGTAGCCACTTGCTTCGCCGACGTTCGCCGTTGGGCAGCACATGAAAGGAGATCTCACCGGCGGGGATGTCGCACTCCCTCGACAATTTGCCCGTACTACATGGGCATTTCAAAACGCAGCAACGAAATTTCATTGTAAAGTACTCGAACAAACTGAAGTTTTCAGTGGTTGTAAACTGGAAACGAGCTCCTAACAATAGCAGCAAGCCAACACCATTCCGAAACTGCGACGACTGTCACTATCTCGTCGCTGCTTGCTGTTCCTTACTCCCGTTGTTTCTATTTTTACCTTTTCTGGTTGGCGATATGACGGCCAACCTCCTGTGAAGGGATTACGATACCAAGCAAGGCCGCGGCTGTGCGTGCTGGGACGGTTCGTTGGCCCCTAAGAGCCTCGAACCCGAAAATTCGTCTGCGCGATTTGCGAGATGTCGAGCTCGGCCGGCGGCATAGTTTCGTACGCATTGGCGCACACGCTTGCGTGTTCGTTCGGAACTTCAACCGTTTACTCCACCGTTCTTTGTCATAAAAAGAATGTGCAGTATGTTTCACGGGCATTTAGCTCGCTATGCAAACTGTAAGCCCTGCCTAACATGCGTTTGCTTTTGCCGGCCTCCGCCAATCGCAGAGCATTCTCGAGTGACATCATTGGTTCTATTGCGGAAAATGAGCTGGTGGGTCGCATGGTCATTTCCTTTTTTCCTAATTATGTAGCTTATTTGAGCGAAGTTTGCGTTATAAGTGGTGTCGTTATGGTTCTAACGAGGCAATCTTTCGAATGAACCAAACTTGTGTTTTCTCTTCATGGCTCCTTTAAGGAGTGTGGTTGAGTCTGTTCTCGCACCACTTAAAACATTTGAGGAGTCGTGTGGATGATGGGCAGGTGACATGCTTAGACGTTAGGCCTGTGGGGCCCAGAATAAAATTCGCGCTCTTCTGAACGGTATTCGAGAACACCATTCGAGTATGCTTAGATAATTTTCGAGGCGTACTGCCATCACGATCGTGGATTTCACCAATAAAGTTCACTGCGAAATAACGATGCACCGGGGTGTTGTACACACTTCGGAGAGGGGAACATGCAATGAAAGCGAACTCCGCGAATCGTCACCTTAAAGAGACCCTGCAACACTTTTTTAAACTTTGATTGAAATCTTAAATGCGCTGAAGAACGTAGTCATCCAATACACCCAGTACTTAGACTAGGGGGTTGCAAAGTACCTCAGCCAAAAATTACTGCCCTATGCCCATCAGATGACTTGTAAATTCGCTTAAAAGATTCTTCTCTCTTCCCCGGTATTGGCGTTCTTCGACGGCTAGAATTACGTCACTAAGGCCATGTAGCGGCTGTTGGCCGGTTTTTCTTCAGTTGCATCAATCAACGCTTTTCAATAGCAACTTAAAAAAAGCCACAAAAACAAAGCAGAAATGGAAGGCATATCTGGTGCGACGAGCGAATCACGCAGTGCCGCTCCGTGCTGGTGATAACTGTAGCTTCCGCAGTGGTTCCAGACGCCAAAGAAAGAGTGAAAGCGCGCATCGAAAGTGTTGCAGGGTTCCTTTAAAGAGGCCACGAAACAGAATGCGAGTTTTGTTCGATAAAACGACTGCTTTCTCCAGATAACAATGATGTTAATTTTATCGCAATCTTTAAGAGAAATTATCGCGATATTAACGAAAACAGACGAAGTAGTGGTGACTCCCCGGTCACTTTGAGGTAACTTCTGAATGACGTCACAGAACAGTGTTTGTGTGCTGTGGCCGTTTCCGGCATAAAGCAACGGCAAGAAACGTGACTGAATGGTTGTAGTGGGTCCTCTAGTTTCGGTTGATCGGATCACTTGAACGATAACGTATAGTCAGCACACTAATAACTATATTTTTGGTGTTGGTAGTGTTGGCCCATATTACTGCCACTCCCGCCATTTTACAGCACCCTAGCGCAGCGCGAAATTTGAATTTTTCAAAATATTTCTTGCATTTCTTTGGGTTAGAAAAAGTCTTTCGTGGCTGGATTGGGGCTGAGAGAGAGAGAGAGAGAGAGAGAGGATAGAGAGAGAGAGAGAGAGAGAGAGAGAGAGAGAGAGAGAGAGAGAGAGAGAGAGAGAGATCAAACTTTATTCTGAAGTTGAAGTCCGAGCCGCGGAGTTATCAGTCCTCGAGGGAAGGGGTCCTCCGGCGGTGCCGGACTTGGCGGAGGGGCACAAAGAGTTTCAATGTGGGCAGCCAAGAGGAACCACAGGGCTGCACGTAGGTTTTCGGGGCAGCGGTTGAGCTAGACCACGAGTTGGGAATATCAGTGGGGAAGGGGTTGGTGGAAAGAAATGTGGAAGACGAGGTCGCGCGTACACAGCACCAAATGCATGTTCATTGTCCGGATAGCCACCGCATACCTGAGTTACCAAAGGCTAGTTCTGTCAGAGGGAACAAAGTTGTATTTTGTCTTTAGGGCCCCTTTAAAACTCCCGCCAGTTGGAGCTTACCCGTGAAGTGTGCTTCCGGGAAAAGTCCTTCGCACTTGCATCTTGGTTGGCGGTTGACAACGGCGTCCACACAAGCGAGGGTAACTGATGGCTTCTTAGCGTATCCGAAAAGCAGTCTTGTTACCTTTTCGTCATGACCGCCATAGTTCCTCGAGGTCCATCTCACAGCATGATTACTCCGAGATTAGCAGTTCGCCGGCCAGCTCCTTAGGGCACTTCGCACTTTGACACATCACTTGGAAGCACAGCGGTACAAAGTGCACGCGTCACCTTGCTCTTGCCACCAAGTAACCAGAAGCGGTTATTTACTTGCAAGAGGCACGACGCAATCAAGCTCTGCCGTCGCCTTCTCACTACCGGCACGTGACGTGTCTCATGCCGTAGGAGGCCGGGGGTAGTTTATTTCGGGAAATGGCCGCTCCGCAAGCTTTATACCCGTTTGCTTTGCGGGTAAATTTGGACCCGGCGGGCTTCTCGCCCTCTCCGAGGTATTTTTCAAGCGCGCCCACGCAATGACACGCTCCTGGGGAAGGCTGGTGCCGTAATTACGACTGATGATTACGGTTGCTTTTATAAGAAGCGTGAGTATGCGGAAACTCGCAATGCGTTACAGAAGTGTGAGAGGGAAGTGGGCAGCGACCCCGAACACAGCAAAAGGATAGGGGAAAGGTCTAACTGAAGCCTGAAGTGGGAAAAGACAGACAGACAGACAGACAGACAGACAGACAGACAGACAGACAGACAGACAGACAGACAAATTTGTTTGTCCCACTGGACACAAGAACCCTAAAGTCCAGAGAGCTGCTGATCGCTTTCTTGATGAAGGCAGGAAGGGCTTGAGGTTGTTGTAGAGTTGCCGGCTCAGCAAGCACTGCGATATATGCAACAAAAACCAGTACAAAGATCGGCAAAACGCTCTATTTGGAAAACGAAAGGGGTAAAAAATCATGCCTCAAATGTCAATGACGGGGTCTAACAGCAGTTTGAAAGAGAAGCGCGTGACGAAAGTGCCGTGGCTGAATTGTCTGACGAGAGGTCGCGCTGTAAGTGCGCATGCAAACGTGCGATGTGCAATGAGGCTTTGATAGAATGGGGCAACAGAAGTGTGCTTCGTAGTATAGGTAGAGTACACACGTTTTTTAAAGCGAAGCTATTTTCGTCCCGCGGTTTCACGGGGGATGCGTGAGTTAACCTTTTGACCGGAGACACATCCCCAGCGACACACCCTTTGAACCGCATCGCCTGATAATCCGGGGCCGCTTTCGGCGCTGCGCACAAGGCCCCGTTTCCAGTCGTTCTGCCAATCACGAGCGGCGGCCGCCTTGCGGTTGCGGCCGATTAGCTGATCGGCAGCTGACCACCCCCGCAACCTCCCATGCATGCGCTGCTGGGTCATCTCGGGATATGTGACTCGCCTCGTGCCCGGCGAAGAGGAACGGCGTGTGCGCCGTGAATGAACGCCGCGTCGCCGGGCCACCTTCTGTGAGCGTTGCACGGGACCGAACGGTTTTGAGCCATGGTCGGCAATCAGCTACGTCAGAGGTTAACCAAGTGAAACCAACACTCAACCAGTCTAAGCCAAGCTTTTGATTTGTATATCCAAGGTTAACTGAGCTAAGCCGTAGCCATTTTTACCTCTTTTGTAGCTTTCGAGCCTTTACAACCTTTACATTTGTAAACTTAACGTACCAACCCGGAACTGTACGGGATCGCCTTACATCTGCAGTAAGTGCCGTCAACCTTAAGATAGCTTTTAAATGCAGAGCATTTCAGTAACTCACGATGTCACCGGCGTTGACGTCCGTAGTCCGCACCGCACCCCTCCCTCCCTACTATATATAAAAAAAGAAATACTATCCGGCGCCAGGTTTCGATCCATCGGCCCCTGCGGGCGGAACGCAATGTACATGGTGCCTCTAACCACTGCGCCACAAGCCGAAAATGTCGGCAGCATTATGTCGTTAGTGAAACTTTTGCTCCTTATTAGCAAGAATTTGGCCCAGAATACCAAGGATAAGCTTTGTAGCAATGGCGGACCTAAACACCTTTGCCTACTTGCCTTTCACAAATACACATTCGGAGAAGAGTTTGTGTCTAACCAATTATGGCCTAGACAGGTTCACCATAAAAGCTTGATAGACTAATTATGAAGCCAACGGTAAAGAAACAGGCACGTGTGATTGTGTTACGGAACAAAAGCGACGGGCCGTACATGTTCCCTTGGAGGAAATTTGAAATACGCCTCAAACAGCCACTAAAATGGAGGCGATAATAGTCGCACTGCCGGACTTCGTGGACTTATTAGGGATGATAGACTTGATATAAGGAAACGAAGTGGAATCGGATATTGAGAAATGATTGCCAGGGCAGGCACAACGCCACCTTTTTTTCTTGTCCAGAAAGCAGGCAACATCGTTATCGGACTTCCCTATCAATGCTATAAAGCAGTAGCCGGCAGTATTAACTGCTCGTGAGCAACACAGTCTGCAAGCAACCCGACTCTAACGAAGGTTTGAAGAAAGAGAGGGCGGCGGCACATCGACCTTGAGAAGGACATTGCGGGTGCCGAAATGCGGCTGGCCATACAGTTTCATACAATAACTTGTATGAAACTCTATGCGCCTGACTAGTGGCCCGCTGAGAGAAAAACTTGGCTTAGTTTCGAACATTTGTGGGATACAAACGGCTTGAGCTGATGGCTGGGGACTAGTTACAGATGTCATTTGAAGAGGTGTTCACGCACCAGGCGAAAGCAACTGCGCAATGGGGCGATTTGCCTCGGCCACAGGAACAGAAAACCGATTTGTGCAGAGTGCATGTGCTCTAGCTCCTATTAAAGCTAGTGTTTTATATAGTGTGGTAACCGCAAGGAATACCCAAAGAAACTGGCGGAAATAATTTTAATTTGTCACTTAACTTTCTGAAGACTGAAAGATGGCGCCATGTAGTGTCAGAACGTTACACTACCATACGCTTCCAAATAACTCCGTCGCGTACAATGCGTGATTCAAAAACCGCACAAAGAAGTAGGAAACATCGCACATTATTGTTGTTTTAGCCGGGGATAAGGTTTGAAATCTCTTTTTCCATCTCACGTACAGTTCAAAGTACGTTGCCGCACGGCGCACTGCCATGGTTGCCAGAATTCTTGTTTTGGCAGGCCACGTGCAGCTGGTAGGTCTAAAAATACTGATTTCAAGAGTTCTGGGGCACTATCTGCAAAATGGTTTCGGCTTAAAGTGTTTTAAATCATGCCATTTCATTTGGAATAGATAAAACGTGCTCGAAAAAAAATTGGTTGTCTCTCTATTGAAGGGTTTGGAATGTTTGTGAGTGTTTTTAGAGTCCAAAGTGTTAATTGTTTGTTTTATGGGACGCGTTAGGTACAAGAAATTGTTGTGAGGAACACAGAATCGCCCCCTCAAAAATCGTGACGCTGCGGGAGACTGTTAGAACCCGTTTACGCCGCGCAAGTTTGCGGCAAATTTTCTTTTAACGCCCCGAGGCAACGCTAAGGCTGCTCCCGAGCCCGCGCGTCAGAAAAGGGCAGCAGCAGTGCGGGAGAGGATCGGAAGAGGGGGAAAGAGCGACGCAGCGCACTCCGGAAAGAAAAATAGCAGCGCCGGAGGAGGGTGGGTCCCTTCCGCCCGTGGAATACAAGCAGGGACAGAGGTGAAGGTAACGACGAGGGCGAAGGCGGTGCTCTGACGACGGCGAGCGAGCGAGAGAGAGAGAGAGACAGACGGAGAGAGAGAGAGAGAGAGAGAGAGAAAGAGAGAGAGAGAGAGAGAGAGAGAAGAGAGAGAGAGAATAAACTTTATTTCGAGGAATATCAGTGATGATGCATCTTGAAAGCGATGCTGGTAATTACATCGCATTGATGGCTGTCATCGTGAACTGATCAGCGACCTCGGCAGCCCTGGCTACCAAGCGGGCCTGTAGGTCCATGTACGAGCTGCGCAGCGCGGCCTCCCACCATTTCTGGGTGGGTATTTCGGGAAAGGTTTTTTTGGGCAAGCCCGGATGATGTGGGAGAGCGCGGAATGACCGCCACATAAGCAGCAGGCGGAAGTAGGGTAGAGAGTTGGGTGGATGTGCGTCAGGACGGCGGGATTTGGAAAGGAGCCTGTCTGAAGAAGTCCCCTTGTGTGAGCCTTAGAATTGTCTAATGTTTTGTCCGCCGGACGATAGGGCAAGCGGGAGAGGCGGTAGTGCATAGTGATGTCGTGAAAAGAGACCAGGAAATCCCTCCCAGATCGCGCCCTGTGGTAGGGATAGATGCTGGGCCTAGCGCGGATCGCGAGTCCTTCGGGCATGTTCGTGGGCCGCCTCATTCCCTTCGAGGCCAGGTTGCGCAGGCGTCCAGGTTAGAAGAACTGGTTGTCTTAGGCGTCGGGAAGAGTTTCCTGTCAAAAGTTTGAGTGTCGGCTTTGAGATGCGCCCGGTGGAGAAAGTTTTGAATTGCAGTTTTAGAATCCGGAATGATCGTGCTGGGAGGGGGGTCGAGTATTAGAGCTAGGGCTATGGCCGCCTCTTCCGCCGTTTCTCGGCGGGTGAACCGAACGGTGGCCAAATTGAGGAGTTCCTTGCCGTAGTTCGTTGCTAAAATCGCGTCGTGGAATCTGTGTTCTGCCACGTCGACATGCACAACTCGGGGATTGTTGCCGTACACCTTGTGGAGTGCTTCCGCTCGCTTTAGTCTCCTAGCGACGTGGTGCTGAGGGTGCATATGGCGGGGCGACAGTTTCATTACCAGTTGGGAGTGGAATGACGCGGGTATGGGATGTAGTTGCGCAAAGTTTGTATGGTGACCTACACCTAGTTCGTGAAGGATGTGCCTCCCCGTGCTAGTTCGGGCCAGTCGCTCATACTGACTCATTAAGTGGGCTTCTATCAGCTCTTGAGCTGTATTGTGGAGATCCATTCCGTCCAATCGGGCAGTGGAAGTGCCGGGAATGAGTTGAAGCGCTAATTTATAGGTTCGCCTAATTAGCGAGTCTATTTTATAGAGGTCGGCTTTAGTTAGTTAGGTGGAGATAAGGGAGGGAGCAAACTAGCCGGCTTATGACAAAAGCTTGTAGAAAATGCAATCTTTCTCGCTTTCGGTAAGACCCTTATGGCGGTTAGTGACTCTGCGGACAAGTCGGGCCGTCTGATCCACGGCTCGGTTCATTAGGTTCATGAAGCTGCCACTTTTAGGGTTCTTTTGTATTCTTAATCATAAGATACGAATTATCGGTACCTCTGGGATCGGTTTGCTGTTTATGTGGAGCCCGATGTTCGGTTTCTGAGGTGGTCTGTGAGCCGGCGACGGATGGAAAAGCAGCTCGGATTTAGATGGAGAGCAAGCGAGTCCCGCTCTGCCACCTTCCTCTGTGACGATGTCGATGCCCATCTGCAGGATTTCCTCAGTTTGGGCATCGCCACCTTTGGTGGCCCACAGACTGATTTGATCCGCGTAGAGGTTATGATAGAGACTGAATTTTTTCTTGTCTCTTCGGGATTTTTGCGATGGCCAGATTAAACAGAAGTGGGGAAAAAACAGCTCCTTGACGAGTACCCCTTCCTCTAACCGAGAAAATGGGGGTTACGAGGTCACCCACATGTATGACAGCCGTCCTGTCTAAGTCTTTGATGTAGTCATAGGTGCGTACTCCAGGATTGATCGATTGCAGGCCTTTGAGAATTGCCTCGTGGTCAACGTTGTCGAAGGCCTTGGTACGATCTAGTTCTAGCACTGCCGATGAGTCTAACCTGTCAGGCGTACATCGTATGACGTGATGACGGAGTCTGAGCATCACATCTTGTTTAGATAAACCGGCTCGGAAACCTATCATCGTATGGGGAAATTGCTCTGTGTTTGTGACGTGATTTCACAGTCGTGTGTGTATGATGTGCTCTATGTGCTTACTAAGACAGGATGTAAGCGAAATAGGGCGTAGATGATCGAGTGCGAAAGGTATGTTCGGCTTGGGAATCAGAGCTACCTTGGCAGGTTTCCACGACCGGGGTAGGGTGCCTGATCTTCAGCACTCATTCATGTAACGCGTTAGGGATGCCATCGATTTGTCATCCAGATTGCGGAGTTACGCCATCGGTGCCAAGAGCTGAGTGTGTGCGAAGTTTTGCGATGGCCACCCTGAGCTCCGCTTCCGAGATGTCTCGGTCCATTTCAGAATTTGGGAGGCCTGTGTAATTTGGAGCTTGGGGCTAGGACTCGGGGGCAAATATGTGTCACGAATTTTGTCAAGGACTTCGGTATCGGATCCTTGGTAATTATGCATGACCTGTGTTAGACGGTTTCTCTGCTCAGCTTTGCTGCGGTTAGGATCGATTAGGTGTCTCAGAAGCTGCCATGTTTTCTTCATCCCTAGAATTTCCTGAAGCTGGTCGCAAATTTGGTCCCATTGGTTTCGCGCGAGTTCGGTGGCGTGTGCCGCTATTTCCCTTTCCAGTGAGATCATGCGCAACTTAAGCTTGCGGTTGTGTTTCTGTCTGTGCCAGCGCTTCTGGATGCTTTGTAGTCCTCCCAGAGGTGGGCAAGCATGGCATCAATGGTTAGGGATGGGATGTTCTGATCAAGCTTTTCGTGGTGGTTTTTATGTCCATTAGGAGTTGTTCCCTCCACGTGTCTATGTTTGATATTGGAGCGTCAGCTGCATTGCTGTTTCGAAGAAATCGGAATTCGTCCCACTCGACTAGTGTTGCCTGACGGGGTGTGTATTTAATTTTCGTCACGTGTTTAATTACTGTCTCGATAATAAAGATATCACTGCCGAGGGTGTGACCAGTAACGTTCCACACTTCGCATCTCGTATGTAGTGCGAAGGTAAGATATGGAGCAGTGTCAACTTGGACGCTGTTACCTATCTTGGTGGCTATACCGGAGTCAGTAAGAATGCTGGAGTGGTGTAGCTTTATTTGCTCCCAGAGGTCCGTTCCTTTTTTGTTACTGCATCTGTAGCCCCAGGCGGTATGTGGGGCATAACAACTCCTACCACCACTAGCGCGTGCGGTCCTACTTCCCTGCGTGTGAGAGCGAAAAGAAGGTTAAATATATAGTCGTGGTTCCGCACCGGCCTATGTGCACTAAGAATAATGATTTTAGTGGCTTGCGCTTCTTTGCGCTTGGGAAAATTGTTATCAGATCATGATGAATGTCTATACTGTGAAATTGATGCCTGGTCGCCGGTAGGTTTCGTTTGGCCAGGATGGCTGTGCGGGCATTTTGGGGGTCCTCAAAAGCTTTATAGCCTGGTAGTTTAACGTTAGTTCCGCTTTCATGCAGTATACTTACATCGGGAGGAAATAGAAGTTGCTGGACAAGTAGCTGTAGTTCTTGCCGCTTCCGTTTAAATCCGCGGCAATTCCACTACCAGATTTTAACTGTACGGCTTACCTCTGTTTCTCTCCACAAGAGGAGCGGAGGATTGCTGTGATGGGGCTGTTATGAGTTGGCTATGTGGTGGTATTACCATAGACTTCTGGATACTATTTTGCACTTCTAGAATGCCATGGAGGGTGCGTGCAATGTCGCCAAGTTTATCTTCGACTTCTTGAGGGAGGGAGGTTTCGACAGCGCGTTTCTTTGTGCGGGGTGAATTATCCACAGAGAACTGCCGGGGTGGTCAGTTGTTAACGGAGGGCTGTATTTTCGTCCCGTGAGCGACCAGAGCTTTGAAGGGTACTGACGAGGGCTGTTCAAGTGGTTGCGGGCAGAGCCGCAAAGTTAGAGCAGGAAGTTCAAGAGCATATTCACGGGGCCTTCAACTAGGTATTCGCCTTTACTGAACGCCCACCGTAATTTTGAAATGTTGGGCATGTTTTGCGCCTGCGGACAAAAGTGATATGTTAGGCAATTGATTCGGACATTTTTATCAACCACCAGCCTGCTTTTGTAAGGAACCGCCGCGTAAGCCGCAGAGCTTGATCGGGTGTCTGGAAAGAATATTTTTTTATACGGCATGTCTTAATCGTTTAGTCCCCGCTCGTTAGTTCTTCTACCCAGCACAAAAGAATACGAGTGTACAACTGTTAAACAGCGAGATGCTATATATACGAATGATGGTTTTTAATTCTTCTAATTGAACAAAGAGCGAGAAGCATTCGTTTTCCTCAGAAAATGAACTTTAGCAGACCCAAAACAAAACCTTCAAGAGGGTTTTGTGTGTGCCTTGAAACGATTAAAAAAAAGTTTAAATTTGTTAGTTTTAATGGTCAATTTGTAGAAACAAAGGCTTATTGAAAATACTAAATGGTTTAAACGAAAATGAAAACAAAACAATAACGATGTAAGTATGCCTCGCCCTGCGTTTAAATAGGCTATCTTCTGCAAATAACAAAAAAAGATATTACTACCGACACGTCATCTCTTCTCTCTACAAGCGCTCCCTGTGACCATAGCAGCTCGACTTCAAGAATCAGGAAGATCAAAATTTCACATTGTAGAAGTTGCGACAGGTGAATTATTAACCCATTCTTGTTACTTTTACATTATTCAACGAAAGGGGATTGTGAGTACCGTAGAAAAGGGATGTAAAACTTGCTGTTCGGTTTCAATTCGTTTCGCAGAGCCCTTGAAAGAGATTTTACTTGGAAGTAGAAAAACTTTAAAAATAACTCGTATTATAAATGGGATATTATAAAATTTATACACAGAGGTTTACAGAGATCAAGACAAAATACAGTTGCAGGGCCTATGGTCGGAATCAGAGTAAGACGGTGTGTGCCGGTCAGAAAGCCTAAAAGCGTTGGCCTATGTAAAACCAAAACGTACACGAGGTACAGGCAGCTAATCTCATCATACCACGTTTCGATTGGGGCGTATATCATACCCTATAAGGTAAGGTAAAGGGTGGGAGCGGGGTTGAATAACAACGGCACACTTAATATTATATTTTGGGCTTTTTGTCAAGAGGCGCCGTAGAAGAAACAGGTAATATATTGGTGAGAATCATGGCTATTCCGTGGCAATATTCATATTTTTTCAAATTCTTTCACCAAAAGCCGAAGAAGTGACGAGACAATAACTTCGAGTTTGGCGGGAGTGCTTACGCATGTTGGAAACATTGGGCACTGAATAATCTCCTTCATTCACCATACCCACCCAAATTTGGTGAAGTAGTCGTAGACACCCTCGTGCATTTAGTATCTCAACTCGTAAGTTTGCTGTACTATTTGCCGCCCAGACCAATCGTGCACCATAGCTTCTAGTTACTTCTAAGGAGGTTTGATGCATTAGAAAGAGACCACCGAATTTTTAATTTTCCTAATATGAAGAAATCGCAAGAGGAAGACAAATTGTTTCAATTTATATGTTTAGACTCAGATAGTAAACTAATATTCCTAAATTTAGAAATGGGAGGAAGAAAATAAGTTTTTATAAATTGGGTTGGGCTGAGCGTGTTATACAAGCTACTACCACCCAAATTAGAAAAGATACGCCTTCTTTAATATTAATTTTATTGTTGTAAGCAGTAAAAACAACTTCTTTTTTGAATGGAAGGAAAGCTGATTATGAGCGGTGGGCTTTGTGTCAATCTGTAGCATTGGTCGTGTTTCTTTTACAAACAGCATGGAAGCGCAGATGTGGAATATTGTCAAATCGCTTTCGGGATTCCTGTTCCTCATCCAGGCCTGTTTGGGACAGAAGGACAAAGAAGACTGTGATAAATGTAAGCTTGAATATCTTAATGCTAAAACATTACAGTTGACGCAGTGGGTCGAACATTAGGCTCCGTGACCAAGATGTGGCCCACGAAACGGCGGGCAGATGACCCACAAAGCAACCGAGGATAGAGTTTCATACTGATATACACTAGAGGGAAATCTGGCGCCACTGTCTAGGGGAGCCGCGCTTCAGCGAGCGTTCCGTCATGTTCCGGGCAGGCACGTTCCAATTGTCCTTGGCATGGCTCACGAACAAGCTGAAAAGTTACCTCTGGTTGCAAAAAGGCAATAATATTACTGCAGAAGATTAATCGAATTTGTTTTATCAATATAAAATTGAATCTCCAAAAAGATGTATTTGTCAGGGACTGTTTAGAAGCTTCATTCAAGATGAACAAAAAACAATGTTACCCGTTTTTATTGATTTTCGATTCAAAACGAGAAAGCAGCCATATGTCTAACCAAGCCAGGCGAGGAACGTCGCTAGCTGCAATGGCGCCGCCCACGGCGGCCAGCGCCAGATTTCCCTCTAGTATATATTAGTATGAAACTCTATGGAAACCGAGAGCTGAAAGAACAATAATATATTAGAATTCAACGCAGTTCAACCCAGTGTGAAATCTGCTGAAACAGGGCAGCTGTGGTTCTCTCATGTGAGCTCGAACGTCAACGGGCACTCGCCCTAGAATGGCAGCGTTGCCGCTACACAAGTTTTACGGTTCAGATAAAAGAATGGGCAGCTGACAGTAAGCGGCCAGTGAGAAACCCGCCACTGCGAGACACCTGCGCCCTCTATCGATGGGTCTGGAAACCGGTTTCTGCGATCAGAAGGCGGGTCTACGAACCTGCTCCCACCCGTGCGTGACGCTGGACCTTCAGAGGACGGACGAAAAGGCTCGTCCTACAGCAGCTCCGCTGTAAAAATGGTCGCTGTGACCCGAACTTTTCACGGAGGTTCATATAAACAAAGTATAGCGATTAAGTTGTAAAGAAAATTAGCTAAATCTGAGTCTAGAAAGCGAACCCAGGAGAGAGGAATGCGATACGAGAACGCACACCCAACACCACGAGGGATCCATTGTTCTAGTTGGTTAAAAGTGTACTTCGGCTTGGAAGCATGTGTTAGAGACAATACTGAACCTATATGAGTAACTTGAGCGTGGTACGGCTATAAGTAACGATACAATGAGTAATGAAGCACGTTTTGACAAAATGTCCGCTTTGCTTGGTGCGCCACTGTGGCGCCATCACGCGTCATTCACTGAACCTGCGGTCGTGCGCCGCAGTCCCAACAGATGGCGCGCGAGCAGTGCGAAGGCGGGAGAATTGAATTATTACGAGGAGGATTGCCATTGCGTAAGTGGGGAAAATGGAGGGTGCGATAAGGGGATGCCTGCATGCGAGGGAAGAAATATACGCAGATAGGAAGGAATGATGATGATGCTAATGAAAAAAAAAAACGTTTGAAAATTGGACACTAATGCTTTCGTCCTCGCGTCATAATGGGAGATTTGGTCACCTCGCAATTGGTAAGGACCATTTAACGAAAGAAAGCTGTAAAAATTTGACTGGAAGAATTCTCATGGAAAGTAGACTTCTTTTCAATGGCACAGCCTTGTATAGCACTGACTTATCTATTTTTGAAAATTACTAGGTTTATAGGTTGGTGAAGGCAATGACTTCGAGATGTGCAAACGCCTTTCGAGAAAGTTGAGGAAGCTACGTTCTCTAACAAGTTTGCTCGATCGGTGCCTAAAGGAAGCCACGTCTTCAAATTGGCTATGAAGACAAAATGCCACTTTGTTCAAGTTGGAAGAACTAGGCATTGGTAACTTACGCGGCTCCCATCCAGCCCCTAAAGACGGCTCTTAACCGAAAAACGCAAGAAATATATAGTTATACTCCGGAACAAGTACAGAATGGCAACAGTTCATGCAGGGTATCACTCCCCCAAAGCGATGGACTCATGTGTGAACGGGCGCGCGCGTTTTGAACGGACATGGCTATCAGTTCGTGATATCGTCTGTCTTTCCGTAGTTAGTTCGTCGTCGCCGCAGCAGTTTATCAGCGTATTAAGTAAAAGAATCACGGAAACTGCTCGTGCCATGTTCAAAATACCCCCAGTAACGCTGTAGTTGCGCTGTACGGAGTCACATCCGGCTGCGGTGCCGAGGCGTAGAGGCAACTTCGGTTCTCGTTGTTAAGTTGCAGCCGAATATAGCGAGTGATTTATTTGTCCATAGATAGGAGTTAGGGAAGGGAACTCTTGAAACCACCCCCCTTGCTTCGTAGTTTAAATTTCGCGCTACAGTGACGTATTTTGGGTAGAAGTGACATGAATGGGCCAGCACTAAAACATAGTCATCGGTGTGTTGATTGCACATTAGGATTCAATTGATGCGATCAAAAGGAACTACAGGCCCCACTACAAACGCGCAGTCACAATTCTTAAGGTCTAAATTGGCGGCCGCCAATCGCACGAACAAAAATCTGCGACGTCATAGAGAACTCGTCTGAATGCGGCTGCGAGGTCACCGCTACTTCCTATGTTTTCTTTCATATCTCGATCTCGATTGTCTGTTTGAAGTTTGAAATAAATAAGTACCATTGTTATCGCCACGAAGCAGTCTTTTTAATGAACGAAACTTGTGTTTTGTCTTCATGGCTCATTTTAACAAAATTGATGCAGCTAATCTTGCGGCAGATCTTCTTCTGCCTTATTTTCTTACGCGGAAATAGGTGTGTAAACAAGTTTCTCCCATACAATGCGGTGCTTGTTTTTTTCCTTCCGCTAAATTGAAATTTATGATGTTGATTTGCTTTTGACTGTTTCTGTTTAATCCCCTGTACAGTCGCCGCTGATTGTAAGGACTGCCTGGAAAAAACGCGAGTGCCAGACATGCCGCCTGAATTTTACGCTGCAGTAAGTTACGCCCTAACTGGTGCTCTTGAAGGCTTTCGTATTTGTCTCGCAAAAAGAAAAAAAATACATGACAAGTTTCGTCACGTATAGAATGTTGTGAAACCTAGCCCAACTTCCAATATTACTATGATTGGGCGGCCTTGAACACCAATGTAGGAGTGGGTGAGGGAATAAACTTTACGCAACAGCGAGCGCGATCATCTGGGGCTCTTCTGCTGAGAGGTGTGTTCAGTCCTAATAGTAAAAAAACTTTCAAATTCGCGCCACAAAAAAAAATGAGCAATAACGCAACATAATCGGTCTACAGCCACCATCATCCTCCATAGGGAGAGCAGTAAAATATCTATAAGGAAGGGTGTCAGACAAGGAGACACAATCTCTCCAATGTTATTCACAGCATGCTTACAAGAAGTATTCAGAACGTTGGATTGGGAACAGGTGGGAGTAAGGGTTAATGGAGAATACCTCAGTAACCTCAGATTTGCTGATGACGTTGCCTTGCTAAGTAACTCGGGGGACGAATTGCAAAGCATGCTTTCCGCACTGGGAGAACAGAGTAGAACTGTGGGCCTGAAAATTAATATGCAGAAAACTAAAGTAATGATCAATAACCTCGGGACAGCCCAGTAGTTTGAGATAGGTGGCGAGGCAGTGGAAGTGGTAAGCGAATATATCTACTTAGGCCAAGTTGTGACCCCAGATCCCAACCATGAGGCAGAGATAATTAGAAGGATAAGAATGGGGTGGGGTGCATATGGCAGACATTCTCAGATAATAAATAGCAGCCTACCATTGTCGCTGAAGAAGAAAGTGTATGACAGCTGCATCTTACCGGTACTCACCTACGGGGCAGAAACTTGGAGGCTCACTAAGAGGGTTCAACTTAAATTGAGAACAACTCAGCGGGCAATGGAGCGGAAAATGATAGGTGTAACATTAAGGGACAAGAAGAGAGCGGAGTGGGTCAGGGAGCAAACTGGTGTTAAAGACATATTAGTAGAAATGAAGAAGAAGAAATGTGCGTGGGCAGGGCATGTAATGCGAAGGCAAGATAACGCTGGTCATTAAGGGTAACAGAGTGGATCCCTAGAGAAGGCAAGCGTTGCAGGGGGCGACAGAAAGTTAGATGGGCAGATGAGATCAAGAAGTTTGCGGGGATAAATTGGTCACAGTTGGCACAGGAGCGAGGTAATTGGAAAATAATGGGAGAGGCCTTTGCCCTGCAGTGGGCGTAGATAGGCTGGTGATGATGATTATGATGATGATGATGAACGCAACATAGGGAGTTCTAAAAAAATCTGTGTCCTTTAACTTTGTGGATGATAATGAACAGCGAAGGAGGGCGCAGGGCAAGGAGTGTACGAAGCAGAACACTTTTGTTTTTATTTTGGGATTGAGCATACTTCCTAGGTAATTAGCTGAATGAAACTTGGGAGGACTCTATAGCTTTTTTCTAGGGAAGAAAGAAGGGGCTGTCCGTTTCCCTCCAGGCCCGCACGCATCTTAGTGTCTGTGTAACAAACCAACCGAAACCGCTCCACCACGGAGGACAGCAGCCAGGTCGGATCAGGCCATGAGATGTCCACGTTGAAATGAGACGGCCACTAGACGTCCACGAGACGTCCACAAGACGTCCACAAGACGTGATACGTCCACGTTGAAATGAGACGTCCCCGCTTCACGTGGTGACCGCGTGAAGCCTGCCTGCGTCTGCACGCAGGGTGGAGATCGACGCCGGGTGTGGCGAGCAGTACACACTACTCGGAAAAGGAACGGTGGCGGTGGAGAGGAGGATTAAGTGGGGATGTAACCAATCTCCCTGCGTATATGACCATGCTTCCCTGGGCAACATGCAATGTGGGAAAGCCTCGTCACGTGCATTTCTGGGAAGACATTTTTCCAGCGGTATAGTCAGACATCAGATATGGAGGCCCTCATGCCTTTTGTAAAAGCGTACGTTTCGGCGTGTCCACTGTACGTTAGCATGCAAGTCATGCGATCAAACTGAGCTAGCGACCCAACTGCAATCAGTCACTCACATTTCTTGACGGTGGCTCCGGTTTTTGTCCGCCCTTTGTGGTAAAATCCGCGGACGTCATGTAGGCATCCCGAAGACGTCATATAGACGTCCCGGGGACGTCATAGAGACGTTACCGAAAAGGGGCTGGTGGGTGGCCTCTGCTTCATCTCTCCAAATATGCAAACTACGCAGTTACGGTATCCCGCGGCCAGTCGCACCTCAACTGCATGTGCTTGATGATGAGGGTGATGAAATCATTCTTTATTAGCGTCTAAATCTCTGGCCGGTCCTATTCAGCGAGGCGTGTTTGACATACCCGACTGGCAGACGCATCCCTCTTGTGCCCTTTCCTCGCTTCCTAAAAATCGAACAATAGACGTGTTGGTCAGTTAAACTGATCTGAAAGATACCAAACTATCATGATTTGGTCTTAAGACTGCGTCTTAATTGACCGAAGAGAACACGTTGCAAAAAAGTTTCGGTCTCAAACAAAAAAATCAGAGCCTCAGGCGTTTGAACCCACGCTGCTAGCGTAAAAACCGACTACTTTTCCCGTCGGTCACTGAATCCGAACAGCGATGCTTGTTTGGCAGTTGGTGACGAGAATAGAACGAGCGCTCCCCTCGAAGCAGTAACGGCGCTAGTGTGGGATCGTCTGGGCGGCCAGGTTTGTAAATCACGCTTGCGCAAGTCCGTTATATTTTACTGCCGCTCGTGAGGAAGCAGGTGCACCGCGTTGATATAGATGAACAGTGTCACGGACAAGAGGAAGGAGAGGAACGCTCTACCAGGTGACATGAAGTTTTGGGGCAACACATTTGGGTTACTCAAGTAAGGAGACCTTTACTTGTATTCAAGCTCACCTGTCGGCTGCAGGTTGGTTGAATTGGTAAGGGCACCACACTTATTGGTAAGTCTGGTTTTTATCGCAGTGGACTTTCATTTCCCGCCCTCTTTATTTTCTCGAAAATACATTATTCCTAAATGCTCCAACCTGAGCCCAGGCAACGGAACAGCGCTATGTCTAAACGTGGGGCACAGGAAAATGAGGCATTCCCGCAGACATAGGGCATCTGAGTGTGCTTTCATTGTAGCAGCCTATGAGTATATGGTTGTCCAGCACGGGGACAGACACCGACGCGCTGTTCTATCTGTGCTGCTTGTGGCTGATTTGGCTTCAGCTGTAGTGTGTCGTTAGCACCGTGAAACTTGTCAAAAGCTACTTTTACAGACATTAGAGCAAAATCTGTACTGCGTCATGTCTCGCCAGGCTCTTCATCGGGTCGCAATGACCTTGAGCTGCCGAAGCCCAAATGTGTGAGGTGTGACGTCACGCCACCTGATCCGCCGCGGAGAGGCTTTGTAAGGGCGCTCGCTCGGGAGCCTCGCCGCTGCGGTGCCACGTGAACAGGAGAGGGTTTACGGCTGCTTCGCCTGCGCTTGGTCGCTGAATCTCGCCATATATGGCGCACCAGCTGGGTCTTCTGTGAGGGTGCTAAGCTTTTGGTCGTGATAACTATATTTACAAGTGGGAAACGTGAGCAATTTTTTGGGCTTCCATGCAGTCGATCAGTTAAATCCGCGTCTCTTTTTTCCCACCAGCATGAACGGAATTTGGGATAATGTAGAATAGTTGTGTAGATTTTTTCTTGTTTAGTGCAACGCCGGGATTGCTGTATTTGTTATGAGCCCACTGTGTTTGCAAAAGAAAAAGTAATTTTAACACGAAAGTATTTTATACCCGGGACACCAAGATCTCACTCACGTCATATCCGTCACGGAAGTGACGTCGCCAGAAAAAGTGCCATTGATGTTGCGGACCCCGGATTATAGCCCATGCCCTCTCGAGCCCTCTCGCCGCAACGGGAGGTAGGTGGCGCTCTACCGACTCCACTATATGAGCAGAGAATTGAGCAGCTCCACGAATGCGACCTATGTCCTTCCCTATGACTAATTCAGATGGTGCTGCCGTCTAGGAGAGGCGAAGCGAAGCAGCGCTTCATGACGCTAATGAGCGCCGACAGTTGGTGTCTCGATTCCAGCGGCGTCGTGTACGGGGGACGCGCGTGAATTGGGGCAAGGCTCCGCTTTGGCGTTGTTCCCATGAACGTTGTGTTTCAAGCTGATGTTTGTGTGCATGTAATTTTTGGTTTTTTTGTTCTAGAATAAACCGGTTATTTTTTTCTTTCTTGCGCGTCGGCGTAACTTCGTCTGGCGGGGTCAGGCTTGCGAACCCATTGCACATGAAGGAAGTTCCTTTAACATTAAACTGCTCCTGTGAAGGCATCTTTCACTGTCGTGTTTCACTGATTCCTAGGGAATAGGGATCAATCCCAATTATTTTTGGTTGAAAAATACGTCTACAAGTATCGCATTGTATCCCTTCGTGGTCTCTGACAGGTCCTGAACCCGACGTTGGGCAAGGATGTCTTCGACTGCTTCCTGGAAAATGCTGCTGTGGCTTATCTGTCTAAAATGTGCTCTGACGCCGCCCCGGTGAGTATAAATACACACGTCAGGGTGGCTTTAGTTCATGCTTCAATAGACCACACCTGCGTGCCAAAGGACCGGCTTCAAAGACTGGTCCACGGCACGGAAATGGGGAGTATGATGGACAAAAAAGGGTACCCATTTAAACGTATTTGTGTTAAGCGAAGTAAAATATGGCTTTGGGTCAATTAGTCCGAACAAAATGTCCTAAAAAAGGAGTGCCGTCCACTCCGAGAAGAAAGATGAGCAGCAGAGTTCCTTCCTTCTCGGAATAGCGGCACCACAAAAGGAGGGCTGATAACGGCAGCTTTGCCTGGCTTACGGTGATCATAGCTGAAGTCAGCCCGCAACGAAACACCGAGGAGCTGGTGGTGGTGGCCCCAACAATGGCGCGTACCAACTTAGGGGGATTGGCCAAGAGGATTTGTTTTTTATGGTAATCAATTTAGGAAATGCAAAGTAGTGGAGGAGATGAAAGAATTCAATCTAAGTTCAAGAGAGAGAGAGAGAGCTTAGGTTAGTTTGATAGACATAGACTGTACCCCAATCTCCTACCGCTCTTTTCTTCCCCTTTCTCTCTTCGTATCTTTTGAAACCCCCTGGCTCCTTTCCTGGACTGGGTTGTGTTACGCTGAACTCCCCGTTGTGTTCAAAAATATCCCCAGTTCTTTTCCCTTCCCTTCTTTGTTAATAAATCACCAAAACCACCCAGCTTAGGTTAGTTTTGACGTGGGACATCTTGAAGGTAGCGCACTTAAGCACGGACACTAGCGAAAGAAACGACAAATCGCTAGTGTCCGTGTTTAAGTGCGCTACCTTCAAGATGTCCCATATGCATTACCAACTGGCCCAGTTGTCACTTCTTCTATAGTTTGGTGTGCCAAGCACGGCGGCGTTTTCTTGTGAGTAGCTGCTGAACGTCCATATTGTTGTGTGTTCATAGTACCGCCGAACGGAACTCTAGGCACCGCCCCTGTTTCAAGGCAAGGCACTCCACCCGGTAAGGCACCGTGTAAATAAAGTTTGGGAATCGCGTGGGCTTTTGATTTTTTTAGAATAAGCCCGTGACGAAGAAGCTACCGGGATTTCAAAGCAAAGAAAAGAAAGCTGAGCTAAGATAACAATAATAAAAAAATTACTCCCACCTCCCCTCGCGGGAACCCCTGTGTAGATGCGACGCATAGGGGGTTCCGTTGTTGTTTCCGTTAGGTTGATTCTCCCATCGCGTGAAACGTGCCGTGAACCCCCTGCCGCGTCTATGACGCAACGTGGCGCGGCTACGACGCTACTCAATCCAACACAATCCATTTTATTCCAATCCAATCCGATTCAATCCAATCAAAGCCAAGCCAAGCCAAGCCAAGCCAAGCCAATCCAATCTAATCCAATCCAATGCCCCTCGCGAGAGAGTGTTCGCTATCGGAGAGGAGAGGGGGTGAGCGGCGGAGAGCGCAGCTCGCGCGGCGAGGAGAATGGGGGAGGGGTGTGGACGGACAACGACAACGCCGTATGGAGGGACAAGGCGAGTGAATGAGATGCCGTCGCATCTAAAAAGAAAGTTCAAAGGCCGCTTCCTCTAACGATGAAGATGGTTGAAACGCCAAACTTTCTTCATTCGGAAACCACCAATGTCACGCCATTGTCATCACCATCAACGTCTTCAGAGAAAGTTGGCGTTCCTGCAGTGCAGTTTGGGGTGATCAGTGCCATCAGTGCCATCAGTGCCTTCAGTGCCAGTGCCATCGCGTAGCAATAAAAGCTTCTCTTTAAAATTCAGGTTAGGTTGCCCTTCCCGTGGAAGATTTTAATACTTGCCTGATGTTTCTGATTCCAGCTGACCATAATGATGGTATGCGGTAAGGATGTTGTCTTCAGAAATGCAGTGAGTGACTTTTGTGTTTTTTTCTAAATTTTGTTGGCGTTAGAAGTGTCTGAACATCAGAACCATCTAACAAAGTTCTGGTGTTGCTTTGTCAATGGCAAAGATACTCTTCCTAAATGGTGCGACCTCGCGCTAATGGCACTGGCCACTGGCATTCAGGTCAGCGTCAAAAACAACGATTGGCGAAGGTTAAGTACGAAGCCGATGGAAAGGTGGGGGGAGGGTGGTACTTAGCATTTGGGACGCCTTGTGGCCCCTTGAACCTGCAAGGCAGACAGATCCTGAGATATATTATCAGGGACCTAAACAAACCAGTCGACAAATAAACCATAACAATATTTACCAACAGCGGCAAGGTCCTATGTTTTACGGCAGATACAAGAACAAAGACGGCCACTGCCCCAAGAGTTGACCTTTATGTGACTTGTACTCTCGCAAACTGTATAATGGAAATACATGGGTAAAGTATAGGTCGGTTGTACGCACAGTGACCGTACATTGTGTTCTGCTCTCAGTAGTCTTATCTATAATAGCAATAGTGCAACAGTTCACCCACTTCTAAAAATAATAAACAAGCGTGCTACAAGATTAAGCAGTGAAATTCACAAGAATGTCGCCTTGCTAAGCCAAGGCGTAACTTGATCCGCGAAAACTCAATTTCAGAAATCTGTAGCCTAGGCTCCGTGTTTGCTGTGATGAGTAAACAGAGCAACGTCCTCAACACCTAACCCTGTTAAGCTCAAAATTTCTATAAGCAAATAGTTTTAGTCAAAAATTGTTGTGAGTTACTTTCGGACGCAGCAGAGAATTCGACAAATGTCAGGTCTTAGAGACATTGAGGATTTCGCAAAATACATTTAACCCGCTTAAGTTTCCTAGGCAAAGGAAAATTAGAAAATTCTCAAAATTTTAGTTAGATCTGAACAGATAATCTTTGGTCGCAAGAAGCAAACTCGATAACTGTACCTGAGTGAGGAGTTGATTGATTTATCACGGGGTTTAACGCACCGAAGCTACCCCTGTGTTATGAGACGCACCGTAGTGGAGGGCTCTGGGTTAACTTTGACCACGTGGGCATTTTTAACGAGCGCCGAAATCTTGTCATTTCGGAGTCTTCGCTTTTCGCCTCCAGTCAAAAAAGGAGCCACCACTACTGGGTACTCAATAAATTTCGGCGATGTGGTTTTTATTACTTCGTTGTGTTAAGCTCCTAATGACTCCATAATTGTTTTTATGCCCCCGTGTCATTAGTTATAATATTCAAGCATCAATTCGATAAATTTGAAGGCCTAAGACGTCATGAAATATTTGGGATAAAAATGTGTAACTTCTCTGAAGAAGATGTTTCGTAAAGTACCGGAGTTCTGAAACTGTATCAGAAATACTTAAACGCAAGAATCGATTAGATAACTTAATGGGTTTTAATAGGTGTAGAGGCGTTCATGAAAAGACGTTCAAGCGAAGTGTTATTACTTTACCGTGTTACAAGAAACCTTCTAAAAGTCTGTAATTAGTGTTCAGGCATGTGGGTAAGCAGTATTTAAACGGAGTATCGAATGATATAATTTTAAAGCTCTAAGCAATAAAGAGGCACATCTGAAACCACGTGAAACCTTTCTACCTGATTTGTTGTAAGGACACGATACTTATATTACAAATACATGTAATTTGCACAGCAGATGATTTCCTCAATAAATATGCTTGACATCCAGCGAACTCGCAGTAGGCTCATTGAAGCCACGGTAAAACGCATGTTTATGCACGTAAGCTTTGAAGTATATTTCTGCATCTAATTTCCCATCTTGTTCGTGTGATTCCACAGCCCAAGGAGTACAAGATTGCAGCGTTGCACTACGCAGACAACTTTGCGGTAAGTGTCCCAACTTAACTGCTCGCAGCCAAGAAGTTATCTGCGCCCGTAGTTGATCAAGCGCTGCGCCTAGCGATGTGCGAAGTTGCAATGTTAGTCAAGCGACTCTCTGCGTTGTCTAAGTATACTTCACTACGGAAAAGATAACTAAATTATTCCTGAGTATTTTTGGCTAGCGCTGAGGACAGCGTGTTCTATCATACCGGAAGATAAGAGTGTATAGATAATAATCAAATTTACATTATATGATAAAAAATGTGCAACTACCCCGCGATGAGGTAAAAAATGGTCGCGCAGCTTTGGTTAATTACGGGATAAGGAAAAAACGAGCGCTTCCTGCGGCGTGCTCTTTGACCCAACCGTATTGCATGGTCAACGTAGACAGAAATTACACCAGTCGGCTTACGTAACCAGTGCGCGACGGCTTGGGGAGCGAGCGCCTCAAGGCCGCATGACATAACAGCCTGCTACACGCCATGTAGGAGCCGGCGTGGAGGGCGTGCGTCTGCTAGCTTGTAGGCGGCCTCCATTACGCACCTCCTCCGTGATTGCTGTTTCCGGAAGTAACGTGTGCAGAAGTACGGCCGATTGTGAATCACCAGTATCAGAGAATAACAACATCGGAACTGCGCGCAGTGTAGGTAGGAGGAACTGTAGCCAAGTAAGTGGTTACCGAACGGGTGCCCGCCCGCCCGCTTGCACACGTGCAAGCGCACGCACACGTGCACGCACGCACACGCACACACGCGCACGCACACGCACAACCACACACAAACACACACACACACACACACACACGCACGCCTGCACACACACCCACTCACACGCACACACGCACATACAAACACACACACATGCACGCGCACCTGCACACACCCACCCACACGCGCGCGCACACACACACACAAACAGACACACACACACACACGAACACACCCACACACACACGCAAACACACACACACACGCGCGCACGCACGCACACACACATGCACGTGCGCACGCAATGATCTAAAAAAGTTAAGCGCTAGTTCAAGAGTGCGGAGGTAATAGTGGTCTAAAAGTAGACAAAAGAAGACACGTCAATGCACGCATATATCGCACATCTGACCACACATCTGTTCAGATTGCAAATCACGTGACTAAAACATGGGGGCGACGCGATGTGTATATTTACACACACATATGTATATATATATATATATATATAATATGCGGGCGTGTGTGTGTGTGGGGGGGGGGGAGCAACCAACAAACGATGTGCATTCCCATTGGTATCCCTGCTTTCCATGGGGACAAATGATCAGGCGTCCCTCTTAGGATTAGCTTCGTCATTTTTTCGAAGCAGTTCGCGCTACTGGACAAGGCTTGAAGCGAAAGTACTGCCCTAATCTATCAAATAAATGCAGGAAAGTCGTTGTTTTTAACAAGAATATTTCGAGTCTTGGATATACTCAATGTACTGAAATGATCATTTCATTTTCTGATGGCTGCCAAGGCACTTACTTTTATGGAAGCCGTGCAATAATGATAATTTCAGGGGTGTGAGCTTGGTTTGTTGTAGTTAGAGAAACTATTACAGATAATGGCAACATCGTACATTAGATGCAAGAAATGAATTCCTGCGCTAACCATTTGTGATGCACTTCCGGCATTGCGGAGCAATGTAATTCACAAAACTCCTCTAACTTTTAAGCGAAAGCACTATTACGCTACATCTTCTAAGGTCATTATCGGGTCGCAATGACCTTCAGCCACCGGCGCAAAAGCTGCGCCTTTCTTGCTGCTTCGCTTGCTCCTAGCTTCATCGCTGGGGTGCCACCCTTTATCGGCCAGCGGCGGCTCGGTCGTCTGCGCATGTGTTTGAGAGCAAGCGAACTACATCACTTTGCGAGCGTTTAACGACTGATATTTTTAAGCACTGCACTGACTGAGACTGCGTTTCAATTTGTAGACAGCTTAGTAGAGAGCTTACGAAGCAGTCTAATTAGACGTCTAAAGGCAGATGTATTGGAACGGTGCTGCGGTTAGCAACGCAGACAACCTTGTGGCAGGCATGTCGACAAACGGTAGCCGCAGGTTTCGTAAATAATGTTGCTGTTGTTATTACAAACTTCACGTAATGTAAAAATTAAACAAAACCATCTAAACCACTACAAAGTTACATTAATATTTCCATAAAATCAAGTTAGTAACAACATTAATACGCAAAAAGGTGGCGTTGGCGTCACTTTTAGTAGATATGAAGGTGGCCTGCATCTTTGCTGACTTCGATGCGGTCTCCTCGAAGCAGTCTTCGTTGACTGCTTCGTTCGAATTGGAACAGGGCTTAACACGGCAGACTGTCTACGAAGACGGCAACGGAGCCGTCTGAAGGGGTAATTAGAATGCACCCTAAGTTTGCAAGAACTGAGACGACAGAAACACGCGATGCAAGCATACGAAAGTGTTGCTTTGCGTGCGCTTTGTTCTTCAGCCTCGCCATCGGTGGCGGGACGGTTGAACTGTCTCGTGTGCGAGCCCTTCAGCGCAAGTAGAAGTATGAATCCAATCCAATCGATATAGATAGACTGGTGGCTGGGAAATCTCAAACAAAGGCAAGCTTTCACGAAACGCCACGTGGTTAGATAGATAGATAGATAGATAGATAGATAGATAGATAGATAGATAGATAGATAGATAGATAGATAGATAGATAGATAGATAGATAGATAGATAGATAGATAGATAGATAGATAGATAGATAGATAGATAGATAGATAGATGATTTTGTGGATGTGGACAGTCTTTGCCTTCGCTCGTGATAACTAGGTTCAGAAGAGTTAAACCTGAGCCGTTCTTTAAGTTGTGCTCGCCATGGTGTTTTGTAACGCCAATATGCTTTTCTTTTTCAGGAGTGTATCGCGTCCGGGAGGGAGAACCTCATGCCGTTAGGGCGAGGTTTAGTCGAAAACGATACGTCCACCAACACTGACGATTACTATGGCTTCACAGACGACTACGCTATGTTGGAAGAAGAATTTAGCGATGACGCGTAATTGGATAGAGGATGAACTTCAGCGCCGCTGGGCATCAGCGTTGAAGTGCTGGAAATTGTGCCTCGAAGTTTACAAGACGTTAAGCTCTTAATAAAACTCTGTCACTTCTATCTTCGAATACGCTCGCCTGTGCAAATGACGCAGGGAAACAGAGATCCGCATTGTTGGCATGCGTCTTGTGAGATCGTTTTTTATATATTTTTTTTGAGGGGGGGGGGTTTGCACGCAATGGGCGATGAAGACAAAATACAAGTTCGGTTCATTAGAAATACAGCTTTGTCCCGCTAAGAATGATGCCAACTTTATCGGAAACTTCTAAAACATAATATAGATATTAAAAATTAAACATGTGAAACAGTGGCGACTCCGTAGCCACATTTGGGAAAATATTTCTATGACGTCACTAATGTATGTACATAAATGCATACATATGTGCATACATACATACACACATACATATGTACATACATACATGCATGCATGCATACACACATACATACATACGTACATACATACATACCTACATACGTACATACATATATACACACGTACATACATGCATACATACTGTTTATACAAAATCAAATACGTACCTCATACAAATTAAAAATGCTTTGTTAAAATACTGTCCTCGAATGTGGTGTATTCGGCCTTTAATTCCTGAAGGGGGGTGAAAAAAACGGTTACGAAAAGCATGAAAGGAAGAAAACAAAGGCAAAAAATGAAACTGCGGGACAGCTTTCCTGCAAGGCATTGCAGCGTGTTAATAATTCGCTGATGGGGCTTCACTGGCATGGTTGTATTTGCAGGAAGAAATGTCGTACGAAAACGGTAGCAATGCCGTTATTTTGGAACCTATCCATCGCAGTTGAAAGCGTGAGTAGTTTTTCTAGATAGATAGATAGATAGAACTTTATTCGAGCCCTTGAGGTCACCGTTGAGGCGGCCTCCGACGGGGTGGTCCCTTATTCACAGGGCCCATAATAGTTTTTCTAATAAATGGGGGCTTTCAGTTAATTTGTTCAAGGAAGTTTAAAGCAAGGCGATTACTTAATTTTTCCACCTTTGCATTGTAACAATGGAGAAATACGATTTCACGTGTTGGCGACCGCGCTAAACGCCGAAAGCGCTTCCGACGTTTGGCTCATTTTTTCTTAACTGGGTGTAGTACAACTGTGAAGAAGTAGTCTTTGACCTCTTACTGAACTTATTCCGTATTCGAAATATGCGTTTTTTAAAAGAAAAAGGCTAAAAAATATTGACACAACACTTTAATTTTGTGCTAAAAGTCTTCAGCAGAGGTAGAGTCACAAAACTTTTTAGGCTAGGCCTCAAGCGCATAGGTCACAAAAAGTTCAACGTACAAGATTACGTCTCGACCGAGGCTGCAGGCCGTCGCTAGGTGGCCAGAGGGAACGGGTGTGTATGCTTTTGGCTGTCTGCTTAAACCCTGCGAAGGCCGACACACGCCAAGAACTTCAACACAACCTACACAATCGGGATAACCAATTTCAGCGCACTTTCTGGTGAAGGGAGGCACTGTCAGTACTTCGTGCTTTACAATGTGAACCTCGGTAAAAGTGCGCTGCTCGCATAAGCCTAACGCCAGGAGCTCTTCGAAGCGCCGGCAGTGGCCGAGCGCGGTGCACGTGTATCACGGCCAGCTCAACCTGCGGCTGCTGGGATCACCGAACCCGCGTTCGTGCTTCCCCACAAGCTCAATCGGCGATGGTCGGCGCTCCAGCTACTGATGCCACGACCACCGCTACGAAATCACTTATTGCACCCCTTCCTTGCGGCGTGATAGAAGCAAGCGATGAGGCCCCAGGACACTGGATGAGTACTCAGGCCGAGATGCTTGGCGCGGCCCTCGCGGCCGCTCCCGTGAGCGCCTGCAGAAAGTCAATCTCCAACTACCGAGACACCCTGCTTGATCCCGAACGGGAAGAGCGACGCAGAATACGAGCAACGCCCCATCGCTCACGCCGTAGTGCAGGATACTTCATGGAAGAAGAAGACACCGACTCCTCTTTCGCTTCGAGATCAACGGATCACATCGGGAGCCCCATTGACCGCACTTGGGTCTCAGGACTACCAGTCCGAATGGTCGGGAAGAGACCCGTCAGCGCATGATAATGACCAACGGTTCGGCCTGTGGACTATCGAGGGCCCGTAGCGTCGCACACAATTCGAGAAGAAAGGCGGAGCCTGGAGAGCCGTCGGAAGAAATTCCTCGCTCTAAGCTTCCCAGCTACCTGATCACCCTTCCACCAACAACGCGTGTGGCGCTGGCAAGCGTTTCACAACGGCCGCGTCACGCTACAGTTATGGCAGCTGCTCCACAGTCAGAGCTTCAGCATCACGTAGCCATTTGCGCGAACAGAGAATTAAATACAGTGACAATCGAGACCTACGACGCCCAGCACTCTAAAGGCCTCTGGTGACTCCCATCCACCCGAATATCGCCAAACCAAACGATTCCTATTACTGCGCACCAAACCCCTGGAAATGGCAGGTGTCGTGGGGTCATCCCCCTAGTCGACCCGTCGGAGACAGCGGAGTCCCTAAGAAGAGCCCTGTACTCGGAGAGGCATCATATCGTTGCAGCACGGCTCACGGGGCATCGAGGAGCCAGCTTAGTGACGTTCGAGGGCAGACTGCCAAGGACGACCAGGTACTGGAGTGTACCCTCGAAGATTACCACGGACGAAGCGCGCAGTCTAAGTTTGCCACAGTTGTCAAGGTCTCGGACACAACACAGACATCTGCCCGCAGCCTACAACCTGTTCCAAATTCGGAAGGCAGCATTCTGTTCATGTCCGGTGCATGGATCAGACACCATACTGCCGAAATTGCAAACAGTTGGACACCTAGGTACTGACGCCGAGCGCCCCAAGCATCCCCGGTACTGAAGAACGGAGCAAGGAGCATGGAAAAATTCGGCGCTCGCGAAGTCGCAATCGCCGTAGAAGGAGACGTCGCTCGTCCCGTAGGAACCATGGTGACCGATACGTGACACTTTTCGAGATACGTCCCCGCCATAGCAGGAGCCGCAGTGTTGGTGTTTCCGCTGATACACAGCCAGACAGGGCCACCGCTTCTACCGGATGGCAAATCGCTAAAGAGTCGACCAATGCATCTGCCACCGCGTCGGCCCTGCTTCCTATCCAACGATCGGCCCAACCGTCCTCCCCGCAAGGTTCACCCGCTTTGACTCCTGCAACAGACCCCGAACTAGGAGCCATGATCGCGGCACTCCGAGAAGAGGAGCGAGACCTGCACAACCTGGTACAAGGAATTCCGCGTGAGATGGAGCGGGCACTGGCTGAAGTCAACGCCCGCATTGCTGAGAAGGCCGCGCTGCGCAAGGAGCTCCAAGCGTGCCTACGGGGCAGTCGCGCGGAGCTCGCCTCGACACTTATGGTGATGTCGACCCCCAGCGTGCTGCAAACTTTGCTGCAAGGCCAGGACAAAATTGACCGCACCTTCGATACACGCGTGCGAACCATCATGGAGAGACAGGCAATGGCCGGAATCCTCCCCTTGCAAACCGGCTCCCTCGCTACACCTTCAACAGCCTCAGTGCGCACTACAGACATCCATGAAACACACAATAAGAGCTTCAACTGCCCGGGTTACCGCCCGTAGACGATCGTATTGCAGTGGAACTGCCGCTCTTTTATGAGGAGGAAAACGGACTTCATCGAAAGATTCCAATTAATTCAGAAAAGAAACACTCCATCTATTATCGCACTTCAGGAGGTTGACGGACCACTTGTGGGGATCCCATCGTACGAAGGATATGCACCCCATTGCGATCCCCCACAACCAGTCAAAGCGGCCATGTTCATCCACAGGGGGTTTGCGCACGTAGAACTCGAAGCACAACCGTAGTGCAACGTCTTCACTGAAGCAGCAGGGTGTCGGGTCGAGACATCGCACAGAATAATTTTTGGTGTTTTCTGCGTATGTAAGCCCAGAAGGGGCGCGCAAAAACGCAATTATCCCGCATGGACCTCAGCTTCGTCCAGCACTTGCAGAAGCTGTACCCGAAGGACATTTCAGTTATGTGCGGGGATTTTAACGCTCAGCATGTTGCCAGAGGTTATGAGAAGACCAGTGCTCGGGGAAAGCGCCTCATAGCTAATGCGACGGCATACAAGCTGGAGTTGCTCAATGCACCGAAGACGTACACTCGATTAGGCCAAACCCAAAAGCAAGCTGACACGTCACCGGATCTCTCGTGGTGTCGCATTGGAAGCTGGCCCGGTGGGAAATGTACGAGGACACGTTAGGTCGTCACCACCTGCCCATTTTAATCCATCTCCGCACTGGTGGACCACGCCTACATCGAACTAGCGCTGGGTCCAACGCGAAGACGGCGTACATTACGCACTTGGACAAGTATCGGTGCATTTTATTGGAAGAGCGATCAGCTGCCATAACTCGAAATCTTACAGACTAGCTGTGTATGGCGAAAGAACAATCTACCAAGAAATTGCATGTCCCTCCAGATCCCGCGGAGCCAGACAGGCACTTGGTGATGCCGTGGAACCGCCGGTTGCTAATTTTATGTGAGTATAAAAAGTCTGGTCGTGCGCCACATGTCAAGCGACGTCTCCTCGAGGTGCAGAAGAAAATCGAGAGTCACACTAACGCACAAGCCACCGAGCCTTCGATGGAGAGTGAACGAAAAAAATGACCGAAAGGTCGGGAGGTTAACGAGGTAGAGAGCGCAGTTTGCTACCTAGCCCCGGGAAAATGGGTTTCAGGGGATAAAAGAGAGGCCGGGAGAAGAGGAACAGACAGGAGTGGGACGGCGCACTCTCTCGTCCTGTTTTAAAGCAAAGCTTTTTACCTCTACCCACCACGGGTTCTTTCGCGACCGTTAGTGTCAACAGAAAACTCCTGCGAACAAATAAAGGAATTTACTGCTACCGCCTCGAATCCAACCTGGAACTAATAGAGTAGCGAAGCGAGAGCCCGTTGTCTTACCGATTTCGATACGAGCCCACGCGGAGACCTGGAAGACAGGTGGTGTACTCACAAGCACATGTGCGGGTTTATCCCCCGCATTCTCACTGAATGCCACGTGATAGCGTCACGCGACCTCTTAAGCCTGTGTGCGCTGTGCCCTTGGCATGTCTTGCGGCCCTGTGCGCGCCTTGCGGGTGTGCTCGAAGTTGCAAAAAAAGGAAGCTAATACCAACACATGGCACATCACTTCTAGTACGGCAATGTGCGCCAAAGCCTGTGGCCGCCAGTGTTCACGTAAAAACTCACCACTCCTCGTCGTCCGCCCTCACGCCAAACGACACATCAAGGAACACATTCAAATACTCCTTGATGGCCAGGCCACTACTACAAGCCCCAGCATCAATATCCTGCATCGCCAGGCCTACATCTCCATGCCAACAACAAGAGCGACGTATCCTTGCAGCGCCGCAAACACAGCATCAATGAAATCATACACATGATCAGGAGAATTGCCACCAAGAACCGAGGCCTCAAGGAATCCGATACTTTTCGATTAATTGAATCGTTTGCCCTCTCGAGAATCACTTACGTCTTCTTCTCGGCAATGAAGATATAAAGATGCTTTTTATAGTGATTAGAAAGGCGGTTGAGCAGGCCGTTGGTCTTCCCATGTGTGCGCCCACAGAGCATAGGTCGGCGTACTCACTCGTGAGTACACTCATTTGTACTTATTTGTACTCAAACTCACGAGTGAGTACAATGATGAGTGGTCACACACCCAGAAAAAAACAGTGAGTTCGATGACGAGTGAGTACAGGGGTAAGTCCACTACTCGTGAGTACAGTACTTATGAGTACACTACTCATGAGTATGAGTACTCATGAGTACAGTATTCATAAGTATGAGTACTCACGAGTTTGGGTACTCATGAGTATGAGTACTCATGAGTACACAGTACTCATGAGTACACAGCACTCATGAGTGCAATACTCATGAATACTGTTTTTTGGAGTGCTTGCACTCTTGAGTATATGCACTCTTGAGTACAGTAGTGCAAACAAGAAACGGACGACAAAAGTTGCCACCCGAAGAACACGCAGAAAAACGCAGTTTACGGCCACGGCTGCACCGTTAAAGGAGCCATGAAGAGAAAACACAAGTTTGGTTCATTCAAAAGATTGTCTCGTTAGAATCATACTGGACACCACTTTTAACGTAAACTTCGCTCAAATAAGCTACATAATTAGGAAAAACGGGACATGGTCATGCGACCCACCAGCTCATTTCCGCAACAGAAACCTATGTCGTCACATGGGCTAAGCTCTGCGATTGGCGGAGGCTGGCAGAAGCAGACGCAAATTAGGTAGAACTTACAACTAGACGAACGAGGCGATTTGCGCCTTAAAGGGACACTGAAGTGATATGTAAACATGCGGTGATTTACTAGCGCAAATTGTAGTCCGGAGTCCCCAGGCCATGTTTCGACCACTCTAGGCGCGTTTACGCGATTTTATTTAGTAGAAAAACTAATTCGAAAATGCTGTCCTCCTCTCTTTACGCTCGCCCATTTTAATGGCGTTTTCGTGTGACGTCAGGAGGGGATGAGCTGGCAATTGGCTGCGCCACGGCTGCGCTACTGCACGGCTCCCCGGCCGACAGAGTCAGTCGGCCCAGCGTTTCGTCCGCCGGCCGCCGGCGGGTCGTCGCAATCAAGGAGGTTAAAAAAAATTGCTTGGCTGAAACGAAGCCAGGACACGTTTGTGAATGGAACAATGTGCCTTTCTTTACTTGGTTTGTTTGTACACTGTATCTAGCTCCAAGTCAAGGTCGCTTCACACAAGCGCACATGCGACGCTTCGCTGACTGGTACGCCAGTAGGAAAATATAAGGCCTCTTGAAGGCGGGAGAAGAGTCAGCGAAGTCAATATAGGTACTAAGGAAATAAAATCAACTGATATTTTTACCGTACAGCGTAAAACTAGGGCGCGGGAAGCACTTTTTTGCGCTGGGCGCACAAGCACAGCGGTCAGCAGCACGACTACGCAATCTGCGAACGCTTTTTCGTCTACGAAATGCAATTGCTAGACGTGAGCTACTTGTGGAAACTCGGCGACGCTTACTGCACGATCGCAGTACAACAAATAGTCACCTAAGCTGCTTGAAATGCCAAAACTAAATAAAAGTGTAAACCGGTTATACAATATATATCCTATATTATAGCATCCTCGATAAACACGCACCGGGGTTGCACCCAAAACCGGCGCAGTGCACGGTGCCCAACGACGGTGCGCGCCAGCACGGTGCATTGATCGAGGACAAACTGAGCAGTTCTACCCTAGCGCCATCTCTTAAGCTGTGAAAGCAACTCATCAAAACGTTCACAAGTGGCTAAAAAGCAGCGTAATATGACACAGCGTCACTACAAAGTGATATTTATTGAAAGCTAATGATTATATGTACAGGCGCAAGTCATATCCGTCACACATGAGCGACAACGTACTTCACCGCTTCCACTAACAGCTGCCTACAAGCTGCTTCTCATCTTCGTTCTGAGAGCCATAACGCGAGTGCCTAGGTGTTATGTTCCGCCCTTCCGCCACAGCAAAGCATGTGGGTCTTCGTGGTCTAGGCACTCTAGTAACTGCTCGTATAATTCAGTGGAACGAAACGAATGCAAAGCTCCAACTGACTGGCCATGCATTCAGCCTTCTTTGCAGTACACGAAGTTCGCGTCCTCATTTTCAATCTCCGGCCCTTATTAACGCCCTTTATGAGCCCGTCGCATCGCTGATTAATTCGCAAGCAATGCATGCTTGTCAGCAACAATATACAGCCCGTTCCGCCTTCACACGAGTGCACCGATGCTACAATTCACTGTACCGATGCGCCGTCGCTGCAGCAGACGGCGGAGGAAGCCGCTTCGCTGGCGTCGTCCGCGATGCATCTCGGGATTGCACTCCGTCGCACCGTCGACTCTCACGGTGCGCGACGGGGCAACGAAAAACTGCCCCGCGACGGTGCACCCCAGTTTATCGAGGACAGATGGTGCACACCGGTGCGGTTTATCGAGGATGAAAAGGCGCACCGGTTGCACACCGGTGCGCACCGGTGTGGTTAATCGAGGATGCTATTAGCAAAGCCTCGCGTCCCGCTCCGTGGCTCAGTGGTCTGGGGCGTAGGTATATCGCCCGCAAAGTTTTGCAAGTAACGAGTTCGAATCCCCGCGGATACGTGCTTTTTTTGTAAGTTAAACTTTTTTGTTTTCCGCCGATGCTTTCTATATTGAGTTCACCTTTTTTTGGGCCGCAACGTTCATGGCTACACGAACTAGTTCACAAAACGCGCGCAGGCTGGCACTGGCGCGCTAGCGAGTTCTCGTTGGCGTGCTGTTGCCATAAGCACCGACTGCTGCAGGCAGTGGGCACAGGCCAGAATGAACAGACCCTTGGCCTGGTGCGAACACGCTTTTTACGACACAGTGCATGAGGGAGGCAAACTCCAAATATGGGGGAAAGAAGCGCATGACATTTGGGCGTCTGGCGCGTACGCGGAGGGCGTTCATGCACTGCGTAGGTCTCGGCTATGTGAATGCTACGAGACTACAAGACCGTCTGGGAGGCTTATCTTGTTCATTTTACAGCCGACAACATGGCAGAAGCGCGGTACGATGATTACTGAGATATTGAGAATGCCCATCCAAACAACGCCTTTGGTTATGTTTTACAGAACCGTAAACCGAAACCGAAACTTGTGTGATTGCTAATTTTGGGCATCGTCCAATCACGGCGCCCCTCCTCCCAACGTCACAGCCTTAGTTGGTGCGGCCGGCCGCAAACCGCGCATGGTAGTTTTTCTCTTTCGCGCTTTGTAAAATAATTACTGATTTGTCAACCGGATAAACGATTGAAAAGTGTGCTAATTTGAGCCAGTCTTACGCAGTGCAAGCAAAAAACGGGAGCTTGACAATTCACTTTCAGTGTCCCTTTAAATTAGGGCACATTCTTACAAGCAATAAGAATGATGGGACAAACCGTGGAAGTTACAAAAGCACATGTAAAATAGAAAGTACTGATGCGTTCGGCTGTTCGTACTGCGCACAGCATGCCTGGTTTCGCTGCACAGCACTACGGGGCCTTGGGGTTGTCTCAGACGACACTGGCCGATTGACGCAAGCAACGGTGTCTTACGTGACCCCATTTGTCGAGCGAGCACTGTTTTCAGGGAACGAATATTTTCTCCCAGAACAAAAACAAGCCAGGTTTAAATGCGGGCAAAAGCAACCAAACGCTTGCCACGGTATGGTGGCGCCATCTAGGCTACGGAACGTAAAGAAACGCTGGAACAAACCAACACCGCTGTACAGGGTGGAGACAACCTTCGAAACGGTCCCGTGCCGCCGCAATTGGGGCCAACGGGCTCAGCGCGTTGTATTCTTTTCGTTTCCCACGAGACCTAGCAACGGCGAAACAGACAATATGATTCAAACTTCTTCAGTAAACCGCGTTGCGGCGATAATTTTAGCGCGGTTTTTGACACAATGACTTGCTTCGGCGGCGAGCGAGCAACCAAAATGGCGGCGCCAGCGTATACGTGTCTCTACCCTGTACGGCGGATGCGTGAATGAAGGACTCTAGGCTGCAGAGCGATCGGTTTCAGTGATGTCACTTGGGACCACGAAAACGCACGATTGAGCGGGAAAATGAAAATTTTAACCTAAATTGTTTAATTTCTCAGTGAATAAAGCACCGTTTGTATCCGGACACGCACTGGGGGCACTATAAAACACGAAATCTTTCGAATAAACCAACTTGCATTTTCTCTTCATGGCTCCTTTAAGCCCCGAGCTCGCCTGAGCCCGACCCGGCCTGAGAACAAGAGGAGACGCGAGACGCAACGCGAGTGCTTACGTTCGTTTCGTTCGCTTTCTCACATGTACTGCCTCGCGCAGTAGTCGCCCAACGACAGTGCACCGCGTCAGACGTTTTCTTCGTCTGTCCTGATTTATATGTAACCTGTGTTTTTCTAATCAATTAAACAATTTATTTTTTCTACTTAGTTTTTCATTCGAGCTACGACCTAACTAACAGTGCAGATGAGTTGATTATTCGTGAGTAATATAAATTGAGTACTCATGAGTACAGATTGAGTAATCATGAGTGCAGAATGAGTAGATACTCATGAGTGGCAGAAATGAGTAGTACTCATGAGTGCAGAATGAGTAGTACTCATGAGCAGTCAGTATTCATTGAGTACTCATGAGTACAGATTGAGTACTCATGAGTACAGATTTAGTGCTCATGAGTACAGATTGAGTACAATACTCGTGAGGACAAATGAGTTTGAGTACAAGTGAGTACGATTACAAATGAGTATTTGATGAGTGAGTACGAGTGATTTTGTGAACAAACGAACTTTTTGAGTCTGAGTTTGATTGAGTACAGCGTAAATGAAAAAAATTGTGATTGAGTTTGAATGAGTTCTTTCTGTTTTGCCGACTTATGCCACAGAGAGGCTGCTTAGCACGGGTCTCCACAACATGGTGGAAAAGCTGATAGAGGGTTATCTTTCTAACCAGAAGCTCCGAATGAGGAGAACTGCGGCCCGACGCCGCACCCTTCACCAGATTGTACTGGGCAGCACAGAATTTCACTCCGCTTGATGTACTCCCGGACTCTCGGCGACAAAATTTAAAGATGCTCCCTTTGCTTAGAAATATAAACCCCTCACTCGACAAGAGTCGCCGACAAGCACGGGCTCAAACGCTCAACACCACCCTCAGTGAGATCATGCAGGTATCCCCACAGGCACCTCCCAATATCGAGGACAGCAGTACCATTGTGGCTACCTCCAGAACCAACCCATTTGCGTGTGCCTCAATCAAGACCGAAGACATAACGGCAGCAGAAGAGGCAGCCGCCGCCTTGATTTCCACTCAACCAGGGGTTCGGAGGGTAGTCACCGATTCCCAACAAGCCTACCACCAGTCGGGTTGGGTTTTCTGACCTGCACGGCGTGTGGTAAAAAACCACTCCCAAACCGGTTCCATTCAGCTCATCTGGGCACCCGCTCACGCTTCCACAGAGGGAAACGAATACGCCCACCAACAAGCCTGTGCTTTTACCCCCCGTGCTATGGAGCTGCACGAGGGCAGTCACCCGCCTGTCTCGTTCAGGGACATAACCCGTCATTATCGCCTTCAGAAACAGACCCTACCTTCGCCTTACCCTGACCTTTGCAGAGGACAACAAACTACCCTGCGGCTCATACAATGCGGCCCCTTCCCACCCCCGACGTGTCTTCACTTAATGCAACCGAATCGCTACCACGTTGAATGTAAATTTTGCTCAGAAGTAGGAACACTGAGCACCCTCCTCTCTTTCCGTCAACTACCCAACAAGAGCAATGGGAGATGTTGCTGTCCAGCCCCTCTCTGCCTGCCCAGCTTCAGCTGGTGGCCAGAGCACAGGCGGCTCGGACAGCATATGGGCTCCAGTGAAGAAGGAACCACTGCCCTGGGCTGCACTCTGGGCCGTTCAGAAATCTGAATAGAAGTATTTCCTCGTCCTGTTCCTCCCCCTCCTGCGTCTCTGCCGCCGATCTCGTCGCCTCGGTCCGCGTCGGCAGAGGCGGAGAAGGGAGATCGTCTAACACAGGGTTTGAGCTTCCTTTATTTTATAAAAAAATAGTTTCCACTCATGTGCCACACCAATACAACTCAACCAACCACTGCTCATGCATCATGTATTGATTTAACCTCACCAAGATTATCTCATTGAAGTAATAAAGCGTGTTGTAAATGCATTTCACTTCTCTCTGGTTACGCTATTTGTAGAGCTACGTGAAGGAATTCCAGTGACGTCGCATGGGTAATCATGGGTGCCGTTTTCAGCTTTGCCTTCCAACCACGTTCAAAAGGTGCATTGGCGCGAGTTTTTCAGGCACTACAGTCTTTCATGACAATTCGTTTTGCTCAGGAAACGTAGAAGAGTTGTCGTCACCTTCGGTGAAGTCGATGGTGGAAAGCGGTGACCTAGGATAGTCCCTACTGTAAGTGGTCGATTGTCCAATCGGCTGACCGTGGTGGAAAAAACGCTCCTCTCCGAAGAGTATTTGGGGCAGCGACGGTGAATATTGAGACGGTGATTCGAAAAGTCCCGTGCGTTCTATTGCTTCATGGTGATTCTACGAGAAAAGGAGCGAAGGTCCCTCGCAGCATCGGTCCTTGTAAGCTGAAGCAGAATGGTGCATTAGCTCTCGTGTCCTGTACGAGCAACTTCATCCGCCAATATGTTGCCGATGATTCCGCAGTGACCTGAAAGCCACTGGAATATTATGTAGTGGTCGTTTGTGATAATGCTTACCTTGCAGCCTTGGCCAACTCTTTGCACATCCCTGCAGTTCCTTCCCGTGAGATCTCGCGGCGGGAAACTGTGATCATAGGAAGAATTCAGTAGGAAACATTGCTCACACCGTTTTTGCTCCACCGTTTCCATCGCCGTGGGGTGGCTCTCGGTGTCCCGGGCACTTGCAGTACCTGCCATACCAGGGCGAACCTACATCTAGTGTGGGACTGCTGCCGCTATAGTATTCCTCGATGCCGTGCCCTCACCAACGTGCGACTTGGACCGTGGCCTACGTCTCTCCAATCCTGCTCCTGTGGGCAGCCCAAAGCTCCTGCTATGTACGCTACTATCTTGTGGCGCGCCGTGCTGCTTTTTGGACCGCGCAGCACCAGTCGTTGGTGACGGGCTTTGCAGCGACGCGCAGGGCACTACCACGGCTAGAACTCCAGGCGACCACAGTGTTCATCCAGGCCTCTGCCGCGGTAAGTGGAGGCATAATTATCTTTTCCCAATTACCCTTCCCCGCCAATCCCCTACGAACCCTGAAATTATTCATAGCAGCGCCCAAGCACAACAAAATGGAATAAATGTGTTTTCAATCAATCGACCGAGGCTGAAGAGTTGTATGCCAGAAAGATAGAGAAAACACCTTCATTTCTTACTGTATAAAATAATTCGTTCACAGTTAAGGGTTAAGCTTATTTTTTGATTTCTTTGTGGTCCAGAAGCCTTTGGCTTGGCCTAGGAAATTTGACAAATGCTTTCAAACAGAGGGAACTCTGAAAACAGAGTTATCAGTGCTTAATTTCACGTTATCATTGAATTTATTCGATGAGACATAAATGGAGGCACCACAGCAATCATACAGTTATGTTTCTTGGGGGTGGCTAGGTAGGCGGCTGTCAGTGGCACAAACAATGTTCTGTGACGTCATATGGACCCTGTTGAGAAAGCGGCTGTGGAATCGCCAGTGGCTCTTTTGTTTCCTTAATATCTAGGTTATTTTTAACGCGAAAGTGTTTTATTCCGGGATACCAGAAGATTTCAGTGACGTCATATTCGTCACGGAAATGACGCCGGTACAACGAAGCAAGCGGTGTGTAAAGGGTGCCCCCCTACCCACAGGGTCTTCTTGCGGGGAAGCAACCTTTAGTACTTAGAGTACGTTATACTTAGGGTTGTTCATTTTGGGGGTTGTAATTTTTACACGAAAGTGTTTTATCCCGAGATACACGAAAATTTCACTGACGTCATATCCGTCAGGGAAATGACTCCAGTACACCTTTGCCGAAGCGACCCACCAGCACGACGTCGTTCGCCAAGCACACCCGCAAGACAGCCACCGACACGCAAATCATGCTCAGCTACAGAATTCGCTGCACATTTCACTTTCGCGTTTTACTGATTCCTATGACAGAGGAGTCAACCACAGTTGTATTGCTAAGTTTGCGATAAAATTGTTAGCTTTGTTATTGGGACAAAGAAGTATCAGAGTCCTTCAATGCTTCTCTGGTCATGAAACTCCCGGTCAAGTTTCGTACGGGGACAAAGGCTACCGCGAGGGGCGCAACCGCAGATCGGAGGGCATCGGGCGGCCGCCGCTGCTCTGCAGCCAGACCGGCAGGCAGAAACGCAGTAGCAGCGTGCCCGTTCACACCAAATTTTTTCGCCACTCACAAAATGACAAGTCCATTTGAGCGGCCCACGACCCGTAAAGCGAAAGCGCACTGCTGATAAGGCGGCGAGCGTCCATTTTATCTTACTCCGTGGTCCGTTTCCTGCCAAACGCGCTCTGACCACGCCCCCGGCTGCCCCCCGATCAACACCAGCGCCGCGGCGTGGCAGCGAACAAAGCTCTCCCATAGCGTGACGGCGAAGTTTCATGACCAGAAAGGCATTGAAGGACTCTGGCAGTATTTTAATGAACCTAAATTGTACGACTTCATGGTCCATTTAACGCCTCAAGAGATATGCACTCCTTCCATTAAATGCTCATCTTCTGGACAACATCTGTTTCGACATGAAAGTTGCCTGATTCAAGGCATTTACAAGTGCATGTGCTACAAATATTTTAAGCGAACCTTCCACAGAGGTTTCTGATGTCTTGGATGCGGAAAACTGAAGAAGGGGCATGCGCGTATTGACTAGGGTGGTAGCTAGGAATGAATATCTGATAAGTTGCTGCTTTTAAAGGAGTGTGGTTGAGTCGGTTCTCGCACCACTTAAAACACTTGAGTAGTCGTGTGGCTGATGGGCAGGCGACACGCTTAGACGTCAGGTGGTGCCCAGAACAACGCTCCCGTTGTTCTGAACGACATTCTAGAACAGCATTCGAGTATGCCTAGATTCATTTGGTGGCGTACAGCCATCACGATAGTACATTTCACCCCAAGATTTACTGCGAAATCTCGCTGCACCGGAAAGTGCTGCACACTCTTCGGGGACGGGAACATGCAATAAAAGCGGACTCCTCGAATCGTCACCTTAAAGTGGCCATGAAGCAGAATGGAAGTTTCGTTCTATAAAATGACTGCTTGCTCCTGATTACAGTAAGGTTAATTTTATCGCTACTTTTAAGAGAAATAATCACGATCTTAACGAAAACAGAAAAAGCAAAGGTGACTCCGCAGCCACTTTGAGGTAACTTGTGAATGACGTCACAGAACAGTGTTTGCGCGCTTTGGAGGTTTGCGACAGCACGACTCTAGTGGGGCCTCTAGTTCCAGTTGATCGGATCACTTTAACGCTAACGTGCAGTCAGCACACTAACAACTATATTTTTACTGTTGGCTCATATTACGTCACTCTTTCCATTTTGCGGCAGACTGGCGCGAAATTTGAATATTTCGAAATATTTCTTGCATTTCTTTGGGTTAGGAAACGTCTTCCGTGGCTGGAATGGAGCTGAGCGAGCTGCCAAAGGCTAGCTCTGTGAGAGAGAGAATTAGGCCATCCCCCCCGTTTGGGCTCACACCCCACATCCCCCGTGTGGGGTGTGTGCTATCAACATCCCAATCATGCATCATCATAGTGTACATAATCGTGTCATTTGAAGCTAAGAACCGCGTTCCGGTAAGCCATGACACCAAACCTTGCTGCCGATCTCTTCTTGCCCTAACATTTGGTGCCGACAATCCCAAGAAGAAGACCGGGGATGGAAGCCGAGAGCAGCAGGGTTGCCAGTGGCTGCAGGCATGTGAGACCCAGAACCGTTTACTACCGACTCACCCTGAGCTACCTGGAACCATGGCTGACCGCGACCGCACACCGACCACCGACTCCCTCGAAGGAACCGGCGCCAACACTGGCGTTCCTACCGCCGACCTCGAGGGACCTGTGACCAACCAGACCCGACCTACACCGGGCGCGGCCATCCCCGGTCACACCGACGAAAACCGACCGCAACTCTCCAACCGACGCAGACACGGCACGCCCGTCCTGTCCACCCACACACAAAACGCTTCCGAACAGCAAGCTGGTGAGCTGAACGCTCTGCGGTCGTTGGGGAAGCGCATCCTGCTGTTTTCAAGAGAATTCTTACTGATGCCGACTTTACCGCGTCATCTCGTAGCGAAACTAGAAGTTAACTTAGAAAATCTCTAACAAATCGGAAGAGATTTAATCCAGTTGGATTCCGGTATTTTTCAACTGATCGTAGATGAAATTGAACAGGAGGTTGAGGAGGCCGATCGATACACGCTGTGCTTTTTCAGAGCGGACGCCTACCTCACCCATGGGATAGCGTGCCTCAAAAACAAGCAGCCTTTAAACATCAAATCTGCAACATTTTCTGAAATGGCTGTTTTTCTCGAAATACCCAGAGACTTCTTATATTCGTTCACCGAAAGACTGCCCAAGGTTGTGAAGCAGGACGACGAGAACCTACCGTCAACCATGAAGCTTGGTGAAACAGAAGCGGTCCCTGTCGAATTGGACATAGCGCAAGCACCCGAAGAAACACGCACTGAGTCGTTACCAGGTCAGTTTGAGTATATGTTTGTCCCAGACTTCATATGCGGAAAGGGCTTCCCCGAACTGAAAATCCTACCGAAAAGTGCGTGCAACTACCCAGCCAGCTACCTCAAGCGTTCTACGGAAGTCGGCTTCGTAGCGTATGCTTGGAAACCGCGGCGTGCATGAAGCCCGCCCATGATGAGATTGCTAGATGCGGGCAGGGCTCGTCTCCGAGAAAACGTCGTAAGCCCGGACGTTCCCTGCGGTTGAATTTTGTCAACACCGTTACCGCATGAAAAACATTTCCCAAGGGGGAAATGCAGACGCGAACACCGGTAAACCGCCGTTACAGACACCGCCTACTCTTGAAGACCAGCCGCCTCACAACAAAATTCAAGATTGAGGGCAAATTTCGAAAGGTCGTATTTCCGTCTCCTGGAGACATGCACTATCGACGTCGAACGCTTGAAAAGTTGCAGGATCATCACGTGAATACCAGTACAGATCCTCAAGTCTTTCGTGCCACCATTACGACGCTCGGCGCTTCTCAAGCTGCAACGAAGTTGGAGGCACCGATGGAAGAGAAAAGCGGAAGTCCATAATGGGAAACAGCGCAAAAACAAAACTTGGACAAGAAAGACAACGGGACGAAGCGCTACTAGCAACTGAAACGTTTAACCGTCAAAACACACAAATATATACACACAATCTAAGCCACCGCCAACACAAAAGTACAGTATAATCTACAATCTTGTACAGTCAGCGGGAACAACCACCAAAAACACTGCATACAACCAAACCGCACGTATTCATACTCCGAAAGAAGCACGGTACATTTTATCAGCCCTTATCCAAGAAAGCAAACTCGGCATCTGATAGCAAAACAGAAGGTTGGCTGACACATGTTTTTTCCTCTTTTTGATGTAAAAGCTTCCATTATCTCTCTTGTTGCCCCTTACGGTGTTTGTCAAGAAACGAATGGTGTGCGGTAGCTCCGGATGGCACGCGCATTCCTCGTGGTTTTGGTTTCCACAGTGAGCGTGAGTGGCAACTCCGGACGGCCCGTGCACTTCTTGCAATGCATGGCCAAATGAGAACACGGCACCCCTGGCTTGTGAAAGGAATCGCCGGGAGATTAAGAAGGCTGGAAGCGTGGCCCGCGGGAGAAAAATGAAGTGGGTTCAGTTCCTGATAAGATAGCTGTCATTCCTTACCTACACGGTGTATCACATCGGCTAGAAGAAAGTGGCTTCTAGATTAGGCGCTGCGCGTCGTCTTTTTCAGCCCAAAACGAAGTGGCTAAGATTTGCCTGCGGTGCAATGGTTAGCAGATAAGAAAGAAAAAAAGGACGGATGGTTGTGGCATAAGACATGGCATTAAAGTTGTTGAGTGCGATAAGGACGTTGCGTATAGTATCCCCTTTCAAGTGTGGAAGAAGTACATCGGTCAGACTGGGCGCTGCCTGAACGTTCGCCTTCGTGAGCATAACAGCTCATTGAAAAGGGGTGCCGTGTTCTCATTGGCCATGCATTGCAAGAAGTGCACGGGCGTCCGGAGGTGTGCCACTCACGCTCATTGATAGTAAACCAAAACCACGAGGATTGCGCGTTGCCATCCGGAGCTACCGCACACCATCGTTCTTGACAAGAACACCGTAGGCGGGCAACAAGAGAGATAATGGAAGCTTTTTACATCAAAAAAAGAGGAAAAAACATGCTGTCACGCAACCTTCTGTTTTGCTATCAGGTGCCGAGTTTGCTTTCTTGGATAAGGGCTGATAAAATGTACCGTGCTTCTTTCGGAGTATGAATACGTGCGGTTTGGTTGTATGCAGTGTTTTTGGTGGTTGTTCCCCATGACTGTACAAGATTGTAGATTGTACTGTACTTTTGTATTGGCGGTGGCTTAGATTGTGTGTATATATTTGTGTGTTTTGACGGTTAAACGTTTCAGTTGCTAGTAGCGCTTCGTCCCGTAGTCTTTCTTGTCAAAGTTTTGTTTCTGCGCTGTTTCCCATTATGAACCTATACCGACAAGCCCAACTCGAAGTTCTTCTAAATAGCAGAAGTCCAACGAATCTCACGTGACCGGTTCCGACTTGGACAAGTACAAGAAAAGGTTATGACTGCGGATTTATTGGCCATCGAATCATTATCTCGCGGCTAGAAGTAAAGGAACTGAGAAGATTTTCTAGGCGACAAGATTCAGCACCTTTGGCGACGGCGAGTCTTCACCAGGGTCAGCCGGGTGTAAGCATCCCAGAAGCATTTTCTGCTTCCGACTACGGAGCCACAATACTCACGAACCTTTTACTACTCTTCAAACCTTCCGGGAGGGCTGCGAAGCGGGCTGCGAAGGTTATGAATGGACCAGCGGAAAAGGTCGCGAAAACACACTCCTGCACCGCAAACTGGCAGTGCGGAGGAGCCGGAGCATTCGTTAAAATGTTCAGGCAACCTGTGGGATTTCTTGGCTGGCATTGTTTCATCAAGGATGTGCTATATAGAGTACGGGCACGCACAACAACCTCCAACGGTGCAGCATTATCGAGACGCAGTGCCAAAAGAAAAGTTCCGGACTGTCAGCAAGATTGCCCTCACTGCGCGACTTTCCCGCAACCGTTTGTGGCAGGTGCATATTGCGGCCGCGGGAGCTTCTTGAATCCCCCGTGTGGGGTGTGTGGCGTTGACATCACAATCATCATCATCATAGTGTACATAATCGTGTCATTAAAGCTGAGAACCCTGTCCCTGTCAGCCATGACACAGAACCTTGCTGCCTGTCTCCTCTTGCCCTAACAGCCCCTTTAGGGCTCTAGTCAGTTGAAGGCTATCCGTGAAGGGAGGTTCGCGGGAAAGCCCTTCGGAGTTGCATCTTGGTTGGCGGTTTACAACAGCGTCCACACAAGCGAGGGTACCTGATGACTTCTTTGCGTACCAGAAAAGAAGTCTTGCTACCTTTTCCTCATGACCCACATAGTTCCTCGAGGTACATCTCACACTAAGATTTTTCCGAGAGATGACGCATTTTTAGAACTCGCCGGCCAGCTCCTTAGATTGAAGGCACTTTGCACTTTGACCCATCACTTGGAAGCACAGTGGTGCAAAGTGCACGCATCGCCTTGCCCTTACCAACAAGTAACCAGAAGCGGTTATTTACTTGCAAGAGGCACGACGCAATCAAGCTCCGTCGTCGCCTTCTCACTCCCAGCGCGTGACGCGTCTCATGCCGCGAGGAGGCCGGGGGTAATTTATTTAGGGAAATGCCTGCTTGCCCCGCAAGGTTTATACCTGTTTGCTTTGCAGGTAAATTTGGACTCCGCGTGCTTCTCGCCCGACTGGGTATTTTTCAAGCGCGCCCACTCAATGGTACTCTCGTGGGGAGGTCGGCAGCATAATTACGACTGATTATTAGGGCTGCTCCTAAACTCGACTATGCAGAAGGGCGAAATGCGTAACAGAATGGTGCGAGTGAAGTGTTCAGAGACCCGAAACACAACAAAATGAGATGAAGGTCTAACTGAAGTCGGAGGTGGACAGACAGACAGACAGACAGACAGACAGACAGACAGACAGACAGACAGACAGACAGACAGACAGACAAAAAGTTTGTTTGGCACACTGCATCCAAGAACACCTAATTCCAAGGAGTTGCTAATCAGTTTCGTGATAAAGGTAGCAAGAGATTGGGTTGTTGTATAGTTGCCAGGTCCGGCAGCCATTACGATTAAGGTATGCAAAACACTGTATTTGGCAAAGGGAAGCGGTTAAAAAAGTGGGTTGAATAACAATTTGGAAGAGAAGCTCGTGACAAAACTGGCGTGATGGAATTGTCTGACGAGAGGTCGCGCTGTAATTGCGCATGAAAACGGGCGATCTGCAATGAGGCTTTGATAGAATGGTGCAACGGAAGTGTGCTTCGTAGTATAGGTAGAGTACACACGGTTTTTACCTCTTTTGTAGCTTTCGACCCTTTGTAACCTTTACATTGGCGAACTTACCGCAGACACCCGGAAGCCTGGGGTCACCTTACATTGGTGCAAGCGCGGCGGACCTTAAAATATCTGTTTTGAATGAATTAAGGAACCTTTACTTCTCGTCTGAGCTAAGGGAGACTGGGGCTAAAGGCACAGACGCCCTGACCGAAGTCTTCAGCCCCTTATCAAGAGTGTCGGCAGCATTGTGTCATTAGTGAAACGTTTGCTCCAGATTAGCAAGAATTTGGCCCAGAATACCAAGGATAAGCTTTGTAACAATGGTGGACCAAAACGCCTTCGCCTACTTGCTTTCACAAGCACAAATTCGGAGGAGAGTTTCTGTCTCACCAGCAGTTTCAGATTTACCGCAAAAACCTGATAGACATGAAGCCTAGGGGAAAAAACAGGCAGGCGTGATTGTGCTGCCGAACAAAAACGACGGATCGGACATGGTCCCTTGAAAAAAATTTGAACTATGTCTCGAACAGCCACTAAAATGGAAGCGATAATAGTCGCAGGGACCTGACTTCGCGGACTTGTTACGGATGATGCACTAAATTTAAGGAAACAAATTGGAATCGAAAAGGAGAAATGATTGCCAGGGAAGAGACACCGCAACGCTTTTTTCCTGTGGAGAAAGCAGCACTTCGCTAACAGACTTTCCTATCAATGTTATAAAGCGGTAACCGACAGTACTAATTGCTCGTGAGCAACACAGTCTGCAAGAAACCCGACTTTCCTGAAGGTTTCAAGAAAGCAGCACGTCGACCTTGAGAATGACATTAGGGGTGCCGAAATACGGCTGGCTAGTGGCCATGCTGCAGTGAACAACGTGGATGACTTAGTTTCCAACATTCATGGGATACAAAGAGGTTAGGCTAATGGCTGGGGATTAGTTATGCATGACATTTGAAGAGGTGTTCACCCACCAGGAAATAGCAACTGCGCAATGCGGCGATTTGACTCGGCTGAAGGAACAGACAACCGAGTTTTGCAGAGTGCATGTGCTCTAGCTCATATGAAAGCCAATGTTTTATATAGTGTGGTAACCGCAAGGAATTCCCAAAGAAACAGGCGGAAATAATTTAAATTTGCCTCAAAACTTTCTGAACTCTGAAAGGTGGTGCTACGCAGTGTCAGAACGTCACACTATTGTACGTTTTCAAACAACTACCTCGGTTACAGTGCGTGATTCAAAAACCGCAAAAAGAAATAAGAAAGATCGCACGTTATTGTTTTTTTAGTCGGGGGTAAGGTTTTAAATCTCTCTTTTCATCTCGCGTACAGTTAAAAGTATGTTTCAACACGGCTCACTGCCTTGGTTGCCAGAATTGTTTTTGGCAGGCTACGTACATCTGGTCGATCTAAAACTCCGATTTCGAAAGTTCTAGGGCACTATCTGCAAAATTGTTTGGGCCTAAAGTATTCTAAGTGAACGGTAGGGACAAGAAGAGAGCGGAGTGGGTCAGGGAACAAACGTGTGTGTGTTAAGGACATATTACGGGAAATTAAGAAGAAGAATTGGACGTAGGCAGGGCATGTAATGCGAAGGCAAGATAACCGCTGGTCATTAAGGGTAACAGAGTGGATCCCTAGAGAAGGTAAGCGTTGCAGGGGCAGAACATAGTTAGATGGGCAGATGAGATCAAGAAGTGTGCAGGGATAAATTAGTCGCAGTTAGCATAGGACCGGGGTAGTTGGAGATTAATAGGAGAGGCCTTTGCCCTGCAGTGGGCGTAGATAGGCGATGATGATGATGTGGAAACCATTGTTTAGGTTGGTTTTCCTGCACAGCGTTTTGGTCGTAATGACTTGGAGTTTGGATTTTGACTGTGGAGTTTGAACACATTGGCTTTCGACAAGACAAAGCTTCGCGCTTCAACCATCTGTCATTTCACCCACGATTGCCGCCATAGTCAGAGAAAGTAGGCTTTTCGGGAGGGCATTTTGGGGCAACGTCGCGATAAGTGACGCATAGAAACCTCCACTCTCATAAAAACTGGAATATTCTACAGTTGTGCACATTATCCAAGGCTTGATTTGGGCTAGTTTGGCACTCTTTGCTAGAAAAAAAAATCAGCGCAGAAAGCTACAGAAAACACTATTTTCGCTCATGGCTCGGCCAACGTTAGTGGATTGCCTTGGCGCATTAACACTAGTTTCAACTAAAAAATACCCACATTTCGCTGGGATTGACTTCCGCTCATACGTTTAGAATGCGTATAAAGTGTTTCGATATCATTTGTGTGCAATAACAGATAAATCTGGGTGACATCGCAGGTCGCTCATGTAAAATAATATACTGAATTCAAGGAAAATACACGAAGTTGTGAGCTTGGCCCTTATACCGCAAATGTTTCACGATAACAAAACCGCTGCAGTGCGAATTAGGGCACTGAAGTAGCACACATTGAGTGTAACGCAACTGCGCGGCCCCATTTCATGATTTAGGACAAAAGGCAGAGTTATGGCGTAATGCAGATGACTGCAATTTCGAATCGCTACGTGCAACGAGACAAGGTTTGTTGACACAAGCCCTATAACATGCTTTAGTTAAACTGGGTGTCAAGGTTATAGCATGTGTTCTGCCTCAACCTTAGCACACATTGAGTGTAACGCAACTGATGGATTCATTTGCTGATTTAGAAAAAAAGGCAGAGTGCTGGCGAAACGCGGATGACTGCAACTTCAAATCGCTACGTGCAATGAGACAAGGTTTGCTGACACAAACCCCTATAACATCGCTATAATTAACCTGGGTGTCATAAGGTTGAGGCATGCGTTTTGTCTCAGCCTTAGCCCACATGAAGTGTAACGCAACTGAGGGCAGCATTTCCTGATTTAGGACAAAGGCAGAGTTCTGGCGTAACGCAGATGACTGCCACTTCGAATCGCTACATGCAATGAGACACGGTTTGCTGACACAAATCCCTATAACATCGCCTAAGGTAAACTGGGTGTCATAAGGTTGAGGAATGTGTTTTGCCTCAGCCTTAGCACACATTGAGTGTAACGGAACCGGCGGCTCCATTTCCTGATTTAAGACAAAAAAAAAAGCGTTCTGGCGTAACGAAGATGACTGCCACTTCGAATCGCTACGTGCAATGAGACACGGTTTGCTGACACAAACCCCTATAATATTCCTTTAGTCAAAGTGGGTGTCATAAGGTTGAAGCATGTGTTTTGCTAACACTGAGATGCGTACCTTGAGACCATGGTCCAGTTGCTCACTGCGTGACCAGAGTAGAACGTCTAGCAAGTCCCCAGCACAGCGTTAAGAATGGAAAGGGAGAGTCAGTGGTTTTTTGCGTCTCTTTTAAGCACAAGTCCCTCTGGCGCTTCGCCTGCGTCGAACGAGACAACACGAGGAGGTTAGATGGGAGAGACATGCACTGCTCCATTCGTACAGCACGCACTCGCAAAACGTAGTTTGAATATAGAACATAATAAAGCGAAGTATTGCATGGCTTGGCGAAATAAAAATGCGGCGGTCCTGTGTACGCAGACAACCCCCGCCTCAATCTGATAAGCATGCGTGAGAAAAAACAAGGTTGGAGAGGTGTAAGAAGCAAGGGGAAACTGTGATTTCGTTATCTTGGTGTCGCGCAGCTGCAGCTACCGAGTGAAGCACTGATAAAGCTCCAGCGGCGGGCAGGGGTGTTTGGTGGGGCAGGTGAACAGCGTCAACGTGGTAATGTTAAACACCGGCCGCACGTTCCTTCGTTACTTCGTCGGGCACGCGTCATACATACGTCATAGATTTTCATACTAATATATACTAGAGGGAAATGTGGCGCTACTGTCTAGGGGAGCCGCGCTTCGCGAGCGTTCCGTCATGTGCCGGCATGGAGGAAAGAATATCAGGAGAGGACCCTAGCATCCCAATGCATTGTGAAAAGTGTGGAGGAAGTGACGTCACTTTTCTTGAGCCCACAGACAGCGTTGCGTAGTTTTTTTACGGCTGCGGCGGCTAAATTTGGCCAAATGCCACGGACAATTTTTTACGGCGCTTTGACTCTAGCTGTCTCGCCACGCCTGAAACACAGCGCAGTCGCTACGTCAAACGTTTTTACATTAGGTCAGTTTGAAAACTTCTCCGTTGGAGGCGGCCCCAACTCGTATCACGGTCGCAGCGGCGCTGGCGTCACCTCGAGATCGGCGGAGCGAGCAGCCGCCGCCGCCGCCGGCTGCTGCGGGCAAAAGCCACCGCGCTCAGGGTTAACGAGAGCCACAGTCGGTGCTTTGGTTGCTGTGCGTTTCTTCATTGTGAAGCGAAGCGAAATTTTTCGCAGCTGAGACGTATCGCACACCGCCGTGCTGTACGGACCCAAACACTGCTCCCGTCGTCTGCGTTCGCTTTCGCGAGCCGCCCGTACTGCGAAGCTGTTATAAAACCGGAAACAGCAAAGGATGATGGGAAAGAGTGCTGGGCTCAGTGGGTTCAAGTCATGGCGGGACCCGGCTTCACAAATGTGACGTCAGGGCCTGTCCTAACCTTTTCTTTCCCCCATGTGTGCCGGGAAGGCATGTTCTACTTGTCATTGGCATGGCTCAAGAACAAGCTGAAAAGTTGGCTGTGGCTGCAAAAAAGCAACAATATTAATGTAGAAGGTCCATCAATTTAGTTTTTTTTATCATACAACTTAACCCTCCCAAAAGATTAATTTGTCAGTGAATATGTAGAAGCTTCATGCACGATGAACAAGAAAAAGATGTTACCCTTTTTTTGTTGATTTTTGGCTTCGAGAGAATACAGAAGCCATAAGGGTAGCTAAGCCAAGTAGGCGAGGAACCTCGCTAGAGGCAATGGCGCCGCCCACGGCGGCCCGCGACTGCAGCGACAGATTTCCCTCGAGTATATATTAGTATAAAACTGTATGACATACGTACTCCTAAGGAGCCGGTAGATTACGACCAGCGACGCCACGAACAGAAACAGGAACGAAAGAAAATACCCCAAACACACAAAGTATAATGAAAAAGCCTATTGAACCATAAATAGTAAGACATGAGCAAATGCCCGCCGCAGGTTACATCTTCGCTGGTTAACCTTCTGTACGGAGAGCATGTGCGCATTTGTTTCGTTAATTCATAGAAACATATTCTAACCAGATTTGCAATGGTGGGTACCCAGTCGAAAATGAAAAGAAAAATTTCTGGAGTTTGTTGTATTTTTGCGAGTTGTACTGCCGTCTTGTCGTATTCTTCTCGTGCAGTGATTCTGATGTTCTGTCGTGTGTCCTATTCCTCTTGATTTTGGTATTCTGTCGCGCCGAATTCCTGTCTTGTAATCATCCTGATGTCCCATGAGTAGTTGTACATGGCTTGAATATTCACTCCCACTGTGAAAAGTGGCGTAAATGGCAGTTCTGTTGTGACTACAGGAATGTTTGTCGTTGAGAAAGTTGACTTTGTCGTTACGACAGAAATGTGTGTCGTAACAACAGACGGCTTCGTCGTAAAAACAAAACTTTTGTTGTCACAACAAAGTTTTTCATTATACGACAGGAATCCTTGTTAGGTTTTTGTGGTATTCCTGTTGTGATTTATACTGGGTACAGCGCTACCAAGACGAAAACAGGGAAGTAATAGCGGTAGTAGATTGTAATCTCGGCTTTGGCGGCTTTGGCGTTTGTTGTATGTACATATTGATGTCTTTTCCTGAATTAACTGTCTGTTTCTGGTATCGCTGTGTCCTGTGTATTTACCTGTCTTCGTCTTTGTACCGTAGTGCTCACCATGAATCTATACCAATACAACCAATCCACCGTTCTAAAACTTGGGGAGTTTCCAGTTTCACCATAAAAGATCTAGCAAAAACCCATCTCGTAAATGCGCTATTTAGGAAGGCGTAGCATGTTTGGGTTGGTTGCAAGCAGTATAATGTGCTTTAACCAACTTACCCATATTTGGCTCGGTTTTTGTTTTCGCCTTTAGGATGTCAGCCAGAATATTGCTTCCTGGACAACAGTGCCCCTTCTCCGGCGTCTTAATTAACTGACCTAGTCTTCACTCTTCTACTTCTAAGTTGTCAGATAGGTTCGCTGTCCTGCTTCCGAAGAAGAGCGCGTTTAAATCTTGCGTCTACAAAACGTTTCTCGGACTTTGCGTCTTCTGAGACATGAACGTTTGTGGAATCCTGTACCGAATCTTTTGTGACAGTGGCTTCCACTTACCGAAATTTGTCGAGGGCGGAAGTGAGGTCAGACGACCTCACGTCTAGAAGCACGGCGCTTAGAGTGGAATAGATTTTTTCTAGTTGGGACATGTCTTTGAACCGTCCAGCCCAATCGTGTTTATGCGACTTTCATGCTGGGTCGAACTGTTTGTATGTTCCCTGTCAAAATGACCCAGTAGAAGTCACAACCAGTAAAAATTGATATGCCCTTGTCACGTTCTGAGCAGCACTGTGCGGCTGTCGGGTAGACAGAGTGCGAGTTTAAAGCTTGTATGACCCTCCCGTAGGGAACAGGAATAAGCTGGTTACAGGTAAACTTTACCTTCAGTGCTTCCACGCTAAGTGCTGTTTCTCGGGTAGGGTCATTTTGGTGAACTGGAACCTTTCTGAGTTTCGTTTGTTTCCCCCCGAAGACTCCTACGGTCCAGACGTCTTCGATGAATTCCAATCCTAGCTTCTTAGATGCTTCAATAGAGATGATGCTCCGCTGGCTTTCAGAGTGAGCAAGCCTTCATCAGATTGTGTGAGCTTCATGAGAATGACAAAATTAAGTACACGGTGTTGTAACTTGTCCGACATTTTACCATTCTCAATTTTAAATTCTATCCGTTATAAGTGTTAAACTAAATACACCAGAAAATGCGATCGTCGTGTAAATTTTGAGAGCGAACAGAGAAGAAACTCTGCCAAGAAAACGTTTAGGACGCAACGCAAGCGTACCCGCACACCTACGTCACTGGACAAAGGAGAAAAAAGCTGAAAGACCATTTACGAAACAGCTGCTTTGTATCGTATAACACGACACGAAAAAAAGAAATAAGCCTCACCCAGCAAAAATCTGGTCACGACGAGTGCTTGCTCGGGCAAGGAAGGGAATTGCGCCAAGGATAAACAATGTTTAGTTGATAGAGTTTTAAGCCTTATGGTATCAAGAGGCGGATACGGTTGAGGTACTGGGTGGAGACACGACAAGCTTATAAATACCCAAACGTGTGACTCGTTTCTTTAAAAAGACAATATAGTTCCAACACATTACACGCGTATGAATTAAAGTACATTTTATGCATAAAACGCGGATAGATTGTGACTTTTAAGGGTCACATAGTTTGTACATTTCTTATTTTTTGCGTTTTTAATTCTTTTTTGTAATAGTGACAACCAGTTCTGAGAAATAAATGTTGCGTTATTGAAGCTCTGTAAGTTGGAGTTATACGTCTCATTAAAATTACGTTTTAAACAGAAACATAATTTTATATGCCGCACAATGCATATTTGTCACGAAACGGCCAAAAGAGTGTCAAAGTTATTTAAAGCCTTGTGATGTTACACAGCAGAGCTTTTGCAGGCTAACTCCCCTCTTTTTTTGCGTTCGTAGGATGAGAAAAGCCGCTCCCCTCCTCCTCACTTTGGCACGTCGCCTCTTTTCGGCCACCTGTTCGCATACGCCACCTCATATTTTCATATAAGCAGCCTATGTTGTCCCTGGAAAAATCCCTCCCAGCAATGAATTTGGATTTCGAAGTGAAGTCGACGTTGAAAAGATTAGTTTAAGCTTGGTCATTTTAAGCTGGCTTTCTCATATTGTGTGTTGTATTGTGAGGCCTTCTGATAAAAAAAATGCGGCCAGAAGGATACCACCGACGACGATCTGGCCGCGGATGCCACGCCTAAGTGGCTTAAGCGGGAGTTCCGGACCACCCAATAACCCAAAAACAGCTCAGTTGGTCATCGAGCTTCAAAAAGTTGAATGGGGCTGAGTTTTTTCCGTTAAGTTCAATTAAACGCAATTTGTATTTTGGAACAGTGACTACTGGGATTTTACTAAGCACAAAGCACAATATTACAAGCTTAACTGGGCAGTGAACTGTCCATGCCCCACGTAAAAACATTTCGCTCCTGCTTTCTGTTGACGACATTACTTCATCTAGTACTGGTGTTGCGTATCATAACATAATCCACATGACATCACGAGTTTCCAGACCACATTGTCCGTAAATTACTGCGACTTGTGAAGAGAAAGCCCAAGAGAATTACTGATTCGGCTGCAACCGCGCTTATTGAAAGTGAAACCCAGCTCTTAGCATTCCACGTAGCAATAGACAGGAACCGGGCTGCTATCATATCTATTTGTTCTTACAGGCACCAGCTCGTATCTGTGGCTCTCCCAACAAAGCTTCACATACGCTTGCTGTCGACCTTGTTGAACACCGTCGAGGTAAGGTATCTCCGCTCTCGGCCAGATTACGTCAAGGAGGGCGGGTACTTTACCGCCACCCCTCATCACACACCACAGTGCCGTCAGAGATATTGTTAAAAGATTAGGTCTTATTATCATCACCTTCATTACACAAGATTTGGACAGGGGTTTCCTGTGAAGGCAAACCAAAAACAGCAAAGAACATACCCAATTATATGGTATAAAAAGACAAACATGCACGTTCTAGGATTGTGTGGTGGTAACCCACATTTGTTGATGATGGAAAACGGGCGTGGTGTTTCAACGGCCTGCAACATTTCAGGTACATGGCTCTGAGTGATTTCGGTTTGTGGCTGGCTGTCGCATGCGAAGGCAATGGGCAACTGATGATGACCACGGAGAAGGCCCAGGGCACTGTTCAAAATTAATACTGGTGCTACAAGTCCCAATTTAGATAGTGAAATTAATTAAATTCCGTCAACTATGCGAGCTGCAGTGAATCGAGCTAAATTCCCGAAAAGAAAGCTTTTAAAAGTGCGTAAACTTAATTTCTTTTTTCCAAATGTTGGCTCCACAATTTTGGGATTCAATATCTGTAGGACTTAAAAGCTGTGATATGGCATCTTCGAGTCAGCAGATAATGGGGGTTACTGAAAGAGTCCCGAAAATGTTCTAATGAACAGTTCTGATCATTTTGTCAGTACTGCTACAATCCCCTAAGAGGAGCTCAGCACTGTATTAGCGGCGCAGCGATGAAATGACACCACATGATCGATATGACTGTGAGTGCATCATCATCATCATCATCAACAACATCATCATCACCAGCCTATCTACGCCCACTGCAGGGCAAATGCCTCTCACATTAATCTCCAATTACCCCAATAGGTAATTAAGTGGTGAGTGCATCAAAAGGCATTAAATAGTTCCAATAGAATCATGTCGATTGGGAAGAACCTAAGAGGGTGACATTTCATTGCTTAAGGCTTTTAATTATTGTTTTTGGTAATATCTGCAAGGAGCCGTCTCTACCAACATATAACACAGCGTGCGTGCACCCAAGTGCCTTTTTTCACGCTCAGCTTGACGCCTGGCACACATCTGCATCGGTTGGTGAGGCATCGCTACTGCGTCTAAGACCCGAGGAGGCTGGCGCATTCTCTGTGATCACATCGCGATACGGCCTGGAAGTTGCTCCTCGGTCATAAAACCTGCAAAAGTGAGCATTGTAACTTAAAGAAATGGTGGATGTTCTTCGCACAATAAAAAATGCCCGTCCATGTGCTGGCGTCGCTGCAACTGTTGTACAAATACGATGGTTCACTGCCACACCTACCTCGTAACTGCATCTCCTGTCTGATCTTCCCACCACTTGGAAGATTGGAATCTTCCACCGATTGGAAGATTGCTAAGTTCAATTCTGCCACGTTCAGACTGCTGCCCCCCTGTTTGTGGCTTTTGGGACTTAGCGCTCGAGCCGGGCGCGGGAAGGTCGGGTGCCAGCCTTGTTTGTATTTCGTTGTGAAAACATTGTTTCCAACCCCGTTTTTTAATTTGCTGTAGCAAAAAACCGGTGCGCATTAACTTTTATTTAAAGGAACACCACAAACACCAGATATGTACTGATGTTTCCTCAAATAAGCGTAATATTACTTTTTTGATGAACAGTTTTGACAAATATAGAGTATATTTCCAAATTTATTAGAATCAATTGTTTTGCTTATGTAAACGCCTCGCTCAACAATTCATTGTAACTTCTGTCCCGGCAGCTGAATCGGGGCACGGACGGACACATAGACAGACAATTCAAAAGTTTCGCGTTTGAGTACGCCGAAGAAGAGTAATACATTTTATATTATTTTACCACCTTCAAGATGCATATACGCTCGTAACAAAGCGCGAGATGGAATATGCCAAGCGAAAGTAAATTGCGGTATTTGATATTTTCCCAAAGGTTCTCATTAGTTGATATAAAATAATGCCCACATTTACATAGCAAACCGTCGTTACAACGTAGTTACAAACATTACAACGTTCTCGGGACAGCAAATTGACTTCGTCATAAGCAATACTTCGTTAAAAACATGTTCGATGTGCTTTTTATGCACTGCAGTGGCGCTCATGAAAAAAGTGACATTTCGAATAAAACGACTTCGCTGTAGGGAGAGTGAACTGTACACGAAACTCGTAATGTATGGCTACGAACAACAGTGCTACCTATTGGTTATTGCTTCGCCTTCTGCTCCATTGAGCGGGTTGACCAGCTATGGCTGAACCAAGGGGATTCATTCTACCACCATTGAAGCATTGCCCGTAAACATCCAACTTCTTTTTAACAACGAGATTGTTGTACAAGCCGTAGGTTCGCTGTTGCAGAAAAAAAAGAAAGAAAAGGCGAAAGCTCATGAGTTTTTAGTTTTATGCTCTATAACTCGTGTAAACAGTTATATCAGGCTGTATGGGACGGAGAACATCTTGGCTTTTATGCAAACCGAAGCATATCATAAACAAGTTCGTTGACCAGGCAGCCAGCGCAGGGATTAGCCATAGACCACCGGACTAGAGAGCTATTGAAGTCTCTCTCTCCGCGGAATTCAGATGAAGCCTGCTATTTTTTTTGTTTCATTTAGGACCTAAAAAATGACTGAAGGAATACGCAAAAGCATACGGCCACGTTCAGTACACTTCTATTGGTCTGTCATTTCAACGAAGCCATATCATCGCGGCTCACGGGTGTACAAATGGTTTATATTTCGAGAAAAAAGTATATCGATTACTTCTACTCTCTGAAACAATGCGCACGGCAGCACACCAAACCTGCTAAGTTGAAAATTTAAAGAATTAAGATGTTAAGATGGGAACATATCCACACAGAAGAAAAGTTCCAATGTGGGAGATATGGAAGGCTGGTTGTGTAAGCCTTTATGTTGAGAGGCAATACAACTGCCCGAACCTAATCGATGATTTAACAAAACACAAAACTTTGATTGCGTGAGCATTTTTCGTAAAATCATTTATGGTTGCTCGTGGTTGAAACTGGTTCGCGTCGTGGGACCGACGCAGACCGTCCCGCCAGTCTTGCGACGAGATGAAGAACCATCAAGGTTTATTTAGCGAAAGCTTGAAATGCCACATCCAACGTGAAAATTGACTGTATTCGTCATCCTCGGTGGGAAAACAAATGCTACCCCTACGGCTGACGCTCTGAAAAGCAATAAAATACGTTTGATTTTGTGTTGGATTTGAACCCGGGTCTCCTGAGTGCGTTACTACTGCACAAACGCGGCACCCTCCCAGAGGGATACAAGAGTTAGCTTGATTACAGGTAATGACAAGTTAATTATTGGTTATTTATCAATTGTATAGATTAGTAAAGTGGGATTAAGGTGGCTTAAGATGAATTAGGGTGGATAAAGATGAATTCAAATCAAATCAAACCTTTCTTTTTCTATCGTTACAACGAATGGACCAACAACAAACAGCTGCTGCCTCAAGCAGCTTGACGAGGTGGCTGGCTGTGTACTGGCGAGGTAGATAGTTTAGGTGCACTAGAGTGGATTGAGATGGATTACAGTGAATTGGGGTAGGATTAAAATGATTGAAGCTAGGATTAAGGAAGATTAAGACCAAATGAAATATATTAAGATATATTACGTACGGTAAAATAGCACGCCTCCTGTGTCGACGGGTGGACGTGCATATAAAAGGTACCCGTCCCAATAGTACACAGACCATTCGCGTTCAAATCAGGCAGCCAGATTGAAATCTCCGAGGATTTCTTTCCTGCCAGTTTTAAGGATTACATGGGGAGAGGGGGTGAAATCAAGGGAAGGATATAGGATGCACAGTAGGCATACACAGCAATAATGAGCGTTAAAAATAAAACAAAACGACTGTTTTATTACCCTCGCGCACAACAAAAAACAGCTGATTTTAGTTGGCTGAGAAAACGCGGCGAAATGTCGAGTTTAATGTTGAAAAATACTAAACAAGTAAAGAAATCTAAAATTGCAGTTAGACTGAATGATTTACGAATGGCCTGGATCGTTCGTGCCATATATTTTTGTCGTGTTTTATATTTTTGATTCTTCGCAGCCGCTAGGGAATTTAGAGCAAACATTGCCTAAATCATTGAAACAAGTTCAGGTAAAACAGGTATGGATACAGCCGACTGAGGTTCTACGGCCGACGTCCCGTTTAACTGGAATTCATTTGTCTTTTTTATGTTCACTGTTTTAGATAAAAGCCAAATACAATTTGCCTATTGTTTTTCTTGAGTGCGGAATTAATGCAAGAGAATGGATATCGCAATCAGTTTGCATGTACATTCTTGATCATGTGAGTTCAACAGCACATCAGCGTGACACCTATTAATGATAAGCATACATACACGCTTCTCGCGCTCCGCGGCGCATTGACCGCGGCGCAAAAGTACGATACCCGAAGCCCTTGAGGTAGTCGTTAGCTGATTTTTTTTTGTTGGGGCCTTTGTACACAAGTCGGCCATTAATTCTGAAAGAAGAAATTGGTGCGGGATCAGTGCGTGCTTCGGTGAAGTGGAAGTTTATTCAGATATATTTCTAGCCGTGCCACAAAGCGCCGTGACACAAGTCTGTCCGTTGATAATTATAAGTGGTTTGGACGAACCTAACGGTCACTAAACGCCCGGCCAACAATTTAGTTTCTTTCGACGCCCTATTCAAGTACTGGCTTCAGGAGGGGCAATATTTGTTGGTATTGTGTGATTTTTCAACTTGATTTAAGTCTGGACGCAATTGAAACATTTATTTTTCGTTGATGTATTTTTTGTTTATTTACTAGCGGTAGTACCCGGCGATACCTGGTGAGTCACTATACTAATGACACTAATGGGTATAACTCCTGTTCAGGGATCTTTTCCTTCTCATAATTAGCTAGTTGACCTTGAAGTTGTACACTGTTCGGAACTCCCGCCTGCTGTCAGTAGGTGGGCTCCTAGCGGAGGCACGTGGTAGTGTGTTCTTCAATAAAAATGGCGGCGTATCTGCTCCTTTCGCTAGCAAATGTCGACGAAAGACGATAGTCGACTGGCGCCCCTGGCATGTAAATGCCTCGCTTCTCTTTCCCGCTCACCTCTCATGCGGTTCGTCCCCGGTCTCGTTCCTCCCAAGATAACACGCTAGAGGTTTGCTCAAGTCAATTTAAATTTACCGCGTTCCACTGCTCTAAGTGGGGTGCCCCGATGCCAGCGCTGCCGTACGGCAGAGACGTGCGTGAATCGAGGCACCCTACAACTACAACGTTTATAGAACCACGTTGCGCTACTCCACGAGCGTTCCAAATGGAACGTGGAACCTATCTGGTGGAACCTTATCGTTGCTGTAGCCGTTTCATTTTTTAAATAGCGCCAGGTAGCGCAGGCAACAGCAGGCGACGGTTTTATGCAGTTGATATATTATTTCATTGAAAAACCAAGCATCTCTGAATTTTAAATAAATAAACTCTGCAAATATCACTCGTGTATTGATTTTCTGCCATATTTGCGTAATATGTTGTTCTTCAACATAATACCAAACTTGGAAGTTTAGATTTGGCTGTGAGTATATAAGACTATTGCGTAGCTTCTGTTTCACTTTGGCCGGGCGGCTGAATCGAGTAACAGACAGACACACAGCCACACCGAAATGTCTGCGTTTGAGTAGCCCAAGAAAGACTATCGTCTTTAAAATTCAGTTGTGAGTCAGCGTTCGTCGTGTATTTTATAATTTTGTTTGTCTTCCGTGTTTGCGCGCTGTTACATTAGTCATAAACCAGTACTAACTCGCCCAGTTGTCCATTCTGCTCTAGTGGGAAACGCCTGGAATCGGTGCTTTGTTAAAACTCTCCCTATACAAACTGCACCAAGATGGTTAACTCAAGCGACTACTTACCCACAGGAAGTGCTATCTCAGCACATAGGAAGGATGCTCATCAGCCGCAGTTTTATGACAGATAATAACATGGGCACCCACGGGAGGTGCGTGGTTGCATTATATCCCAACGGATGCCCAGCGCTATGCGAACGCGCAAAAGTTAACTCAATACCACTTCCAGACGGGTGGAATTTAAAAAAATCCCGCTCGCCTCTTTATTCGCGCAGTAGAACAAAATTTGTGTTTAGTTTTTAGAGAATTGTATAGGATGCGAGCAAAAAAGAATTATATGCATCCGGGCTGTATAGTTATTGAACAATTCGTGAAGACACGTAATATTTATAAAATTCAGATTTTTCCTATTAGGTTAGTGTTACGAACAAGTCTCTAAATCTGTGCTTAGATACCCGTATAAAGCTACCTAAATCAAGAAAAATTAAGTTAATATCTCAACTTGACTGCGATAAACATTACATATCCAGAGATTAAGTTTCAAGATTTCTGTCTCTCTGGTGTGTAATTTTTAAAAAATTTCAGCACTGTCGAGCTTGTAAACCATAATCAGAATGTGTATATTAAATTTGAAGCCGCTTGAACCGGCGGTTTGGCTAAGCGTTGACATCACCTGTTAGGCCTTAACAGCCCGTCAGTCGGTTATAAAAAAAGTGAGGCTGGGGCACAATATTATTTTTCAATGGCTCCCAGGCCACTGTGGCATTTCTGGCAATGAATGTGCAGACAAAGCGGCTCATCATGCCCATGGGAGTGCCCAATTGCCCGACATCCCGTTATCGCGCCATGATGCTGCAAGGTCAATGCGCTCCATTGCCCGCAAAATCCCGCTTCCTCTTTGGAATACGCCGGAGTTTGCAAACTATCGCCTGTACTTGCTCGACCCCGACCTGCAGCGCCACTTACCCACTAACATGCCACGCCCAGACGCCACCCTACTCAGCCGTCTGTGGATAGGAGTTGCTTTCACCAAAGCTTACTCCTTCACTATAGGCATGAATGACACCCCTGCTTGTGACGTGTGTGCCACGGACGAGACAATAGAACATCTCTTGTGTCACTTGCCCGGATTGCCACGCAGGGACTTCCCCTGTCAACCGCACTCTGGAAACTCGACGACCAGCCATTAACTGCGCAGACTGTTTCGTGTCACAGGCGTTGCCCATCACAGTCCCAAAAGGACATAAAAGCATTACTTCGTTTTTTAAAGGACACAGGCTTGTCTGAACGATTGTAGAGACACACGCGTACATTGTTCATTCGTCCATTTGGTTAGTTTACCTGTTCAGTTTAGGTTTTATTATCGCCCATGGTTTTGTTTTTGTAGTTACCTTTAATTTTCCTTTTCTTGCTCCTCAAGCCCTATTCCCTGTCTATTCAATACCCTTTATTTTTCTTAAAATCCCTCCTTAACCACTTCCCATGCGTAGGGTAGCCAACCGGACTGTAACGTGGTTAACCTCCCTGCCTTTCATACACTGTGTTATCCTTCCTTCCAGAAAACGTCACATGGGCAACAGAACCGCCTACGGCTCTACGCTGAGGGGGGGGGGAGGGATGGGAACCCGGTAGCGACCAGCGCGCCACGGGTCCACCGCAGCGAATCCGACGACGAGAAAGGCAGGACCTCCTCACATGGCGCTAGCCCACGCGCAAGCCCGGAGGACGCCGGACGCTCCACAAGAGGCGGACGCTCACGTGCGCTTGGTAATTTTAGATTCCAAGCATCTCATGCTTGCAGCTGTGTCCCTCCCTCCCTTGTTGTTGTCCGCCGTCCGCACTGTACTGCGCTTGCGCGTCTCTCCAGCCCCGTCAGCGTCTGGCCTGACGTCAGCGCAGTACACTATAAAAAGAAATAGTCAGGCGGCGCCCGGTTTCGATCCCACGTCTTTCTGGCCGCAACGGGAGGTACGTGGCGCTCTTCCCACTGCCCTACAAAACCGAGACAGGAGCAAGTGCTACGAACGCGCCTCATGTCCTTGACTCATTTAAACTGCGTCAAGAAGCTACTCGTACAACGAAGGCACGCGAAGCTGGACGTGGACGGAAACGACGAACTGAAAACTTAAAAGGAGGATGTTTAATTTCCCGTGGGAAAGCTGTGGCGGGAAGCGCCACGCGCCTTGCAGCTCAACCACAGAAGAAGACGATGAGGGCGGGCAGCAGGGGTAGGAGCGTGAGCACGCAATAAAGAAAGACGAGAACCAGGAGGTGTTCGATCAGGTAACGCGGGTGTCGGTCTCTTCGCTGTCTCTACATTTCTCTGTCTCTACATGGGGGTTCACAGTACGTTCCTTTTCGTGCTCCGATACAAACGGCAACACAATGTAACCTACACGGAACCCCCATGATGCTTCGCATCCTCCTCATGGTTCCCCACGAGCAGATGGTGTAATTTTTTTGCTGAGGCCAGTGCGGAAAGTTCGTGCCGGGCGCCTCGCGCTGAGTGAGATTTTTAGTATTTTCTTACTAAAACCAATAGACCAAGCTTAAGCTTAAACAGCTCTGCTGTTAAACTTCCTACGCGCTCTAAGTTTCGATTTAGTAAGTGTAGTTAGGCAACGTTTACATTTCACTTCAGAGTCTCTTCAAATCCATCAGCAATGTCTGATACAGAAAAAGGAAAAAGGTAATTTAAAACACGTTATAAGGATCTCGGTTCTTAAACAGCTACGTCTGTCAAAATACTTGCAAACTCTGAGTAACAGTAAGTGTCGCCGATAAGTGGTCATTCAGTTACATGCTTATATTATTAAATCAACTTGTCGTCAGTGTAACAGGAGGGACCGTAAGAACTTGCACGGTCTGTATTCATTCAAAGACCGACTGAAACTGAGAAGAACAAATAAGAATAAATATAAAATATGTGATCACTTTTTTATGTTAGCTTTAAGAAATAGAATAAACTGAGTGTCAGGGTGACTACGACACGCTAGCGGGGTGAGAAATTATATTCACTATATGGGCAATATTGTCTGCTGGTATTTATCATCGGCACAGATTATTGATGTCCAGGTAAATATATTGATCGACAGCCTTTACTGCAGCCAACCTGCTCCAAGTGTATCCCTTGGCGCGTGTAACCCCAATTGAATCGTTGGAGGGTATCTGCCTTATCTAAATGGAGCCTATGGGCTAAAAAGGAGAGATTTTGTGAATGTTCGGAAAAAGACGGAGAACATTAGCTGGGAACGGTGTGCCTGAAATGGGCAGAGTGTCTGACTGTAGAAGAAGAAATACAGGCATTTAAAAAGGAGCGGATGTTTAAGAATGACTGATTATCAGCACAATACGCCTATTTTATTAGTAGACACTGCCGAAGACTTCGTCCTATATAAAAATCATGGTGCCACCAGTTCCACAGTGCTTTATGGCAGGCCATGAGGTGTCTTAATAAGAAGTAATAAGTGGAACACACGTACTAGAAGGAAATCTTTCAAGGATACCCAGAATAAAATTACCGTCCAAATAATCGAATTATTTACAAAGGCTTATGCGTAGGAGCGAGTAGTAAAGGCGAATAAACTGCCATAGTGAGCGATATGTTGCTTAAATAGTGTCTGACACGAATTTACATACGTTCAGTTGGTTTAATGATGATTAATATCCAGTTTAAGCTGTAGTTAAAAATTATGAGGTGAATATAAAAATATTATTGGTATTTTTTAAATATAACGTTGATAGTCACAAAAGCGGTATCCTGAATGCGCACAAAATTTGTACGTTCACCGGAAAGCTGTGCGTGTGTCATTCCCCACAGCATCGAAAACTGTGATGAAAGACAGTATACATTGTTTAACCGCAGAATTTATTTCCGCACAAAAGCTAAGCAAACTTTCAACTTGCAACGGACAGAAATTTACATCAAGCAGACAAACGTCTACAGGGTTTTACGAAATCGGCCCAAAATAGAAAGTTTTAAGCACAATAGAAGTATAAGAAGTATAGAAGTAGAAGAAACAGTACAAAACAAGTCAGCAATGTCTGGGAAGGGAGTGGAGGGCATTATATTATATACCAAAAGATAATGCGCTGAATCGGGCATATTTGTAGGTGCATCTGACTAACATCACAGTTGCTGGTCAAAGCTGTGATAAAACCGAGTGAGGCTAATAACTACTGCTGAGTATAACGTTTCGTGGTTTTTATTGCTGTAGTTGAGCGTTTGCACAACAACTTTAGCTCAAGATAATTTAAAGAAATTTTAACAGGTGAAGGAACTTTAGCAACAGTTAACAAAATTTTCTCAACTTTTTTCCGTGTCCCTATTTAAGAAATTGGGGATGCACTGTTGACGCATTTTGCACATGAGCAATTATTTTTGTTCTGAATGGCCGACACACTCCATCTCTCACTCCCAGTCTCAACCTTTGCCCGGCTGGCCTGCTCTCAGAACGCTCACCAGATCTCTTTAGTCACCCGTGCGAGGTCTGCAGACAAGGCCCAAGGGTACCTGGACATAGGACACCCCACGGTATGACCGTTCAACCACCACCGTTTGCTCGAATAAAAATTTATTTTCTCCATCTCTCTCGCCCTCTCCTGAATTTATTTCAAAAGCGGTAGTAATGGTGCGACTGACGTACCAATAATAAAACACAAGCAAATGATAACATAATTCATAAACGCCTCATGTCAAAATTTGAATCTCGCAAGAAGTAGCTTCCGAGCTTTTAAAAACACCCCATATGGTAAGTGTGCTGCGATCATTGCGTGTTATCATGAATCGCTAGAGGCCGTTGTATTAGAGCAGCACCGGATCATCTGCTACGGTAAGCTTGCGGAATAATCACACCATCTACGACACTTGCTTTTTTAAAGGATGAAACAGTCATTGAAAATCAGAATACTAAATGAATTACGGGACGCATCGCCCTGAGAAAACCTTTTTGATAGAAGCTAACATTGTAAATGAATAATCACAACTGAGATGCTGAATGACATATACGTCAGCGGTTTTGTACTAAATGTATTACAAAACCAGCACTTTTGGAAGACAATTTTCCTGGTCGCAGATAAGATTTTGAATGGATTATCACATCTGAGAAGTTGTATGGCAAATATGTCAGCGGGTTTTGATGCCTACCTAGTTGCTCACGCACAGAAAACGTATCTGCACACGTAAAAAAAACCTGCAGACGCAACCTTGCACGACCGGAAACTGCAAAAGCGCGAGTAAGGGCACAAAAGTGGCACATTTTAAATAAAACACAAATGGCGGCCCCATTTCTCGATGTAGGGCAATAGGTGAAGAGACGGCGCAAGGGAGATGGGAGCGATTGCGAATCACTACGTGCAATACGGCAAAGTTCGCTGACGCGAACCGTGATAACATCTTTTTAGATAAGGCGTGGCGTCAAAAGGCCAGGCTTGTCCTCCGCGCCCACTGAGATACCTTGGGACCATTGTCCAGTTGGTCGCTTCGTGAGTAGTGTTGAAGGCCTGGCAGGTTAGCGCACAAGGCTAACGAAGCATGGCCAGCATGTGGCTGTGGTTTGTCGCTGCTCTTTTGAGCAGAACAAGCTCTTCTCGAGCGTCGCCTATGTTGAACGAGACAGCACGAGTAGATTACACAGGGTAAGTCATACATTACTTCGTTTGCATACAAACCTGTAGCAACAGGAACGTCGTGTAGTGGGAAAAGACAGTCAATTTGCATTATACTCTAAACAATCAACGTTAAGCATTGTCGGCATGCCCATGTGAAATCTCCTAAAACTGATATTTGCCCTCTTGGGTGAGTTGTAAGGATAACAGTACGCTTCCAGCTGAGAATACGCTACACATCCAATTTAAGTCAATTGAACTATGTATGTTGTACAAGAGTGACTTTGAAACTCAGATGATGGCCAGTCCAATAGCCGCGAAGCAGGCAGACTTGGTGGGGTTTTTGAGACGTTTGTTTGATGTTTGACTTCTTACTACGGCTACGAAGAATGCATGTATCAATTCACCCTACACAAGTTTTTTGGTTTAATGGGATGGGAAGCACGGCCGTAGGATGAAGTAGTCCGAGAATTAGAATCTGAGAATGCGCTTTTAGTAGACAGTTCCAGCAAACACGGGCACACTGTGAGACACGCGCAAGCACACAGCCAGCGACGTGTCTTGTATTTCTTTGTTTCTTTATTCGTCCAAGTTAAGCTATTTCCAATCGAGATATCTACCATCATGTTGAATGTAACGTCGACACGACAATGGCCGGAACAGGCGGCTTTAAATCGAACAGGCTCTTTTGTGTTATCGCCTTAATCGTGGCGTGATGTTATGCTGTTGTGTGGCCTCCTTCTCCTTAGAATCAGGTGACTGGGTAGCGGGGCCTGCCTGGATGATATTTTGTGTTCATTTTCTTCAATAATATAAAACTCTTCTCTTGCTTAATCTGCTGTTCCACCTCAAGCTTGTCACGAACAGGTGACATGGCATTGTCCCTAAAGTGGAAAGAAGTTGTAGCTCCATGGTTAGTATATACAACTGATTAATAGTAGATAGCTGTGAGCATGTATCACAACATTACCAATGCTAGAACACTCGGGGTAGTAAGGTCCAATGTCTTCTGGCAGAGATTCAAGGTCAGGTTGTGAGTTTGTCTCTAAAGCCACCAAGCCCGTGACATAGAGGGCATAAATTAAGGATATCTGTGTCAACAATATCAATTAACGGTAATGCTGCCACACAGAGGCCTTTAAACAAAACGGAACCACCTCGCTATGGAAGCCTACGTCCCACAAGGCGAGGTTAAGCCAAGATAACTGCTTAGAATGTCAACATATTGTGCAGTCACTTATGCGCTCGACGCAAGCAGTAGACCAGTCCACCGCTGTATGCCGTGCTTCAGAGACTATCTATAGAATGGGCGACCTTGTTTGTGTCTATTCCAAAGATAGCTGCCCCGCAAAGCACCTTGAACCACATGGCAGCGCCTTCACAGAAGGCCACTAGATACTGCACATAGTAGATCAAGGCTTCTGGCCTTTTACCTAGGCGCAACCCCTGTGGAGCCTTGAAGTGGCACACTTGTTACGAGTCAAGTGCCACTTGAGGGATACATTGATATTTTTCAATGCTAGCACACCCTTATGTGTTAACAAAAACGATGAAAACAACAGCAACAGAAAAGGACAGCTACAAGAATGACTGAAGCAATGACAACAGCATGGACAATATAACAACAAGAACAACACTCAAGTTACACTTGTCGCGTTAAGAACCAAGTGAGTTGTTCCTTATGTAGCGAGCGCTGGGCGAACTTCAAAAATCTAATCTGTCTCATGCATACACTGGTACGCCGACTCACACGAATACACAACGGACACGTGCAACACATCATCATACACGTACTCACACACATACATTCATGCGGAACGTGCGGGGATGAAAGAAAAGCCAGTGGAGAAAGCATTCACGTAACAGCTGCTATATCTTACGAAACACGAAATTAAAAAAATCATAGGCCTTTACAGTCTGGAAAGGTGGATGGCCAGCGTAGCTGGAGTCTGGGCTGTACGCGGCGCTCCCTTTACACGACAGTATAAAGTGAAATTCAAAATTGAGAGCGGCAATTTGTGCTGACGACAGGAACCCCGCCCCTTGGAGCTGGAAGGAAACTCGACATGCAAGCGCATGGAAAGCCGAGCAGGAGATAGTGGTGCGAACGTAAACATGACAAACGCGGGTCGCACTGCGACAAACATTTTAACAAAGTTATTTGCTACCTGAGAGCCTACTGGTTTTGAAAATGAGATCCCCCGATAACAAATATGCTCAAAATAAGAAGAATGAGACGGCTTTGAATCAAACCCCGAGATCCGAGTTTTTGTACACGCTTAACAAAATTCAGGCAGCCTTAGCAGCAACAGTTTTCGTTTAAAAACTGGGGGAAGATTGCTAACTTAGCTGAAACAGCACCTTTTGGAAAATGAATCACGGCTCGTTGCACAACAGGCAGCAGTGGACAGAAAAAAGCCCTGACATCGTGCTTGTTCGCTCTTGCAGGCACCAACTCATATCTGTGGTCCCCACAACTGCTCTTCACTTAAGCCAGCTATCGACCCTTCTGAACACCCTCGAGGTAAGACACCTCCTATCGGCCTGATACCGTCACGAGACGTCCTTCACCGCCACGCATATCACGCGTTACGATAGGCTCACAAAGCCTGATAATCGATTATGTTATCTTAATTATCAGTTTTGTTGCGCTCGCTTGAGTAGCGCGTTTCCTGTCGAGACAAAGACAAACAAAAGGAGCAAACAAGACGCCCACTTTCAGGGTATAGAAAGACAAATATGTACGTCTCGGTTACCACTTGTAAGGATAAGCGTGGACTGGCTGGTGGTTGCGCATACAAAACACCCGAAGCGCGTGTGGTGTGTTGAGTACCAGGGACATCCTAGGTAAATGGTTAGGAATTCTTTCGGAGTGTCGCTTCGATTTCTCTGCACGGCTATGTTTTGCTGATGATGGTCATGAATGAAGGGCGGGCGTTGTTCAGACTGAACAAGGCGCGCGATATAAGCCTCGACAGTACTTCTGCGACAGTTAAAACTGAGCTAACCGGACCAGCTAGATCATATTTCGCTAAATGACTCGCAAACGCTCCAAAGTGCTTGGTTAGAAATTGACCATTAATTTCACAAAGCATTGATCCCTGAACTGTGTGAGTCAGTGTCTTCAAAGTTTAAACCTGCGCTTCGCATATCAGGGCCAGCACAGAATCAGCTCTAGCGAAGTAATTCAGACAATTGGTCAGTACATTGTTTTGATTATCTTGTCATTGGCAGCACTGCAATGAATCATTACCATGAGTTCGATGTGATGCTAAGAGCATAGAAATCAGCGAGAAAATAACCGGTTCCAACATTATAGTTATTCAGAAGAACCTTAAAACATCGTATTAGTTTTCTTAAGTTTTTGCGCCCTACTTTTGGTGATTGTTTATCTCGTTATCTCGGAGGAACCATCCATACGAACGAATAACTCGGCGTTTGTGCGCCTAATCACGCAGCTCGACGTTTGGCAAGAATCTTCATCTGTGGGAGAGGCAGCGCTGTTGCGGCTGAGGCCGAATGAAGTTGGTTCGTTCGCTGAGACCACGTCGAAACTTGGCTTGAACGTGACTACTGTGTGCCAGAACCTACAAGAGTGAGCATTGCCATTCATTACGTATGGTGGATATGATCCGCGTGTTACCAAATGAAGAAACCACAAAGCTTTGTGCAATTTTAAAGAACTCGCTTTAGGTAGTCAGCCATTAAAGGAGTACTGACACCAATATTCGGCGTCAATCTTATTGCACAGTTCGCTTCCTTTACTCAACAGAATACCCTGGCTCAAATATGAGCAGCCTGCGATGGGAAGAATATAGTTTAATTGGATCTCATTTATCGCGCCGACGGAACAGGCCGTGGAGCGGCACTGAGCAAATGGACATCAGCGGGACATCATCCCGTGGTAGCCAAAAGAAGTGACGCGAACAGCGCTCGTAAAAACTCGTGACGTCACTTCACGGGCGCGGCCCCGCGCGCGGCGAGCGGGCGCTGGCGCATTCACAAACGGGTGCACGTAGACAGAGCTACAGGCATAACCGCTGCCCAGAAAGGCTCTGTTGAGCCAAAATAAAGTTCGACACATGGGAAAGGAAGCGATAATATGCCCGGAATCGCAATAGAAGTCGCCATCAGGACTTTTATTGAAAGCGGTCATCAAATTTCCACCGCAATGGTAGGCCTAGTACCTTGAGGCAGCTCAGCCGTTCAGTACCGGCGGCGTCGTCGCGATCGAAACAACGCCCTCTTCGGGTTCCGCAGATTTAACGTCCGCACTAAGCGGTGAGGTCATGCCGGTATTCTGTCAAATGCGCGTTTCGGGATGAAAGCGCGGGAAAATGAAACAAACAATTTCAGGCCGTTCAATGTAATTAATTATCGTGCGCTGAAGTATTTAAAGTGCTGTTCGGGGTCGCCAGACCATTAAGCATCGATAAAAGCAACAAAAGTGGAACATAAAATATTCGTGTCAGTACTCCTTTAAGCCTTATTCTAGCCACGAAAGACGCTTTTTAATCAAAAAATGCAAGATAGAAAGACTCAGATTTCGCGCCACATTGGCGTGATAGGGGCAGGAGTGAGGTATTAAAGGTCAGTCATAAACGTATGATGAACGAGCCCTATCATTGGTTCGATTGCGCGTTCGCAGCCAAGCGATACAATGAAACGTAACTATAGTTAGGATTACTCAGTAATCTTTCTTGGTGGTGATTTAGGTCCGTGTTTGCCGATCGCATGAACAAGATTTCTGTGACGTCCTAGAGAGAGAGAGAGAGAGAGAGAGAGAGAGAGAGAGAGAGAGAGAGAGAGAGAGAGAGAGAGAGAGAGAGCTTTATTTAACCATAGGTTCGTGCAGCATGGTGGCCGAAGACCGTAGAGCTTCGGCGACTATGGTTCCCGTACCAGTGAGTTCCGGAGATGTGTGTTTTAGTAGCATATCGCCGGAAAGTGGCTGAGGAGTAGTCACTGCTTCAATGTTTTATTGAATATCTTTGATTATGTGTTAGAAGTCTTTGGAAAAATTGGCATAATTGTAACCAAAAAGAAGCAGTCTTCCCAATCAACCAAACATATTTGATCTTCATGGCCCTTTTAACATTTTAGAATGGAAGGGGCCTTCTGAAATGAACACCGCTCTTCTTTCACTTTTTAACGCTAGGCGGTCTTAAAAAGCCTCTTAGATGGGATATGCCAAGCTAAGGTAAACCGTGCATCTTTTACTGCCCGTATGGATCAGTTTAGAGGTCATAACGGCTGATAGAATGGTCTTATAGGACACCACTCATCAAGGCCGCTTTTCGACCAACGAATAAGTGCAATAAATGTTTTCACCACCACCCCACACGCCAGTCGTAATGTAAGGCATTGAGCAAGAACGCTACCCTCATGGTCTTCTTATCTGGTACATTGATCAGGTTGGCTAACATTTCCTTGACCAAGAAACTGCATCCTACCTACCTTGACGCATTACCTCAGAAACATTGTTCTGCATTTTGAACGACACAAAGAAAGTTCTCGAGACAGGGCATTGACAGGCGGCGGTGTGATTCTGAACTTCCCTCAATGTCGCTGGGGGTTTCGCGATGATTGACGCGAGATCATTTGTCTTCCTCCGTTCTATCAGCCATTCCATTCAGCCATATCAGCCATACCATTCTATCAGCCGTTCCACGCATGCATTGCACCATAGGCAAGTCTTGGAGGGCTATGCCATATGCGAGATATGTAATCTTTCCCGTCCTGTACGACTATTTGGTTAAAGTGCCTTTGTGTGCTAAAGCATTATATTTACGCCAGAATTAATATCGGCGATGAGGGTTTGGAGTCCTGCTTTAACATAAACCCAAACAGTCCAGCTGAGTTTGTTTCTTAAATTATTTACTTACACTTGAAATGAAGTTCACGTGGCTTTTGCCTATGGTGGACAGGTTTATACATAAAATGTGACACCTCGAGAGGCATTGACGTTGACACGTGCTTTATATTTCTGTTTTTAGACTGATAGACAATGAACGGATGCAGATGCGTTTCACAACGTACTCTACGACGCCGCTACGATTCCAGCGTTACCTGAAATATCAAGAGGTATTTTCGTGACACCATTTGTTTCGCTTTTTCGCATAAAGTACAGAGTTTCTAAAAAAAGTATTGTTTTTGTTTTGTTATTCTAATTCTCAAACGCATCTGCGAGACGGTCATCTGGCACCCTTAAAGCTTAAGTCATGTTTTGTTGGCATGACCAGAGTATTGAGCGCTAACTAGGGTGGAACAAAGGCTTTTGGCACAATATAACGGTTAGTCGGTTGCGCAGGGACTTTGTTTGGAGGTTAGGACGTGGTTTATGCAGAATGTATGTTACGATTTTTGTGTACCGCGCGAGTTCATTTATCTTATCTATATACCAGTATATACAGTCATGGACAAATAAAAGGCGAACACGGAAGAATAACCAGAACGTGCAAAATTTAAAAGTACTGTTTGTTTACGTCCTATCATGGCGCGCTATTGGTATATTTGGAAAGTGACATTTCCCGAACTTGTTACTGTCGTTAAGCCACCCATCAATGTGACTTGCATAGAAAGAAGCCGCACTATTTGTGTGTTCTTGTTCCTATTTTTGTGTTCGCATTTTATTTTGTCTATAACTGTGCTATAAAGAAGTCTTTATGGCACAAGCAATCTTGATAACACAGCTGTTGGGCAAGGTGGGGCATTATGGTTGAAAAATAGAGCATGACTTGTACAACAACACAGATGAAGAATGACGGGACAGGCGCTCACTTGCAACTAACATTTATTGAAACATCGTCTCGTATGTATCACCACGAGCATGCGCACGAGAATACACTAAACGGAAAGCACCAAACAGATGATGTACACAATCAAAGTGACGGTTCCAATAATTCAAATTCGGTGGCACGCAAATGCACAGATGTATCACTGACGCATTTGTCCCCTTTTGTCTCAATTTAAGACGCTTCCAAGAGCTCCCTCGCTACTGTACTATCACTCCTGCAGAGAATTCGAGTCTGCTCAAAGAAAGCTCTGCATTTTTCCAAAGAACTGAATCGCATGCTCCTTGTGATACATGTATAAATACGTGACGATGTTTCAATAAATGTTAGTTGCAAGTGAGCGCTTGTCCCGTCGTTCTTCACTTGTGTCGTTGTCCAAGTCGCACTCTATGGTTCAACCAATCTTGATAATTTTTTGTTTCTTTGCGACAGCTAAAAAATGCGCTGCAGCAGTACGCCAAGAAACACGACCACGTACAGTACGCATCTATCGGTCGGTCATCTGAGGGAAGGAGTCTCATCGCCGCTCACGTAAGTGCATAAAGTTCTTACTTAGGGTGGAAAGTTTACAGCTTACTTTTGCCATACTGTGAAACGATGGTCACACCCGCATACAGAAGGTGTAATATCTTTGGAATGCAACATCTGCCAGTAATAAAATAAATAGATGTGACCTTATGCCTGTAAGTAGAAAAAAGACTACCCAGGAATGGGTGGCAAGCCCGTTGAAGAAGGATCGAAGCTGAGAGATAATGCAATCGACCGAGTCTGATCGATGAATAATTTTAACTTTACATTTTTGCTTAAGCAAGCCCCATTAGGTAATACATATACGGCCGCTCGTGATTCAAACTCCCGATTTTCGATAGCAAAAAAAAGTGGAATATGACGCATAATATTCATAAGTATAGTACACATGGCAAATATTTAAAGTTTTAATTCGGGGTGGGTGATTTTAGAATAGTCTGATGAGTTTTGCTATATTTAATCTCCTTTTCGACTTTTCGTGGTACAGCCGAACCTCGTTATAGCGAACACTGATATCGGGAATTACCGGATATGTAGCGAACTAAATACGAAGTTCGTTTGGTCACGCTTCATTTGAATGACACATATTCTTTTTATAACGAAACGGAATCTTCGAGAGCCGTGCGATATCGGCTATAACAAAGAAATGTTTCCCGCGAGGTTCAAAACTCGACAGCTAGCATACTAAAACCAAAATTAAAAAAAAAGTGATACAGAAAGCCGGTTTTTAGTAGCTTAAGACCCATTATTGCGTAGACACCGTGAAAAACTCCATTCCGCTCAGACTGTGAAAAGCCACAAGGCGAAGGCCCCATCCTCCTTCAAGTAAATAAGAAGGCCGGCCTGTTTTGCCGAACTAACTTTGTTCTGTTGTAATTTCACGTTCCCACGTTCCGGTCTGTTTTGTTTGAAATGCCACAAGGAGGCAGACAAGGACTACATTGGTTATAGTGGGTTCGAAACCCAGAACAATGCGTTTTTTTATGTAGGATTGTTGCGCTAGCCAGATTGCCGATTTATTAGAGCCGATTTTTACCTCTATGGTTATAACGAATATCAGATATAACGAACTAGTTTACTGCCCCGATAGTACTTCGTTATAAAGAGGTTTGATGTAACTACAAGTTTAATGAAACTTTCCTATGCATCGAATTACGTTTCATGTGCAAGGCAGCGTAAACACAGCAGCCTTACATTCTGCGGCTGATCTCCGCTTCAACTAAATTCATTTCTTGTATTTATGTTAAATTTTCCAGATAAAGGCCAAGGACAATTTGCCCGTTGTCTTTGTTGAGTGTGGAATACACGCAAGAGAATGGATCTCGCATTCAACCTGTTTGTACATTATTGATCAGGTGAGTGCAGTGCAGACAAATGTTTGGTCATTAAGGGTAACAGAGTGGATCCCTAGAGAAGGCAGGCGGGGCAGCGGGCGGCAGAAAGGTATAGAAGCAGATGAGATCAAGAATATTACGGGGATAAATTGGTCGCAGTTAGCACAGGACCAGGATAATTGGAGATTAATGGGAGAAGTTTTGCCCTGCAGTGGGCGTAGATAGGCTGGTGATGATGACGACGACGACGACGATGACGTTGATGATGATGAGTGCAGTGTCACGACAGTGCTTTCTTCAAACTGCGTCGCAAGTGCTACACAATGCTAGGAACATACTACTCATGCTCTGCGATGCATTCAGAAGCACCGAGGAATCGGTAGTCATTGGTCGTTCTCTTGATGGCGGATTTGAACAAAAGTCGGCCTTTATTTTTGAAAAGGCGTAAGATTGCCGGGAGGCGCATATGCGTTTCCTAGTCAGTACAGCCAGCCGTCACCTGAGCTTGCTTATGTGGGTTATATCACAGCATAAACGTACCTAAAGCATACAGAGCCACCCGAACTGAAATAAATAACAGCCAAAATGGACCTGCAATGGCTGAAAACCACGGTGTAGAAAAATATTCAACAGAAATAGCCGAAACCGACCTAAAAGGTGAAAACCCGCGAAAACGTACAAGAAGCATTTGCTGAAACTGACCAAAAGGGAACGAAAATACTCTAAATTCCGTTCACAATGCATAAAGAGATCATAAATAGAATATATGCGTGATAAGAAATGTTGATATTCAAATATGGCAAACCCTTGCAAATGAAAAAAAGCGGTAACGGGATTTGAACCCGGGTTAGGATGTTTGCTTCGCAGGAGCGGAACTACTACACTACGAGAGCCATATTTTCTTTATTACCGGCTTGGTACAGTGAACAAAATACAAAACAATGACACATGCTTCAACACAACATAATAGTAAAAAACCCCTCCAAACAATGACACATGCCTGAAGACAACATAACGATAAAAAAAACCCCTCCCGCTGCTACGGGTGGAGCTTGTTAAAAGCGTTTCATATTAACTAGTTCATCCAAGATATTAGCCCAGTCAGGTTGCTCGTCTTGCATTTTCATTACATCTCTGATATAAGCAATGCTTTCAGTAAATTATTCCCTCGCCGGTCGTGCATCCGAGTCAGCATGTCGCATGGCCATACGAGGTTTCCAGAGAGTGTGCAGGCTCAAGGCCATAAACATGTCAAGTGGCATGCCTCCATCATTACGAGTTGGAAGGAAACGCATTCCGTGGTATATACCGGGAGTTCTCCTGTCCGCTGGAGAATGTCCCAGTGGAACACTGCGCCAGAACTGTCCAAGAAAAGTGCTCTATGGTCTCCAACTTACCGCAATGTCGACAATTCACTGACCCCGCTACAAATATTCCTATCTCCCGAGGCCAAGGACTGACCGGTAGCCTTCCGGCATGTAATTGAAAGGAGAAGCTTTTGACTGTTGATTTCACAGACATTTGTTTATCTCTCCTTAACACAATTTCCCCCCACCCTAAACAGTATAAAGAGTAGGCCACATCACATCGAGTAATGCCACAGTAATGCCACATCGATCACATCCTTGTAAAGTTTCTTTCTCCCAAGCGGTTCTGAGTGATTAAATTGAGGGCCACAAGCACGTGGACATAGCTTCAAACATGCCTCTAGATGGCACCATGCGTCACTTGGCTGTGCTGACTAGGAAACGCCTATACGCGGTAGGGAGCAGTGCATGCGACGGGGAAGTAGGAGCTTATTCAGATGAGCAGTTTAGATGAAAAAACATGACAAAAAAGGCCCCCTGATAAATACGTAGTCTTTGAACTGTCTCAAGACGTCACGGAATGTCCCGCACACAGTTGTGTTTTCTTTCACACCCTGTTTACGCAATAACTTGGGGAATGTCAATGCGTGTCGTTGGTATTATACAAGCATTCACTTTGAGCCAACGTGGCCACACTCTAGCATTGTTCGCTTTCTGGCATTTTACTTAACAGAATTGCCAGCAGAAGCCAACACTACACGCAGTACGACTTCACGGGATGTGTGCGAAGACCAGTATATAGAGGGATTTTGTTGGATGCTGTTGAGCATTGTAGCCCTTTCGCCATTAAAAACAACCATCATAATCGTATATTTAGAGGGAAGCCGTTAGGACAACTGGATCGCGTAACATATTTTGCTGTTGAAACCACCTAGGGTGAGCACGATGGACTACCTTCAGCCAACCGACCTTAAAATAGATGCCCTTGCAGTGCACCAATAGCTGCACACATGCTTTCCTGGTCGTAACGATGGCTGTGAAGGCAGTGTTCAATGATCAGCAGGGAATTAACAAAACTAGTTCTTCTACCAGTTCTTTCTTCCGGTCATTCTTGTCTCTTTGCGCTGCAACCCTCAAGATTTCCCATGGACCAGCTCACCCACCAGTAAGCATGCTTAAAGGGACCCTGCAGCACTTACCACCTACTATTGGGAATGCATTTGGGGTCACAGTCTATTTTACAAGCAATATCCCACAGCAAGAGCTCTAAAATCTCGTCAGTCTAACCAGATAAAGGCAAGGTAAAAAAAGTCTGCAGAAATTCAGAGAATTTTTTACAAATGCGACGCATTCTTAGGCCGCTTGTCTTGAGTGTGAGTTTTAACAGACAATTTCCTTTATTTTTCTAAATCCTGCCCGACCAATTATCTCCATTTAGTCTGTTATAACGATTCGAAGCGGAACATTCGCAAAGTCTGCATTATTGGTGAAATGCAGGGCGTTCTACGGTTTGCCAATTTCCGTAATTATTTTAATTTTTTAGTTTTTCAGTTTTTCAAAAAAAAAAAAAAATTCGTTCGACCTGTTATCTCCATTTACGTATTACAGCGATTACAGGTCGAACTTTCGCGAAATCTGCCGTTTTGTGGAAATTCCATGCGTATGCGGTTTGACATTTTTCTTAATTTGTAATATATTTTACTTTTAATTTTTCAAAATTTCGTCCGACCCGCGATATATGCATTATTGTGGAGATGGAGGACGTTACACGGTTCGCTATTTTCCGTAATTATTTTATATTTGCTTATTTCTTATTTTTTTCGAAATTTGGTTCCACAAATTATCTTCCTTTACGCTAGTATAGCGATTAAAGGCGAAACTTTGACGAAATCTGCATTACTGTGGAAATGCCATGCCTTACGTTTTTCCTTTTTCCGTAATTTTTATTGGTGTTTTTTTTTAGTTTTTGAAAATCTCGTCAGACCAATTATCTCCATTTACAGGATTATAACGATTGCATTTGGAACTTCAGCGAATTCTGCATTATTGTGGAAATGCTGGGCTTTACACGTTTCGCCATTTCCAGTAATTTTTCGTATTTTTTTGTTTGTAGGTTTTTAAAATTTCGTGCCACCAGTTATCCCCATTTACTCCATTATAGCGATTACAGGCGGAATTTCCGCATTATCTGCATTTTTGTAGATATGGAGGGGGGGGGCGAATGCTACGCATTAAAATCGCAGATTATCGTTCCCCCACAACTCGACCTTGTAATACGCGACGAAGGCTGCGCGCTCTCTCCCTGAGAGGGGGCCAGTTCGTTACGTTCTCTTCGGCGGCCTTCGATATATCACAGGCCTGGGAATTTTCTCTTTTCCTCCGCAGCGTGGAATATTCTCCCAACCTCAATAAACTTTTACTGAACTGAATTCTCTGGTTGTGCAGGTTAAAGCAGGCATTGGTGCCTGCTCGAAAGCGCGGGCTCAGGCTGGTTAGGGTGGTTTTGAAGAATAAACGCGTGTTGCCTAATGGTCTGGTGGAAAGAGTAGTATTGAGATTGTCACCCCATCCCCGCGTGCACACAAAACACACACACAAATCACTGACTATTAGTATACCCCCTAATGCGAAATACGCGCGCAGCGCGAATTGCAGTCTTCTCGGTCACGGCGCATATCCGCTGCGTCTGCAGTGATCGCGTGAGGAGTGAACGCACGGTGGTGCGCGCTACTCTCCGTTTATCTCGCAGCGCATCACCGCGCCGAGTATGTTGTGGCTAATCAGGTTTGAACTTCGCGCGCTAATGTCTCGTGCTTCGGATTAGTCAGGAAAGGAGGAGGAGGGCTGGCGAAAGTGTGAAAGAGAGGGTGCTCCTCGGCGGCGACGCATGGCGAAAGTGGGAGGGCAGGCAGTGAGAGTGGTGACGCCATACAGCGTGTGCCGCCCTCCCTCTCACACTTCCGCCAGCGGCTCCTCCGTTGTTTCCTTTCTGCTTTCAGTGCCACGTTCACTTGCTCAGTGAGACGAATATCAATGACGACGACGTCACAGCACAGTACCGGCCACCAAAGTGATGCACACTAAAAAACACGCCGAAACTGTAGGTACAGGTTCAGACATAGAAGAGGTTGGTGCACAGCACCGCCGACGGCATATTGTCACCGGAAATGCGAGAAAGAAACCGCGACGTTCACAACAAAAGCCAATAGCACAGACACCGTTGTAATTTCAAGACAGAGCGGTTGGTTTGTCCGCATCTTTCCAAGAGGTTTGCAAGCGTACCGCTCCACGTGCACGTGTAATATTTGGCTCAGGTACTCGTGGCAGTGCATTCCGACCTGGTGTTGCGCTGTTCCCCTCTGTAATTATGCACCAACTCGCCCAAGCCTTAATTATAGCAACCTGAACGTCGCACAGGTTTATTTGCAATGCTCAAAGCGCGCCTTAAGGCCTCTTCAAACTACACCATGGTTCAAGTTCGCCTGCTTACAAACGCTTTTGTCGATCTATGCGTTTAACCTATTCGTAGAAAAATTTTGATCGGTTTATTACGGATGTTGAGGAGCGGTATGTGCCCAATTTGAAAAGCCTAACACTAAGTGAAGCCTCGTTTGTACAGCGACGGTGATGGTTTTTCAAAAAAAAGACTATCAACATTTTAGAATTTGAGTGACATAAAAAAGTATTCAATTTGTCTCTATGGCACTTCTCGCTAATTTCTAAAAATTCTGCGCCTGTTTTTGCGGAAAATAGTTGGCGACGCAGTACGACAAGGACGAGAACATCCGGCGCCTGGTCTCAACTTACGAATGGCGGATCCACCCGGTGGTGAACCCCGATGGTTACGAGTTCTCCCGCACGTCGGTAAGCAGTGACTATAGTTCGGCTGTTTGTTGATGTATGTAATAGAAATGGCCTCGGCGTTGAAAACATAAGTTGTAGGTAACGCCTTGCAGGTTCATAATGCTGGCTTAGGGCTCTCAGAGAGTCAGAACGCCGCCGTTTTGAGAAGCGAAGGCGAATGTTGCAAATAGCAACTGCATTGAAATTTATTAACAGCTCCGGAAAGCTCTGCTCAACTAAACTTCTTGCACAGTATTTGCTTGCGTAGCCTTTCTTGATAAGTTTATCATGACGGCGAAACGTTGTCTTTGCTGCTGCAGCTGTTGAAATGTCAGCGCATGTATGCTGTGTCCTTCCACTCGTATTTGTTTCATGCCATGTGAACTTTAACTTTCTCTCCTGGCCCATTCATCAACGTTGACGAGTTGCGTTTCTGGTACATTTGGCTGTTCTCCTGTGGACACTGCCTTTTCGTTAAGTCCATTGGCACCGGCATTTGTATGACAAGCGCACGTCGCCGTGTATCCGGAACAAGCTCTTCGCTCACGTTGGCACTTTGCGGCACATTCATTTTATTCGTACGCATTCCTTACGCGTCTGCAAGATTGTTCATTTGGAATTTTAGCGGCATGTTCGTCTTCTTCGGAGCGGTCTGTACCATAGGCTCCGCAAGACCAACAGCAACCAATAGAAAAAGGACCTAAAGTTAATATTGTACCCTTGTAGAGGTTTTTTGGCAACGGCCCCCTACGCATCTTTCGAGGAAGTATGCAAGCCAGACCTAACACCCTAAAGGAGCCATGAAGAGGAAGCACAAGTTTCGTTCATTCAAAATATGGCCTCGTTAGGATCATACTGACACCACTTTTAACGTAAACTTCGCGCAAATAATTTACACAAAAAGGCAATGGCCATGCGACCCACTAGCTCTTTTGCCGGTACAGAACCTATGATGTCATACCAGCCAGCTCTGCGATTGGACGGAGGCGGGAAAAAGCAAGCGCAAATTATGCTGAACTTATAAGCATGCCGAACGAGCTATTTGCGCTTTAATTTAGGGCCCATTCTTTTTTAAAGCCGTAAGAATGGTGGGGCAAACAGTGGAAGTTACGAAAGCACGCGTAAACATAGAAGTACCGATGCGTACAGCTGTTGGTACTGCGCCCACTATGCTTGGGTTAGCTGCACAGGACTACGGGGCTTTGGGGTTGTCTCAGACGACACTGGCTGACTGACGCAAGCAACGGTGTCTTACACGACCATATTTGTCGAGGGAGCAATATGTTTTCACGAAACGATTATTTTCTCCCTGAATAAAAACAAGCCAGGTTTGAATACGGTCAAAAACAAACCAAAGGCAGAAAACGGCTTGCCACGGTATGGTGGCGCCATCTAGGTTCACTAACGGTAAACAAGGCTTCCTAATCGGCTGCAGAGCGGTCAGATCCTGTGATGTAATTGCAGACCACGAAAACGCACGATTTAGCGGGAAAATCAGAATTTAAACTTAAACGAAATAATTTCTCAGTGAATAAAGCATCGCTTGTATTCGGAAAAGTGCTGGGGGCACTATAGAACACAAAATCTTTCGAATACCACAAACCTGTTTTTTGTCTTTATGGCTACTTTAGGAAACTAAGTCCACAACATCGCTGAAACGAACCTGCCAAATTACGTTCACCGTGTTCTCAAGCATGGGCACACGTTTGCGGTGCATCACAGAAAAGAGTATCAGAAGTTCTGTGTCTTGTAAGGCAACCGTCCGGACAACCTTCGAAAGATGAATAGGATAGGTGCGCCTCAGAGGGCACCGGTATGCCAGCGCAACGGAAGCCACGATGTCGACAACTGCCTGTAGAAAGTGCGGTTTTATGCGTGATGCATAACTTATCAGCCCCAATACCTAGATACAAGGAAGGCGGGATTCTCACTGCTTAAAAAAGGGGTGTACAAATCACAACTGCAGGAGCAACAGACTTTAATTTGTGCCGTCAAAATAATGTCAACCCGTCAAAAGCGGAGCCTCAAACTAAGAGACTGCGCAACAATTTAAATAGAACAAAACTTTCCGCGGCTGTTTAAAAGTCAGCGCTTGTGTGTTTACGTCCTTCCGCTGATCTTTAGTTTTAGCTGTCTGAATTTCAGCAATAGGCATTACCAACTTGCCAGAGAACAAATGCTGACAAAATTCATAATGGCACTACAAAAGGCTCTGTTGAAAATGCGCTTGCCTGTACGGAGGTTTTCCAACACTTACTGAACACACGGAGACCAAACATGCTACGACATTCTCACAGGACCGGCTGTGGAGGAAAACCCGTTCGAAGAGCCGCCGCAGCAGGCGGTGCCGAGGCACTGATGCCAACAGAAACTTCGACGTCGGAGGATTTTGCAGTAAGGAACAGTGGCATTCACTTTTTAAATCTTTCTTGGGCTACTGAAGCCCAGAAACTTTGGTCTGTCTGTCTGTTTGTCTGTCTGTCTGTCTGTCTGCCTGTCTGTCCGTCTGTCTGTCCGTCTGTCCGTCTGTCTTTCTGTGTCTCGATTCAGCCATCCGGCCAAAGTGAAACAAAATATGCACAATAGTTATATATACTCAATGCCAAATCTAAACGTCTAAGTCTGGTTTTAATGTTCATACTCGTCAGCATTGTTGACCAAGAACAAGACATTACACAAATATAAGACATACAATTATTACATAAGTAAATATCTACACTGTTTCTTTATAAAAACAATTCATAGATGCCGGATTTTTGCGAAATAAAATACTACATGTACCGCAGAAAAAAAATTCACAATGTCGCCTGCTGTCACCCGCGCCTCTATAGCTTATGACGGCATTTAGTAATTCAAGCGGCAACAGTTGCGAAATGTTCCACTAGATGGGCTCCACGCTCGGCTTGGAACGCACGTGGACTGAGGCAACACGGTTCTATAAACGTTGAAGTACGGCGCCTTGATTCACGCGCGTCTCTGCCTTACGGCAGCGCTGGCATCGAGGCACCCGACCTGGATCAGTGGAACTCGGTAAATTTAAATGGACTTGAGAAAACCTTTAGCGCGTTTACTTTGGGAGGAGCGAGACGCAAGAGGAACAACGTGAGAGGTGCGGGAAAGCAAAATGGTGCATTTACTTGGCAAATGCCGACAAAGACTATCATCTTCTGTCGACATTTGCGAAGAAAGGAGGAGATACGCGGCCAATTTTTTCAAGAGCCGAAATGCAGACTTAGTTGCATTCCGTAAACATCTCGATGGTTCGAGACCCTGAAAGTGGGTCTGCCGCCTAGGTGACCTTCAGGGTTGGTGGGCCGGATCACAGTGTCTAGTGCGACCTGGATGTCCACGATAGTAAGAATTAGTCTGATCACGTGAACGTGGTGAAATAATGAAAAGACTATGGAGAGTGAGAGTTGGAGCCCCATAAAAGTTTGAGAGCTCGGGAGCCCGAGGTCATAAGGATAGGCGGGGCATCGGGCAGCCGTAAAGCACGGTGAAGGTTGCAGAACATTGGGTCTTGCAGAGTAGGTAGAGTCACAAAAACGACTTTGGTGGGTAGTGGGTAACTCGTACTTGACCATCTGTGCTTTGTGGGAGGAGAAGATAGTCGGACTGGGAGCAGGTAGACGGTCCTGCTTGCGCTAGAGGAGCATGGGACGACAGAGAGATGTATCGGGCAAGAGCGCTAGTTCCGGCAGTGCCGCCCATGCCAGAGCAGACACGTACCCATACGGGATATCAAGAAGGAGGAGACAGCTGAAGAAGTAACAAAGGCCAGTCTGCTTTTGTTGTTGGTTCTCACCTCCCTCTTGCAGACTTTATTTTCCCTTATGCTCATAGGTTCCGCGTCAAATTAATTCCTTTTACGGTGATTTAGGCAAGAAATTGCCACCATTTATTTCACCCAGGTATTTCATGAACATGGGTAATGACGTTTCTTGTTCAATAAACCCAGCATGAGCTGATTCCAGTAATTTACAACATGTTGGTGAGGGTTCTGGCACATGTGCCTCTACGCCATATAGTCTCTGCTGAGAAGCAGTAAGCATGCTTGAAATGACACGTTTCGCAGCACCAGTATTATACGAAATGTTTTTGCGGTTGCGCAAAACGGGTTCTAAACGCCAGACTATAAAATACCTGTAGAAATCAGTTAGGCTCATTCGAAAAAAAAGTGAACTGTTGCTATGGGCGTTACTACATTTGGTCGTGCATTACCTCACCTTTACCTTCTAGGAGTGCAAGCCAGCACCAATCCCTGTTCAGAAAAATACTGCGGTGACAGCCCCTTCTCGGAGCCCGAGACACGTGCCATTCGAGACGCGGTGAAGGAAACCAAGGGTCGTACAAAGTTTTACTTTTCCCTGCACAGCTACGGCCAGCTCTGGATGTTTCCGTACGGCTACAGTTACGACCCTGTGCCCGAGTACAAAGAACTGGTGAGTTGTAGACCTATATTCTGGGGGGTAAGTTTGGCATTATTTAAGGGAACTTGTGACCGTCAGTGCGGCAAGAGCCCATGCTATAACTTCAGCAGGGTCTGCATATCCCGCCGAGGATTCTCTCAGTTGTGGTTCATTGGCTAAGGAGTTGATGTAGTGGGTATGGTGTCGCGAGTGCAACTCAATGTTGCAGTCCCTTGTAATGATGGTTATTTAAAACAGAAACACCCATGCATCGAAATCGGGGGGGGGGGGGGGCGGTTGTGCAGATCAAAAAGTGGTTAAATTAGTCGTGAGCTCTGCACTACTAAAACCTGGTTGGCTACGGGCACTGCGGGGCCACAAGCACCAATTGAAATGTTTTATTGGGGCACAAAAGACATCTGTAATTTCGTTTTTGTGTCTCCATCATCCAACTCAAGCGATACTGCAATTCGACAGAATCAAGTTATAGAGACGGTTAAAAAATTTGATACTGAAAAAGCGTTATCAGGGGCTGCCTTTAAGTTACGTAGAACCTACAGTCACACCGACAGATCGGACGCTGTCTACTCAACATCTAATGCTGAAAATTAAAGACATTTTGTGGAAGCTTGGTGTCATGCTTTCATTGTTGAACTGCAAGAGGCTTCTATAGGGTTATGTACACTCTGTGTGATCAAAACAAAATTCTCTAATAATCATTCAAGCTCCAACTAGGGAGATTATTTGTAAGATGTGGTATAAGTTACACCGTGAGGAAAAGGTGTGAGAGGAATAATTGACAGCGTCGTGTCCTAAACCTCCCAAAACTTCTCAGCGCGTCGTGCACTGAGCATTTATCGGGGAAAGTTCCTGTAGTTGTGGTGTGTGAACGCTGATAGATTTGAGGTGGGATGCTAATAAGTAGCACAGCAAATTCGGCGACGAAAAGGACGAATCGTGAACTGGGATCATGACCTTTATAACGTGTGCAGGGTTGAAAACTATTCAACCACTCCTTCCTAACGGTGGTGTGTATTCAATTTTTAAGCGCTGAAGTTTACGTGTGTACGCACGGTCGGGTCTATGGCTTACGAAGGGGGTGGGGAGGGGCCCCTTCTATCGTTGTCGGAAGAGCGGCTCTTTAGGACTGTCTTCGGTTGCAGGCCATGCATCGAGCTTCCGCTTGACTTCGATATCGGCTCTCAACACGACGATCACTCCCTTTCAATACTGCGAAGAAACAAAATGCGACCACCTTCGCAATTGCGGTGCGAAATATAAGAAAAAACATGAGCCGATGGTCTGCACTAGCTTTAGCTTGGCTTTTCTTAGGTGCGCCAATCTTTTAGGTAGATCGGATACTGATGCCGCTGAGAGCACGCCATCTTTCTCAACTAGGAGAACAGTTGCACGTCAGAGCTTACGTCATCTCAAGGCACAGCCGATACCCAACGCGCGTCTCCCTACCAGAACATCTGTCCACCTCACCTCAGGCTGACTCCAAAGCCAACGCCTACGCTACGAACCAAAGGAAAACCTGATCGCCCGGAATGCGCAATCGAATAGACGCCGATTTCACAATACGAGAGACCCAGGTTCAATTCCGACCACAAAAAGTGTTTTATTTTCTTGAGGCGCGCGCTCCCTACACATGCTCGTCGGCTCGTTGCCTCGTCGCCACTATCCCTCGCACTTTTTGGCCTAACGTTTTTCTCCTCTCCACTTTAGCTGCGCTGAGTATTGAGTCGACAGTCCGGCACGGATGGAGCTGAAGCTTAAACAGCTCCGCTGTTAAGAACAAAATAGGATTATTGAATTGTTGTTTAGCATTGTTTCCGTTTTATGCTTTCTTCTTTTGTCTTTCCGTATTTTACATCTGTTCTTTTGAGGTTCGGCATCTTACAAAATGACATCCCGAGTACGCCGTTGCGTTATTTTGTGTCGTATCCACAACTAGATTTCGATTCGCACGCACCGCATGTGCACCCGGTCTGGTCGTGCGTCTTGTTCATGTTCATTTTGATTTTTCCTTAATTGTACTTAGTGACTACGGTTACCTTTCGTTGGGTGGTTCTTTATTTACAAATTCTATATTAGCAAGAAATATAGATTTGGACGCCTGTTGCGAACTAAGCCATGCATGTTTCAGCGTTGTTCGATATTCGTACCAGTAAAACTTATCACTGCTCCCGTGACCCCTGAGCAGCCTTTTTACGCCTGATGCTTTTCCTGCTTCTACCAATACTTTTTAAATGCTTCAACCCAACGCCTTTTCTTGCACAACTATCTTCTCCCCCCTAAGAGGCTTGGGCAACAATCTCATTAGTGTTGTATCATGGCTGCCATGGGTGCAGCCATAGTTGATTTCACCCAACCAGCCAAAGTGCTTCTGCTTACTGATGGGCCAGAGTCACTGTTATTTATTGAGAGTCACTCTAGCTAATCAGTGAACGGAAGCTGTTTGGCCTATTGGGTAAAATCAAGACATTGTGATCATTGAAGATGCGGAAGGACACCAGCAAGGTTTGCCGTGCTAGATGAAAGCAGTATGTCTTGATTTTTACCCAACAGCCCAAACCGTTTCCGCTCACTGACTAGCCAGTGTCACTATCAATAATTAACAGTGACTGTAGCTTGTCAGTGAGCGGAAGCGGTTCGGCCGGTTGGGTAAAATCAACACAAACAACGGTCTGAAGAGTGTTGCGCCATGGCAACCATCGGACAAGTCATAGTTGTTTTAACCCAACCGGTCAAACCGCTTCTGCTCACTGACTAGGTGGAGTCACTGTTAATTATTAATGGTTACTCTGGCTAGTCAGTGAGCGGACGCGGTTGTGCCGGTTGGGTAAAATCAAGACAGACTGACCACTTCCACATGCGGAACGACACCAGCCAGGATTGTCGTACTGGATGAGAGCAGTCTGTCTTGATTTTTAGCCATCCGGCCGAACCGCTTTTTCTCACTGACTAGCCAGAATAGCCGTGAAAAATTAACCATGACTCTGGCCAGTTAGTAGGCGGAAGCGCTTTGGCCTGTTGGGTGAAATCAACTATGGCTGCACCCATAGCGGCCATGATGCAACACTAATGAGACCGTTCTCGAGGCTTCCATTACTTTTTTTCTCCAGTAAACGTGCTCCCTCATTCGTAAATAGCTCAAACATCAAACTACAAAGAAAACTGACTACAAGGGACCAAAATTAACGTCCACGAGCGTATTAAATGTTTACGTTTTCTCCTTTTCAGCTCAACATCTCAATGAGAGCAGCAGAAGCCATCAAACGGGTGAAAGGAACTGTCTATAAAGTCGGACCAATTTCTACCACAATATGTAAGAAATGCATGGTTATAACCTCTTCTGTGGATGTTATAATTACACCTAATAGTAGCCAGAAAAAATGAATAAAACAGAAAAGATGAATTTCAGGGGAATTATCACCTGAACAGAATTGCTAATACTGAACGTACCGGAGAATGCCTACCGAAAGACGCGAGTAGGAACAGTGGACAGAAGAAAAAAAAATTCTCGCCAAATAGGATTATCTAGAATTTATTTACAGGCCTTCGTTCTCGAGTTGGCACGAATGGGCTGATAACAATGGTTACGACTATGATTTTGACTTTGATGGAACATCTCAACCAGCCACATACTTTATCTCGCGCTCTAAACGTATCCCATTTTACGTTGGTCCTCAACCTAACAAATGACGTACGCTCTTTAGAGTGACAGAATCTTCCTCTACCATGCCTTTAACCTGCTTTTAACCCTGCGCAGTGAGAGTAAAGGGCAGAATTTGGTGGCCGTGTACATTGTGTGAAATATGTATGACCTTCTACTTCTCCGCCCCAGTACACTCTCCGTCCAGAGCATAACGACCTCTAGTTTTAATAAAGTGTTTCACTCCCTCACTTACGTGTTTGCAGCAGCGATTCGTTTCGAGTTTACAAAATGTTGTGTATTTGTATAGTTTTGAGCTTCTAAATATTTTACTAAACGTTGATTTTGTTTAAGAAATAAGGTAGCAGAAAGAAGAAAGCAAACCTCTTAAAGCTTTAGGATGTTTGACTGACGCCGTAGCTCTCCGCTCTTGAGCTGATCTGACCTAGACGTTGGGGATGGTTTTGACGGCACTTTAGGAGAAGGAGTCCAACTACTTCATGAACTTGTCCAAGTGCCGCATAGTAAATGTGTGGATTGTTTGTATGGTTGCAACGATCTACTGAAGTCTCATTGGGTTTAAAATCTTGGGGCCTTGTGAACTTGCCTCCAAGGCACGTGTCATAACAAGTGCCAAACAGCATTTCGGTTGCCAAGTGGTCTTACCTACTGAGGGAGCACAGTGCTATAACCTAATATATATATGACAGCTAGTGCAACGAGAACGCTAAACCGCGAGTAGGTAATGAACTGCATTTGTTTTATTGCGGCCGATATTGATTTAATAAATTCAGTTTATAGTGAGATTAATATCACTTTGTGCTTGTGTACACTGTTGCACACTTTTTCAGGCATGTGCGTAGTCACTCATGTGAACAAATGAGCGGGCAGTCAGAGGTGATTGCAAGTGAATACCAAAATGACGGGTTTACACACACGATTCTAGTCAGAACAGGATCCGTGTTTTGTTGCAATGGGCCATGCAAAATGTCATTACTCATAGTAGGGTTAATGTTGCCTCAACGCCGAGCGCATTCATAATTAAACCTTATTCTGGGCTCACAATTCACCAATTATGAGTGATAGGCGCAAGGACAGTCAGATTTGTGTTCTGAAACACAGAGGACCCGACGCTGTGTCTCAAACATAACCTCGCAAGTGAATGAACTGCTTTGCCTTTTTCAGATCCAACCGGGGGAAGCAGTGTTGACTGGGCCTACGAACGAGAGGGTGTCACGAAGTCTTTTGCGCTTGAACTTCAGCCGTCAGCGCGCTCTTTTGACCTGACCGGTGGATTCCTTCTACCTGCCGAAGACATCTACCCCACCGTTGTCGAGACATGGGAAGGAATCAAGGCGGCCGTAGCATAACTTATCAAATAAAGAAACAAAAAAGCCTGGAGTCTTCTCTTTGTAGAGTCATCTTTTAAAGTTCCGCATTGTGCGTATCTGCAAACGTAATTCAATATTTACGATGTAATGCAAATTTAGAACCTTATTTCGTTTGCGGTGTATTGCAGACAAGAGAACATCATGTCGGGTTAGCGGCCACCCGAAACAGCTATTGCAGGTTTGTAACGTGTTTTCACGCAAAATGTTTGGTCGTGTTTGAAATTGTTACTGGTTTGTTCCTTCGCGCAGAAGTTTTAGGGGAAGCAATTATCAGGAATCATCAAAAGTTTATAAATAAGGGGGAAGCACATAAGAGGGAAATATAAATAAGGGGGAAGCACATCAGACAAAACGTAAAAAAACCCTAAAAGTAACTGACGAATTCTAAAGTGTTTGTCTAATTCAGCGACGTAAGGTTTAGACCTTCGAAATTAAACGACAGCATAGAAATATAAAGACGTGTTTTTCAATGCCTGCAAGGAATCACAAGGTTGGTGAAACAGAAAACAGCTGTAAAAGGGCTCACGGTATTAGTAGAAAATTCAGACTTTGTAATATTATCAGAAAAGAATTTCTTGCAAGGCTAGTTGGTGAATAGGTGTAATGATTTGAAGCGCAAGGAAAAAAAACATGGACGGTGAATACACAGTAGACAATACAGGTACTTTGTATTCACCATCGTGTTTTTTCGTTACGCTTCAAATCGTGGCAACGATATTATCAGTCGGATAATCGCCACGACTTGTATTAGTGGGTGACTTGCGGGGACCTAGACAAGTAAAAAACACGGGCGGATGACTTTCGATCATAGTTCGAAAGCTTTTCTGGAGAGTGAGTAGTGCACTTCTTGACCTGACATCGCTGACCAGGGAGTAATTCAAGAACCTACCTCCCCGCAGGACATCGAGGGTAGCTTGCAGGAACGCGGCCATCGAATACGGCACTTCGATTGCCGCGGGACGGTTAACAGCATCGTCAAGCTAGACGACAAGCCACAGGCCTACGACGGCCGTCAGGGATCCACCTGTTGCGATGGCGAGTAGGGCCGTCGTTGAAAGGATCTAGTGATTCGTCCACAAGCTTTGAACCCCCTGGGCCATCATATACTATCACTTGAATTCTGTTTGCGAAATATTGTTTTCAATATTTAGGACGCATAAGTCGCCATAAAAGGCGCTTACATTGGTTTCGGCACTTCGTTTGCACTATTGATACGATTCGTCTTGTGTGCTTCAGGGCAAGAACGCAGTCTTTGTCGAAATCGACCAAGTGAGGTATGAACAAACCGTTAGATATTTTGTTCGCACTTCTGTTTTTCCGGTATTGTGAGTTTCAAAATACACACCGCAGTCTAGGGGAGCGAGATCTAACCGCAGTTATCAGCTGTTATTCAGCAGCTACGAAGTGTACCTCTCCAGCAGCATATCTTTGAGTGTGTAGATTTAAACAAATGTTTTGAGCCCTACAATAAAGTACCGCTAATAGCTTCCACTCCCGCACGAGCCAGGAAAGGTAGCTTTACAAGTGACTATCATTTTATTCGTACTTACTTTTCGAGATATAATTGCACACGTTCAAATTGCGAGCACGACCTTTAAATGTACGCACCCTTTGTCAAAATTTTTTACGCCAAACCTAAGCCTATTCGTCCACAAAGAATTAAAGAATAAGCTTTACCTTTACATGTTACCAAATTATTTTATGCCAGTAAGAAAGAAACGTGTTTTCTCTAGCTTTCCGACATAAAACAATTCAGCTATGCTCGGGACGTAAGCTTGTGTATTGACTTTCTTGCGCCCTGCGCCCTTCCGGCTTGGCCTAGAAAATTTTACAATAGACTGTACGTTAGCATTTATGACAATCGTCAAGCCGAGTTTACTGTTTTCGCTGTAACGATTTAGGGTTTAAAACTTGGAATCTCAGTTCATGAGCAAATGTGGTCGTTGAGAGCGAGAACCCTAGCCTGTGACGTAGTGCGGCACAGCAGAACGCCCTAACTTCTGAGCCACAGCGGTGAACAGGACTGAGGGCTCAACGCCCCAGGCGGAAAGTGAGCGCGCCAGAAAAGAGTGAACGTGGACCACGTGTAAAGAGGTCCTAGTTTGGGTAGCAGAGGAATGCACCAACTCAGAGGGCACATGGACCGCCAGAGAGCAAAACTGCGCATACTAATATGTGATTCCCTGTCTGGTGACAGTGAGGCTTTACTTGCTGCCTGACCATGGTTATTCGTAGGGCGCGCTCAGTCTATGCCAGTCCTTGGTGCCAGCGAATAGTTTTGTGTGTGCCGCGGGAAAGACTGATAACTTACACGTGTATGTTGATGGTTGCGAATGCTTAAAATTAACGAGAATTTTACCGGAACATGGGAACATGAACCCCATGTTCTTGACACCACCGGCGCCCGCTTCGATCGCTACGAATGAACACTGCCATGCCGAAGCACAGTGCAGGTCAGAAGCCCGTTAAACCCCGGCGAGGTGTCCGGAGCACTACACACAAAGAGTAGTTGGTGCTCTGTCAACAGCAGACAGGCGCTTGCTAGACCACCAAGATCAACGCGTGTCCGATATATTCGTTCTCCAAAGATCGATGTGCATGACTAGGAACAAGCCCGACGGTGCTTGAGGAATAAAGGTGTCCCTAGTGCAAAGCCGCCTTACTCCACACAGCACATGTGCACTCTCCATCCTAACGAGCGTTTACCGTATTCACCGCGTAGATACCTAAGATGTTTAACAGCGAAGCTGTTTAGAAAATCGTAATTTTTTGTTTCCGCAGGTAAAAATTCCAAGAAATTGCCGAGTGCGCGCACGTGAGCGCGGGCCTCGCGGCGACAGCCCGGGAGTTAACAAAACGAAGAAAATGCCCAGCGCTCGTGTTTGCGTACTTCGCTACAACCGCCCAGCGTCCCCATGCGCACGTTTGTCAAGCCGCACTTACCTGCCAGGAAAATTGGCCAAGATTGCGGCGCGACCGCTCAGGATTTAAAAAAACCAAGAAAATGCCCAGCGCTCGCGTGTGCATGCCTTGCGACAACCGTACAGCGTCCCCTGCGCACGTTTGTCAAGCCAACCATACCCACCTAGGGATATTGGCCGAGATTGCCGCGACCACCCGGCAGTTAAAAAAACAAAGAAAATGCCAAGGACACCCCTGCGCACGTTTGTCAGGCCAAGCATACCCACTCAGGGAGATTGGCTAAGATTGCGACGACCGCCTAGGTGTTAACAAAGCCAAGATGTCCAGCGCTTGTGTGTGAGTGCCTTCCGACAACCGCCCGGCGTCCCCTGCGCACGTTTGTCAAGCCAAGCATAGCCACCTAGGGAGATTGGCCAAGATTGCGGCTACCGCCAGCAGTTAAAAAACAAACAAAATGACGAGGGCTCGTGTGCGCGTGCCCCGCGTCGACCACCCAGCATCCCCGGCGCACGGTTGTCAAGCAAAGCATACCCACTTAGAGAGATTGCCCACCCCCCCCCTCCCAAATCAACTCCAGTGTTCGCCGTAATCATGGCAACATTTGCTCAGAACGAGAAAGACACGTCATAGCGTACGCCCTTCCAAGGAGATTACAATGATTACTTACCACTTCCAAAAACATGAAAGAACCTCACACTTATAGCAACAATGGCGGAGAAAGGTCGTTTCGGCAGCAAAGAAGATACAAATCGGCTGTTAACGTGGTCTTATTAAACCTTAGTGGACTTAAACCTTCGTGAAGGTTGCGTACAGCTTCGCTACCTTCAAGTCTTACGCGTTATTAAGAGCTTACTTCAATTTTTTGTAGCGTGGCAATGCTTTTTGGAGGAAAAGAACCGTAATAAAAATTGGCCGCGTATCTGCTCCTTTCGTTGCAAATGTCGTCAAGATACGATAGTATTTGTAGACCTTTGCCAATGAAATACCCCCTTTGCTTTCCCGCGCACCTCTCATGCTGTTCCTGTATTGTCGCGCTCATCCCAAGGTAAACACACTAAAGGTTTGCGCAAGGCGATTTGAATTTACCGCGTTCCACTGCTACATGCCGGGTTCCTCGATGCCAGCGCTGCAGTACGGCGGAGACGCGCGTGAATGGAGGCGGCCGACTACAAGGTCTATAGAACCGCGTGGCCGTGCTCCACGTGCGTTCCAAGCAGAACGTGGAACCTAGCTAGTGTAACCTTTCGTTGCTGTTGCCGCGTGATTTTTCATACGCCACCAGGAGGCGGCGCTTTTCTGCAGTAGATGTAGAATACCATTTGTTATCGAAAAACCAAGCATCTATGAATTTTTTAATAAAGGAACACTGTGAATATCCCTTGCGTACTAATTTCCTGTCTTATATTGTGTAATGTCTTGTGTCTTGTTCAACAAAGTTGACAAGTATGAACATATAAACGGGCTTAGGAACGTTTACATTTGGCTGTGAGTATATAAGGCTATTGCGCAACATCAATTTTACTTTGGCCGGGTGGCTGAATCGAGTTACAGACAGACAGACCAAAATTTCTGGGTTTAAGTAGCCCAAGAAAGACTATCGTCTTTAAAATGGGTCAAACCTGACCCCTCACAACGCAGTTAACCTGAGCGAACGGTCTGCTTTGTTTTGTGTACTGTGTGTACAAGACTTTACACACAGCATATCATGAAAGTTAGGCAATTGGACAACTGGTTTCAGCTTATCGTTTGCGCTAAAGCTCATGCCCAGAGAGCCCAGCCTGCCGCCCCATCCACGGCTAGACTAATCGGCAAAGTACCGGCGAAGCAGCCATTAAACCATCCCCTAGTCACGTCGTATAGCAACGGCGAGGCTCCGCAGCGGACCACTCGGCGGGATGTCACACCTGTCACCCTTCCCCTGCGGCTGCTCTAGGTTGTGCGACGCGATGAATGACCTTACGAGACATGGCTTAATAGTGCTTTCGCTCTAATAGTATGTCTATGGTTCCATTGTAATGAAAAACACATGCCGGCTTGCCTAGGTTGCATAAGGTTTCGGGGAGTTCCTCCTCCGACTGTGATGTTAGTGAGTAAGAAGACGCCTCCTCTCCTCCTCCCGTAAAGTTAATGGTGTTTCATCCTATTATAATACTTCTAACATTCCGGAGGCGTATAGCTAAAAGAGATGCAAAAGCCTGCCTTTTTTTGCATGTGACAATAGTTAAGTAGGAAACCAACTACTTTCCACCTTCAATGAGCGGAACGAATATGGAAAGTGTGAGTTTAATGATTTAGACTGGGCTTCAATGCTCTCCCAAGGCGCAGATGGGTAATATGGGCACTTCTAAATTTGAAATATGCCATAAATTGGCGGGTTCAGCTGTTTTTAACTCCGCGATGCATTTAGGCGCAGCCGAAGCGCTTTCCTTGATTCACATCTGTGTCTCATAATTGTTCCACTTATCGGCGGCAGTTTCACACTGTGTATGTGACATTTCGCGAATGTGGCGAATGAGTGAACAGCTGTGGATTTTAGTTTGGGTCGGTGTGCTTCGAAGTTGAAAGCTGTTAATTGCATTGAACCACCTGGAGATCTTTAACGTACACCAAAATCTGGCAGTGGAGCTTTTTTGTTTCTGGCCGCCATAAAACAAACAGTGGAAGGTTGGAGATGGAACCCATGAACCTGCTCAAGAGTAACCCGTATCATCCATGGGCCCGCACGACGCCAAAAGCGGTTTCAGAAGTTAGATACACACTTGTATGCCTAAAACTACGTGCAGTAGTGAAACTAAAAGCAAGGAGCTGAACAAAATGAAAAAGCGGGTTACCGGTTGGCTGAGCGGATCGCTCGTTGTCTGGAAGCTTAAAAGGGTCCTGAAATACCTTCCGCCGAGCATGGATGTACATGTAACCAAATAAAGCAATGTATTAGCAACTCCTCCCGCAAGATTTTGTTGAAGCGATGAGTATTAGCTGAGAAATCTAAATCAAAAACCGCGCATTATCGTCGCGCCGCGTTTCCTCCTCTTTTCAACTTACTCTCCGCTGTTGACGGCGAGCGAGCCTTCCCTCCCATGATGCTGCCCCTCTCGGCGGTGACGTACTTCCGCTATTGCGCTGCTCACACAGCCGTCTGCTACGGGCAAGCTTTGTTACACCGTGAATCCCGCACTCCGCTCAAGGCTGGAAAAGCGAACGAAAATCTGGCCCCATGTGTGCGGCGACCTGGCCTGCCCTTTCGCGGTGTACGTTGCTGCAGAACTTTGCTATCGGCGGCACGCGACTTTTATCGGCGGCGAACTCGCAGCCGCCGGGAGGATCCTGCGCTCGCTCCCTTGGATGCACAGCGCACTGTTTATCCAAAAAGCGCGTATCAGATGTGGCCCCGCAGGTGCGGGTCTTATTTTGCGGCGGTGGTAATTCCTGGCGGCGGCATGTGAAAAAGACATTTTAAACCATACAGAACCCGTGCACAAAACGCCAGTTCAGCTTGGGGCGACGCGTGGTGGAGAGCGGCAACGTTGGCAAAACATGCTCCGCCGCGGCTCTGAGCTTCTAGCGCTGGAGCGAGCACCATTTCTTTGACAATATCAAACATCGGTTCCTGGCAACAAGGCACAAACCGCTCTAGAAGTCAGTTACGGTTGCGTGATCCCGGTTCAGCTTGGGGCCCCACCTCGCGCATATGGGCACTGCAGGCATACTACTCACTCCCCATTTGGAAGTGCGAGATGCGTTTGGCATTACAGGAGGCGATGGTGTGTGTGTTGTGGACGCCTTTGTTTCGCGATGAGATCCACGTTGTGCTTCTGCGGGTGGATAGTGCTTCCCATGGTCTGGATTATCTTTCTCAAGCGGCGTACGACTTCAACTCGCATGGCGTATGTGCAGTGTGCATAGCTAAAAGCCATCTCGGCTTGTGCGCCAGAGTAAAGTGACTTGCTGGTTCGTCCCCGCAAACCGCGCGCGAGGTGAGTGCCGAATTTACGAGGGGCAGGAGGAGGCAACCCATCGTCTGTCAATCGCGGTTCGGACTTGCAACGCATGTTGTGACGTTGTGTTCGTTCGAAACGCATCTCTGGATTGTTTGGAAGTTGAATAAATAAAATGTATGCGTCAAACCCTGCATTCGGCTCATGGGCGGTTCTCTGCGATTGCAAGAAAGAAGTGCCACGGGGCTTCAAAACACGCTTTCTTTATGGAACCACTCAAGTAAGAGAATATTCATGTCGTGTTATGGCCCTGTTGCATTCAATACAAAGGTTAAGCGTTTGTTTACACTTGTTTCGTTGTCGTAAATGTCCAAGCCTCCGGCATTCCGCTGGCAGATCAGCGGCGAGCCGACGCTGAGCAGACGACTCATCTCTTTGCCGGAAGTGCGTGAAGAAAGCGCCAATAGCAGGATGTCTAGCTCATGACGAACATCTGGGAATCGATGATGTAGACATGTGAGATGGCGGCGTCCAAAAACACGAAGGAAAGGTGAGAAAAAACGACAAACTTTGCAACAAAAGTGTGAGCTTCCGCTGCGCGTAAAAGAGTAATACTTGACACAGATGATGTTGACGACCCAATCTAACGATTGCGCTAGTCAATTTAGTGTGCTCAAAACACCTTTCAGGGCCCCTTTAAGCGTGATTCACATCCTTCCAACAGCATCGCCAATTAATCACCACACTGACGTTAGGGGCGAACATAAAAGGACAGTGACAAAGTAAAGCAATACCCAGAATGGTTCCTTAGAAGACGAGAACGCTGGTTTTCGGTTTTCGTGTGCGTGTTGGCTGTAATGATAACGCACCGCACAACAGTATCCAACTTGCCTAAGTTGTAGCTTTTAGTGTGTCTCAAAGGTCATTCCTTTAATTTCTCATTTATCTTATAACGTAGACGGAATCAGTTTTATCAATAGGCCATATCCGCAGCGACCAATTTGTTTTCCCTTACACCTTATTTTATTTGAGATCCAAATTTTTTGCGAGTGCTTTTGTACTAAAACATTCAACTCAGCTCGTACCGACCATCAAGAATACTGCGTTAAAGGGTAAGGGAGACGAAAGTGGCGAGCGCGTTGGTTCATGTTAGTGCTGTGAAAAATACGACAAAACTCATGTTTGTTCTCTTACTGATTCGTCGTTCACGTTTTTGCAAGCATAGTTTTCTCAGCACGAATCAAGACAATCAGGCCATGACACGTTGAAACGTCACGTATACCAGCGTAATTTTATTGTGTTGGAAATTCATGTCGTACAATAACAGTACTGATGTTCGAAGAAAAGTCCGAACATGGTCTGATGATGAGAATTATGAATTGAAGTTTCAATACGAACGTATTGAGACCATGGCCTAATACTGCCTAGCATTTACGACAACACCCAATGTATTCTTTTTATTTGTTAGTGACCATAGACTACTCCTACTGCAACCAATTGTTTCCAAAAAGCGTTCAACACCCGCCTTCTTGCGTCCTTCGACGGCCATGCTGTCTGCGCTGAAAAAAGACCGGTCTAATATCCCGCCTCACATGGGCAGCCAGTAGTGTTCTTGACGGGCCACAAACTTAGCATTGAGACTCTGAATACATCGGCACCCTGCGTATCAGACAGAAAAGGTCGACTTTTTGTAACATCGTAGAGGTGCTCCAAGCTAAACAAAAGTGGGAACATGAGATAAGGTCATGCACATCTTGTGCTTCCGTGTGCCTGTCGGAACTCTTCCTATTGAATTGAATCTTCAACCTGCATCCTCTGACCAAATATTGCGTCGCTTTCTTTCTGTGTTTCGTTGGTGCGTGTACCGTAAAGCATTTATGTGACGAACGCCATGATGCAGAGAAAACAAATATTAATTTACAATTCACCCTTGAGGCTTTACAATCTGCTGTTACGACACCGTACTGAAGAGCAACGCGAAAATTGCATGTGACGCGGCATCTTATCAACTGCAGATGTAAATCAACCATAATAGGGGGAATTATGATTGTAGTCGTTATGTACAGTACCTTGAAATATCTGCATTATGTTGATGACTGTCAGCTTTGCAAAAAATAATGGTCACGACTACAGATATCACCCTGCAGCCTTTGGTTTTTAACTGCACGCGCTATTTTTTGTGGGTATTTTCTGAAGTTATATTTGAGATTTCGCTCAGACAGAGCACTATTTTTTATTTTGATAAGTGTGGAAGGTTAGGGAAGCTGGCATAATTTGCAGAAAGACGAGATAAAAAGAAGTTTTCCATGAATAACTCGCACATGGGGCACTTTAGTGCGAACCAAGGGCACTTACCCAGCAGCTGAAGTGTCCGCTTCAGCTCTGACCGGAATATATCCAGCACCTGGGTTCGCCATCCTTTCCCTGCTGACAAAAAACATGCCCGAAATTTGTTGATCTTGCAATTACTGTTTGTTATACTCCTGCTACGCGGTCATTCAGAAGGCCTTTTAACGGAATGTGGTATGACTCAAATGTCAACTTTGAGCTGCTACACGACGTTTTTGAAAGGAATTCAGTTGAAATGCCATTTGAGTCAAAGGAGCACCACCAACGGCCTTTGAGGCTCTCAAAGGCCCTTGAAACGCGAATGGTCGTACTCTCAGGTGCAGTTTCCGCATGCCGTATTTACAAAAATAATAATTTACGAGTACAGCTTTCGTTTTAAAGTTCACGTTCTTAATAATTTCACTTATTTTTGTTTTCTAGCACTCGGACTACGATTACAAAGTAACTTGATACCCTCGACAACGGCGGTGCGAAAAAAGAAAACAAGAACTGCCTCTTTTGTGCACATTTGGTGTGTGTTTTTAGGCTATATCAATTTGTTCACTAAAAATTGTGGTTTTTGGGCCAGTTCAACCCTAAAGCCACATTTTGTTGTCAAGTTACGAGAGCGAAACTGGACAGCAGTGGTGACACCAATACATGGCGGCGAACGCGGAAACTTTCAACTCCCTTTGAGAATTGTCGTGCAGATCGACAGAACTCCTTCCAGTTCGAATGGAATTTAAAATTTAGAGGGTGATTTGACTCAAATGTCCTTTCAAACGTCCGTGTAGCACAGGTATTAGACCAAAACGGTTTAGTGGTGCCGAATATAGCTTCAATCTGTAATGTTCATAGGGGCTATAGAGCATGCGAATGTGGACAATTCTAGCGGAATGTGTATAAGCTAACAGAGCATAATCGATTCGTCTTAAAATTGCTCAGTCATGCCAGGCATATTGTTTCGGTGAAGAAAGCTTAAAGGGGCCCTGAAGACAAAATACAAGTTTGTTTTATTCGAAAGATTTCGTGTTCTATACGGCCCCCAGCGCTTGTCCGGAAGCAAATGATGCTTTATTCACTGCGAAATTAATCAATTTAAGCGAAAAAATTTAATTCTCACGCCAAAACGTGTGTTTGAACGACATTTGCAATGACATCATAAGAACAGATCTTTCAGGCAAAGTTTGGTGTGGAGCGATACTTGCTTACTGTTAGTAAACCTAGATGGCGCCACCCCACCCGTGGCAAGCTGTTTTCTGCTTTTGGTTTCTTTGTGGCCGTATTGACACCCTGGATTGTTTCTGTTCAGGGAGAAATATTTGTTTTCGTGAACATGGTGCTCTTCGACAAATATGGCCACGCAAGACACCGTCGCTCGCGTCAATCGGCCAGTGTCGTCTGAGACAACCCCACAGCACCGTGGTGCTGTGCATCGAAACAAAGCATAGTGCGCGCAGTACCAACAGCTGTACGCATCGGTACTTCTATCTTTAAGTGTGCTTTCGTAACCTCTACTGTTTGTCCCGCCGTTCTTACTGATATAAAAATGGGCTATAAATTTAAGCGCAAATAGCTTGATCGGCACGCTTATAAGTTCTGCATAATTTGCGTTTGCTTTTTCCGGCCTCCGCCAACCGCAGAGCTGGCTGGTATGACATTTTAGGTTCTGTTGCGGAAATGAGCTAGTGGGTCGCATGGCCATGTTTTTTTGAGCGAAGTGTACGTTAAAAGTGGTGTCAGCATGATTCTAACGAGGCAATCTTTTGAATGAACCAAACTTGCATTTTGTCTTCATTAGTTAATGCCAAGACTGGTGTATTTTACATGAATCTCGTTAAAATTGGCAGTCAGATGCTCGCCATCATCAACCAGGCCCTGAGCTTTCTCTTCCTCTTTGTTCGCTATGGAATGGCCCTAAATGTTAGGCATTCCCCTCTTCATCATGCGTTGCTAATGCATGGCCCAAATGCTCTAGTGCATAGCCGAGCTGTATCGCAAATCCTATCTGAGGCAATATGTTTATTCAACCGCCTAAATGCACTCCACGCACGTGATTGTAAGAGCTTGTTTGCTAAAATAAGTTTGTATGATATGACCCTTACGTGTTTACCTTCAGGATCCTCAACTTGCTTCGAGGCATCCTTTTACAAACCTGCTCAGGACGCACGCGAAATTTTTAGGTTATAATAAGGTGGTGGTAAGCTTTATTAAGGCTTTGCCTTGTTTGAAAAACAGTGCAGGGGTTCACGAAACCTGCGAAAGAAAACATTATTCTAATGAGTACTGTCCGGCGGGGTGTATTGAGACTTAGCTCCGTTGACTTCTGAACGTGTCGAGGCACTGTGCGTCCACGACACTCTTTGTATGTTTGGTATTTTCGGACTCCAATGTTGACACGAACTTTCATTGGCTGTATTTCTAGAAACCGCCGGTGTTTCCCGTGGTCCATGCGTCGGAAGCACGCTGGCCGGCAGGGGGCAGTCTCTGAAATTCGCACCATGGGCAAGTCGCTGAGGTCACCGGTGACGAAAATTCTTTAGCGGTATCCTGATCGGGAGGTTCACAGCGGCCCAATCAGCTTCATAGATCCGAAGACTTCTCGATCCTTGTCGCGAGATACAAGGCCATCAAGACCAGCACCAGGACCGAGCTGCCAGGCGAAGCAGACGCGTCTTCGTCGAGATAGCGTGACGTGAACTGCAACTAAGAGGGGGCTTGTTTGAGGCGGGGGGTAGGGGAGGAAGTTTATAGTGTCACAAAGCCAAATACGACGCAGTTGCCTGCAAGGAAAACAAGTCTTCAAGCAAAACGCAGTCTTTTCGTTTACAAATAGCCACTAGCCTGCGTTTGGTTAGAGCACCGAGGGAGTACCAGTAAATGTTTTCGAGTGTTTGAGTCGCTCAATTGGTGGCGTCAATAAGTGACGGCCGGGCAAAAATCCTCCCGGGAGTGATTCAGGATGTGTATTTTGTAGTGTACAGGACTTTCCTTGTATTGGCGTTCGGAGGGATCGATATTATGCATCTGTTCATGCAGGCTGTTCTCGGGAGGTAGTCAGCCATATTGTTGGGACGTAGTGCTCTTCGTAAAGCATTCTAGTAGACCCCCTTGCGGGCGCGCGTGTGTGCGCACATGAGTGTGTGTGTGTGCGTGTGTTTGTGTGTGTGAACATGTGTGCGTGCGTACGGGCGTGCGGGCGCGCGTGTGTGTGTGTGTGTGAGCGTGCATGTGTGTGTGTGCGCGCGCGCAGTATCCGCCTCGCACACACGGGTTGTTTTTTTGTCGCGCGCCCTATGCTTAGAGTCTGCGTGAACGAGCGCTTATGTTAGGATAAGCCTTACCGCAAGTGCTACCTGCTCTGCCTGTGTCTGAGGCCTTCAATAAAGCGCTTGTTTTTCATCAGAAGTTGGAGTCCGCGTGAACTCTCCCGGGCTCCCACAATTTCAACACACGTACACACGCACTGGTCGACCGACCTTGCGGAATATAAATAACTGTTGTTGGTCCTCAAGGGGTTGTGACAGCAAGGTTTGTGTAAAACTTTGCCACAGTTGTAAATCTGAACCTTGTTTAGTGTGCTTGTCTGGGCAGCATCAGCACTAAAAATTTGAAGTATGAAAGCGTAAAGCAAGAGTGGATACAGGCAAGCATTAGCGAAAGGAGAGAGTCATATAGAACAAATAGTTTTCAATTTGTCGGGCAGCTTGAGCGCAGATCTTTCTCTACCAGCAAGGCGCACTCCGTGCAAATTTTTTGTAGCGAATCAGGGAATGCTAGACTTGTCGGAACGTTTCGTGTCCACCATGGACAGCACATGACGTTTCGGCAAAACAATAGCGCGCGCTGGGAGCTACGGCACGAAGCACAAACAAAGTGACAGCGGTAGGCAGGAACGGGCCAGTGCGGGCGAAGCAACGTCAACGTGGCAATGGCAATGACCAGCCGCACGTTACTTCGAAATGGGTAGGCCACGCGTGATACGTAAAACACAGGCCGCACGCTGGGTAACCATCTGTACGGAGTGCATGGGCGCATTTTTCTTCGTTTACTCACGTTGTCAGCGAGACCCCACACAACGGGTCTCCCTACGAAAACAGCCCGTGCTCCCAAACTGAGAGCTTTCGCCACGTCGGCGCCAGATCGAACGCCACCATCCAGGTAGACTTCCATGCGTCCCTGCACCGCAGCCACGACCTCCGGGAGGACCTCGATCTGAAAAATAGTGACGCCTAATTGTTGATGCGGACGCAAGTCATGAAAGAAGCAGGTCTGTTGTAAAGCCTAGCATCCTTCAAGTATACCGCATAAATATTTCTGCCAAGGCTTCAGGTGGCTTTTAATTAGGCTATAATACGTACCAAGTAACCCAGTACTGTGCCTTAAAGGTACCCTACAACACATTGAAAGTGAACGCTCAACTACGCCACATCTTTCAAGTCCATTAATCAGGTCGCGCGCGACCTTTAGGTCCCGGCGTGCAAGCCGCGCCTTCAGCATTAATTGCTTCGCTCGCTCGGAACATCGCCGCTGTGTTGCCACGCTACTAGGCACGGGTAGAACGGCTGCTTCGCCTGCGCTTGGTCTGAAGGAAAAACTTGGTGTTCGCGAGCATGTGGCACATGGCAAATGCAGCTGTAAAAACCCAAGACCTGCTTGCTTTGCTTGTTAATTAGTGCATTGTTGCAAATGTCGGAAGAGCTACTGACATCTGTGGCAAAAAAAAAAAAACACGCACCGTGGCCGGAGTTCCATCCAACTGCCGCCCGCCATGGTTGGAGACTAAAATACCCTTTGCTCCATTCTCGTAGGCACTCATTGCAGCTTCAGCTGAAAGCAAACCGGGCAGTCTTTGAGCGGGAAAGAAACAAAAGTGGATTAAACGTGCACAGAGACCCTCTGCAAACGATTCTATCTGCTTCGGCACGGGGTTTTCGGAGCTATATCTTATTTCTTGTTATTCCTAATTAACTGTTCTCTGAACTTCCCCAATTCTTCGAATTCCTGGTACAAATTCAATTTACCAAATAGATTCATGTAGTTTATGTCGGCTAATGCATTCTGAGGTAGTCTTTGACGAGGTTGTTCTCACGCCTAAAAACTTCACGTGGTATTTCAGCATAGTATAAAGAACGCCACCCCACAGCAGTAAAATAATATTCCACTTACGCGTGAGCACACCCTTCACGACGATCGGTAATCCGGAGAGATTACGCAGCCAGGCGATGTCCTTCCAAACAACAGACGGAGATATGAGACGTTCCAAAAACTGGTCGAAGTTGGTGTAATCTGGGACGGTAGATTTCTCCAGAAGGTAACTAGCCAAGGTACCTAAGCTGTACAGCAAAATTTGTCATTGTGATTAAAAGAGCGCATGTTTGGTTTACAAGAGCAAGGGTTCAACATAGGTCAACATACCTGCTAGCTGTTTTATTTTCTGATGCTCGCTGGCTCGTTAGCTAGATATCTAGCTAGCTAGCCACCTCGCTCGCTCTCTCGCTCAGCTCACTCACTCACTCACTCACTCACTCACTCACATCACTCACACTCACTCACTCACTCACTCCTCACTCCTCACTCACTCACTCACTCACTCCTCACTCACTCACTCACTCACTTCACTCACTTACTCCCAGCTCACTTTCACTCTCACTCCTCACTCAGTGAAGGGGAAGTTAATGATTTGCTCGCCTCCGGCATTTTTTCTTGCCTTCTTCTATCATAAATCGACATCAAGGTCATTTTCAGCTCATGCCCAAGGAAAGTAACAAAGGCCTCTTTCATACATTTCCAATCACTGTTACTGTACGATGCCGGAATCTATTCATTGAGCTCAAATTATTCTACTTCGTCCCACTATGCAGTAATTGTCATTTTCTAGTTCCTATTCCTAATTATAGGCAGCCAGGCTGTTACCGGATGGTCCACCCAGCTCCCTCTTCTTAGGCGTAAGATGATTTAGTGGTATGATGTTTTGACAGGAGTTTGTTCATTAATTCCATATGCACGTTTCTTATCCCTAAGCGAAACTCGTATCGCGTTTTTTTCCGTGGCTCGTTTGACTGAATAATGTTTATTTCACAATTATCAGTAGGAGGGCAAGTCTCTGCCTGCCCGTGGTACGCATTGGTTATCTCCCCGCGCACATAAATGCATATTTCACGGCCACCGTTATCAGCTCATTGACTGCATCCTCGCTGGTCGCGGAGACCGTGCACATACACAAACACTTGCACGCCGAGCTAAGCATCAAAGCTCTGCCGCGCATCCCCACTTAGCACTCGCGGCGCGTGGTGAAATCAGACGTTATCTTTCTGCTCCGGTGTGCTATCATTCGTTCTTCCGCGCACAGCGATCACTTCGGGAGATCTGTGCTCACGAGTTATACAGATTTTTACAATTTGAGCCTGCCATGCTTCCGCTCAGAATGTTTACACACTAAGCATTTGTTAAAAGAAATTCCTCAGGACTTCCTTCCCCAGAAGAAATTCCTCAGGACTTCCTTCGTTGCAAGCATTACTTTGTTAAAAATGGGAACAATTTTCTCCTCGGTGCAGTTTGGACTGTGAAAAAATGGCCGCATCTCCACTCCGTGGACGACGGCGAGGGTGCGGAGTAATGTGACTCAAAATTACATCAAAGTTGCGCCCCGAGTGACATCCGATTTGCGCCCCGACCGTCATTCGATTTGAGCCGTGAGTTGCGCATTGATTAGTCCCTAAATGAAACTGCAACTCATGGCTCAAATCAAATTTCGCTTGATAGTGGTTTGCGCACGGATGGATGCGGACGAACATTTGGAGGTCTTAAGGTACTCCGCACCGTAAGGCCAATCCACACGACGGACCGAGTCCGCGGTCCAATCGGTCACGTGATGAGACGTCACGGTCCGCCGCGGTCGGATCCAAAGCAGAGCGCATCCACCCGGCGGGCCGGCCGTCTGAACTCAGAAGCTAGAAGGTTAAACACAGGCGCCGTTTGGCCGCGACAACATGTTGCAACGCACAAGCCTGCACGAAACGTTTCATCCCACAATAACAGCCACCCGCATGCAAGCCGGGCGGGCGCGCTCACGCAGCCGCCGGCGTCGTTCGCACGAAGGCTCGTCACCGCTCGCTAGAACCGAACTCTTCCCGTAAATTGAGCTTCACATGTGGGAAACAAAGTGATAATGATGGCTAGCATCACTCTAGTAAGAGTCATAGGACTCGCTAATAAAAGCGCGGATGAAGTATTCGTCGCGATTGTAAGCCTAGCCCGCCGCCTATCCCACCGGGGGTGATTGACAGGCTCCTTCGAGCGCTTCGAAACAGTCGCGCTGCCCGCGCTGTTCTCTATTGGCGCAACTGGACCCGGCTCCGCCCACGCGACGCGGGAGCTGCCAGACCACGCTGATTGATGTCGTGGACCGCCGTCGAGACCGCGCCGCGTGGATCGTCCTTAAAGGGGCCCTGAAAGGCGTTTTGAGCACACTAAATTGACTAGCGCAATCGTTAGATTGGGTCGTCAACATCATCTGTGCCAAGTATTACTCTTTTACGCGCAGCGGAAAGCTCACACTTTTGTTGCAAAGTTTGTCGCTTTTTTCTCACCACCCTTCCCTTCGTGTTTTCGGACGCCGCCATCTTCACATGTCTACGTCATCGATTCCCAGATGTTCGTCATGAGCTAGACATCCTGCTATTGGGCGGCTTTTTCACGCACTTCCGGCAGAGATGAGTCGTCTGCTCAGCGCCGGCTTACCGGCTGATCTGCCAGTGGAGTGCCGGAGTGCTTGGACATTTTACGACAAACGAAACAAGTGTAAACAAACGCTTAACCATTTGTATTGAATGCAACAGGGCCATAACACGACATGGATATTCTCTTACTTGAGTACGTTCCATAAAGAAAGCGTTGAAGCCCCGTGGCACTTCTTTCTGCAATCGCAGAGAACGCCCTGAGCTGAATGCCCGGGTTCGACGCATACATTTTATTCAACTTCCAAACAATCCAGAGATGTGTTTCGAACGAACACAACGTCACAACATGCGTTGCAAGTCCGAACCGCGATTGACAGACGATGGGTTGCCTCCTCCTGCCCCTCGTAAATTTGGCACTCACCTCGCGTGCGGTTTGCCGCGACGAACAGCAAGTCAGTAAACTCTGGTGCACAAGCCGAGATGGCTTTTAGCCACGCACACTGCACATACCCCATGCAAGGTTGAGTCGTACGCCGCTCGAGAAAGATAATCCAGACCAAGGGAAGCACTTTCCACCCGCAAAAGCACAACGTCGCATTTCATCGCGAAACAAAGGCGTCCACAAACACACACCATCGCCTCCTGTAATGCCAAACGCATCTCCCATTTCCAAATGGGAGTGAGTAGTATGCCTGCAGTGCCCATATGCCGCGAGGTGGGGCCCCAAGCTAAATCGGGACCACGCAACCGTAACTGCCTTATAGAGCGGTTTGTGCCTTGTTGCCAGGGCAACCGATGTTTGATATTCTCAAAGAAATGGCGCTCGCTGCAGCGCTAGAAAGCTCAGAGCCGCGGCGGAGCATGTTTTGCCAACGTTGCCGCTCTCCACCACGCGTCGCCCCAAGCTGAACTGGCGTTTTGAGCACGGTTTCTGTATCGGTTTAAAATGTCTTTTTCACATGCCGCCGGCAGGAATTACCACCGCCACAAAATAAGACCCGGCACCAGCGGGGCCACATCTGATACGGCGCTTTTTGGATAAACAGTGCGATGTGCATCCAAGATAGCGAGTGCACGATCCTCCCCGTGCGGCTGCGAGTTCGCCGCCGATAAAAAGTCACGTGCCGCCGATAGCAACTGCAGCAACGTACACCGCGAAAGGGCAAGGCCAGGCCGCCGTACACATGCAGCCAGAATTTTCGTTCGCTCTTCCAGCCTTGAGCGGAGGGCGGGATTCATAGTATCAACAAAGCTTGCCCGTAGCAGACGGCAGTGTGAGCAGCGCAATAGCGGAAGTACGTCACCGCTGAGGAACGCAGCATCATGGGAGGGAAGGCTCGCTCGCCGTCAACAGCGGAGAGTAAGTTGAAAGGTGGAGGAAACGCGGCGCGACGATAATGCGTGGTTTTTGATTTACGATTTCTCAGCTAATACTCATCGCTTTAACAAAATTCTTGCGGGAGAAGATTGCTAATACATTGCTTTATTTGGTCACATGTACATCCACGCATCGACGGAAGGTATTTCAGGACCCCTTTAAAGGCCGATCCACGCGGCGGACCAAAACGATTATTTGGACCGCGGTCCGCCCATCACGTGATAGGACGTCACCAGTTCGTGCGGACCGCCGTTGGACCGCGCAGGACTGCGACCTTCGCGGCCCAAATATTCGCCGAGGCTTTTCGGTCCGCAGTCTCGACAGCGGACCGCGACATGAATCAGCGTGGTCTGACAGCCCCCGCGCCGCGTGGGCGGAGCCGGGTTCAGTTGCGCCAATAGAGAACGTCGCGGGCAGCACGGTTGATTCGAAGCGCTCGAAGGAGCCGCACCAAAGAAATCGGTCTGGACAGCGAATGTTGTCTGGCAACACAGTGCTTTTAGCTAAATCCAATCCAATTTTTGGCTCAAAAAAAGCCAGTCGTTCTATCGTCGGCCTTTCCGCCCCTCGGCCGCCAGTGCAGCGCAGTTCTGAGAAACTGCGGCGGGCGCAACATGTCCCTGCTTTTATGACCATACGCACAGCGGGCGGTCGAAATACCCCCCCCACCTCCCCTTTGTCGGACTTGGCTCCCGACCCAATGTCTCAGGCACCCTAGCTCTGTGTTCCCCGAAAATAAAATAAAGCATACTTTCTCTTTTTTCGAGGGGTTCAGGAGGCGACCCAGGGACACTAGCAGACGATTCTGAGTCAAGAGATCCAAAGAGTCAGAAGATCCAACGAGTCAAAAGGTCCAATATTGGATCTTTGCTCGTTGGACTTTGACCCGTTGGATCTTTTGACTCACTGTGGACCTTTTGACCCGTTCGATCTTTTGACTCGTTGGATCTTTTGGCTCGCATTGGACCTTTTGACGCGGCTGAGGCGAGTCAAAAGGTCCAACGGGTCAAGAAGTCCAATATCAGACGTTAGACTTGTATCTTTCGATGCGGCAAAGGCCAGTCAAGTGATCTAGTCTCTGTACGGGCCTCAACTGGGTTCACTATTGTTTTCTATGGGTCAAGTCTATAGTTCCGTTACCTATTCGTTTTCCCTACAAGGAGCGTATTCATTCGTTCTAAGCACCAATTTCTGAGCCATATGGTAGTTTTTCTTTCAAGTATATGCATGTTTTTCTCTTACAAAAATACGTTTGCGTCCCGTGCATTGGAAATTATCGCAGTGGTTAAGCGCACATTAACAATGCCATTAACCGGCTCCGCTCTTTTCAGTATAGGGCATTTCGGTTTCAGGGCCTTTCGGTACATGGAGCTTTCGGTACAAAAAACCAATTCAAGCGTGCATTTTAGGCAGCAACATGTGTGCGTCGTGGCAGTTGCAGGCACAAAAATCGTACTTATTTATTACACGTGTTCTTGCTCGTAATTCTGCGTTATTTTGATGCAGTGAAAATGTTATGCGGCCTTACCAAATGAAGCCCTATTAATCTGTGGAATAATTGCCGGAATTCCCGTAGATCTGAGATATTATTATTGCGTATATCGTTTTCTTTCTAGTGACTTATTAACACCATATCTTTGTTTAAGTATCAATGAAGGTTACATTTTTTCTCATTTTCAAGCACCAGTGATAACAGCTGCGTAATTGATCGCCTTCGCTGAGGAAAGCAACCAGTCGCTTTCTAACTCAACGACAAAGAGCTTGGTAATTTTTTGGCATTCTGCGTCCATGTGCTCTTCTTTTTGCTGCTAACGCAACGGACATAATGCCTTATTAGCAATGCGTTACCAAGGGCACTTTCTCTACCCGACCGGACGTTACCGTCCCGACGCCACCCCCGTTTCCAGGAAATCGGTGTGTGTAGTGTGTTTGTGATTTGAAATACCCAAAGACATTTTAATGCTCTCTGGAACATACATAGATTTAATTTGCTGAAAGGAGAGCTCATTCGTCATTTTCGGCATTCTTCCTCAAAGAATACTGGTCATAATTTGGCCGTGGCTTTGTTCTTATCCGAGACCAATGTCATCATCAGTTCCCCACCGCCTGTACCCCTTTAGCTGTACAAAAGGGAGAAATCCCCTATGGAAGCGAAGGCGCACAAGCAGGGGTTGACAATACATTATCGAGAGTGTCAAAAAAAGGCACGCGGACAGCAACTAGCAGCTTCAGGTTATCATGACGTGTTTCAACTCAGATCGCCTGGAAATCTAGTAGCGAGCTTCCCAAGGTGTAGCATAGTAGCACTGATATTCGAAGTCCTGATTTGTTTTGTGGGTATAATCATGAACCATATAATGGTCATTTTTTTTGATGGATGTTGACTTTGATTAACAAGATGCAAGAACATTTAATTTGTCCGGAATCTTTTCAGCAGCAATCATACAAGTCAGCGCGGTGTAGGCGAATATGAGTGACGTGGGGTCGTGGCTCGTTGACGTCACTGAAGCTCACATTCTACACAAGCAAGAACTACCAAATTATTCTAATGTAATAGTATCCAACGACAGAGGAACGAGGAAAGAGAACAACCTGAGAAAATAATGAGAAATAAAAACAAGCTTGCTGAATGGTGTTGTTCATAACGTCCAAATTAGCCACGGCTTAATCAGGAGCACCAAGTGCATAGCTTCAACATTTAGAAGTGAAAGTTCAGATATGGAGCCAAAACAACACTAAAACTACAATAAAATGACGCAGTCTATACCTTGCATAGCCCAGCCATGGCTCCGAAGGTTCCCATAATTCGTTGGACCTTCTGACGTGGTTTCCGAATTATTGGACCTTTTGACCCTTTTTATCTCCTGACTCATTGGATAGTTTGACTCGCTTTGGACCTTTTGACCCACATTGGACCTTTTGACCCGTTGGATGTATTGACTCGGCTGTCACGTGATTATTGGATCTTTTGACTCTTTGGACCTTTTGACTCTTTGGATCTTTTGACCATAAGCGCTAGCAGACGGTCGCGAGAGTTCCGCACGCCACAATTTGGTTCTGCAGTCCTAGCTCTTTTCGACACATCCAGTCCTTGAACCAGCACGACCTTTTGGGCGCAGGGTAGTCTTCTTCATCAACGTACAAAGCTAACGCCATAGCGGCCAAACGACGCTTGCGCTCAGTTTCCATTTCGACTGCTCCAAAATGCGCGCGGAACCGCAAAACCAAGCGCAAAATATACATAAAACATGCGCGGCGCGGGCGCGAGCCGTTCGTATGGGTTCGTGAGTTCGTCTGCTTGGGAGCACTGTGGTGGAGAGTGTAGCTGGTTGGATCGCTCTGTCGTCTGCTACGGCGGTCCGCCGTGTGGATGCTCTCTGCGCTGCATCGGACCGCGGCGGGCCGTTGGCATCACGGGACCGATCGGACCGCGGACTCGGTCCGTCGTGTGGATCGGCCTTTACAGGAGAGGGAGTAAGACGTTTGACTCTCGGGTACTAGCTCACGGTCGTGGCCCAATGGGTAAGACGACTGACACATCTCTGTCTGGTCTACCAGACACAGACTCGAATCCTGCCGGTGTCTGTGCACGTGATTTTTTGCGATTGTAAGTGCAATGCGCACGGACGCGGAAGGACATTGTGCGGTCCTAAGGTGCTCCGCACCTAAAACTACGAATGAAGCTAGAATTCAAGCAGACAGATCTGTTATAACTAGGGTTTTACTGTATATTTAAACTGAAGGCTGATTGCTTTCCTATACTAATAAAATATTCGTATTACAATATACAACGCAATGAATCTAATCCATCCGTTTTTGGATCAGCGCAATCATGAATGGCGCGCACGATACTTTTCTTCTCGCAACACGCCATACCTGAGGTTGGCTGGTGGTGGTACGCTGATCCCTTTGTCCTCTACTTTCACACCACCTTTGACGGGCGAGTCAGCTGTGAGGACGACGGCGCTGAAGCCTGCCTTGACGGCGCGTTTTACTATTTTTTCAGTGAGCCGCCTGTCTCGAAACACGTACGGGTGCATCCAGAGCTTGCAGTTCGGGGCGCTTTTGCGGACATCCTCCAGTGACACGCTGCTCAGAGCGCTGAGTATCATCACGGTGCCGGCGGCTTCGGCGGCTGCGAATTCATTTCGTGCATGATTACCTTGAAAAGATGACAGAAGTCGTTTCTACACGGATGCAAATTGTATTTGTTAAATTTACAGCGCACTAAAGACACACAGACAAACAAGTAAGGGACATACGCAGCGCTGACTTCCAACTGATTACTAAAGCGCTAAGTTGGGCGAGTTGGTTACTGTATACTGAGGAATTCATCGTACTAGCGAACATCAGGACAGGGACACGGCTTAAGAGAAGACGAAACACACGCTAGAACTTCAACTCAGTTTATGCCACATAAACAGGAAAACACAAATAAGTACATGAAAAACGAATCGGTTATCGTAAAAAAAACGTAAGGAAACACTATCACTCATATCACAGGCCACATTACAGCACCGGTACATATCACATGGAGGAAGTTTAAGCGACACGTGCAAACAGCCTCATCCTTCGCCCGCGCTCAACCAACTTCCCCTCTCCAAAAAATTAATTTCCTTTGCGGATAGTGCCAAAGACGGTGGCCTGACGGATATTTCCCCCTCTCTCCCTGTTACAAAGGCTTCCAAAATTTCTCGGTCGGTTTGGGAGGATGACCTGTACATGATGCGCGTCCTACAGAAATCTTGTGTGCACCCCTACACCTACGGCAATGATCAGCCATGTGGCCAGCCCCCATCTGCGCATTGACAGCCGCTTGGTGCTCTCTCAGCCCCACATTGAGGCGCCTGCCTGTTTGGCCAATGTAGCACTTTTTGCAACGCAGGGGGATCCTGTAGACCATCCCCGTCGCGCAATTCACAAACCTACTTGTATGCCGTACGGCACAGCTGGGCTTGTGCCGGGTTATTCCCCCTACGCACCATTTTTTACAGCCTCTGAGGTGCCGAAAAAACCACCTGTACACCCCACTTTCAACCAACCTTTTTCAGGCGGTGGGACACTTGGTGTACGTAAGGCAAGGCTACCACACGAACTCTCTGCCTTTGGCATTCAGAACCGGGCACGTGGTCTGTTTTGAGATCCTTTACTAGGCTCTCTGCCACAGAGGCCGCAGGTGGAAAAGCTGCCGCTTTCAGTCTTTCCGCTTGCTCCAACAAGCTAGCCTGCATTCTATGCTGGCAAGACCTGGTAAGCCCGCCCTCCGAATGTTCTTTGCAATGCCTCGCTTCACAATCTTTGAATGGGCTGACTGATAGGGTAGGATGCCCTTTTTACTACGTGGAGCATACTGCCAACAGGCTGATCACCCTCAAGTGCAGGCGCACATCCGAGAAACTGCAAGACACCCATCTCCGGCAACTTCAAACCACCTGCACACTCAGTGAAAACGCCTAGCACATGGGCAACGATGCTATTTCTATCACCGGGCACAACTTCCTTCAACACGACAGATATTCGTCTACACACGACCGAGATAATCGTCTACATACCCAAACCGACCGAGAAATTGTGGAAGCCTTTTTGATAGGAAGAGAAGGGGGCGAAGTACGCGTCAGCGCACCGTCTTTGGCACTATCCGCAAAGGAAATTAATTTTTTGGAGAGGGGAAGGTGGTTGAGCGCGGGCGAAGGATGAAGGCTGTTTGCACGTGTCGGTTAAATTTCCGCCATGTGATATGGATCGATGCTGTAATGTGGCGTGTGATATGAGTGATAGTGTTTCCTTACGTTTTTTTTACTATAACCCATTCTTTTTTCGTGTACTTATTGGTGTTTTCCTGTTTATTTGGCATAAACTGAATTGAACTTCTAGCGTGTGTTTCGTCTTCTCTTAAGCTGTGTCCCTGTCTTAATGTTCGCTAGAACGACGAATTCCTTAGTTTCCAACTGATCCTTTATTGACACGGGAAAACATTTATACATGCAAGATATAGTGACACTACAGCATAAAAGCAGATAAACAAGATAAACAAGATATTAAATTCACTACATTTTATCTGCCCGCCATTGCCGTCCAGTGCCAACACGTGCTTCGTGTAAGTAAGCCATTTATTTTGCAGTTTGCTAGATTACTTAAACGAAGAACGTGTTGGCACTGAATGGCAACGGCGGGAAGATAAAGTGTAGTGCATTTAATATCTTGTTTATCTTTTTAACTGTTTTTTATGCTGTATTGTCACTATATCTTGCATGTATAAATGTTTTCCAGTGTCAATAAAGTATCAGTTGGAAGTCAGCGCTGCGTATGTCCCTTACTTGTCCTTGTGTGTGTCTTTATTGCGCTGTAAATTTAACATGTTGAACCAACTAGCCCAGACGTCAGCCTTACTAAGCAATTTATATTAAAGCACTGTTACTACCAGATCAGTCCCGATAGACCAATAAATGTCTCAAGGCGCCCTGTTTTTCGGCGAACAAACGCTTTTTTAGCGCATGCTTTCTGTTTCGCTGAACGGACCATTGATTTTGAATGGTCTCTCGCAGTAGGACCCATTAGTACGTGTGACTACTAGCAAACACAATAAACTATCCGTTTTATTAAATATTTGCGGGTTCATTAGCGAACACTGAAACAATTTCTGGATGCAGGAGGCGAGTAGAAATGGTTCTTTTTGAACTAGTGCGTATAATACAGGGTGATCAAAATTAAGTCGACAGGTTTTTAAAAAATTAGACGCTTAGGTCTACGGGAAGACCCCCCCACCTCTACAGTGAGGTTACACGCCCAGGGGGACACAGAATTAGGTGGTTATTATGGATGTCGGTGGCATAATTAACTAAAATTTCGTAATTACCTTTTAAATGGCTGCAGTAAGCAGTCATGTTTATATTCAAAAGTTAAACGCAATCATGTTTCTACGCGGTTTCATTTGGCAAAATTCTTCTAAGGCATTCCTACTCCGAGATATCGAACTGAGAAGTTTAACGACCAGTCGCATGATTACACATGCTCAACCGTTGTTTCGAATCGGCCAGCGCCGCCGTACTGTCCCGCATCACTCCTCGGCTGTGCGGCGAAGCCCCTGCGTGCGCCTTCGAAAACAGGCGCAATCATGTCAGTAACAAGTTGCGACAAGCCGCGTCAGACGCTTCGCTCTCGGCGTATTTCAAAACTTCGACGGTTGGCGGCGAGGCTCGTCTCCACGCTCTTCAAGGACACAGAGGCCCCGTCGATCGCAACGGAGTGCTCCTCTCTCCCCTCTCTCGGACTCAACGTGCCCGAGGCTATGAACGGCTTACGAACTCTGGAAATAGTGTTGTGTGTGTCTGTGACGTTCGTGGCGTGTTGCCGCTTGTTGCGTTTGACCGTTATCGCTTTTGGGTATAAATAGAGCTGCCCAAGCGTTGTAACTCATTCCTGTTAGAGCAGCGAATCGATGTTGTCGCTCTGCTCGAGTCCTGTATTGTAACCTCGCCCGTCGGGGCATTGTTCTTTGGCTTCGGCTCACCTCTCGCTATGAAGTAAACAGTTACGTTAGCCGACGGCTTCTGGACTTCTTCACGGCTGCAACAGTGGCTGGCCGCTCGCATCATACACGCTACCACTCGTATGTCGGAGGCCACGGAGCTCGGATCGGGTGCCCCCGCCCGGTAACAACACCGTGAAGACCGGCGAAAAGCTCCTCCCCTTTGTTCTGTGTTTCGATAGCGGTTCCCAGTACTGAAGATTGCGATAACGCAAGCCAAGGCTGAAAGAGTGCCAGTTATCACTTTTGCCTATGCCTCCACCCCGTTGTCAAACTAAACACCGTACACGTCACATGTCAATGCTGCGTATGTCCTGATGTTGGCAATGTTTGTTTTCGCTTCCAATTCGTTGGAAATTTGTATTTATAAAGTTTAGATTACGCCAAAAATTTCATTCGCTTTCCCTGTTTTCTTGAAAATCATTTTTTCCGTGCCACTATTAAATGAAATGCGGTGAGCATTGGAGAAGCAAACAAGGGCGTTAATGCTCAACCATTCGTACCTTAAGTTTAAGCAGTACCGACCATAGTACCAAATTCGCTCTAACCTTGAGCTACGCCACTTCCCCGATAGGGTTCGCAAGCTTTGTGCAAGGAAGAAGGCGAAAAGCCCACCGGCATGGACACTCGCTGGCCTAGGAGAGTGGTTGTCATGCTGACATGTGAAACATCCACAAGCAACTGCGGACGAAACCGGAGCCTGCGATAAGAGTCACAACAGGGGTTTGAAGCATATAGTCAAAAGTGTATCGGGCGCTGTAATAATAAAAATTGGCGCTGGCAGGGCTTTGATTCGAAATGAACAGAGCCACTGCTATTATCATGATGACCACCACTGCAGCCATTATAATGATCACTACCCATGCAAAAAAAGTGGCAGTGCAACACCTGGCAACGCGCGGGAGGAAGAGCAACCACGAAAAATTCCGCATCCCCAAGAAGTGAATCATGACGAGCGGGCGAAGCACTGGGGATCGTTCTTACCGTAAATCACCCGTGAGAGTGCTTACTGCTGCTAAAACCATTTCGAGTGCAATCCAATCCAATCCAATCCAATTCACTTTATTCCAATCCAGTTCAACTCCAAATGCAATTCAATAAAATTCAATCCAATTCAATGCTCCTCGCGCATGCGGAGCACGGCTCTCGCGGAGCACTCTCTCTCCCCCTCTCTCCCTAATCGTTTGTGAACCTTTTATTTGTTCTTGTTAACCGTTTGTGAACCCTTTGTTTACAGATGTTTCGATTTAACGGTGCTGTGCGTCTCTCTCTCTCTCTCTCTCTCTCTCCCTCTCTATCTCTGTAACCTGCTGGGAACCATTTAGTTTGTTCTTGTTAACCTTTTGTGAAACTTTTGTTCACAGATGTTTTGATTTTCACGGTGCTGTGCCGTGATCACGGACGCCGGACGCCGGACAATCCTCGGCCTTAAGGTGCTTCGCCCCTTAAAGAAGTGGTTATAACAAGCCCCCTTCTATTCCCATGTATTGGAATAATGAAGATAGCCTAGTTTACTACGCTCAGGGGAGGGTCATGACAATCGAGTCATATCAACAATGCAAAGCGACGGCATGAAGGGGCCGTCCCATTGACACCGGCCATCAGCACATTTTTACCCCAAATGGTGCGAGGGCTGCTTCACTGGTATCCACCAAACTCTTTTGGACAGACGGCTGGGAAAGAAAGTAAAATAAAAAAGTGTGCGCTTGGCAAACTAGAAGGCAAAACTGGGTCATCTTCCCAAAACGTGAAGGTATGGCTTGTTCTAATCATATACTTTCTACATGCAGCCAGGCAGTTGTGATGAACTGCAGAACAAGAGCTTCTTACAGCGATTTCAACCCTCTTGAGCTGCGCAAAGACAACTCCTCCTGTTGCACTCATGTATCACTTGTCACTACACTTTGTCACCTGCGTCTGTTGGCTTCTGAGGTCGGCTGTGGTGTGTGATACACCAGCTCTATACTTGCAGCAGTGTTTTGCATTTATTTTATCCCACGAGACAAGGCTGTAAATGAAGTATTATAGTGCTTTTGTCATACACGGCGAAGGGTTTCGTGGGTGCTAAAAGGTATTTTTGTCCTTTCCAACAACTTTGTCACAGGTGCAGCAACGCGTCCCGCGAATGTATGCGCATCTTCGCATGCGGGTAGAAGGCAGTAGAAGGACAGGATTTTTGAATTTTTCAAAGTGCACGCGCACAGGTTCGAAGCGAAACACGTACCTCTTAAAGGCTTCGGTGTTCTCTTTTAGAGTGAACTCCTGGCCTGCTCCTGCAGCAAAGAATGCCCTCGCTGGTGGATGAAGCGCGGAATTTCCTAGGCGCTCCAAGTCTGCTATGGTTAGCACACCCTCGTCCCTGCGTGTTTTATTTCGGAGTTGAACGAACCCGTCTGCAGACCACGTAAGGAGGCCAAATACGGCAGAATGTGCATGCATAGCCTGGGAAATATGTACCATTGAGTAAATAAGCCATAATGGCATCCATCAGCATGGAAGATTATGGTATTAGACGTGCATCATAAGGCATTTTCTACGGGGGGCGCTACCCGAGAGGGTCCGGCTCTCGTTTTAGATGGGGATAGTAGTAAAGAGGGCGACTGAAGCCCGGTGTATTCGAGTGTCAAAATAATTGCTTCTTACTGTGGCACACGTGCTGCAGGAATCCACTATTTTTCGATGGGGTAGCTTTTTGTTACAACAATGTTTGTGATTTCCCTCTTAAAAACACGACTTAGCATACCTGAAGAATGGCAACGGTGTGGTCAGGTCTGTATATTCAGCAGCAGTGTGTCTGAGAACTGAAAAAAAAGCGGTACTTATGATTTATGGTTACCACTAATGAGGTTTGCTTAGATTTACTTCCGTCCTCAGTTTTTACGATGAACTACAACGGAGATATAGTTTCGGATGTACACAAACCTTCGGAGGGATAAAGCTATTACCACAAAGGAATGATGTTAAAAAAAAGTACGTTTGCGTTTTGGGCGACAACTGTTTAGAACTTGCTAAAAATAAATCAATGAACCGGCAGCTAGTTCTGAAATAAGCGAGATGCAGGCAGAAGTTTACTAAGCTTCGAGTCCACTTTGGCGAGATTGGCGAGAGCAGTGCGCTCTGACCGAGACAACCATTACCACACTGAACTTAAGTTGGGGCTATTTAACTACTGCGCACGTACTTTAAGTGCCATATCCTAATGTAGAAATAGCTAGCTATTCTAAGGCAGCTTTAGCGAATTGAATACAGTTGGTATGGACTGTACCACAAGGAAACATATTTCTTGTATGTCCCGGTACTTTTGTCACTTAGTAATCGTCAGCTCGTATTCGCTCACGGGGTAAATATGACGCATGATTACAGGTGAGGCTGCTTGCCAGCCTTACAAGCGAAACCTACCAGCGGTGGTCTTTTGGACAGCCCTTCATAAGCAGGAATATGTGTTATTTTGAAACAAATATTTCTCTGTTTTTCCAGCCAAACGGTTTGCAATTTTCGTAACATAAACATCGATAATTTTATTGCGCGCACCCCAGCCCATGCGTATAAAAACTTTAAGTACCGGATCCTCTCCCGCCCTACTTGCCCTACACCCGACCGCCCTTCCTACCCACCAGTATGACACCTTTACTGGGTGTGCCATCCACCAGACCTACCGCTACACCTCAGCTCTTGCATCGCTTCCTGGGAGCACCGGCTGAACCGAAGTCATGGCGTAGCCGTCTAGTTGGCGCAAGAACTCTTGCCACCCACTGCTGTCGCGTCATAGTGAGGGGCTCTGGGAGACCAGCCGTGTCCTAACGAAGAGACCGTGGCACGATGTCCGGGCTAGGGTTGCCTAAACAATAAAGTTTTCTCCCTCTCGGTGGCCTCGGGCTACCTATGCAGAATGCGTCACCCGCCGTTCTTGGGAAGTATTGTCACGCTGTGCTTGCTGAACACCGTGTAGGACCGCAAAGCTTGATGGGTGTACAGCTTACCTTTGTTTTTGACCTCCTCACCAGGACGTCGCCTAATGATGGCGGACCATGAGATCTTCTGGGATAGGTCTGAAGGGTCTGGAGCGAGCACAACGACTTCGGCTTGCTTGAAGGTCCCGTTTGTCACAAGAGGTTCACGTTCTGTATCATCTAAAAGTACTGAACAATATTAATATAACTGCCTGTGGTCAACCGTAATTTATGAAGATGAATGCTTGAGAGTCTCCAAGAAACCAATGTGGCTCAACGATGAAAGGTAGGCAGTACTTTCTTTCCTTACACGGAAGGGATGGGCTCTCGAAGGTGCCATTTGTCCCAGGGAGTTTACGTTCTGCACTATCTTAAATGAGAGAACAATGTCACTATAACTTACTGTGGTCAAAGAAGTTATAAAGACGGCTGCTTACAGTTCTCCAAGAAAATAATATGCATCAACGGTGAAGATACGCAGTGCATTGATTTACATGTAGTGGTGCGCTCGCGGGATGCCTATATTTCTTTTTATTGCGTGGATTTAAAGGGAGCCCGCAACGCTTTTTCAGCATATTTTTAATCAGAAAACGTTTTACACGTAGTCATCTAGGGCATTCAGTACCCAAAATAAGGGGTTTGAAAGAGCATCAGACGGAAAATGCTGCTGTACAGCCATCACAATTTGTATAAACTTGCCCAAAACATTTTTTTCTACATTGTTCGCTCGCTAGATGTTGTCACTCGGGATTTATTGACGCCAACAGTATAAATACGTACAGGAACGTTGCAAGCATGTTGTCACGATATGGGTTTTCCGCGGAGCATAATTTCTTACACGACATCAAATTTATTTAAAAAACACCGACAAAAAGAAAGTCATACGCAAGGAAATGGAAAATCTCCGACTTATGAACTTTACATTCGGTTGACGTCGTTTCACTTACTTTCAAAGCTGGCGGCTGCAACAAACATTGCAGCAAAAGCAGCCATGACACCATACTTTCGACCGTGGTCTCGCTGCATCCTAAGTCAAGGGGAGTGAAAAGATAGCGTTGACACTTTGAATAGAGATAAAAACTTAAATGGCTTATGCATGCGGCGTGATGCCTCAAGAAAGCCCGCATGATCTCCCACAGTATATGGGAAGGATTATTGTTCGGGGTGTGGGTGCGGAACGGGATAGCCTAAAGATGTCCCGCCTGCCAATGTACGCTTTACTAACTCCGCGTGGACTTGAGGAGGCTAGAGTTGGCCTCAGACTATGAATGTCAAGTTGGCGTGATGCGTTTTGATATCAACGAAAGCAGCATGAGAAGTACACGAACAAAAAGCCTAGCGTTTATTTCCGGTGGCCGTACGAGGCTCGGCTCGTGTATCCTGGAGCATTGCAGCAAGATTGATGACAGATAACACCACTTCTCCCTTCTCATAACATTCACGACCTAACAATAAACGAAAACCGCACACAACGGTGCCAACTTCCCGTCCGATAGCGTAGGCATATTACTTGCCGACTGAACTGCGCCACCTTGCAAGCACGCTGATTGCAGGCTGATTGTGACTCCCAGCTTCTCATGATTACGCTGACTTTGAAGAGATCCCAGAAGGTTCTGGCGCGGTTCTCTCTTATTACGTACGCTCTTCAATGTTGTTAATAGCCGGAATATTATCAAGAAGGCCCGAAAACAACGCTTTACGATTTGTGACATGGCGTTTAGCGAAAGGCTACAGTGCCAAACTGCGGTGAAGCCAAAAAAGAGTCAGGCACAAATAATTCGATTGCCTTGGACGCTGAGCCCCTACCCGCAACTTTGGTAACAGCAGCCTTCCTAGTTGACATATTTCCAAACAAATCACCCACGGGCCTTCTTCAGATCACAGCCAATGTTGAAAGCTGTCTCGAGTTATTCAGGCCAGATGTTTAATCGAAGTGCGATGCCTTAAGTTTCGAGTCAGTCCTACCACGCAAAAAGCGGGAACAGGCTATGGCTTCGCCGTTACAAAGAATAGTATTATCGAACTGTGTATCATCTGTAGGAGGGTTTGTAACTGGGCTAGTTGGTTCATTGCATGAAGTTGAACAGCGCAGGGACGAGACTAAGAGCAGAGGCGACAAACACGGGCGCTGTGTTTGTCGCCTCTGCTCTTAGTCTCGTCCCTGCGCTGTTCAACTTCATGCGGTGTATCATCCCTATGAGTTTTATCAGAGATTCCGTATTGTCTTCTTCGTCATAAAATAATCGACTGCGTAATATTTTGTCACTCCCCCCACTACGTCATTTGTTAAATGTCCAAGCAAGTAGGGATGGCCACGTCGGGAGACGAAGACGTCTGTTTTTGTCAGTTCCTTGTGGGGAACGTACGGTTTGTCTCCGAAAAATAACTGCGAAAAATAAACTTCGACTCGACCGGGTATCAGGTTGGAATACGTGTTTTTTGGAGCTTTTCCAAGCCCAGCTTACCAGAAACGTTCTGTGCCAAGTAATACTCTGGTCAGGTATGACGAGCTCTATCTTACATAAATTTAAAGCTGCATGTTGCTTTCAAAATCCTATTAGGAATGGCTGCACCTCACTGTATTCTTTATTTTGAAAAAATTATTAACGCCCCCCGTTAACACACGAAATGCAGCATCGTTCGGTTTCCTAAAAAAAAACATTTCAATTCGGCTTGCATGTCACCTTGCTTGATTTTTCGCACCTGCTTTTGTATAAGTCCCCTTGTTGATAAAAGTTTTACGGTACGGTTCGTAAGGCAGCAAACCGTTTTGGAAAGCCTGCAACCCCTAGACTTTTCTCACCCTTTAGGGGCACAGACAAAGCGTATTTAAGCAGGTGATATTATCTTATAGGTGCTACGGTTTATAGTTATGTATAACCTATTCTTTTCCTGAGAAACACAAACTGCACAATATATGTTTAAGTGTCGTGCTTACCTGCTAAATATGTCTTGACTCTCTCTTCCCTTCCGCGTTATACGGCACGGCGGTTGGGAAACAGAACTCTTTTCTTCCAACAGTGAAACCTAAAGCCGAGGTTTTGATGCCGGCAGCCTCACTAATCCAACGCTCCTTCTGAACACCACAACTGCTCAACTTTTAGGCATATAAATGGGGGCGTCCCAAGCATTGCTGTCGAGTTAAGAAATCACAATTGCATATAGGTAAACACATTTCCAAGAAAAGACCAGGTGACATTTTTGATATTAATCAAAATTATCAGCTCAAAGGGCACAATGAGCAGAGTCAGGGCAGAAATTTTTTACAGAACCTATGCTAACGCTTATCTTTTGAACAAAAAAAGCACCTAGAGTGCTCTTACGAAAGCGAATTGAAGTCCACGCATTTAGGTTAAAGAACTGCGTTGAAAAAAGGTCAGGTAACTGGACAAAAGAAAAGACGGCTGTGTCACGCGGCACGCTGCTGCTCTGCTGATGTGTTCCGCAACACCAAAAAACAAAAATAGAAAAGGACGATTTCCCGCGATGCGGCGGACACTAGCAGCTCGTGTTGCGGTGAAGTGGCCCACAACGCTACCGCCACAAACCGTGCTGCTGTGAGTAACATTGTCTTGAGTTGTTAGCGTGTATTAACACGTTATATGTTAATAGTTTCCGTGTTTTTGTCAGCATGATCAGGTCATATAATCCTAATCCTACGTAATGTTTGTCAATTACTCACGGCTTGTAAAGCCTGCAGACACAAGAATGCTCTCGAGAACGCGTCATAACCACTGCCATTAGCTTCCAACATACACACACACGCACGCGCACACGCACACACACACACATTAGCACGCACACGCGCACAAACTCTCGCACTACTTGTAATATAGTAGTCCTAAGCCAAAAAATGTAGCGCATGTACAGACAATTACCCGGAAATCTATATGGTGGCATTTTTTTTGGTAGTACTACAACTTGTTTTTCTGGGGCACGCTTTTACTTTTATTGCCAATTCCTAAGTACTAAAACCTCGGATCTGGACGAAAATACATAATTGGCAAAAATTAAGTCATTTAATGGCTATGGTTGTGTAAATGTACATCACGGGCAAAGGGAAACGAATGAAAACTATTGAAAAAGTAAAAAAAATGAAAATGAAGAATACAATGAAAACATAGCCAGAGTTGGCTACTGAAAGCTAAATCCGGCTGTGAACATGTCACAATGAGCAGAACCCGCCGTGGTGGCTCAGTGGCTAAGGCGTTGCGCTGCTGAGCACGAGGACGCGGGTTCGATTCCCGGCCGCGGCGGCCGCAAAACGCCCGTTGTGTGGGAGATTTCGGCGCACGGTAAAGATCCCCAGGTGGTCAAAATTAATCCGGAGCCCTCCACTACGGCGCGCGTCATCGCCTGCGTTGCGTCGGCGCGTTAAACCCTACAATCAATCACAATGAGCAGAGACGGCGTAAGAATGTTTACCGATTAGTAGAGAATTCTCTGAAGTTGTGCACATTGTTTTCTTGCGCGCGACTAGTAGTTCTTATTTGGGAGGCTAGCACTTCTTTTTTATTGAAATCTCTCAACTGCAGATCTGAATGGTGGTGAGTAACGCTACCTCTGAAGGCAATTCTCCTGTTGAGGTATTTTTAGATATTTGCTTTACAGGATCTGAACTAACTGAGCTGGCTTAGTGGTGCCGCCGTGCTTTGTTCTCGCTTTACGACTGGAGGTTTACGAAAACCAGCGTTACGTGAATCCCTTGGGCATGAAGCCGGCGCGGTGGCTCAGTGGCTAGGAATTGTGCTGCTGAGCCCAAGGACGCGGGTAATATCCCTGCAGTGGTGGCTGCTTTTCTGATGGAGGCGAAAGGTGTAAGCACCCATGTGGGGAGATCTCAGCGCGCGGTTAAGATCCCTAGGTGGTAAAAATAAATCCGAAGCCCTTCACTACTGCGCGCAAGTTTGCCCAGTTCGGAGTCTGAAAACCCCCAACCAATCAATCTTGCACATTACTTTGCTAGGACAAGGAAGGTCGGCTTCGGAGACTACGCAAACGCCCAATCACTCACCTGGCATCCCGAAGAAGCTTCTGAGAAAGAAGACCCAAAAACTGTTTTTCCCGCCTGCCCCCTGTTTGGCTCGCGCCTGGAGCAGGACCCACAGAATGCAAATGAAGCCAACAGTATTGAAAAAGGGAACGGAAGGAGCAACCAAGCCCACAGACAGCTGTATTAACGGACGGTTCTTTTGGCAAACAGTCTGGATTTCGCTGAACCTGCAGTCTAAGTTACGACGGCTGTCGCCCGGCACAATGCATACGCCAGATGCTGCAAACTTGGTGCATTTGTTTCACGGAAACCGCGACTGGGTCTTTTTGACGCCAACTCACGACGTCAGCAAAAAGTTCCGCATTCAAGAGGTTTAATTGAATCACGGGTCCCAATTCGGAAAAATTGAAAAGGAAAAATGTTGTGGCTTCGAATTCTTTTTTTAGGTTTGTTATAGTTATAATAGTCTGTACCTTAATCCTACAAATGAATATGTAATTTACTTACCGATTTGTGTTATTTTACCTTTTCCGCTGTTGCTCCCATCCTACTCTGGGCCTGGTGTTTGTTCTTTGTTCTCTGTTCTCCTATTTGATGTGCAAACTTGAACTTGTCCACTATTGTATTTGTATTGCTATTGTATTGCTATAGCCCTATTTGGGCTGCAGTACCTTTTAAATAAAATAAAATAAATAAATTCCAGGGTACCGAATGTAATCAAGGGTCCCAATTTAGAAAAGTGAAGAAAAAAGAACTGTTTTGGAAACCTGGTATTTCCCCTATACTGCTTATTGTCGTGTTGAATTAGCTTTTAGCTTAGCATCAGGAATATCTGCGGAAATGCGAAGAAACAAGAAAGAACCACTTGAAACGAAGGAATAATCTAGCGTGGATGAGGCGTGGTAGGAAGGAGTGCTGTACGGGTAATGCGAAATTGTGCACCATTGCAATGTTTATTTCTTCAAAATGCGTATGCGTTATTTTTTAGAATACAATAACCCACAATTCCTACCGTGGAACGCCCTAAATTTGAACGAAAATATGTGGCCTACGAAGTTACAATGGTCTAGAGACCGTTAGTATAAGGGAAATTACATTCAAATTCAAATTGACGAAAGGAAATACAAAACATGTACAGTCACAGAACAATAAAACGAGAACACGGAAATACGAACTAAAACACTCGAATTCAAAGAATATGGATATTGGAGATAAAATACCAGCTGGCTAGTAGTATATTTGCAAGGACACATTTTGAATATTTGTTACTGTGACAAAACCGCGAGACGATTTCACTGTTGCGGAAAAATTGTGTCTGTTTTTTTCTTTTTATTCAATGGTATTTATTTCAAACATAGAGGGACATATATACAAGAATTCTTTACAAATCTTGACGCTTAATATACAGGGTGAAACGGGTAATCCGGAATTCGGCGAACAAAACTCCGACAACCTCCTCAAGTAAGGGGCAGTGATACACGACGGTGCAAGACAGGGTGTCAGCCAGGTCTCAAATCATTTTAGCTATAGTAGCCTTCCTGCTTAATTATCAATTGACTAAAGCGCAATTTGGGCGATAGCATCGGCTAAGTGTTTCTGTCTCACATGCACGTTTTGCATAAATTTGGTAGAGCCATCAGAAAAAGCATGTCATAAGGCCCATCATCGCAGGGAGCTACAAGGTACCGCACACAGTGGGTTGTTAATTCAAAATATTTTTGGAGTGCACAGTTAGAGCAGAATCCGCAGAACAATATAGCGTCTTTGCAGTCAATGAAACATTGCTCAATCGTTTCTGGAGCATCACAAAGTCTGCAGTTAACAGAATACATAAAAATGTTCCTACTGCAGCAAACAATGTGTTAACAAGCGGGCAAGATTCCGTATGTAAGTAGAAAAAGAAAGATTTTCAACATAGTGAAAGAGGAATTATAACACCCATCTCGCTTAAGGACATCATGGCCGGGTGAACCATCGTAAAGACATCTGTAGCGGGGGGAAGGAGGCAATATATTGCGTTGCTACTAAATATCTGTAGAGTGTTTTGCACGACACCGTTATTTAATAGTCAGTACAAAAACGACCCAAAAAATTCTGACAAAAGAAGGCACCTCAAGCATGAATCTCCAGAACCACGGCCGCGAAAAATGTTTCTGGTTCATATTGTCCCGTGACATCACAGAGGTAGATTGTCGGAATGAAGGTGTTTTAACAGAGCAGACACTTTAGTCTCCGGCACAACGGCAGGTTGATGGTGTGCGGCCCGTTCAGTCAAAACTGGGACGTAGTTTCCCTTCCCTTCTTTTCGTTGGTCGCCGGTCAGCGTCCTTAAACAGCAGCACATACCCAGATAGGGAGCGATTGCACGCCTGGATGCCGGCTATGCTTCGTGTCAGTTTCTAGAAAAGCTGGCCGGAGTCTGTGACTCAACTCCCCGGCTGCAGAAGCATTGTCCCGGTGCCTGTTTTGAAGTAGGAGCAGCAGAAGGTGGTTCGCGTGTGGTGCACGGCTTTAGGTGGCTCATGTGCACGATGTGAGGTGCTGAGTGCCCAGGCGATGTCAGAGGCACCAGAGGCACCGGCGGAGAGGAGCACATGACGCCAGGATGACGTCGCGCAGCAAGATATCGGTGACATCTGCAGCACAGCTCGTGCACAGCGGGAAATGAAACGGCTGTCTTCTATTTCTTTTTGTTGTTGTTGATTTGCATCAGATGAATGTTTTTTCTGTGCTCAACGCAATAATTTTTCTGCATTGTCCCACACGTCTTATTATAAAGTTTGGGGGTGTTAGGGAGGCTCAAAACTTTCGTGGGGATACTTTCGTGTGGATATTTTCTTCAGGCTGTAAGGCATGCAGTACCTCCTTCGCCAATTGGATTTCGTTATGGCTGCGTGAGAGAAGGTGCATATCCGCAGCGTGCGTTGTTTATCCACATGCAAATGCAATGAAAAGGTTTCTGCTACGGCACTGCGAAATGGCACAGGCAGCGTTGTCCAGAGTACTCGAAGGGGGCTTTTGTGCCCCGCATTTCTATCGTAACCATCGTTATCATAACGAGTTGACTCTCAAACCGAACAATTATGGCATGATTACGGTGTTGAAGGCATGATATACTCGCTAAATATATAGTATACGTGCCGATTTTCAGTACAAGAAGAATCGAAACCGATAAATATGTACAAGCAGCTCTATATTGTTTTTCATACCTTTCGGGTGTAAAGAACAAATCCTGGCCGACTCGGGATGGCGTTCTATAAATTAAAGAAATTACGTTTACTCTCTTGTCCTAGAATGAAGACCCCGTCCCACTGACCAGCTGAATTTCGCCGTTAAATAAAGTTTTCTCCTCCTCCTCTAGCACCCCCGCTTGCGTGTAGCTTTACTGTAACGCATTTCTGAATATTGTAAAGATATGGCTGTGGGAAATGTACCGAAATATGCCTCCAGGTGTGAACAAGCATAGTGCTACTGCATTTTTACCGCAGACATGACTCGCTTTGCTTAATAAGCCTCCGTACTGGTTATGTACCTGCTATAAAACCAACACACGCAACACACAGTAGGTTAATTGGAACTCAACCTACATTTGCAGTGTTTATTTAAAAATTCATGGATGCTTGGTTTTTGCGGCAGCAAATGAAATACTACTCAACGGCACAAAACTGTCCCCTGCTGTTGCCAGCGGTACCTCCTGGCAGCATTAAAGAAATCAAACGGCAATAGCAACGAAAGGTTCCACTAAATGGGATCCACGTTCCACTTCGTGGTGCTATAAATGTTGTAGTGGGGTGCCTCAGTTCACGCGCGTCTCCGGCGTACGGCAGCGCTGGCATTGAGACACCCTACTTGGAGCAGTAGAACGCGGTAAATTTAAATTGACTTGACCAAACCTCTAGTGTGTTACTTTGGGAGGAGCGAGACGGGAAAGGAACAGATTGAGAGGTGAGCGGGAAAGAGAAGGGAGGCCCTTACTCAGCAGAGGCGCCAGTCGACTATCGTCTTTCGGCGACATTTGCAACGAAAACAGCAGATACGCGGCAATTTTTCCATAGGTTTTCTGCCTCCGTGTTGGCGCGTTCCTGTCCCGTACACAGACCGCATTAGGTGAGGTTCTCTTTCGTTTCGCACACCGGCAATCCAGGATTGTATTAGTTTCTATTGTCGGCACCATGCGAAGGCCGAAGGCCATTAGTTAGCGCCGCCACCTGTAGTCAGTTTGCTAATCACAGGTTGCCTTGTTCGGTAATTATGCGCCTTTCTTTGGTAGGAGTTTATTATTGTTGTTTCTTCTTGTCGCCCGTCCCTCCCTTATGTCAAATGATTAGGCTTGTATCTGTCTTTTGCCATGTGGGCTTTGCAACACCACAGAATTTTCGCATACGTAGTTAGGCCTGCTTGGCGGCTTGTCTTGTTCTTTTTCTTGCCAATGCTCTTTTCCGGTACGTATGTGATGCCAGTTGATTCATTGTTTGTTTAATTGTACAGCGGTCTCGCTGTATGCACACTGCGTACGGGTTCAAGCAAGTCACTCCATGCCAATGGTAAGGCAATAAGAGACAAGGATTTGGGAGTGAATACTATGCGCTATCTCCCAATTGAAAGTTTTTTTTTCAAGAAAAAACATGTGTATCCTGAGATGTGTTAACCCTGCTTACTCCGCAGTGCGTAGACACGCACCCCTGAAGCAGCCACCTAGATCTGCCACGTCCATTAAAGACAGCTCTTTCAACACGAAAGTGATAATTTTATGCCCGGGTACACCAAGACCTCACCGGTGTCATATCCGTCACGGAACTGAAATCACCAGAAAAGTTCCATTGACGCGGCTCTGCCCGGATTCGAGCCACGAACTCTCTCGTCGAAACAGGAGGTACGTAGCGCTATGCCCATTGTGCTATGAATTCAAGGGCAAGTAGGCCTGCGAACGCGCCTTATATCTTTACCACTACCTTATTCATTGAGATGAGATGCTGCTGTCGTCTAGGGGAGGCGAAGCGAAGCAGTTCATCATGACGGTAATGAGCGCCGACACTCGGCGGCTCGATGCCAGCGTCTTCGTGTACGCGGGACGCGGGTGAGTCCTCAATGCTTTCGGTTCGGGTTTCGGTACGGTTTCGCTCGCACGGTTTTCAAGCGGCTGTGATTTCAGTCGGATTTACGCAATATTCCGCCGCGTGCAATTCAGTGTCTAACGTTCATTTGCCTAACGGTGCCATGCCGACGTAATATAAATAGCGATGTGCAAGTTCACATGGATGCATAATAAACATATAAATGCTCCTGTGAAGACACATTTCAGTTTCGTGTTTTACCGATCCCTTTGAAAGAGGCATTAACAACATTTTCTTAGTCAGAGAGGTCCTTCTGATGCAATTACACACCATCATGCTGTATACCAGGCAGCTTCAAAATCTATTTTGTAACACAACCAAACGTAGAGCCTGTCTGGTTTTCTTGCTCACGTTTGTCCGTTGTGTTACAACCATAGCGCTTTTCCAACCATGTTCAAAAATCTGTTTTGTGCACTTACTGGCGCCCCGGAAGAAAACAGTGCGTTCATGTATTGGTGGCTTGCAATAGCTCTCGTGGCAATTAACAGCAATGTTTGTGCCTTTTTCAACGTTATAATCATGTCCACGCAGACGATGGTTGGGCATCCACATAGCCGTCCCCTTAATTGTTTTTTTTTGCGATTAACGGTTTTTGACTATTGGTTCAAGTGAGGGCGGCGTGCGTCAAACATCTTCGTTTTTGTCTGGAGCCTATATGGGCTATTTTGCAGTGTTAAACTTGGCGGAGAACGTTATCTTCTCCATCCAGTGTACGGCTGTGACTGCAATTAGGGCAAAATAGCACTTCATTGTAAGCCGCATTCATAAGAAATCACTAAAACCTCCCATGGCTTCTTTGTTCCAGCTCAGCTGTGGGCCATGACTTAATAATCTTGTATCTTATCTGTTCTAATGAATCGACAAAGTAGTTTATAGCATGTTTTATAAATGATATACATATGACAAAGCGCATTTCCACTCAGCGGAGTGTATCTGCTAGTAACGCACGAGAAAGAAGCTATGCTTTTCTATAATGAGCTTGCTTTAAGGTTAACTCTACATTTCCTCTTATATGCAGAAAAGTTTGCAGGAAAGGTATGTGGAGGCGTAATTTAGTTCGATAGCCCGTAGTGCAACTTAATTGGAGGTAATAAAAAAAACTTTACACCGAGTTATGTCCCTGACAATGTCTGGGGAATATTTAAGGCGCAACAATGATCATGTGAAAAAACTTTTTTCCAGCTTGTCGGCTGCGTGCACTGGTGTCTCTTGATGGCATTAACGTTACGTTGTGAGATTCCACCGGGGACGAATTCATTTCAAAGGCTTGTCTACACTCATCGTAGCTACGCTCTTTTATGGCTACTTCGCTGTGCATTTTCAGGGTGTCATTGGAAATTTCAAAGATGATTTGAAGATCTCTGTTATTATAAGGGCTCCGCTAGTGCTTTGTATTTCTCTTATCACCTGAAAATAGTGCGTGAACACCGCTGAGACGGAAGCGTTTCTGTAGGAAGAGGTTGTTTTACACGATGCGCTTTGTTCTTTTGTTGCAAATAAACAAACAAAACGAACAAAAACAAACAAACAAATGAATGTTGTCAGAAGCAGCCTAGAGACGTAAGCGGTTGGAAAAATCAGCAAGATAAAGTGTCAGAAAAAACACTCTTTTCTTGTTTTTTTTTCAAGCACGATAACATTGGAAAAAAAAAACGAACAGAACTTGACCACGAACTTTTGTGGCGATGTGACTCTCGCTGGGGGAGGGGGGGGGGGGGGAACTTTCAGTCTAACGTCACAGAATACAGAGCCTGCAAATGAGTTTGGTCGGAAGAAGGAGTTTGGGAGTTTTCGAAGCGTCTACATTCGTCCACGTGGTGGCAATGACTTTGATACGACCAAACCTTCAGCTTGCTCGCTATCCCGTACTGCACAATCCCCTTTTTGTGGAATGTCCAAAAAAGCTTTCCAGGTTTGAAATGCGCGAACGGAAGTACGCAATAGGCTCGCAGGGGATCGCGTACAAAAACGTGTGCACGTTCAATCCAACCTCGATGGATGAAAAGGTGTCCGCTGCAGAGCAAAGCATTGTCGAGTCAAGCGAAACTTAATCGATGATAGAATAATATAAATGGCAGTCTTGTCCTTTACCGTGAAGTCATTGCATTGACGTAAAATCGTGCCTAGATTTTGGAAGAAAAGCTCTGCTGGAACTTTCGGGACGCACTTTTGTAACAATTTTTTTGCCGCGAACCATTGCATTGGGTTTATTTATTTATGTTTTCTTTTTTTACGGTCCCTGCTGCGCCGGTCTGTGTTATCTGTGTGCCAAGTGAAGCACGTGTTCCATTCTTTATTGTTACGCCCCACGTGTTATCTCTTTTGATAGGGAGAACGTTTCGAACTGACAGCAACCGCCTAGAATAATCTTTGATCAACAGTGTGCTGTATGTAATTCGACGGTTCGAGAAACACTCGCAGACGCTGCTGTATTCGATTCGCCGACACTCGCCTGCGCACGTCACTTTGTTGACTGCTGCTTCGCCGCCTGTATACTTTTGAGTTGTTAGGGGAACACAAGTTTGCTCCAATAAACTTGTGTTTTCCGTCAAGACAACTGCGTCGTCGTTGGCTCCGTGACAATTTTCTTAAAAAAAAACTGCTGACGAAATTATGGTGTCGGGGTTGTCACGGCCGCGTGCGCAATTAGCTTTTTTCAATTTTTCGCAGTTTCTGAAACTCAACAGGATAAAAACCAGTGTTTTGCCCTCTCCGAAGATTTACATCTCTGCTCCAGCCAGCAGCGCGTGCGAATCTACACAGGTCTTAACCTTTCTCGGTGCGTTTGGATAAAAATTGACTGCACGTCTTCTATATAACGTAGACAAAACCAGTTCGGACAGCGTATCCGCGCGAATCGAAAGCACATCATGCAAAAATGAAATAAGCGTTACGCAAGAACTTTGTCACGCGTCGCCTCTTGTGCCGTTGGTCTTACCGCTAGTAAGACAGTTTGCAAAAGTCCTCGATAGTTTAAATAGTTCTACGAGTTCCTGATTATGCAAAAGTTCTTTAGTTGACTCATCGCACATGTAAAGCACTGTAAAAAGGAGAAAAAGCTGAGTAACATGTTTAAATAAAAGAAAAAAAAACCAATCCTAATTGTTGCATCACGCCCCTATGGGGTAGGATAGTGCAAGATATGGTTACACAATTTATTTCAGAGCTCTGCAGGTAGTCATCGTTTTGTTGTTTTGATAGCAAACAGCTTTGGAGGGATTTATAGCCCGAACGGTGAGTCAATTGCGATTGGCAAGGAAAACAAAAAGAGGCGGCACAGTTTGCTAAGTTTGATTGTGGACATCTCATTTTATGTTACAGATACAGTCCACGTTTCGGAAACCCTAGATTCACACGCAATTTTCGAAGAGTAAGCTGCAATACCATGATGGAAAGAAACACAGGATTACAGTGCTCGTTTGAAGAAAAAGTCTAGATGAACAGCAACTAAATAGGTATCACCTGTTCTGAACGCGATTTTGTGTACTGGCCGGCGAACCTTGCATTAGGTTTGTTTCTTTAAGTTTTGTCTTTACCGCCCGGCTGCACAGGGGTGTGTTATCTGTGTGCCAAGCGAAGCACGTGTTCTATTCTTTATTTTTTATGCCACCCGCCCGCAGAGCAGACGCCGTGGCATTCGATTCGTCGACACTCGCCTGCGCACGTCACTTTGTTGACTGCTGCTTCAGCCGCCTCTGTATTCTTTGAGTTGTAAGGGGAGCACAAGTTCGCTCCAATAAATTTGTTTTGCTTTCAAGACAACTGCGTCTTCTTTGGCTTCGTGCTTGGTGCTTCAAGCTTGCTTTGCTATCAGAGCTAAAATAAAAGTGCACGGAGTGATTTAGTTGAACCAGAACTAAGGGAGAGGTGGCACGTGTCATTGTCCCTATACGAAGAGTAGTGCAAAATGAGCAATGAAACCATAAATCACCATGATGCCATAAACCCTAGCACTTCTTTATCTGTTGGGAAGAGTGAGAATGGCGGGTTATCCCGATAAAAATTAAGCAATAATACAACCCAAAGCAGTCTAGTTTTTGATCTGTTCACTTTATTTTCGCGCCAAAGAAAATGTCACTAAAACTGATCAATATCTACCTGGCACTTCCGGGTTTCGTTGTTTGCTCCGTAGACAATTTGACGAATGAACCACTAACTATAGTACGGAGGGCAAGAAATTTGTGTATACCACAGCTGTTTCTACTTCCGGTCTTCTGCGGCCTTGACCTGAAGAGAGAAGCATCGCGAAATTCTTAAGCCTTGGCCGGCTATTTAGGTCCCAACGGCATGTTTGAACAGCGTATGCGTCAGCACGTTTGAGATATAAGTTGAAGGAGAAATCATTGTTACAGAAAAATGCTTTGCGCATTGTATCTTACCGACTCTAAAAGCCTACCGTTCCGTTGCTTCAGCGTACTGCCATTTTCTTAGTAAAAAATAGACTTGTACAAGTTCGACTGTGTGCTATTCTTAAACAAGAAAAGCTAGCTCACGAGGCTTCATTCATTTGTAATGCGCATGTACCACGCAAATACTATGAAGCATATAGCAGCTTCCAAACTTGATTCACACCTCAACTCAAGGGCCAAAACCATAGCACAATTTTCTGTACGCGTGTTAGGAATTTTTTCTGAGGTGTGGGTTACGTTTACAGAACATTTGTAGGCAGATTAAGAGGAAATTTCAGAAGCACATTTGCTTTAAAAATATTTACATGACAAAATTGAAAAACGGTTACAATTTATCATTATCTGTGGCGTAAGCGTTAAACGAGGTCGTGTGCCGCAAGTATTCTTCACCAATCGTATCTCATTTAGGTTTTGGTGGCCGTATGTAGCATTTCTCCATCGGAATCGTTTCTGGCTTGTCTCGCGTTGTGGTGATGTCTCGTACTGCAGAGAGTTGCCAGGTAGTTCTTTGGTTGCTAATCTGCGCGGAAGGAAAACAACAAAGAATTATAGTCTTTAGAAACAGCAGCAAATTCTCTCGTTTTATCTCATTTCTTTCTCCTCACAGTGAAGTTAATATATGTTTTGTAGCAGAAGAAAGCATGCTTTAGCAAATATCATTCACTTTGGCTTGGGTATAGAACCAGTACTAGGAATTTAAAGTTAGCTGAAGGATCTTCGTCGAATTGCTTAGAAGATCTTAGTCTCAAAAAATGACCATAAAACGATCACATGGTGAACGTGTCGGGAGCTAGAGTGGTGTTGTCAGTGGTACATAGGTCGAGCGAGTGGTAGCTAGTCGGATTTTGTTCGATATGGGCTTAGGTTGCAGCAACAGCCCTTGCCTCAGATTTTATTCAGTGTTACATACAACACCTTAACAAACCTCTGGGCGGCTTAAGCAGACCATACCTGTTTATACGCTGTGAGGCTGAGAAGCTACACACCTCGCAGCACGCGTCGCTGTTTGAATATATATGTTCGATTACTGTATGTGCACTATACCGCCAATTTATGCAGGCGTACGTATCCATGTACTTTTCATATGTGTGCGCATGCGCATGGCCCTCGCCCATCGCGCTTCGAAAGACACTTGCGGGGTCACCCTCTCATCTCCATCGCTTTGAAGCTGGTGGGCGCACAAACGCAGTGCGCACGCGCGTTGCCGGCACGCGCGTTGTCGGGCACGATGGCGGTCGCTACCAGCGACTCCCCTAGCCATAGAGTTTCTTAGTAAGTATACTAGAGAGGAAACTGCGCTTCGTAAGCCATGTCGTCGTGGGGGTTCATGGGAAGACTCCCCCTCTTTGGCTTGGGCTTGGCATGACGATTGGATTCTTAAGCGGTTTTCGGGATTTGCTTTCTTAACTATGCATTAACACGTTTACGAGCTACACTCAAGCCGAAATCGTCCCTGTTATGTGGTAGCCGTATTCGGTGAAACAGCAGGCCTAGCGTGATCGCACCTGACGGTGCTCATGCCGTAGTCGAAGGACGCATGACTGAGTGCATAATATGCCGTCGCGAAGTTTGTAGCCGACGAAAAGGAGAAACAACACGTACTTCGAGGAAGACAAGATACGACCACGGAGATACGACAGATACGGGCGCTTGTATGCGTGGTATCTTGTCATCGTGCACGACTGTTTAACGTCACGTTTCCTTTTGTCTTGTTAAACTAGTTGGCGGTCGGTGCACCGGTTCACCATGAAGGCAACGTTTTAATAGGCACACTCAGAAAACTTTCCAAACTCTTCAAGTAACCTATTATTTGCAATAATGGTACAATTATTAAAATCAGAGTCTCTAATGAGTTTCCCCCAAAATATTAACCTTGTTTGTAACTACAACCCTGGCCTGTGAAATAGCTGGCACAACCGTTCCGGCAAAAATAAGCTTTACTTCCTTTTTCCTTAGTTTTAAAAAAGCCTGTTTTATTTTCCACTTACATAATTTCACACTATTCTTCGCGTTTTTGTGGCACTTTGTTTAAATTTGCGGTCACTAAAACGTTTCAATCCAAGCCATGATAAATTAAGGCGAGCGCGATGTATAATGGCGGCCCATGACGACACAGACGGCCTGATGTGAGCCGCATAGACGCTAGTATCAGACTTCTCTCTAGTGTATATTGTAGAAACTCTACGCCCCTAGCCACCGCCACCGTCCCCGACAACGCGCGTTCCGGCAACGCGCGTGCGCACTGCGTTTGTGCGGCCACAAGCTACGAAGTTATAACGTTGACATACAAATCTGACACAGATGGTATTAAAGAATACACATACGCAACAAATTTTCCAAATACACAAGAAGGGCGTCGTTGGTGATTCTTTGGCTTCTTACTTGTTATATTGGCTTACAGTTCCACACGAGGAAAGTTGTTCCAGACAGTCTTGGAGTAATGATCCTTGTGAACCACATACCTGGGGCTTAGGCTTTGGACACTTGGGCACCCTACAAATTGAATTAAATTGTTAGTATGCGTTCTGTTTTCAGGAAGCGGACGTTGTTGAGTCTGAGCCCGTTCGTTAAGCATGTATCGGGCTGTTTGACCTGGAACAAAAATGCGACATTGAAGGTATGTTCACAGGAGCTACGACGCTGGCTGGCTGCTGAGATTGTTGGCTTGGTAAACGCTTCATGTAGCTTTCGATTTCAACAGAAAATATTCTATATTTCGCCCTTCTGGTTCAACTATCAAGATTGCTTTGCATATCTTTTCGCCTTGTGGGATGTCAGCCATAACGTGTGCAGGCCAGTAGCTTCTTCCCAACTATGGCAATAGTGTTTACGATTCTACGCGTCGTACTGCTTCAATTTGATTCAACGTCAAGTCAGAGTTAAAATTTCTGATTGAAAAGTTTTGATTCAAATGACTGAAAAGCTTCTCATTGAGTTCAAATGCTGAAAATAACACGTATTAATAAGATTTACCCGCGAGTGAGAGATTACAACCTTGGTTCTAAAAAAATTCGCATACAGTTTACAACGGCCCGCCTGATGGATGTGTGCTGGCTGACTGACCAACCGCCAGGATGGGCTATCACCCAAATGAAGTATACATAATATGCTTTGGCCCCGTCGCTTTTTGCCCCATTGTATTTCCCACACGACCAGCTTGGAACAAGATGCACTTCACGGTTCATCGAATCGTACGCAAGAACAGTTATTAAGCCATGCCAAGAGTATTTGTACGCTGTTAAAATGGAAGCATTAATCGCCATCGGCCTAGGCGCGAACGCTCCTCTCGTAACATAGTTCTTGTTATCGGCGCCATCTGAACTAAGTCATCGGCACAAAATTTACTACTGTACAAGCTTCGAAAGCGATAGCAATACCAAAATGATTCGAAGTTCTATTTTCAGTGCACCGGTGGTTTCAACGAGAAAATTTTTATTTATATACTTGCGTGCCAGTGTTTGAGTATATACGCGGAAAGTGGGAACTGTTACGTACAACAGACGACAAGAAGCGTAACTGTAGCTGCGAAAAAGTGCCGCATTGGGACTATGGCATATTCACTTTATGAAATACGCATTGTTTGTGTTTGGTAGCAATTATGGATCAGGTAAGATCAGCTCGAGAAGGGTAACGTGCTTACTGGCGCCTTTCCGAAGCTTTTAGGGGCGAAGCCCCTAGGGGCTGGGGCTGTTGGCGTCTCCTGTCGTCGTCGTCGTCATGGTAATCGTCGTTCGTCTCATGTAGTCACGGCACTAAAACACCGGGAAACTCGTTTACGCTTCGCGATAGAACGTAACGCGTACTAAAAAAACACCGGGACACTCGTGTACGCCTCGCGCTAGAGAGCTTCGTTCTTCAAAGACAGGCTTTTACAGCAAAGCTGTGTACCTGTACCCCCCAACGGTTTCGTCTGCTTGGAAAAAACGCCAGGCGACAAGAATACACTCATACACTGCATGCTTTCACCCCTCACCAGGTTTCAGGTTAGTGGAGATGGCCCGGAATTTTTTTGCATTTTATAGCATGATGCCTCATATAGGGCCTTCATCAAAAGCAGAGTATTGTGCTTTGTGGCATAATTTAGTCGCGCTGCATCTTTATGCCACCCTCAGGTATTTTCCCCAGGTCTCTAGTTCAAATTTTGGGAACCGAATGCTCACAGATTTTACAAATAGGATACCGGGGACAGCGATCAAAACGACACAAAAAAATAAAATGAAAGAGACCCCGCCATGCCGAACTACCCAGTAGCTTTAAAGTCCGGTCGAGCTCTGTCCTAAAAATCTTCAGTACTTTGTCGACGCCGTTTTTTCCCTGCAGAAAAGTTATTCGCGTAATATGTGGAAACCATGGTATTTATAACGTATCTTCCTTACATGATACTATACACAATATATAATATGAACTATGGGTAAGTGTTTATTCTCTTTCTCTTGTCATCCGCAATTTGGAAGGAGCTAACAACAGCCGCAAAGCCATGTATTTATGCCTACAGAACTTTTACACTATCCGCCATAGCTGAGGTTTCATATACAACCAATGGTCAAACTGCGTTGCTTGGTACCTTAAGTAAACGCAACTAACATTCTTGTCCATGGTAGAGGAATTGCTATAAAAATCAAGGTTCAGGACGACCGATTACGCTGCTACTCAGATCACGTTCAGTAACAATAGAAGGTCTGAACACTTTTACAGCACTTTAAAAGTATTTGAAAATGTGTTCATAGGCGTGCAAGGTCCGCTGACGATGTTACAGACTAACTCCTCAGCCTGGGCATGTTCAGAGATGATTATGCTCGGCGTAAAAGTTTGATCAAGAAAAATAAATGTTTTGATGTTGCGTAAGGTTGCCACGTCGGAATATCAATTCTGCAGATTTTAGCACAAATTAAAAAAAATTAAATTAGGTGTAACGGAAAGATATGAAAATATGCGAATCACGAGCCGCTTTTCTGTGCCTTCGCTGTCACGTGGCTGGGATAACATTGAATTATCGGCGCTGTCGGTGACAAAAGCTCCCACCAATAAACGTGATTTTCTGGCTTTTGTGGTTAGAGGTTCTGTTTTGCAGAGCCGCCTAAATCGTAGTATTGACTTGTTTTATTCCCCAAAAATAGCGCGAAAACAGCGCGGTATCTTACCACAGAACTCAATTAATTCATAAGTGATGACTGGTTAAAGTTAGACTCATGTATAACGGAATTAGTTAGCGTTATTGGCATGATGTTTATTAAAACGAAGCTTTGTACCATTCACTGATGGGTACGTTGACCCAAAACGCACCGAGGAAAGCCAACATTCTCTTGACGATGATGATCATGTGTGAAGTGGAAGATGGTTGAAACGCGAAGCTTGCTGTGGTCGAAAGCCAATGATTTGAAAGGCCAAACTCGAAGCACAAAATCCCAATCGTTACGGCGAAAACGGCCTGCAGGGAAGCCAACTTACACAATGGGATTCACAGAGGAACATTAGGCGCCTCAAGAAAAAAAAACGTTCCCGGTGGTAGGAATCAAACCTTGGCTCCTGGTGTTATGAAGGAGACGCCTATCCGTTTGCACAATTTCGACACAGTCTAAGCAGTTTGAATTTTGGACTTTGACTTTGACTCAGGTTGCAGTGGAGGAAGCTTCGCGTTTTAACCACCTTTCCTTTAAAAAGGTGGCTTCGAGGTTTTGTTTGTTGCAGGCAGTGTATAATGCCACATCACTGCAGAATATGCGAGCCTAGTGGTGGGTGCACGCAAGAGACTGCAAATAGTGAGAACGAATGCTTACGCGGAGGAAAAAAATGACTACTGTGCGTAGCTTAAATTCGATAGACTGGAGTTGTCCATGTGCACAACTTGTCTTCTGTGTAACAGCGCTTAAGAAGGCTCAGTTGATGTCCCACTCTTCGTGCGTGTTGGCGCAGAGCACTACTAAAGAAACTGTGAAATTCTCATTAAAAGGATGCAGTTTTATTCAAAGAAAAACAACAACCAACTCCTCTTTACCACACTTCTTGCGTTACGTGCCTAAGAACATTTCTTAAAAAGCCACCGCACCACCCAAAACTAACCAATACTCACTTCTCCGGCTATATATCTGTCTCGCAGTTCTGGTGACTTCTATCGTTGATATATCTCCGTAAATGTCGTTACATTCAGCAATAATGTGTATTTGTCAAAGTTTTCTGTAAGTTTTTAGTGTTATTGTTCTGAGCTTTCAGTCACGGTACTGCGGAAAATCCGTCATTGTTTGAGACACCCTACGCTGTCTGCGTTAACGGTATACGGACAAGCTAATCCTGAAGAAAAAAGATTTTTGCACGTGAAGATTTTTGTGCAGAACTTTCCTGTTCGATTGAGGAGGAAACTGAAAGGCAAGTTTGGCTTACGTCGTACGAGAGTCCCCAAACGGCCGGTCGGCCGACGAACACAGCTCGGGCACCCAGGCTGAGCGCCTTCGCCGCGTCGGCTCCGCTGCGCACCCCACCGTCGAGGTAGATTTCCAAGCGGCGACCTACGGCGCTCACAATTTCCGGCAGAACTTCGATCTGAAACGCAGTGCAAGCTCTACATAAGGTCCTGAGTGGTGCAATCCGACACTACGTTTGGACATAGTGGGTGCCAGTTGCAAGCAAATTTGAGATACCACCCGACGAAAACTTTGTGGTGCGGTGAGCGCATAAAAATCACTCAGGTGCAAACTAGAGAAACCTCACGGGCTCACGCAGCAGTTACTTACAACCGATTTTAAAAGCGATGCTGTTTAAGCAGGTGGTTCGGCCGGCGAACGTGCGCAGAAATACCTCGCCGAGCGATGACGTCATCGCGCGCCGGCCCCACCGAAGATTTTCCTCACCGTTCTCTGGCGGGACTCGTGCCGCCAGCTGCCGGAGGCGTGTTACAACTGGTACAAGCAGGGCTTTGAAACGCTGGGAGCGATAAAATGGTACAAGCAGGGCTTTGGAAAAGCGTCGCGGGATAGCTCTCTTTATCGCCTTGTTGCGACGAGTGGCGCAGTTTTGACGGTGCAAAGAGAAGAATTAATGCCAAAATGATAGAAGCCAAAAGGCCGAGAAGCGGTAACGTTAATTAAATTCTTAATTAGCGGTCCCACCGACAGACCACCCCAGCGGAACGGTGGCCACCGAACGAGTTCAAATATTTTGAGCAAACACTCGTCCCGCTGCGCCATCTGCTGCCGGTGTAGCTTACCGTAAAGCAGGAAGGCATGAGTACATTGTACATAATTTAATGACGGAGTGTTCATTGTTCTTTGGGGCGCTAACGACGACAACAGGCCGAATAGTTAACTCAGTCTCCAGGCATAACCGCGCATAAACTTAGCCGAACCAAGGATAAGCTAGGTGGGGTCGATAGCTTCGCTGTTTGCCTCGTCCTCGTCGCGCCGCGAGTGCGATGCTACCCCAATTTTTTATTCGCTGAAGGCATTCTAGTACAAACTAAGCGAAAAGTGGGGTAAGTGGGCTACGTAATGAAGATTAGAGACAACAGATGGACACTCCGTTCAGTAATCTACCATCGCTCGGGGTTTCCGGGTCCCAGCTAGCGTGTAAAGGTACATCCAAAGAGGTTCGAAACATAACGCACTGCGGTTTTCAGATGTTCGTTGTAACGTTAATAAGCAGCAAATAGGCAACTACACCACTAGAGATATTTAGCACTTCGCATTCAACAGGTGCAGAAGGAGTAGCTCCCCTTTTACAAGACAAACAAGTCACTGAGTTCTAGAACCAGATAAGAACTAACAAAACACTCTCGTTGTGCACGTACACGTCCCTTCCCAAAAGTAAAAGTGGGAAGATGCCGATTGAGCACATCTATCAACCTATAAATCCAGTAGGCCGGCAGAAGTTTACATTGCGGCCCGATGTTCGTCAATGCATGCTTCAATGTTATCTACACACTATTTGTGTTTAATAAAGTCGCACTGGTCTTTTTGAAGTACAGAGAACATGGTGAATGAATAAAACATAATCGTGCGATTTAGTTCTGGTTGTGTTATGTAACGTTACTGCAGCTGCAGTTACTGCCACCGACAACCCTGCAAGCATAGTGAACACAATGGGTGAGTAGTGCTTTAAGAGCGAATAAATGTGGAGAAGGTACCGCGCCGGTGCGAGCTATTAAAGGAATACGTACCGTGGCTGGCGTTCCGTCAAGCTGGCGTCCTCCGTGATTCGACACCAAAATGGCAGCCGCGCCGTTGTTCGCTGCTTGAACTGCGGCCTCAGCTACGCCACAAGTGTACAAAAAATTTAGTGCAGTTCAACTACTCTGGCGCATACCAGCGGAGCTGTAGGGGTGGATAACCAAATAGATGTACCGTCAAAAGCAAAAATTTACGGACCACTTAAGAAGCAATTTTGGGTTATTTGACCGCGCATGGCAGCCCGAAGTATTATTTGCTGTGTTTTTGCAATGCTTCAGTAATTATACGACATCTCACATGCCTACCACAGTCTGTGGGCTGCCACCGGAGAGAAATGACCTGAAATTGCTATTTTCGGGGTCCGTAGACTTTTGCTTATGTCTGTACGCATGGCGACTTTTTATGATTGAATAAAGACACATACACATAACTGCCTTTGGATTAATTTTTAATTATTTGCCATATAGTTTGTTTCGCGATAGTTCCGATAAAAGAAAAATTACGTCTGTTTTTTGAAATGGCACTCCCTCCGTACAGGGCCATGTATTGACAGAAGACGGGAATTCTGTAACGTTTACAGCTTCACGACGAACTAACCACGACTCGGCTTGCTGGTAGAGTCGTCGTAGCGGCTGATTTCAGTATGATTTTTTCCAAGCGGCCCCTACATGGGTTTGGCGCTACAGAACATTCGCGAGAAGCTGGTGACTAGAATTTCTTTCTCGTCTGACGTGATGCATAGACGGACGGACATCGACTACCGCCGGTGGGTAGCTAAGATACAGCTTCGCCGTAAAAACATTCTCGCGAGTATTGCCTAACGTACAGTCCCGATATCCAGCTTCTCTGGCGCTGCCCATCGCCCACGGCCGCAAACATTTTCCTCTGTGCAGTACATTTAGCGAATGTAACAAATATTGAGATAGAAAGTATATTGGTTGTGCACAAAATTTAAAGCCGCACAGCGTGTCCGCAGAACCACTGCCTTTAAATATTGCGGCTGGTAGGCGTGAACTCACCGGTAAGGACTCCCTTGACAACGACCGGCAGGCCGGACGTCTGTCGAAGCCAGGCGACGTCTTTCCACGACACTGACGGCGAAATGAATTCGTCCACCACGTCTTCGGCACCAGTCATCACGTCGGAAGACACGCCGCCTGGTGCACCGGCCAGGTTGGCGAAACTGTAATTGAGAGAGTTGTAAGTACCGGTACTATACATATTATTCATAGAGAGAAAACGAAGCAATATGAACTATGCCAGCCGTGTGGGGCCTAAATGTGCCGCTGTGACCAAAAGACGTGAAGTGCACCAACACAAAACTGGTCATCTGTAGTGCTAAATTAATATATAGACGGGAAATGTTACCGAACATTTAACTTTAAATTATTCATGTTCCCTCCATCAGCCCGTCGGTCTGCAGATATTGCGTGTAAGCAGTGATCTTACCAGAAGCGCTTAAACCGATCGGTTTGTTATCTTTTCCGATTTTTACTGATGTACCAATGGCTGGGGCGTGACATTTTTAATTGGATGTAGTGACAACTTTTTTGCTAGCATTGTTGTTGGGCTCTATCCCAGCATACCCATGTTGATGTTTAGTGTTCTCACGTAAATTTTTGTTGTTGTTCGCATGAGGGCACCGGTATTACAGGCACGCATCTCGCTAGACATCTGTTAATTGCAGCCCATGGCAAATGTCTTCCGTGAAGCAACTTCTCCGAGTCCTATGAATGGGACGGCAAACAGAACAGGCACTTCTAGACGAATATTTCTGGCTGCAAATGTTTTATAGCTGTGCAAAATAAAAAAAAGTTATGAAACATTACAACACCATGTTGCGGTATTTAAAGCCTAGCGATAGCTGTCTTGCCACCCTTGGCAATAGAGCTTTTGCGATAATTTGGGAAACCCGTTAGTAACCCTATGGCGTTTACGTCTGCAGTCAATTGCTTCAGAATAATTTCTTTGGAACACGCCGAGTTGCGCAAAAAAGTTTCAACGCAAATTCTTTTCCAGCATACTTTAGTCAAGAATATCTGGAAGCCACTACAAACCTCCAGCACGCTTGCACACCAGACAACATGCAAGCTTGCTTGCTGTTTAACACGCTGTTCCGCTACTAAGTGGCCGCGCTCTTGAAAGCGCACTTTCACGTTGGGAACTCTATTTTGCGGGCCCATATTTATGCAATCACACTCATGACGCGCCTTCATAAGTATTGTGGAATTCATTTCTTTAGCCTCGCAAAAAACTGAGTTCCTCCTTCGTGAAGGTGCTTCGTTTGACTCACGTGATGTTTGGCGGCAGAACAAAGCGGTTCTTGGTTGGGCCTAGTTTATGTCCAACCACGGGCGAGTCCGCCGTAAGCACTATGGCGGAATATCCGGCCTTGACGGCTCGCTTGACCAGATACTCCGTGAGCGACCGGTCTCGGAACAGGTATGTCTGGAACCAGAGCAGCGCGCGAGGAGCCTGCCTGCGCACTTCTTCCATGGTCTTGGTGCTGAACGAACTCAGGATCATCACCGTATCGGCGTCTTGGGCCGCTGCGAAGACCAGTAAAGGTTGCTGAAGAAAACTGCTGACAATTTACAGCAAGTTATGCTGAGAAAGTAATTTTTAGAGACTCTGCAACACTTCCGGTAAACGCTTTCACTCTTTCCTTTGCGTCTGGAAGCACGGCGAAAACTAAAAGTATCGCCAGCACTGAGCGGCACTCGGTGACTTGCTAGTCGCAGCAAATTCTGCCGCTCTTTCTGCTTTGCTTTTGTGGCGGTAATTTTTAAGGTGGCTTCAAATGAGTTCATTGCTGAAACTGAAGCAAAGCAGGCCAATAGTCGCTACGCCTCTCTAATGACGTCATTATAGCGTTCGAAGAAAGCCAAGACCGGGAAAGAGAAAAAAAATCTCCAGAGAAAGTTTCAAAGTTATCTGACGGGGACAGAGCCGTAATTTTTGGTTTAGGTACTTTGCGGCCTCCTAGTATAAGCACTGGATGTGTTGGTTGACTACCTTCTGCAGGAATTTAAGATTTGCAAAAAAGTGGGAAAAAGTGTTGCAGGGTGCTTTAATGCCAAAGCAGGATCGTAGCGAGGCCAGTGCCTCATCAATGGTAGGCGTGGGGTTTAGAAATTTAACTGTGCCGTGAAAGCCGAGTTAAGACTTTGGTGAGCAACTGCGTAACGCAGTTCATATTGAAGGCAGTTGCAATTGTCTTTCAATATCGCTGTGTTTTTAATAGCCCTCGGACTTAACAGTGACATAAAAGGTTTCCAGCAGCACATATGCGGCCCTACATTGAGGCGCCGTAATACTTGAACAGTTCCAGCCTTTTTTTTGCGCCAACAGAGATAAATTCTTGAGAAAGAACTTATAAATAACGTTATCGTCTTATGGCCTCATATAAAGTTCGGATCAAACATCCGTTTATAAACTTCTACTAGCATATCGATTGTGTACCCCGTATATAAGAGATGTAGTCCGTCTGTTCTTTGCATTAGGCACCCCATTGTTTGCCGAATGCTGGTATTTTTATTCTTAAGAATTATAGGCTCCAGTTCTAGGAATTAGGCTTCTGGTTTATAACCAGGAATTGTGATGCATAAATAATTGCTTGACTCGAGCAAGCTAAGCGATAGCAATGTGGCCTATACCGAAGTTTAAAACCAAAAAAGTCAGTGGCCTTGTGAATTGATAAAAGTTACCTTTCAGCTCATCTCGTCTGGACGTGCCCCACCAACCCTCCACCACCCAGATCCCCTACCCTTGAGCAGTGGATGTGCGCGTTGCAGAGCTGCCAGCTCGAAGACCAGGACGCCCTGATCTCTCGGGCGAGGATGGCAGCCGCGGCACACGGCCTACCTGAATAGGATGGCCGCCCACAGCTCCTAACTCTTTTTCTCCCCTACCCCGTCCCTGTTGTTTCAATAAACGTTTTCTCTCTCTCTCTCTCAGTCACAAAAGTAAAACTCCAGTTTGAGCCTCGTCATGTGCTGTAACAGGCTGTATGTAACATTTGTATGTTACAAAGTAAAATGCCAGCTGTTTTTTTTTTCTATTTTTGGCAATGCTTTCAGCGCGCCAACTTGCCCTTTCGAGGTACTCACGGCAGATATTATTATTGTTTTCATGGTTGACGCTCATTACTTGATTTACGGCAGTTTTGCACTCACTGATTTGCTGCGCCGGAGCTTAAGGCTTGTCATCAGAATACGTTATAAACACCGCTTTTCATTTATTTTCGGAAATTGACTTGAACATTATTCAATGCAGATGTTGGGTTATATTTAAAGTGTTGTAGAAAAAGAAACATTGCGCGATTGTGCTTGAGTAATCTTGCTATGTAATCCCGTATCCAAATTACAGGTTGAAAACACGGCCTTTATGAGAATTGTCGAGTTTTATTTATAATGATTCGCACTGATAATGTGCAAACATGGGCAGGACCGAGATTAAACAAACTCCTTGCCTGTCGAAACAATTAGTGACCTGTCCGCACCTTGTCTGACGTCATGTTTTCACAACATAATTACGGCACTTCATGCTAGAAAACTTGGCGGCGAACCTTGATCTGAATTGTGCTGTGAGCCTAGCCCGCCTGCGATTTACAAATCGAGTTGCAACACCAATTCTACATTGGAGCATATACAGGGTTTTCAAGGCAGAATTTAAGTAATTTTATAAACTAGGCTTTCCGGCATAAAATTGTTTTTGTTGCTCGAAGTGATCAGGGGCCATGGCGGACGCAACGGCACAAGTTTCATTTGCTAGTTAGGGCAAGAATTACCTAGTACTTGTTAATTGACCAGTTAATTATGGCAGTTATGCATGTGATTGTAATATAGAAATTGTAGAAGATCATCCGTCAACCTCATATCCAGCGTTAGATTTGCGAAACTAATTGCCCGCAGAATTATGGGTTCAGTACTTCAGTCCTCGAGACGCGCGCTTCTGGAGCTCGGGGGCCTCAAAGCGCCGCAAAGCCATGCCCACGTGTTGACGTCACACCGAGCACGCCGCCCTACTTTTCATTCGAAGCAAGATAAAGCCCCGGCCGGGCTAGAGCGGAGGCGCTCGCCCCCTCTAGCCCGCCCGTGATAAAGCATGGCGTACGTGTGACATGTGGAGTTCTGAGTGACGTCAACACGTGGGCATGGCTTTGCGGCACTTTGAGGCCGCCAAGCTCCAGAAGCGCGCGTCCGGAGGACTGAAGTACTAAGTCGATAAGTCTGCGGGCAATTACATTTTCGCAAGGTTGACTGATGATCTTCTACAATTTCCACATTACATTTACACAAAGAACTGTAATAGTTGAAAAGCAATTAACAAGTACTATGTAGTTAATTTATGCACTAAATAGGAATTACAACTCGTTTTATTGCGTCCGCGATGTCCCCTGATAACTTCGCGCAAGAAAAATAATTTTACCTTTTATAAAATTACTTAGCCTTTCGTGAAACACCCTGTATGTGGTAAAAGCTGTCATTAACGCTAAGACAACACTCCGCTTGACAAGGATTTGTCACAGGACAGTCTTTTGAATACTTCCTCACATGCATCCTTTGCCATACTCTCGTGCATTGTTCTTACTGTCGGTTACATATAGTATAGAATAGCCTTCATCACCATCATCATCCTGTCTACGCTCAGTGCAGGGCAAAGGCCTCTCCCATGGATCTCAAATTATCCCGGTCCTGTGCTAAATGCGACCAATTTATACCCGCAAACTTTTTGATCTCATCGGCCCACCTAACTTTCTGCCGCCCCCTGCCACGCTTGCCTTCTCTAGGGACCCACTCTGTTACCCTTAATGACCAACGGTTATCTTGCCCTCGCATTACATGCCCCGCCCACGCCCATTTCTTCTTCTTAATTTCTACAAATATGTCCTTAACACGCGTTTGTTTCCTGACCCACTCCGCTCTCTTCTTATCCCTTAATGTTACACCTATCATCTTCCGTTCCATTGCTCGCTGAGTCGTCCTTCCTCAATTTAAGTTGAACGCTTTTAGTGAGAATGGTCTTAGTAGTTATTCAATGTGTATGGCATATACTTAACGGAGGAAAGTTTTCGTACCTCTAGCCGTTCCTGCTTCTCCATCCGGGTGAGCCAACATGTGCATTGCGGCCGGAGAAAAGCCGACGGGGAGCGAAATGCGACGGCCCAGGACAGTCGTCGTCATGTTGACAACGGACACATCCACCAGATACCGGGGACGAAATCGAAGCCTGCGTTAGATCGGTGAAACATGATGCTCCCTATGAGAGCACCTGGTAGTATCCCCTGGGTATACCAACGTTCGCACTGCAAGGTTTGTTCTGCGGAGGCGTGCATTGCAGACCCCCGTTCAGTGTCAAGTTTCTAAGCATAACTCTTGGGAACTTCAAAGCAAAGCACATTGTTGGTCAAGTTGGTGCGTAAAGCTGTGAAAATTGCTATATTGTTACATTAGAGAGCGAAGAACATAGCGACAAGAGAATGCGAACGAAAATTTTACATCCACTTAAAATGCCACTGTGCAGCTACCAAAGAAAGCCCTACAGCCTACTCGAAATCTTTGTAACCGTAGGGCATCATCTCAGGTGGATGTCAACTTTTTCTTCGCAGAAGCGCACTTCACCTTGGAGGTTTACGCTAAATCTGGTCGACTAACCCGAGCGACAACAGAACAAGGTCGACCCGTTTGCAGAACACATAATGGGTCATTGTCGCATTTGTGCCCAGGCTTAAAGGGACCCTGCAACACTTTTGTCAAACGCTTTCACTCTTCCCTTCGCGCCTGGAAGCACTGCGAAAGCTACAGTTATCGCCAGCACGGAGCGGCACTGCGTGATTTGCTCGTCGTACCAGATACGCCTTCTGTTTCTGCTTTGTTTTTGTGGCTTTATTTTTAAAGTTGCGGTCGAAAAGCTTTCATTGCTGCAAATGAATGAAAACCGCCCAACAGTCACTACATGGCCTCAGTGACGTAATTCGGGCCGTCGAGAAACGTCCAGACTGGGAAAGAGAGAAAAATATTTTGAGCGAGTTTCCAAGTTATATGATGGGCATAGAGCAGTAATTTCTGGCTGAGGTACTTGACGACCCCATAATCTAAGTACTGGGTGTGTTGGGTGGCAACGTTCTGCAAGCATTTAAGATTTCAAAAAAGTTGAAAACGTGTTGCGGGGTCCCTTTAAAAAAGGGGCATGTGTTTACCCACCTAAAATCTCACCTCTCGAACGCTGCGGTGTTTTCTTTGAGCGTCTGCTCTTTGTCGGCTCCCGAAAAGTAGTATCTCCGTGCCTGCGGCTCCAACTTAACCTTGGCCACCCGCTCGATGTCTGCCACAGTGAGCGCAGAGAGGTCATTCGCCTCGAGAAAAGAGGTGGCGATGCGGCCCACGAGGCCGCTGCTAAAACTGTTCTCTTGATCCGGGTTGTTCCTGAAGGAAGGCAGGTACTCGGATGAACCTTGCACATTCCGCTTTTCTCGGGTAACTTCTCTTCCGAGGTGGTCGAGAGCGTTAGCAGATTCGAAGTGACGAGTAGCCGCTTGTGGTTGGGCTAGATGGTCAGCGTTCACGCCACAACCTGGAACATGTGTAGAATCGCTTCCAATCAGCGCGCTTTAATGAAGGAGAGAAATACATGAAATCAACATCTAATCAGGAGATTTACCTGAATACCGATAAATAACCTGAATAAACGCATATGTACCCTTATTAGGGTGGGTTAGCTCGCGAATTTTACTTGTTGCCCGTTCAAAACGTGACAGCTGGGCGAACTAAAATAAAAGAACCTCAGTTGTTCGGGACTGGGAATCTATCTCCACAAGGATGCCTAAAACGAAAAACAGTTGGATACATATTGATATATCTTTTGTGGTTCATTGCTAAACAAATCGCACACTGCATGGCTGCGCACTGTAACACGCCTCTGATACTGGCGCTAAGAAGCAAATGTTCAGGCGCAGTGATTATCTACGCTGGTTCCTCAAAGAAAGTATTGTAGACATCACGTCTGCCTTCTGTGAACTTGAGATTTAACTACTATCAGCGCGTAGGTTACGCATTCCAGTATTCAACTTTAAACAGCACCGCACTTCATCTATATCAACCCAAAGAACAAAGTGAAGAAAGGACAAATGAAGCTACTGACACAAGCAGAAAATCTTGTTCATTTGTGCCTTTCACTTTGTTTTGCATTCGTGGGTATTCCACGAGATTAGTAGCGCGGTATATCAAGAGAAATTACTCCACTGTGTGTAGTCTGACTGAGACGCTTTCTGCATATATGCAAAGTGGAAGAAATAGATGCCTAAAATTTACCGTACATGACATTTTCATAAGCGACTGTTTTTGCTTAAAATGTGGTAACTCATACGAAATGCAAAATAATACCAAACATCTATCACCGCTATTTAAATCGGAATTGGCGAGTGTTTCCGAATTCAGTTAGGCTTAATAAATGAGTTAGGTTTGCGGAACAAGTAGGCTTATTGGCACCTACATTGGCCGGTACACTGTAGGTTCCTCTCTGTTCGTGTTGTTTATGAACCATTTTAAACAGTTTGATGCTCGAGCATGAAGGTGGAGCCTGGTTACATGTTAAAGAAAGCGCACCTAAAGAAGACTTACGTAATATCAAGGTTTCGCTGTAAGAAAATTAGAGGGAGTTTTGCAAAGAAGTATTTCCAGTCAGACATTCTGAGGTAGCTCAGCCATACGGATCGAGCTAAGCTAAAATTTTGTGCTTTTCTCAACTTTCGCGAAATATATATCAATTTCCATTAGTTCACCAATTCTTTTAAACTCTCCCTCGGATTATTTTATTTTCGGGGTGTACCAATCTGGCCAAATTCAAACTTTTACAAGCAGCTTCTATTTATTTGAACTTACCGTCCTGCCCGGTAATGCTACGACATTTGTGCGAGCTCTTGTTTGTAGGCTTACTATTCTCGTGAAATTTAAGCTTAGTTGCAACCCACAGTTTTATTAGAGAGATTACGGGGCGTTTGCAGCATGACAAATGTGTCAAATGTTTCTGAACAGTGCAAAAATAATACAAGCCCTTCCACTACTATGCAGATGGAAGACAAGTGAAACTGTATTGGTGAATAACTATATTCAGTTATGTATGCTGACTTACTGTATTGATCAAATAGACATACATACACATAGCTTGTTTAGAATTAACTCCAGAGTTATTGTCATATACTTTGCTTCGAAAAGGTTTCGATTAAACAAGAACCACAGCCGTTTTTTGTAACCATACTCCATCCGTAGACTGTCATGTGATGACAGCAGAACGAAAATATGGTACGTTTAAAACTTCACTCAGAACTAATCATGTCAAGTAAATAAATTATGATAGAGCCGTCCTGGCGGCCAATTTCAATGAGATCTTTTCCAAGGTACCTACATTCCATTGAGGGCTACATAGCATCTGAGACTATCTCTGGAACGAGCACGTGCGATTCTTTGCAAGCGCGACCCGGTATAGACGCGCGCAATTTGATCAGAACTTAGAGCAAGGCACCTTCGGTGTTAAAGATATCGTATGTTTAGAGTTTCGGAAAAGAAAGCATAAATACCCTTAAAACCGCGGAATCATCACTTGCATGCGTAATACTTCTTAACCAGCCCAACTCCCGCTGCACTGGTTAAGAGCAAAATAAACCTCTTGCAGGAAAGGGGGTAGGGGGGAAATAGCGCACTCACGTATCGACAGACAGGTTGCAATGGCCAGGGCTATGAACTGGAGTTGCATGGCTCCGGCACTTGTGGAGACGGGCGCTACCGGACGTGATGTCGTTCACCGGTGGCAGGAAAGCGATAGCAGCGAAGGCTCAGCCGGCCTTGGGGAACTCCCCTGGGCAAGCAAGTTTTTTTGTTTCTGTATATTTTTAATCGGCCGGGCAACCGACCGGCCACGTCCGGCCACGGCCGGCGGTCACGGAACATTTACGACCCCTTCGATGGCCTAAGGTGAGCTCCAATCAGTGTGGACGACTTCACAGTTACTAAAGGACGTTACGGATGCGGAAGGACACAGTTAGCCATATACGTAGCGCGTGTAGCGTTGATCTCCAACCAAGTGGAGCGTGTATTTTTCACAAATCCATAACCTACAAGAACGGTGCGACGCGGCATCATGGTAGAGCAAGTCCCACGTGCAACCAGGTAGCATTAACGCCAGTATAATTTCCCGAAAGGGATTTTCAAAAACGAGAGCGGGAAAGAAATTTATTGCTAAAGTGAGGGCTTCTAAACTGGTTAGCGAGAAACCCAAAGACATCACGCGTAAAAATCACACTGTTTCGTGTCCTTTTTGTTTTAGTGCATAATTATGTACTGAATGCAAGCTACTTTAGGCACTACGGGCGGTTAGTGAAAAGGAGGTGTGCTATATGACCCCCCCCCCCCCTCTTTGAAGGGCTCCCCTTAGATCAACGACTTCAAGGAGTTGTCCAACAGATATACAAATTACTGCGGAAAATGGCCTGCATCTTGCAACAGCTTTCGAGTGCCTACTTCAGACTAATTGAGGCACGCCCACACTACAGCAACCCTATTTTTACATTTTTGGCTTCAACTTCAATCGCATCAACCTTGCCAATTAAAAAAATTGGAGGAGCACTCATCAAGATGGTGCCAGTAAACGTCGCAGATGTAGTACATTTGCGTGCTGCCTTCTCTTTCAACTCATCGATAATTTTAATGAATTGTAATGAAGGAGTGACGTGATCTGCACCCAGCCGCACGTGTGGCATACTGTTCTTTAATAGAAGTTGCACAAATATATTTACAGACAAGGACACAGTGTTGCAAACCCAAACACTGAAACCGAAGCTGAAACTACGTAACTATGTACACGATACAACAGGTTCTACGGTCCAAATCAACTCCACTTGAGTGTTCCGGAGCAGAAAGCGGCATGCATGTATTCAATCCTGATTTTCTCGCCTTTTTTAATCTGCTCAAAATACTGGTCGTTTTAAACACAGGCGGAAACAGGCTACTGTGGGAGACGGTATTCGACATAATTTAGTACGCGTGAAAACAACGGGCGATAACACAGTATTCAGCAAACCCAAAATAAATCTACACATTTTAACTTCCTGTTCTCATATATTTTATTGAAGTTAGCTACAAAATTGGGCTTCTTTGCTGAAAGCTGAGCGTGAAAGAAAAATCGAGTTTTCGTTTGTCTTTCGGAAATGCAGTTTTTAGTTTAATCAACCTGAAATTAGTAAACGGAGGTCTTAGTCGATGCCCCAAAAGGAAACCGAAGTAATGTTCATTGAAAAAAAAAAAGTGGCAACAAAGCGAAAACTGCGTCTTCGAACTCGCCTCACGCAGTTTAGGCGCCTGTTTGCTGCTGGATAAAACAAATCAGTCTGCGTCTGCTTGGAGACATTTTGCACTACCTTTAGCTATAGTAAAATGGTGAGGCATTTCAAACGCCTCTCAAAAAAAAAAAAAAAAGAAAGAAAACGAACGACAATGACGCATCTGGTGGGTACCTTCCAGAGGCCATCCAGTATTTGCTACTGAGACCTCTGGTTGTGTTCGTTCAGAATTCTTCGAGCTTGCCCCGACAAACGGCGTTGAAATAAGTTTTTTATGACTATTTTTGAAGAAAACAAACTTGTTCTAGAGAAATGGCCCACTACTGGGACACATTCAGTTCTGCTTAAAAGCTATTTAGTCAGAGCACTTTTTCTAATCCAGAGAAGTATTGAAGTTGCTGCCCCTCAAGTGTTTTTAGTGGCGCATTTCCTGGGTGATGCTGGGTAGACCATGATTTCTAAAACATCGACCAGTAATTGTTTAAATACTGGTATGCCTAAACTTAACTGAGGGCGCAGACAAAGACGAAAGACGGCGTCCCGAGTTAAATATAGAACATATTTGGAATCAAATATGTTCCAGCTAGCTCAGATTCTGCCTATTCGACGAGTAAGTCAAGATCGGGTAACACCCGGTTTTCTTCCAAATCAAACGTCACTCAATATAGCATCTGAAGGTGAAATATGTTTATGAAACTACTCACTTCTGTGAACAGCACTCCCACGATGGTGTCTGGTTGAATGTTAGACGTAGTGGTTGTATGCGCAATGAGCGGCTAGCAACTCTGGTGAAGTGAGCCGCTCTGATTGTGACGCACGGAGCTTCGAAGAAGCAGTACGGTCTCAACTTTTACTCATTTTAGCAGTATCGGACAAACGCCCTAATTTTGGACCTCCACGTCCACTAGCGAAATCTTCCCTCGACCTTTTTTTTGCTTTATCTTCAGGACAAGAACACGCGTTATAACTTTATCGACAGGCTTGGTGTATACTATCGTAACCCGCTGTATCTTGCGATGACACATGGAAAGAAGGCTGGCTTTTATCTTTAAAAACTTATGAGCCATTCTACTCAAGCGCAGTGGATGAGCCATGAAGCTTTTTAGCCCGCGGGACAATTCGTGTCAGAGATACGAGAAAAATTTATTTCTCTTGGGTATTGACGACGGTAATAAGCTAAGAAAGTCACGCACATAGACGCACACACATTTATTTGTACCAAACTTTTAATGAAGATGGTGGCTATTGATAACTAATCACTTTAAAATAGATAAGCAAAGGATGAGACGTGTCAGCTTGTGGCCTGAGTCCCTATTTTAATCATGAAAAGGATGCCTAATGTTAGCTACTCTACTGGAGATGCATTACCAAGTAAGGTCAAAATCATGTTTTGAAAGGCGTGCGACCTTGGTGGTGACCGCATGCTAGCACAATGTCATGCGCTACTGAACGCATCTAGCTTTATTCAAAGACACATAAACCCTCGGGAGTATTCGTTCGTGGACATGAAAAATACACGCAACTGTAGCTATATCTGCTTTTTACACATTTTGCGTGCATTCAGCTCCTTGGCCGGAGTTGTTTCCAGATGAGGCCGCCAGTTGTGACGTGTTTCCGGCTGACAAAACAAGTGCGCATGCATTCGCAATGTTGACCTCTAGAGAGGCTTAATGTCAGACGTTCCATAGTTTACTTGTTTCGCAGGTCCTGATGAGGTCACGCTGCACCGGGACCGAAGCGAGCGGGAAGAACTTTTGTGCAATTGTGCGGACAACTTGAACTCCGCCTCAATGAGCCTTGCATTATCTAAAAAAAATGGGCATAAACGCCAAACCCCGCGTTGGGAATCCATATTGTCCAGAAGGGGGTGGGGTAGGGGGGGGGGGGGAGGAGACGCGCTGCTGCTTTGTGCATCGTTTTCACGGTCAAGGACTTTCTAGCAGAGAAGAGTGAGAATTATCGCATCTGTTTCGATAGTTCGTTTAGCTTGTATTTAGATAGTTCGTATAGCTAGATTCACTGGCGGAACGCGCATGCAGGCAACCATGCGAGTGTGCCGTCACTGGTTACGTCCGACTCCGCGGAATGGCGGTACTTGTCCGTGCTAAGCACATTTGTGTTGGACGTTCCAAACTCTTCCCCACCGAACGCAAAGTAATGCCTCGAGTCCAGTGTGAGGGCGGTTAATGACATCTCTGTTGACACCACCGTTGAGAATCGGGTTCAAACGGAGCAAACGACGCACGCCGGCGTTCTCTTTTTTTTTTCTTCGGCGTGCGGGTGCAGTGGCACAAGCCGCGCCCTGTCCGTGGCGCATCGGCCATGCCCGTGGCCGTTTCCAGTGTTGCCAAGCGAAGAAATTGACGGCTAAACTTTTCCATGAATAGCACACAGCTTTGGCCTACATTTTTTTTTATGAGGTGTCAGTGAAGTTTCTGTGTGTGCGCTTTGTTTTCTGATTTTGTGGTGAATGACGGCTCCCGCAATCAGAAACGAGCACTGCCGTTTTCATGTGTGGGAGATAGAAGTTGCAATTGAGACGTCAGGGCAGTGTGATTTTGGTGGGGGCCTGTAGATTACCAGAAAGCGCATTGCGAGCAGTTGTGTTTGGTTTATCCTAATAGCAGGCTTTCAAATACTGGCGACATGGCAGTTTCAACGTTTGATGAATGACAATAGTGTAGAGATTTCAAAAGACGGATGAGTGCATATACGAAAGGAGGTTCTTATTCCCATGATCCCCGCGGGACACTCGGGGTGGAGAGTATCTCCGTGAGGGAGCCCTCAGTACCCAGGTAGCTCTCTAGTTTGGTGTAACAGCATAAGAAGGGGGTAGTACATAACCGGAAAGCAGCGCAAATAGAAAAAATAAGGAATAAGGACACAAACACAGCGCTGACTCACAACTGAAAGTTTATTGTATCACATAAAGCTGAAATACTCACGATGTCTGTAAAAATGGAAAGAAGAAAGGCTATATAAAACTACCTCAAGAAAATACAAAACGTGATCACCATGATACCAACCACTGCAGGGACAAATCACTTCAGAACATGTCACGTATGGGTCGGGTTGGCCGCTCATGACTGCGCATCTCAGAATTAAAGTTATATCGCCGTTTTCGTGTCCTTCTTTCTCTGGTGTTTTCTTCTTTTCGCGCTGTTTTCCAGTCATGGCATACCAACTGGCGTCAACTTCCACCCTTACTGGCAGTACATACCTCTCCTATTCAACGAACCTAACGTAGGACATTCACCCTGCACTTCTGTGAATGTGTGGGTCGCACGATCGAAAACTGAGCAAAATAAATGAAGAAATATTTTTATTCCAGAAGAGTACGGAGACTTGGTCGATTGGGGGGAGGGGAGATCGGAGTTTTCGTAGGTTAAGCAGTCTTCACATCCGTAGGTAGACTTCGCTTGCGTGATCAAAATCCCATAACGACGTGAACATATGCCGTGAATGACGTGAAGATATGAAAAATACGTGCTCATGGTGTGTCTTTCCTGCTGGACTCTTTGGCCGTCCAAGATAAGGAGTTGTAACTTGGCTGGAATAAAATGAAAGCGAAAGGGGGTAGGAGAGGTTCGGGTTTTAGGATGCCAAAGTATTCACAGCTACAGGTATACTCCGCTTGCAGATCAGGACGCCTTCCGTTCGTGCTGGGTAGATCCACTTGTGCAATAACAATAACGTGTGCAATGACGTGTGCCCGTGACAATATATTCCCTTTGTTTGCACCTTTCCTGCTGGAGGTCTGCGCAGTGACAGATGAGATACTGCAAGGAAGAACAATGCAGATAGATTATTTACCGCGGTGTCCGAGTTAGAGCTTCAGGAGTGAGTGAATTGTCGGCATGAGCTTCTACTACCGGAAGAAGCGTTTCGCTCTCAGTACAGCTCAAAGGAGCCGATAGTTACGGCATAAAGAGTGCTCGTAATACTAGCAGAAGAAGCGTGACGAACTTAATAAGGCTAGTATGGCTGGCAAGTCAACTTTAGTGCCGGAAGAGAAGTTGTGTTACTAAAAACCGGATAGTAATAAACGTTTACAGAAAAAAAAAACCGGGCGTTTCTAAATAGGCGGCTTGGATTTTACACTACTGCTTATTGTGTCCACTCGCGGAAGAACGTTGCGGCGCTGCCGTAGTTGGAGACCACGTGGCAAACGTGCCCGGAATTAGCGTAGTGGCCTATGCTCAAGATCAAGCTATATCACTGCAAGAACTCTGCCAAGTAATGTATTCGCAGTTAAGTACACAATTAAAATACTCTGCCGCGCGAGTGCTTCATATTTGGCTCAACAGGCTCAGACGGGTAAAGCACCTGCACGGGACTCAAGTATCAACCGACAGTTTGTTTGTTTAAATACGTGTACGAAATGAGGAACATTTCTCGATGCAAACACTGCAGTTCGCACATCGTGCAATGCACATGTAAGGGCATACTAGAAGAGAATGGTCCTAGCTCATCGTAGCGCTACGGAGCTTGTAGAATAGAGTTCGAACCCAGCTGCCACCGCCGTATTTTTGACGGGGGTGAAACGCCGAAATTTGGGAGTGGGCATGTTCGAGTACGTTAAGGTGCCCAGTTGCGTGGTAAAACAAATACACTGCACCAACAAAGTGATTTCAGTTAATATAAGCCAAACTTTGTGCCTAGTTTTTGCAATACACCTAAGGGGACACTGAAGGCAGCCAACAAGTTGGTTTCAAACGAAATTCTGACCTTCCCATAGGCATTTTAGCGTGGCTTTGATGCCGAAAGATGCCTTAATTGCTGAGAAATCGCTGATCAAACGCTGCTCAAACATGACGCAAACAGCGCTGGTAGCGTCACGATAAAGCAAGCGAGGCAGCGGAGATGTATAGCGGTATAGAAGAAGCAACCGAATACAGCGTTACCACGTACCGAGAAGGTTGGTCAGTGTCGGTTAAATAAGTCGCACTTTCCCGAACTCCCACGTTCTTTTCTGCTCCGGACCATTAAAGGGGCCATGCAGAAAAATACAACTTTGTTTTATTCGAAAGATTTCGTGTTTTATAGTGCCCCCACTGGATGTCCGGATGCAAAAGGTGTTTTATTCACTGAGAAATTGATGCCATTTATGTTAAATTTTGATTTTCCCGCTAAATCGTGTATTTTCTTGGTCTGCAATGACATCACAGCAACCGACTGCTCTGCAGCCGTTGAGTTGTTAATAACCTAGATGGCGCCACCATACCGTGGCAAGCCGTTTTCTGTTTTAGGTTTGTTTTTGACCGTATTTAAACCTGGCTTGTTTTTGTTCAGAGACGAAATAATCCTTGCGTGAAACATAGTGCTCGCTCGACAAATATGGTCACGTAAGACACCGTTGCTTGCGTCGATCGGTAGTGTCGTCTGAGACAAGCCCAAAGCCCCGCAGTCCTGTGCAGCTAAACCAAGCATAGTGAGCGCAGTACCAACAGCAGTACGCATCGGTACTTCTATGTTTACGTGTGCTTTCGTAACTTCCCTGTTTGTCCCACCATTATTACTGCTTTAAAAAGAATGTGCCCTAAATGTAAGCGCAAATAGCTCGTTCGGCAAGCTTATAAGCTCTGCCTAATTTGCGTTTGCTTTTGACGGTTTGACGCGAAGCGCAGAGATGGCTGGTATGACAGGATAGGTTCTGTTGCCGGAAATGAGCTAGTGGGTCGCATGGCCATTCGCTTTTTTCCTAATTATATAGCTTATTTGAGCGAAGTCTACGTTACAAGTTGTGTCAGTATGATTCTAACCGGGCAATCTTTTGAATGAACCAAACTTGTTGTGTCTTCATGGCCCCTTTAAGCGTTATGTTCTTCCAGGATCCATGATGAATTGAAGGAAAACGTTTTGCTGCCGAAAAACATATTGCCCTTTAAGGCCCCGCGAATGTTGGCGTCGAACCTACCGCTCGTCCGTAGCTCCTCGAAAAGCTGTACTGTGGTGACTTATCGACACGGGGGATGGTCACGCATGCGCGCCGCCAGTCGCGCCGTGGAGAGGCGGAGCGAGAGGTAGTGAGAAGGGGAGTATTTTCCTAGGGCCGCTACGGTTAGGAGCGCAATAGTCGAATCAAAACTAACAAAAAGTAACGTCAGCCTGGCTATACCCCCGACCCCAGCATGCACGAGTAGCGCCATCGAGCGGCAGCCAGGAAAGACGTTGAGCAGGCGAGGTGATTTAAGACTGTTATGTCACTGTAGACTTTCGCTTGTACCATGGGGATACACAAGACAATGTAGACGCTCTCACCTTCTTTTCCGCCCTTCTTGTCCCTGATTATACCTTGAGTTCTCCCTTCCAAATAAATAATTATTATAATAATAATAAACACATCCGGTGCAAGTTGCGCGGTAGAGGCAGTGGAGGCACACCTGTCTTTCCCGTTTTCGATTTTTTTTCGACCTTATTTTAAAGGAAGCTACGCGCAAGAGTGGTCCAGTCGTTTTTTCGGTCAGTTGATCTATTGATTTGAAGCAACTTGTATTTTCACTTTAGCGTCCTTTTAATAACGAAGTCTGCGCGTCCAATTCTCATCTCGGTTGTCTTCAAGATAAAAAGTGAAGGGTTATACAAAAATATTGCTAATGAAGGCAATACACAAAACACACGTACACAAAATATCTTTTAATTATGCGAGAAGTGCGTGGATGGTAATTTTTAAGTTGTTCACCTGTGATATTGGCTTACAGTGCCATGTGACCGAAATTGTGCCAGTAGGGCTTGGCGTAATGGCTCTTGTGAACGACGTACCCGGGGTTCAGAGATTGCACACTCTGGCATCCTGCAAAATAAAGTAAAATAGTAGTATGCGTGATGCATTGCAGAGGTTTTTCTAATGTTGTAAATGCGAGCCTTGGAAAGGTTTTCCTAATGTTGTGAATTCGAGCTTGTTCGTTAATGATGCAGAGCGAGTAGGCCGACCTGAAAGACTCAATGAGACATCGGGGCTCAGTTCAAGCAATCGACTACGCGGTCTATTGATAGTGACTGCACACTGAAGGCTCCAGTATAGTTGCGAATTTCAATGTGCGTCATTTGTTTATTATCGAAAATTCAATTTCAATTGCCTATCCTTTCTCCAGTATAATCCTAGCGATGCAGTAGTCGCGTAAGCGAGCTCTTCTCAGCTTTCTCTTCTAAGCCTCAGCTTTCAATACTCCAGATGACATGCCACTCATGTTTTCTTCGATGCTTTTGACATCATCCAGTTGCCAAATGCACTCAATATAGAAGCTTTTTTTTACGTAGTCTAACACGGATATATCAAAGTCCAAGGGGATCGCGAAGTTCGATATATCGTTAATTCGAAATAATAAAATATATCTATCTGAAGCTTATCTAAAAACCACGCACATCGCTGAGAGCTTTTCATATTCGCGACAAGGGTTAGCTTGCCGATTTCTTCCTTACAGCACGGAAAATTCGAATTACAACGCGACGACCACCGTACTTTATTTAACACGAGAAAAAGTCTATGAGATTCGCTTGCTTCTTCTTCTGCGTCATAAAGGTTACCATACCGTCTTCAAGATTATTAATGCCGTCCAAATAAGAAAATCGGTGTTGTACACTTTGCCACAAATGTGCCAATTCTGAACACTGACGCAAGCTCGGCTGCAGTAGGCGGCTGGGAATGCTGTCAGGGCCCCTTGTAGTGTTCGCTTTCTCGGCATGGGTATGTCCGCCAAAACATGTCCCATCTTCTCACCCTGACCAACTCGGTGCCGTTGGGGCTTCGGAACGCGGGGTAAAGGGACAGCTCTCTAAGTTCGTTTTCTCGGGAAATCGGTTGTCTTGCAAAATGCGCATCTTCGTCTGGCCCTAAAAAAAACCGTTTGCCGACAAGAAAACATTCGGGACGGGGCCCGCGTGGCTTTATGGTGACCAGCTCTCGTAAAAATGCAAATAAAGGAAAATTTTTCCGGCCTGTTGTTTTTAAATGAGAACACCTTTTCTTTTCTAGGGCCCGCTCAACTAAACCGCTATGCTATACGACAAGTCCAGAACAGCCGGGACGTGGCCGCGCTGTCTTCGCCTTTACGTTAGGTTTGATGCGCAGTATCGCGGTCAAAAATGCTGGAAGAAATAAGTACATTCATTTCACTGGCCTGTTCGTTTATTACTGTCCTGATCGTTCCTTCATTGCCTATCGCACCCAATTACTCTCCGCGTTCTCGCTGCCATGCGGCAGCTCCCCGTCTAGCGTGCGAGCAGGTGTTGAATGCCGTCGAATCAATGCGGCGACGCCAAATTCTCACCGAGCGCGGCAGCCCCCGCGAGAAGTCATCATCATCATCGCATCCATCACATCAGGAGAAGAGCACTTGCAGGGGACTTGCGTCACAGCGTTCACTACATCGAATGGGGCCGTGATCGGGAGTTCGGATACACGCTTATAGACGGTGCTACACTTTTGCATGGGATTTCAAAGTGATGTTCATACTGTTCGATATAGACAATAAGTCGACATATCCGTGTTTAATATAACCTTGTTCGACTGTATACGTTTAAATTACTCTAATCGTGGTTCCGCTGGCGGCGTTCTGATATGAACAGCATCGGGACTGACATCGAAGGTTACGTTAACTGCCGAAAAAGGGACGTAACTACCAATAGGGCACTATTGCGGGGAAAGTGCTCGGAATTCCCTAGCCAGTGGCGTGGAAGCTTGGACACAAGCCTCCTAGCAAGGCCCGAAAATGGAGCGCTACCTGAGACTGTCAAGTTTCCCGCGGACCACGCCTCGGTTAAACACAGAGGGACACGGATTGGCCAACTGGACGTGGTGTAAGTCACAAATTACTCTTATGTGCATATTTAGGTATCGGCTAAACATCCGACGAGGGGCTTTTAGAAGGGACCCTGCAACACTTTCGATGAAGCTCTTCACTCTTCCTCCTTCGCGTCTGGAACCACTCTGCGAAAGCTATACTTATCGCCATCGAACGGAGCGGCACCGCGTGAATTTGCTCGTCGCCACCTGATAGCGTCCTTCCATTTCTCGCTGCTTGTTTCTGTGGACTTTGTAAGTTGCTACCAGAAAAATGGTCATTGCTGCAAAACTGAAGGAAAACCGGCCAACAGCCCCTATATGCCTTAGTGACTAATTCGGAGCCGTCGAAGAGAGTCAAGACCGGGGAAAAGGCAGAACATCTTTTGAGCGAGTTTACAAGTTATGTGGTGGGCATAGAGCAGTAATTTTTGGCTGAGGTACCTTGCGACCCCCTAATCTATGTACTCGGTGTGTTGGGCGACTACGTTCTTCAAGCATTTAGGATTTGAAAAAAAAAAGTCGAGAAAAGTACTGCAGGGTCCTTTTGAGAAGACTAGCACCCCTCATCTTGCCCACTTTGTCCGATTGGCGTACTGCAAAGTGCAAACAGCCGAAGTTAGGCAATAAGGTCGATTACGGTGTAGCCCATACAACCGCTTTGTGCTTGCCGTTGATGAATTGCACCTGCGATTCCGAGAGTGTGGACATCACTGAGTCTTGTAGTGAGTTACTGCACTCATCGGTTAGACTGGGCGTGAGGTCCCTTACTCGGAAGAAGGTGGTCATACCACCTGTGGTTCTGCGGTCTTTCAACATACCACCAGTGGTACTGTGGTTCTTTTAACAGCTGAGGTGTTGTAAGTCGAGCCTTTTCGTCCGTCTGCTGAAGGTCGTGCGTGACGCAGGTGTTAGAGCAGGTTCCCATATCCGCTGTCGGCCTGGTAGAAACCGGTTCCCAGACCCACCGATGGAGGGCGCAGTGGTCCTTCCTCAACAAGAGGAGGAGGGGATCGAGCCTCTCGCCGTTGACGTTCAGCTGCCGATTCCTTTGCGTAAACCGTAGTAATTTGCGCGGTGACGGCGCTGGCGTTCCGGGTGAGCCTTCATTGTCGTTCAAGAGGACAGAAAATACCCAGAGCTACGCTGTTTTGGCAGGTTTCACACTGGGTGGACTGGTTTATTTTTCTAGGCGACCGGGTACAAAAATCATTAACTGCGCCCATTCAAAAAAAGTGTTATGGCTAATCTCTGGACGCAACGAATAGTCATATGGTGGTGGCGAAAGCTGACCGTATTGTCATGTACGTTGTCCAAATCCATACACAGTGGTAATGCCGTTTCGAGGGCATTTCGGTCAAGCTGAGATCACCTTGAGCAGAATGAAGTCCATCCGTGCAAACTTTACAGATCCTTTCACACTCTAAAAGTGACACCACCTAAATTACTACGTTCAAGACGCAATAGTTCGTTTTGTAGCGTAATTCAGAATTACTACACATTTTCACCACCATGGGAAAAGTATGGGAAAAGAGTGTTCAGAAAATTTACGTTAAGTCTGAGCAAAGGAAAGGCAGCAAAGGAGTGGGATTAATGCGCGGCACTGCCAACTTACCCAACAGCTTCAGAGTGCGCTCGAGCTCAGTCCTCAGAATGTCCAGGACTTTGTCAACGCCTTTCTTCCCCTGCGGAAGAAACATATGTGGAACGACAGGAAGCCGTGACCATTATAACGTACCTTCTGCAGCATGTGTAATAGTTTACAACCAGTACTGACTCAAGGTTCGTATTATTCAGTTTCTATTTTTATTTGTTTCATTAAAATACCTTACAGGCCCTGGCAGGGCATTAAGTAAGGGGGGTTACACGTGAAAAGGTGCAAAATTAACAATATTTGTAAGACGCAAAAGGGAACACCATCCTAGAAAATGGCCGCGAATATCTGAAAAGAGTAATTGCAAATAGAACAAGTGCTACATTTTGATCAATTAAAGAACAATATGCTACAGATTCAACATAGATTGCAGGCAATAGCAAACAGACACTCCAAACGCCAAAACGCGCATTACACAACATTCACTGTAAAACAGTAATAACAGATTAGTACAATATTACGAAAAAAGTGAGCAGGAAGAAGGTCACTAAATGTGTCGTGCTTGGTTTCGCCGACAATGCTATCAGGAAGGTTGTTCCAAAGACTGGTGGCCTGGGGGAGTGCGGATAAGTTAAATGCGTCTGTATTGCCACACTGGGGGGGCAATGTTCATTATTTACCCTTCGTGACATGCTAGTCGGAACTTTAAGATTTAGTTATGAGCGTGGTGCATTGTAAACGTATTTGTGAAAACGGCATAAAATAGCAATATTGCGTGAGAGACCTAACAGGTGAAGTGAAAGATTAAACTTAATCTCTCTTACACTTGAGGGGTACTTGTAATTGCGTGCAATAAACATTGCAGCTCTATTCTCGAATTATTCAACCTTGTTAATCAAGTATTTCCGGTATGTGGACCAGACGGGTGACTCAAATTCACGCTGTGGTCGAATGTATGTTATGTAAGCAAGTATACGAATGTTAGAAAGAACGTCGCGCAAATGGCGGGAAAAACTATGTTCATTGTTTACCCTACGTGACATACTAGTCGGAACTTTAGGATTTATTAATGAGCTTGGTGCATTGTAAACATATTTGTGAAAAAGGCATAAAATAGCAATGTTACGTCACATATGTAACGGTTGAAGTGAAAGATTAAGCTTAATCTCTCCTACACTGGAGGGGTACTTGTAATTGCGTGTAATAAACATTGCAGCTCTATTCTCGATTGATCCAATCTTGTTAATCAAGTATTGACGGTACGTGGACCAGATGGGTTACTCAAATTCACGCTATGTTCGAGCGTATGTTATGTAAGCTAGTTTACGAATGTTAGAAAGAGCGTTACACAGATTTCGATGCATGAAACGTAATGACCTGGAAGTCTTGGCGCAGAGGATGTCGGTATCGTTAGTTCATGAAAGGCGCTCTCTGGGTGTAATGCCTAAGTATTCGCAGGAGGAAGAGCGATCCAGTTGGGCGCAATTTACGTGATAGTCGCAAATTAATTTGTCACGCTTACTGGTAAAGAAGACCACATTGCACGTCGATATATTCATTGACAGTAATCATGTGTACACCAATTAGAAATTATGTTCAGGTCATTTGAAGGGAGAGGCATTTTCTCTACTGTAAATTGAATAGTAAATAGTGCAGTCATCGGCAAAGATTTGTCATGCAGATGATATGTTATCGAGAAATTCATTCATCTGTATTAAAAAGAATAAGGGACCCAGAACGCTACCCTGCGGTACAAGGGACGTAACGTTCCCGCAGGTAAAGGAACATGTGGGAGAAATTAAAAAATGAACTGCTGTAAACTGTCGTCAAATTGAAAGGAAGGTACGAAGGCATGAAAAGGTTACTGAATCTAATCAAAGAGCAGACAGTATAGAAATTAAGCGGCAATGCGCTGCATGGTCCGATGCTTACGAAAAACCCAAAAATAGACAGTCAATTTGCTGGTTATTGTCCATAATATTATCCACGTCAGTCGTAAATTCCTATAATTCAGCCTCACATGATAGCCCTTTCGTGAATTCATGTTGGTTAGAACATGGAATGGAATGGATGACTATTATAGGAGGAGGCCAATAGGCCCTGCTGGGGAACATGGGAAAAAAGGGTAGGTGAAGATGGTTCATATAAAGTCTTCACTGCACTGTGAGAGTTCTCTTAGGTATGCACAGTTGAAGTCGAAACACAATAGAGAGGTTTAGCACTCCGTCCTTTACGTCGTGTACATTGTTACCGGGTTTACCGGGACCCGTCTGGGCACTTGGGCATTCGTCGCGGTAGAGGTATTAGTTCCGCGGGCCTGCCTTCGCCATGTCGCGCCTCCTCGCCCTTCCTCCTCGCCCTTCCGCGCGCGCAGGCGCAGACGGGTCTCGGTCAACCCGGTAACAACGTACACGACGGACCGGACGGACTGCTAAATCTCTCTAATAACTACGTACAACACGGAACATACGGAGCGCTAAAACTCCCTATTGTTTATTCGCATAGTTGCGGTTCTAGTAACCGTTGAAATATGCATCGAAGAGGACGTGGTCTTCTTCGCGCCGATTGGGGGACGCAAAGTCATCCTCAGTATAGTAGACTTCCACCAGCTCTTCGCCATCGACTCAAGGAAGTGGTGGCGGGATTTGCAAGTTGACTCGGGAAAGATTGGTACACTCGTAGCCCATGTCTACAATTATCCATAATGACTTCTAGAGAATGCGGAGGCCCCGGGGAACGCTCCCAAGCAGTGTGTCTTTTCACCTTTAGAATTAGCTCTGGAGTTGTCTTTACGTGCGCTGCTGCGCTTGAAGAGAGCACTTGAGTTTTTTTTTTTTTTTGCTGTTGTAAAGCCACAGCGCGAGCCGGGGACTCGGCGGTGGCCGCGAGGCACGCGCCCACGAGCACTGGCCATTTTCTCACTCTTCGTGATCCTGCCAGTTTTTTTTTTTTTTTTTTTGCTAAAGTCAACTACGCGTGCCGGCGACGCTTGGCGGCCGCCGCGAGGTTACGCGCTCACGAGGTCGGCAGTCTCTTAGTATTTTTTTCCTGCAACGGCGAACTTACGGCCAGTAACAACAGCTTCGCTGTTAAAAATTCTACCCCGATTTTTGCTAAGTTGTATCAGTTGATGAGACAACTGAAAGGCAAGTGTGACTTACGTCGTACGAGAGTCCCCACGCCCCGGGTCGGCCGCAGAACACAGCTCGGGCACCGAAGCTAAGCGCTTTGGCCACGTCGGATCCACTGCGAACTCCGCTGTCGAGGTATACCTCCAAGCGGTGACCTACTGCGCTCACGATTTCCGGCAGAACTTCGATCTGGAAAACAATGGACCCGCAAAGCAAAATGTTAATAGGTACTAACCGAGATTGAGTTTAAAGACAATCCGTGCAGTTGTAGAAGATTTGTGATACATGAGTACAAGCGACAAATTTAGTTGTTCCCAATTTATGTTACGTTACGGAAATCGCGGCTACTTCCACCAACAAAACTGCAAGCACAACGCACATAGTAGTGTGTGCCGTGCTTCAAGACTGAATAAAAAATGGCAGCATATCCACTCCTTGGATGATGGTGAGGGTGCGGAGTACGGGGATTCGAAATGACATTCAAGTTGCGCCCCGAGTAACATCCGATGTTCACCCCGACCGTCATTCGATTTGAGCCCTGAGTTGCACCTTGATTATTTCCTAAATGAAACTGCCACTCATGCCTTGAATCGAATTTCGCTTGAGTTTCGCTTGATGGTGGTGTGCGCACGGATGGACGCGGACGGACATCGGGAGGTCCTAAGGTACTCCGCACCATTACAGGCGAGGGAGTAAGCCGGTTGACTCTCGAGTTGCTAACTCACGGTCGTAGCCCAATGGGTAAGACGGCTGACACTAACTCCGTCTGCTCTACCAGACACACGCTCGAATCGGGCCTGTGCCTGTGTGATTTTTTACGAATTTAAATGGTATGCGCACGGACGCGCACAGATATTGTGCGGTCCTAAGATACTCCGCACCTAAAAGAAAGGACGTGTGCGGTCAAGGGTTATTCTCGGACAAGCACCTACCGTGGCTGGTGTTCCGTCAAGCTGACGGCCTCCGTGATTGGACACCAAGACAGCGGCCGCGCCATGGTTTGCCGCTTGAACTGCTGCCTCGGCTGCGCCCACACGCAGAAACAATGAATATAACTTGCACACCTAAAATACGTGCGATGCAGCGTACATTGCAAAGTTCCCAGTGATGGCGTTCGTAACGCGACGCCGTCACAGAGAACCTGTAGAACACATTAGAATGAATAAACAGACAAGATACGTGTAATAAAGCCTCACTTGGGAAGATACGCTAATGGCACCCGCAAAGACACACTGAAGTCGCCTTGGCTAGGTTACGGATAGGGCCCACATATCGAACCTACTCCCACCCGCTCACTGGATCTCCAAGACCTTTGTGTAGCAGGTGTGGAGACGGCCCATCCGTGATCCACATACTCGTACAATGCAAGGCACTAGAAACAACACGACAGAAATACTTTGCAGAACTATACAGACAACACATTCCACTACACCCATCGTACTTTTTAGGGGACGACCCCATTTTACCCACAAGCGTACTCTTAAGTTCGTAAGCGATGTCAAGTTTTTACACCTCATTACTTACCATGCATGTTGACACCCTGGACCTTTACACCAGTCATCTTCATTGCGTTTTACGCCATTTCACGTATACTTTCTTAAATTCCGTATATTTAGTATCACTTCGTCCTCGTAAAACCGCTTTTCCTTGGCGCTCTTTGGCCTTAGTCGGGACTGCGCCACAAAAAATAATCCTAATCATCCTCATCATCATCCTCACCATCATCATCATCACCACCACCACCGTAACGCGAAAACAGCTAAATGAAACAGAAAATGTGTCCAGTGGCTGGAATAGAACCTGCAGGTCCCTCGTGTTCTGAAGTCGGCGTTTGTCCAAATGATCCATTCCGACATGATCCACGCGGTTTGGAAAGCGTACACGACAACGAAATAATCCGTCACATGAAAGCACCGCGTTCAACCATCATCGTCGTTTGACTGAGGGGTGCATGATTGTTTTGTGCTATAGATTTTTTAAATACATCCTTTCCAACCAGTACATAATAAACCCGTGAAGTCTCAGGGGTACTGCAACTCTTTTTTTGAAGACAGCCATTGACTTTTATGAAAACTTCCTTTATCACTGATTACGAGCTCCCGTATTCATTCCCATTAAGGGGACATGAAGGACACTGTTAAATTCGAGGAATCTAGCCTTTGGTGTCTGAGTCAGCTTCATTCGAAACACGACAAACGGTTTCAACAGCGAAGCTGTTTAGCAAATTGTAATTTTTTTGTGCGCGCAGTTATAAATACCAAGAAATTGCCGAGCGCGCGCAAGTGAGCGCGAGACTCGCGGCGACTACCCGGCAGTTAACAAAACCAATAAAATGCCAAACACTCGTGCGTGCGTGCCTCGCTGCGACCGCCCCGCGTCCCAGGCGCACGTTTGTCGAGCCAAGCATGCCCACTTAGGGAGATTGGTCAAGATTGGCAAAAAAAGAGAAAAACTCTGCAGCGTTCACCGTAATCGCGGCAACGCTTGCTCGGAACAAGAGACCCGTCATAGCGTACGCTTCTCCAAGGTAATGTCCCATCACTTCCAATAAAAATGAAACAAGCTCACACTTGTACCAATAATGATGGGGTAAAAGTCGCTACGGCAGCGAAGGAGCAAATCGCGTATATGCGTTTCCTAGTGAATACAGCCAGCCCTCACCTGAGCTTGCTTGTGGGGTTTATATCACAGCATAAACGTAACTAAAGAATGCAAAACCACCCGAACTGAAATAAATACCAGCCGAAACGGACCTGCAATAGTTGAAAACCACGGCGTAGAAAAATATTCAACAGAAAAATAGCGGAAAGCGACCTAAAAGGGGAAAACCCGCAAAAGCGTACAAGAAGCAGTAGCTGAAACTGACCAAAAGGCAACGAAAATACCCAAAATCCCATTTATAATGCATAAAGATGTCATAACTAGATTATATGCGTGATAACAAATGCTAGTATTGAAATATGACAACCCCTTGAAAATGAACAAAAAAACCGGTAACAGGATTTGAACCCGGGTTAGGATGTTTGCTTCGGAGGATCGGAGCTACTACACTACGAGACCAAGCGGTACTGAGCGATTAAACGGAGGGACACATGCAGGTGGACATAGCTTCAAACATGACCCTAGATGGCACCATCCGTCGCTTGGCTGTGCTGACTAGGAAACGCCTGTACGCGTCCTGGACTGTCCGCGGGGAAACCGAGGACTGCGTTCGGACTGGAAGCCCCATTGGAAAACATGCGGAAATTGAGCGCCCGATTGCGCCTAGGGCAGTCCGCGGACGATGCGGGACTGATAATCGGGGAGGCCCACCATTAACAATCATCAATCATCATCATCAGCCTTTTCACGGCGTATTTTTATATTTCGTATCGCAAAAATCAAGCAGCGTTGTATTTTTAATTAAAAGAACAATGCAAATATCACCCATGTATTGATGTACCGTTAAACCTGGATATAGCGAAATTGACAAAAATTCTCAATTTTTCGTTACATCCAGGTTTTCGTTACATGCAGCTTTCGAGTTAAGGCTCGCGTGATTGAAGGAGAAACGAAAGCAAATAGTAGACATCAGTGATGGTGAACTACCCGCTCAAGGATTTTTTTGAAGGTGAGAAACTGCGCGGTTAGCGCGTGCTGCTTTCCAACGAGTTTAGGCTCCACTAGGACCTCCAAAGAAGGGAGGTCACTGACCCCCGTATTCATAAACACAACTTAAGCATCCCGTTTCACACTTTTCTGTGCCTTAACCCGTTTCAAGGACCAAATTGATGCTGAAAGGGCGCCTTTTCGCGAACTTGGTCCTCTTTCCCACACTCAAGATTGCTGAAAGTGTGCTAGCTGGGGTACTGTACCGGGCAGCGACGTTGTTCTTTCTCGCCTGCGGAGACGGCTTTTAAAATTGCGAGCTTGTCTTGAAAAGACAGGACGTTTTCGTTTTGTGGCAACACAACTCATCACCCACGAACCGACACCAGAGGTAGCAGTTGAGACGCGCGACTACACGCCGACAGGCAGGCCTAACACTTAACCGACACCGCATTCACACGTGGAAACGCTCGGCAGTTTGCGGTTCGGGTGAAGTTTGCTAAATAAGTGCATTAATCCCGCCAATTTTTTCAAAAAAGCACAAAAACAATGGCTCATGAGCGTAGCGAATTCGTTACGTCCAGGTTAACCGTCGCGACGCCTTCGTTACATAGAGGCCGCGAACACATGGTTTTCAATGGGGTTGGCAATGGGGAATTGAAAAACTTCGTTAAATCCAGGAATTCGTTACATAGGGTTCGTTACATCCAGGTTTACCTGTATTGCCTAAAATATGCTTAATGTTTACTTTTTACTCAAAAAAGTTGACAAGTATAAACGTCGACACCAGATTACGTAGTTTAGATAAGCTTTGCCTATTTAAGCGTCTCGTTCAAGCATTTCTTTAACTACCCGCCGCGGTGGCTCAGGGGCTAAGGCGTTGCGCTGCTGAGCACGAGGTCCCGGGTTCGATTCCCGGCCGCGGCGGCCGCTTTTCTGATGGAGGCGAAAGCAAAAACGCCCGTGTGTACGAGATTTCGGCGCACGTAAAGATCCCAGGTGGTCAAAATTAATCCGGAGCCCTCCACTACGGCGCGCCTCATCGCCTGCGCTGCGTCGGCGCGTTAAACCCTACAATCAATCAAATCAATTTCTTTAACTTTATGGATGTGTGCTTGGCTTATTGCTTTCCTTCTTGCTAGATTATGCCCTGTCCACATCGCTGCGATAGCGTTACCACGTTTAGTACTATGAAACCCTCGACCAAGAACGGGTGGAGTGTTAAAAGACGTCCTTTAATGCGTAGAATTCTTTACCGTGTACCCCCCCCCCGCAAGGTCCGTGTAACCACTCGGATTCCCAGAAAAACGCAGATTTCGCGGACGTTTCACCTTGAATATTTATAATAGCGTTAATGGAGATAATTGCTCGAAGAGAATTGAGAAAATCCAAAACATAAGAAAGATATAAAAAATTTCCATGGTGGTCAACCGTGTAACGCCCTGCATTTCAACAATAATGCATATTTCGCGGAAGTTCCACCTTCAATCGTTAGAATACGGAAATGTAGATAACTGGCCGAACAGAATTTTTAAAAACAAGCAATATGAAAAATATAAAAATAGCCGAAATGGCGAATCGCGGAACGCCCTGTATTCACAAAAATGCAGATTTCAGAAAATTTCCACTTTTATTTGTGGTAATAGCGTAAATGGAGATGATTGGTCGAAAAAAAAATTGAAGAATCCAAATAACAAAATATAAAAATTAGCGATACTGGCGAACTGTATAACGCGTTGCATTTGAAGAATGATGCAGATTCACGTACGTTCCACTTTTAATTGTTATAATAAAAGCGGAAATGAAGATAATTCGGTCGAACAGAACTTTAAAAAGCAGAAATTAAAGGAATACAAAATGGCGATAATGGCGAACCGTAGAACGCTCCGCATGTCCACAAAATGCAGATTTGCCGGATGTAACACCTATTATCGTTATAGTAGCGTATATTAGAGATAATTGGTCGAACAGAATTTAGAAAAGCAAAAACATTTGGCTGTAAAGAGTTTACTCTCTCGACAAGCGGCATAGGAATATGCTACGCATTAGTGGACAATTCCCTGAATTTCTGCTGATTTTTTGTGGCTGGATTGGATTTGAGCGGATTACCAAAGTCAAGCTCTTACAAATCTTACTGTTTTTTAAGTGCAGAGCACTTCATGGGCTCGCCTTGTTGTCGTAGCTCACTAACGGTCGATGCGACTTCCGGATTCAGGCGAGGCAGCGAGATAACGGACCCAAGTAGAGCCTTCTGTACCGTCATCAGGGAGTCACGCTGAGGCTTCTAAAACCACGTGGTTTAAATAGTCATAACCGTTCTAACCTCGTGAACCGCTTGCGCTTGTCATACATCTCCCAGTTGTTTAGCGCAAAGAAAACTGCAACTACATCTCAGGCAATATCTGTTCATAGAACCAGCAGCACTCGCGTTCATTTAGTTGGGAACGCTCGTTGTGCTGGTTTTTGCGATAGTAAGCGAAAAAAGTGGCCGCGCAAGAAACAAATGGCGCGTTCGAAATGCCGGAAAATAGCTCCAGCATACGAAATTAAAGCAAGAACAAAAAGAGCAGAACTCCCGCTGGCGAAGTCTCAGGCAGGTGGTGCGCGAGAACTGCGAAGGCAGGAAATTTGAATTGCATGGGGTGGTAGCAGTGAGCAGATAACGGCGCTGCAGTCCCTTATGGCGAATCAGTGCTCTGCACTTCCGATAGCTTCGACATTGAGTGGAATGTCTTTAATGTTTTCTCTCACGGCCCCTTTATGCAGCACACCTTGTTGATAAAACCACTTTCTTTCAATACCACTGCGGGTGCGGAGAAACTCACCTGTGAGTATTCCCTTGACAATGACTGGCAGTCCGGAGACCTGTCGAAGCCAGGTGACGTCTTTCCAGGACACAGACGGCGAAATGAATTCGTTCACTTTCGATTCGGCGGCCGTCAAATTGAGGGCACCTGGTGCGCCTATCAGGTTGGCGAATCTGCAATACACCGCATTGTAAGTGACTGCACTGCACTAGGTATAAATAGGATTGTTCGTTTTCGGGTAAAACCCGACTTTACACTATTTTTACGCCCCGAACATGTTTCGGGAGATTCGGGTTAAACCCGGTTTCTCTCCGAACGGACTTTTTCAAAGTAGCAATCTCCACAATCGTGCTCTGACGTTCCGCCGTTCTCAAGCGGTACTTGCTGGAAGCAAGCGCACAAACACACCTTCCGAACTCATTGAGTATTGGAATCGACTCTACCACCCGCAACATCAGGCTGGCAAATGCTACCCTGACATTGTTTGCCATAGGTAATGGAAGCTGTGTTGTCGAGAGAGCCTTCTCCCAGTTGAGATACGTTCAGCGATCAGACAGGCCTCTATGAAGACAGAGAAGTTGCGCAAGCATATCACTATAATGTATGCAAACAAGGATGAGAGAACAATCGATGACCAGCTTTTCGTGAATAAAATATTTCATTAGCTGGAAGTGATCAATGCTATTTGCTGTCAATATTTTTTTATTTCCAAACAAATCCCAAATTTCGGAGAACATTTTAAAGAGAACGCCGAAGTCGCCCCGATTTCCAGCTTGAAATAAACACCAATTTTAAACGCGTTAGACTTAAAAATCTCGTGATACCGTCTAACGTAAACTGAGTGGATTAACATAAAATTACTACATGTACCCGAAAAAACCCGAATTTCGGAATGGTTTCCCAAAAACACCCAAAAATAGCACCGGGTTTTCCCCCCCCCCGCGATCTTAAAAAACATAAAACCCGAAAACCAACAACCTTAGGTATAAATACAGACAAAAAGTATTAAAGACGGTAGTCTTTCTTGGGATACACAAACGCGAAACTGGTGGTCTATTTGCATGTTTGCCTTTCTGTCCATCAATTCACCCGCCGGGCCCAATTTCAAGGGACACAGTACCGATTTTTGTCGAGTATCTTTTTTTTTTCCCCAAAGAAAAGGCATCGCTTAAAACACCTTAACCCGAAACGGTTTTCATGATGGAGTATTAGAACTTTTGTAATCGGAATTTTTAGATCTTCCAGCCGCACGTGACCCGCGAAAAGGAATGCTAGCAACCGTGAGAGCGAGCCGTGCGGAAACGTACTTTTAACTGCAGGTGAGGTAAACAGATAAATTTTAAAAACTTGTCCCTGGGTAAAACAACAATATTGTGCAAAATTTCCTATTTCTTCATGCTGTTTTTGAATCACGCGTTGAAATCAGCGGAGTTGCTTGGACACGTAACGTAGTGCCACGTTTAGACACTACGTGTCGCCACCTTTCAGACTTCAAAACTTCTAGTGCAAAATTAAAATTATTTCCGTCTGTTTATTTAGAAATTCCTTGCGGTTAACCTGGTTTTTGATACGGTGGCTTTCAATCAAGCTAAACGGCATGCACTGCACCCAAGAATCGGTTGTCTGTCCCTTTAAGAAATTGTTGAGCGAGACGTTTACACCGGAAAGACATTTTTAATCCAGTAAATCTAGAAATGTGCTCTTATTAAAAGACATAGTTGACCTAAAAGATAATATTAGGCCTATTTAAGAAAAAAAACATCATCAATACATATCTGGCGTTCGCAGATTTCTTTTAAATAATAATAGATGCATTCTCAATTTTGCTAAGCAAATTATAGAAAACGCATCAAAAACAATGTTTCACCCCCAAAGTAGACACCAGTATGACGCCCGAGCTTCGTGCTCGTGGCTCGCGCGTCAGGCACCAACAATACCAAGAGATGGCGTAGCAGTGCGAACGCGGCAACATTTGAATCCGCAGGCCTCTAATGGATGGGCCGGTACACAAGGTGAACAGAATGAAAGGTGGGCGGATAGTGGGATGTGGCAGTGGCCGCAGAAGACTATCGTCTTTCGACGACATTTGCAGCGACGCGAGTAGATGCGCGGCCACTTTTTAATACTGCCGTTAGCCACGTGTGCCCCAGAAATACTGCTGTTGCCTACCGCTACAATCTGCGAAAAATACGCAACCTGTTGTCTGTACTGACAAGCTAATATCAAGGGGCGCAACATTCTTCAGCAGCAGTCGGACCGAAATTTTGTTCAAACTCTCTACGTCATCCCATTACTGAGCAGTAATGATGTTTTACCAGAGATTCCCCTCTATAGCGTTGTTAGAATTCTGAAAGTAGTATTGAGTTTAGTAAATATGCCAAATTGTCGAGAAACCTAGAAATACCTACGTGGCGTCTGCGTTGCACTGAAGCCCTAAGCAGTTTTCGTTCGTAGAAGCTTTATGATTGTATAAATGTTGGGCCGCGGGATCTCCAGAGCATTCAAGATTCATAGGCATTGCGGCTTGCGTCTATACGAGCCCCATCCCTTTTATGATATTAGTTTTTATGTTTTTTTTAGATGCAGAGCATCTGATTCACTCGCCTTGTCCCTCCGGCGTCGCGTCGTCGTCGTCGTCGTCGTTTGGCGTTGTCCACCCCTCCCCCATTCTCCTCGCCGCGCCAGCTGCGCTCTCCGCCGCTCACCCCCTCTCCTCTCCGATAGCGAACACTCTCTCGCGAGGGGCATTGGATTGGATGATTATGGTTGGTTGGCTTGGATTGGTTGGATTGGGTTGGCTTGGCTTGGCTTGGATTGGATTTGGATTGGATTGGAATAAAGTGAATTGTGTTGGATTGTGTTGCGTCATAGCCACGGCACGTTGCGTCATAGCCGCGGCAGACGCGCTGGGGCCGGCGCATGTGCAGTACTCTCTCTTCCGCGGTTTCCTCTCCTTCGGGGGCGCTGCGCATATAACCGGTGTGCCGTCCTCCGGCGAAGCAACATCCACGCTTGGCTCAAAAATTCCCCGCATTTCCCCGAGGGGAAGAATGTGAAAGTGCGAATGCACGAGTTGAATTTGCGCGGTTCGGTAATGTTCGCGAAAGAGAGATCACACACACACACAACTACAAAGAAAGAAAGATGAATTTATTCACAGACACCTATTTGTGTTGTCGTTTACTTGATTGCTAGAGCGGATCTCAGCTTTGAAATTTCGTGTCAGTACCCCTTTTAAACAGGTGCATTAGCCCTTCTCACGCCCGATTTTTGGCCAATCCCCCACGTGGGTATGTGCCATGTCAGCGGCCAGGCAGCGCGCGCCCATCTCCCCACGTTTGCCGGGACCCTGTGGGCATGCGGTGGGGACGCAGGTTCAGGGTCGCTTAAGAAGTGCATTCGCACTTAAAAACCTAGAGTCCACGCCGCTTTACAAGTACGCCAACGTCGTCATCGACTGGGACCGGCTTACGCAGTCCCCTCAACGTTATGCGCGCTAAAAACGCGGTTCCCTTCGCCGCTCCGCCTATGCGTCGCATCTACACAGGGGGTTTCCCCCGAGGGGAGGTGGGAGTTTTTTTCAATTCGAGCTCACTTAGTTTTAGACATGCTGGTGGGTTTCACGCCTTCACCTTCATGCCCTTAAAATCATACAGGCATATAGCTGCGTTCCCTTTTGCTTGTGCGCTGCTCCCTTGCTCGCCAAGCAAAGAGGACATGCTGTCAGTGCGCATGTTCGTGCGGGAATGTAATAAAATCCGTCCTCATTTTCGGCCACCTCCACAAGACCCAAATTTGGTTTGTTGCTTGAAAGCGTAGCCTAATAAAGCGTTTAGAAAGCGTGTAAAGCTCTATTCTGCCCTTTACCTTCTTCCGCAATTTACTTCTGCAGTTTCCACAAAAAAAACTTTGTTTCAACGGAACAACTTTCAGCCATCCAACTAATCGAGGACGCATATAAAGCTCAGAGCTCTTAGCTAACGTCTAGGATCAGCAGCTTCTCCCGATAAAGATATTCTTATCTATTTGTCGTGTAGGAATCTCATTTTCCAATATTTATCGCAAAACTTTTGCTGAAGCCATCTCCTACGAATTTGGGCGTCTCCTAATTCAGCAATCACGATGCTTCTCAATAATGAAACACCAAGAATAACGAACCGGTTCTTGCCTCATCGATAAGTCTTCTATGTGCAAACAAACACGTTACAAACTGCAGTGCACAAACCGTAATTGTTTCTCTACTGTTAGCGTGCTTCCAAAGCCAGGTCAATAATTCAAGTGCACGTTTAAGTGCAGCTGCAAGTTTCAGGGGGCATACTGATCCCCGAGGATGAAAAAATAAAAGTGTGCATGACCCAGCGTTAGCACGCTAGGAATCAGTTTTTGTTTTCATCCAATGGTTGAGCGAAAATCACAGAACGTAAAAAAGTACCTTGAAAATTGTATCCCAACTTAGGCACGGCCGAAACTGGTGGTAGTGCAGTATGAATTACCATTATGGCATTATCTGTAACGCACACACTCTGGATTGCAAGTTGCCACGTTCAAAACAAACTGTTGGCACCACAATGCAACACACTTGAAGAGTTGTCTTGAAAATCAAGCTTGAACAGATAGCGAAATTATTAGGTTTGTAATGTTAAATACACAGGAGCAGCAGCGATGTTGTTACGCTCAATGGCACTGGGCGCATTTTAAATGCCTTGTTGGAATTTGTCCAAATAACTTTAAATTGTCACATTTTGAACACACACAAAAAAATTTCAAACTTATTCCGCACGCATTTGCAGCCAAAGTTAACACTGTGCGTTCCGAATTATGCGTGTAGCGCTCCCAGCCTAAGCCCTTAGACCTGTATGAAATGCTATAGTATATGAACTCGGGCATCCACCTATTCCAAAGCACGAGTGATCAAACAACTACACTTGAGTAGAAGACAGTAATGTCTGACAGTGCTTTTCTCTAAAGATTAACTAAGGTTTGGCCAATATGGCGTGAGTTACCTTTGCATTTAGGAATGCTTCAGAAGGGCTTTGCGGTTATGCTTATGAATGCTATGGCTGTTTCCTGTGTACGTGCAGTGCTACGAATGCTAAAATTGTTACCGATACAGAATGACACGGAGTAGATGCCCTTTTCAGCTTATGCTCTCTTTTTGTTGCGCGTTGATAAAGGCTGATAGGCAGTGGTTTCATTGGTGCATCTCGAAAGAAGCCGGGTAATAACAGCAATATTGCTTGAGTTGCATCAATTAAGCCCTCAAGAAATGCCCGGGCTTGAAGAACACCAAAACAGAGAAAATAGTAATTTATGAAAGTTTTTGAGTTATCTGTTTTAATAAATAAATAAACTGATTGATTGATTGATTGATTGATTGATTGATTGATTGATTGATTGATTGATTCATTCTTCATTCATTCATTCATATCTGGTGTGATTAGCGCAGTACTAACACACTCAAGCATACATTGCATGCATATAATTTAAGAACCTTAAGTGGTTATAGACCACATTCTGAGGGCGTTTCATCTGTCCAATAAAGTAGAAAAAGTGTTCCCAGCCTTTGAGTTTCTTGAAAACTTGGCCCAGAAGTATATACGTTAAAAGTGCAACGGCTGAATTTTTACTGAATATATTGTTTGAAATTTTCAGTTGATATCTAGGTTCTTGCAAGAGTATTTAAGGAAAACCGCCATAAAACAACTTGCTTGCATTAAAAAAAGTTGTCCGCTGATGTGGAAGAATGCTGCCCAGAAATTCCAAGTGCATAATAATTTCGTATCCGCTACGGCTAGTATAGGTTGGATGATCATTTTTGCTATGTGCCCTTGTTGTATAGAGCCCTCTTAAAAAAACTGTTTGAGATCTGTTCCAATACATCTTGTTCGGTTATCTTGCACCTTGCAGGTTGAAGGGACCATGCAACGCTTTTTTCAACTTTTTTCTAAATCCTTAATGCTTTCAGAAAGCGCAGTCAAGAACCATAGAGCTGTTCTTAGTGTAGGGGGTCATAAATAACCTTAGCCAGAAATTTTCGCTCTATGTCCATCACATAACTTAAGAAATCGCTTAAATAGTTTTCCGTCTATCCCGGTCTTGGCATTCTTCGAGCACCCAAAATACTTCACTACAGCGGTGCAGCAGCTATTGGCCGGCTTTTTTCAGTTACAGCAAGGACTCCATTCGAGAGCCATTTTTGACAAAAAAGAGGAAAACCTCAATAGCAAAGCAGAAACCGAAGGTGGACCTTCTGCTACGAGCAAATCAAGGAGGCGGCTCAGTACCTGGAATGACTATAGCTTTAACAGTACTTTTAGACGCGAAGGAAGGAGTGAAAGCGTTTATCGGAAGTGTTTCAGAGTCCCTTTAACGGCTGAATATACACGTGCACTGCCGACAACATTTTTCGTAGCTAGTTTTGTCACGCAGTTAGGGTCTTGTGTAATCAGTTTAAAGAGACCTTGCTTATGTGGTATTCACATAAACGTTTGGCGGGCTATTTCTTCTCTTGGAAATACTAAAGACCGCCATGACAGTGCTCACCGTGTCTGCGTTGAGCATCCGCATCTCGCAGACGACAAAAAAAAAACAGGCCCCGGCGTCCATCGTCTGCGCCGTTACCACCGGATACAAGGCCGTGGCGTCAACGGATGTGAATAATAGCAGTGAAGTTGCGCGGTGATGCTCTACTAGCCCTAGAGATCTCCGCAGCACCCACTGGAGAATGGAGTCGTGGTTGCAAAAGGAAGCGGCTACGACGCCCGAAGTGCCGAGGCTGCAGCGCAGTTGCCTGCGAATGGGGCGCAAGACATATGCGCCCGCACCTTGCACACAGCAGCGTCGTTCAGTAGAAAAGCCACATCATATGTTTCCGAAGAAATTTTGAACGTTCACGCGCACGCCGATCGAGATACGATGGCAGCATAGAAGTGCGCGCGTTGTCAGCTGGGAGACTAGCGACATCTCTCGGCAAGCGGTCGAAAGGAAAGGCGCTACCGGCAGGTGAGGCAATCTGTTGCTGATACCAAAACACGGCATCTGGCAATTAGCTGATCTGGGTCGATGACGTCACTCTCGCTGTGCGACAGGTAGGCTGTAGGACGCTGCGAGAAACAGTAGTTAAAGTTGAGGTAATGCTTTTGAGCCTCATATGTCGCCGCCATGCTGGAGCGTGCGCGTTCCCGTTGTCAGGGCGACAACCATGGTCTCCCGCATGCGTTTCACACCAGTGAATGAAACCTACACAAATGATAAACGTTTTTTCTTTACTTCGTGCGTGGAAGCGCTGTGAACGCTGCAGTCATGCCTACCATATAGCTGCACTGCGTGATTTGCACGCCGCAGCAGATATGCCTTTCAGTTTCTGGTTTGCTTTTGTGGCAGGTTTTTTAAGTGACTGTCGAGTGCCTTTAGTGTTCAACAAAAAGGAATCCGGCCAATAGCTGCGATATAGCCAGAGTGACGTCCCTCGAGCAAACAAACAATGCTGAGACTGAGAAAGAAAGAAAAATCTACAGGGAAGAGAACAGCAATTTGTCTAAAGAATTTTGTCTAAAATACTTTGTGTCCCCCTATCATTAAGTGATGAATGCGCTTGTGGCTACGCTCTGAGAGCAATTCCGATGAAAAAAAAAGTTGAAAAAAGTGTGCCAGGTCCAATTAATACAGGTGTGTTATCGATAGTTCAGGAGCTTCTGCTGCTACAAGTGTGGGCTTTCACCCGTTAGCTTACACTAAAAAATACTCTCTAGATTGCGTAAAGTGCCTGTCCTCTAGTGGTGTTCCTTTCTATGAGTTTCTTACTCCATGGGGAGAGTAGGAAGGGTTTGTTTACTCCCTCAAAAGGGAGTGTTTTTAGGAAATGAAATAAAGTATTTATGGAGTTATACTGGGAATAGAAATGGAGTATTTATGAGGGTATACTATTGTGGGGAATTTAAGGTGGTTAAAATAGTGTATTTTTTATTTCCTCCAGCACTGTTTCTAGAAAAATGTTCATGGAGGTTTCACGTGGTTGAGTCGGAGTCTATTTTGGCCTCCCTGGTAGTATTTATGTTATTTTTGAGGCGTTTTCAGGAGGTTCAAAGGGAGCATTTTTTAGTAGGGTTTCACAAAAACTTCGGGGAGTTTTTTAAACCTTTGGAGGGGAGTTTCACAAGGTAGAGGTGCGGCGCTCGGCTTACGTGACGTTTCGCGGCAGGGTGAAGCGGTTCCTGGCTGGGCTTATTTTATGCCCCACCACGGGTGAGTCCGCTGTGAGCACTATCGCAGAGTATCCAGCCTTGGCGGCTCTCTGGACCAGCCACTTCGTCACCGACCGTTTTCGAAACATGTACGTCTGGAAGAAGAGGAGTGCGCCAGGAGCCTGCCGCCGGACTTCTTCCATGGCCGTCGAGCTGAACGAACTCAGGATCATCACTGTGCCGGCATCCCGGACGGCTGCAAAGAACAGGGGAGAGTTGTTAAGCCAAGTGGTAACAAAACCGCTCGGGGCACTTAGGTCTGGTTACGTGATCTGAAGGCGAAAGCCTAACGATGCTTATTATGAACTGCTTTACTGCCAGATCGTGTTTGTGTCTGTTTCCCTGAGTTTAATTCTGTGTTTTAGGCACAAGTTACTTCGACCAGCTTATCCTCATCTACTCACGTGGCGTCACGTTCAGGTTTCACGCGGCAGGCGCTGTTCAACAGCATTTATGATTCTGATTCATAGTTCTGTGAATTTTCTGAACCGGGCCGCAGCTGCGCAGAAATGTCAGCGCTGCTTTGAATGGCTTGTGGGAACGCTGCGCGTCTGGCCAAGGGCCCAACAGTACTTCGTCCAACACCACACGACAGTCCAAACGTGCCAATGATCTGGCTAGTTGAGGGCCGTCTGGCTGAACTTTAACACGTGCACTGTATGAGTATAGGTATCTTTCCGTATAAACCAATTAATTCATATCTCCGCCATCGTCATCTCTCTCATCCTCTATCCACGCTATTTCTTCCTCTTCCCCTATCCACAAACGCAATAGCTGGCCAGATCTACTACCATCAGGCCGACGTTTCGGTGTTTTTTTTTATTTCAATAACATTCCTCTCTCTCTTTTGTGAAGCGGGCGCATTAAGCCCCTTAAATATCCCGATTGCTGGCCAATCCCCGGAGTGGGTACGTGCAAAAAAAAAGAAAGGAGGAACGATCACAAAATTTTGTTCTACCGCTGCCAACTCGCAAAGATAGAACATCGTCGACATTGCCTTCATGTCACATTTCAAACATATATGTGCTATGCCAGAAGTACAAACCGGCTGGTCGTAAATGAAATATTTCCTGCACCGAACGTCTGTGCGATCGTCGGTTCGGCAAGGGATGCACTCTCTCTCCCTTGCTTTTCTCAGTTCATTTTGAAGCCTCTGTGCCTAAGCGTACTCCGCAGCCCTAATGTTCGAAGAATAAGTTGTGGAAATGATTGTGTCAAGGAGCAAGAATACGCGGATAATGTAGCTTACTGATGCGCTGACAAGTCAAGTGTAAATAATGTAACGGAACTTACGCAGTCTTTGCTTAGTGACCGGAGTATAAACTATTTTTTGAAAATTCCTGTCGTTTTTGGTTTGGGCAGTGCAGAACTACTTCATCACAGTTCGCAGAAACTTGCTTCCCCTCGGGAATTTCGTTAAATCTGGTTCACTGACAGTTCGTAGGTTTCGCCGAATCACTGTTAACGTGTGCTTCCTGGGGCGGGGGGGTCCGTTCCATAGTTACTGTTATTGACAGCAGAGCTATTTAGGCGGAAACAAATAGGTCCGGTGTAGAATGAAAACCCCGAGCGCGCGCGAGCTCGTGCCTCGCGGTGGCTGACCGGGGTCGTCCAGGCTTGCGCGTGGGCTCACGCCACACGAGGAGCTCCCGCATTCATCGTCGCCACCGTTTAGCGACCGGCGCGCCACGGATCCGCCACGCCGAAGACGCTAACCACAAATCTGTCAAGCCATCTTTACACAATCCACACGTGGACAAGGCCACTGGACCGGCTGACGAAGAAGTGGAGGTCTGCGGAGGCGAGGACTCGCTGCAAAAGGATTTGCCCTTCGGGGCTGTGCCATCGGAAGGCGACGACGAAAGAGATTATGACGATCGCTACTGAATAAAACAGTGTGCATACTTTAATGGTCTTTGTTTTACAGTGCCGTCTAAAACGACTTTTGCACTGCTGTGGTATACGCTGCCAGTGTGGGGAGAAGCTACGTCGACCCCCAGCTCCGCCGTTTCTCAAGCCTTGCACCACTAGTGAAAGATGCGCCAATTTTTAGATATTGATAACATAGTTGTCTAGAATTGCTTACTATTGACCAATTCTGGCCAGAGTCAGCACATAGTGTTCGTCGCAAGGCTGGCAGTTTGGGAGGACGGAAGCTTTTATTTTTGCTGGGTCTACAGTTTGTTATGTATTTTTTGGCTGCCAAATTGTTGTAGATTGTACGTTCTTATTTGTACATGTACGAGCATCAGCAATTTCATGGGATTTTCGCGCGGCTCCTTTGGCGTTCAAAACGGGAGCCCATTCGACGAGACAATCAGTTTTTGCCACTGCTTAGGGATGGGGTTGGACTCATCCATTTGTTTATTTCACAGATTGTCTCTCGTTTCGTCTACTTGCGGGATATTGCTGAGGCGTTTCTTCGCGCAATGGTCCAGCGTCGCATATCCGGTCACCTGTCATTTCTCATCATTTGTTCCAAACAGCGGGGCTCTCGGATGCTACGTTATTCCTGCGAGCACGGAGTTCTATTGAGTATTTGTTTAACGACGCCCGAAAAAGTCTAATCAAAGATATTAGCGATGCCTGCTTCCCTATTTCAGTTTTTCGCTCAGTGTTCAACAAAGTTTTCTGATGTTTTCAGGCGCGTGAAGCACATGTGTGTGTTCCCGGTCACGAAAACGTTTTTAAAACTATATACGTCAACTCTTTAAGTGAAAACATGAAAAAAAACTGTGGTTGATTCCTTTGTCATGGGAATCGGTAAAGCACGAAAGTGAAAGGTGCAGGCGAAATGTGCAGCGAAATCTGCAGCAACGTCTTGCCTAGCGGGTCGCTTCAGGAAAGGCGCGGCCACTTCGGTCCTGCTCAATGACGTATACGGCAGACGGTTGCGTTGCGAGGAGCTCAGCTTGTGGAACTCGAGAGGTAGAATTTGTAGCTTGAACCTTGCACACGCGAACGCGTTCCGCTGCCCGCTGGCATTTCTGTTCGCATCAAATCAGTCGGCGTTCGCGCCATTCGCCCATAGGCGTCGCTACGAAGCAGCTTACGCCAACTGGCGGCGCTTGTTAGCATCATCATGCACTACTTCGCTTCTCCTCTCCTAGACGGCAGCACCATCGGCGTCAATGAAACTTTTTCTGGTGTTGTTCCGGTGTTCGTTTGCTGACGCCACTTCCGTGACGGATATGATGTCATAGAAATATTGGTGCACCCGGAATTACAACACTTTCGTGTTAAAAATGCCTTCTTTGTACTTTGCGACATAAGCTCCAGGATATACAGGAAGCATTGAATAATAGAGCATTATTTTATTGACTGCTGGGAGCAGTGTTTATGAACATTTAAGCAATGATCTTGATTGTTTTCAGTATTTCGTTCGCTGCCTGTCAATGCCTAAGTTTTAATGTCTCTTGCTGTTGTGTTATGACGGTTGTTGCAGCTGGGGTTTTGTTGTAATATGCTTGCTTGGTTACTTGGCGATTTTAATATGCGACTGTACTTCACCTCCCTTTTGTCAGGGATCATTCTATTGATATTTGCTTCGGTTTAATAACAAAAGTGCGGAGAGAGTGCCGTGGCATCGCTTCCGGTTGCTACTCTGGAGACTAATATTGGTAACTCTGCGGCATCACGCTTATTTAATGTTTTATTTATTTATTTATTTATTTATTTATTTATTTATTTATTTATTTATTTATTTATTTAAGTGCCTGCCATTTTTAAAGCAAAGCTTTCTAGCTCTACCAGATATGGTTCTTTCGTGGTGTGCGGGACAACAAACTCCCAACGCGGCAGAGGCGGCGGCGGAGGGGGAGGATGGGAGGGGGGGAACGGAGGGTTTCACTCATGGAACCCACTGTGGACGGCGCAGCGAATTTACCCAGCGTTCCCCGCGCGGAACAAGCTGTGCCTACTCCGGCGGCGGAGTCGGCGGTACGGCTTTGCCGTCTGCTTTATCGACAGTTGGTTTGGGCCTGTTTTAGTGCAGCTTCGCGTCCAGTGCGCGCTGCCTGCGCACGGCTTGAATAACTTTTTCCACAGCACCTCCAGGGCTACCCGCACAAGACAGAATTAAGTGGTAGTACGGCAAACACACTTTAAGGATTGGTTTGCAGGGCGGGAAAACAAAAGGTAAAAAACCACATAACAGGACATCCTGGCCGGCTAGAGAAACTGCTACCTATTGCGCACTGCTTGCCACGAATGGGACTCAGTTTTCCAAATTGGAGATACCAATTAAGTTGTTTTTAAGAGGTATTATAAAATGCGAAAGCAGCAACTTTTTCTGATGAACAGCGATTATAAACGTTCCCTCAAGCTTTCTCTCAATTCTCAAACTTACTAAACTAACTAGTTTAAACAAGTATAAATGAGAATCACTAAGCTCGCATGCCGAATCGTTTTGAAATCTGCGCTTGTGTCGCGTGGTGGTGTAGCCCCAAGCTAGCACATAAGGATGGCTAGGTTTCGCTGTCTCACCCTCCGAAAGATGCTCCTCTCTCTTTGCTTTCTCCCGACTCACGGCGGGCTACAGCGGCGTCGTCCGCTGCTCTAGCCCGGCCTGGCCGACGCTGCTGCGGCGTTCGGGACGCTGCCCCCGCTAATTCCAGGCAACGGCTGGCAGAATCTCTGGTTTCACTCTTTGTAGAGCCACATGTGTGAATTCGAGTGACGTTGCATGGACAATTGTTGTGGGCCTCGCTTAAAGCTTTGCTTTTCAACCACCTTCACAGATTGAATTGCAGGCAAATTTTGTCGGAGGAAGACGAAAATAATGGCGACGATACGGCTGTTTCTTTCTCGCCGATAAGGAAACTTGAAGCGTTCGTCTGGAATGCCGAGGGCGGGGTACGTTCAGAGGACCACCACAGTCAAAACTAGCCCCTGGATCCTTTAAAGAATGCAGGGGTGGCACGACACTTGTCACCATGTCGGTATAAACAAAACAAAAACTCAAAACCCCAAACTAAAAAAATTAATCAAGCCCAAAGCCATCCCCAGTCAACCCAATACCATGCTCAATCAACCCCAACTCAACCCCGACGCCGCCGAAATCAATCTATGACTGAATGGCATAATCGGATAGACGTCAGCTTAATGCCGCGAGAATCCCACGTTCGTTTCCGACCGCGGAGAGCATTTTTTAAAGACGGTAGTCTTGCTGGGGATACTTATGGGCGAAAATTTGGTCTGTCTGTCTGTCTGTCTGTCTGTCTGTCTGTCTGTCTGTCTGTCTGTCTGTCTGTCTGTCTGTCTGTCTGTCTGTCTGTCTGTCTGTCTGTTCATCCGCCTGGCCAAAAGTTAAAAGAATTCTTGAACGAGGCGTTTATATAGATAAAACATTTCCAAAGTGCTAAATCTGTGGCAGCATTCATACTTGTCAACATTATTTTAATCTGTGTGGAACCAACATAACCAAATAAATCTTACCTCTGGCAGTTCCTCCTTCTCCATCTGGGTGAGCCATCTTGTGCAATGCGAATGGCGAGAAGCCGACGGGGAAGGAAATACGGTGGCCCAAGATAGTTGTAGACATGGTCACCTTAGAAACGTCGACCAGATAACGGGGGCGAAAGCGGAGCCTGTGTTGAAATACGGGGAAACAGTTATTTTGGAGCAGGGGTGCAGCAGGTCCTGGCACTGATGCTGCTCCCCGTCGCCTTATCAGCCCCTGCTTAGTTTCCGTTGTTTTTAAAGAGTGTCGTATTTCTCGGCCTATATAACACAAACCTTTTGGGCTGTTTGTACGTCTGTTGGTCTGACCATCGATTTATTCTCCCGGCCAAGACATAAAGTAATTTTGACACGAAAACAATATAGAGGCAAAACTTTAACAAACCACTAGATGTGGGGCCACACTTCACGCGTGTGAACATTAATGAGCAGAAATAGAACACCAAAACAAAATATTCAAGGAAAAACATCAATATAGAACTGGCGCTAGGCGCTTTTCTTTTATTTGAAAATAGATGCGAGCTTGATATTTTTGATAGAAAACAATATCTTGACCTAAAAATACAAAAAGAGCTCGCGCCGGAGCCTGCTTTTCGTAGCAGCATTCCAAGACCAACAGTAAGTAAACAGTAGAATAAATTACGTGCGAGCCGTGGAACGCTGCAAAATTGAATCTAGTTGAGCGAACCTCCGGTGAATTTATCGTGCGAGGATTGAGACGGGAGGGGAAGAGTGTGAGAGGTGGCCGCGAAAGAGAAGAGGGGCATTTACGTGGCAGGAGCGGCAAAAGGTCATCGTCTCCCGACAACATTTGCAGCCAAATGAGCAGATACGCGGGCAATTTTTTGCGAGTTACGTAATCCCGTTTTTTTTAAGTTGATACAGCCCGGTACAATAAAGGTCTTCAGCTGCTACACAAAGCTTGAATTGTTGCAAGTACTTTTTTGTAGCCATCCGTGCGCCATTTTTCTTCAGAATGTTATCAGTAACTTGTTGCGATAACAAGCCTTACCGGATTTATAAAGCGTTGAAAGAGAGAGAGTTAACTGGTGTATTCATGGGAGGTTGTGGCCATTACTACACCATGGTGGCCAATCCTGCTTTGGTGAGGGAGTGCGTTACGGGCCGTGGTCGCCGGGGTCAGGCCGCGCCCCAAGCCTCATTCTGCAATTCCATCAACACGCGGATTTCTTTAATATGGTGGGAATTGTCCGGCACTGGGATTCAAACTACGGTCCTTCTGCACGCGAGACGGATGCTCTACTTCTACCCTAACGCTGCACCTACCTACCATTGTCCTTGAAGAGAAAGTGTATGAGAGCTGCATCTTACCGGTACTCACCTACGGGGCAGAAACTTGGAGGCTCACTAAGAGGGTTCAACTTAAATTGAGGACGACTCAGCGAGGAATCTAACGGGAGATGATAGGTGTAACATTGAGGGACAAGAATAGAGTGGAGTGGGTCGGGGAACAAACGCATGTTCAGGACATATTAGTAGAAATTAAGAAGAAGAAATGGTCGTGGGCAGGGCATGTAATATGAGGGCAAGATAACCATTGGTCATTAAGGGTAACTGAGTGGATCTTTAGGGAAGGCAAGCGTGGCAGGGGGCGGCAGAAAGTTAGATGGGCAGATGAGATGAAGAAGTTTGCGGGGATAAATTGGTCGCAGGTAGCACAGGACCGCGGGATAATTGGAGATTAATGGGAGAGGCCTTTGCCCTGCAGTGGGCGTAGATAGGCTGCTGCTGCTGCTGCTTCTGATGATGATGACGAGAGAGAGAGAGAAATAGGGTGAGAGGAAGTAGAAAAGAGAATAGGGAGTTTTAGAATAGGGGGCCCCAACGCTCTGGGGGCCCCAAGCGTCTTGGGGCGTCTTACTGCGCATGCGCAGAACCCAAGCCGCCCTTGGGGTTTCGGGTTTGCGTTTAGCGCGCACGCTATTTTGCTGAAATAGCGAGCGCCCCGAAGCTGGAGTTTGCGTTCTTGCGTCGCTCTCGCAGCCAGCGAGACTGCGCGTGACCATGGCTGAAGCGAAACCTGCGGCTCGTTCCTCGACTCACCCGATCAACTACGACGATCGCTGAGCTGAATTTGTTGATTCCGCGCGTCGTTCGCTAGAAATGGATAAAGCAGATAGTCGTGAAGCGTTTTCTACCTTCGGAAACAGTCCGCGCACACGCCGGCCGCGCCTGTCTGCTCGGCACGCTCAGCGGCTCGAACCGGCGCCGACCACGGTAGCAACCGCTTTTCGCTGCTCTGCCGAATCAATCTGATCGCTAAAAAGAAGTTCCACATGCGAGAAAGTAGGTGTTAGTGTGATGAAAAATTGTGCTAGGGCTTGTTGTCAGGGCTTATTTTAAAAGCGGCGATCAGATACCTGCCGCGATGCTAAGCCTACGCTGACCGGCCGCGGACATTCGGCGATCCGACCGATCGCCGCGGCGCGCGGGGCGCGGAGCGGCCGAGAGATGGCGCTACCTGCGCGGAAGCATCGAAACAGGCAATGCAGATGTCTTGGTCACTGATCGCTCAAACGGCAGTTATTGCTTAAATACACTTCCACATGCGAGAAAGGGGATGATAGTTTGGTGAAAAGTTGTTTTACGAATTGTCATTCGCAGTTGCACAGATAGCGGCGATCAAATTTCCGTCACGACGCTAAGCTTAAAGTTCCCATCACCCGAGCCGACCTGAGCAACGCAGGCTGGTTGCGGGCTGTCGGGGGCGCCCCTCTTCTAAAACTCTCCGCGCGCGAGCGCCTTGCGTTTCGGTTCCCCTAACTTCTTGGGGGCCCCCAACGCCGGCTTCCCCTATTCTAAAACTGCCTAATGAACGAGGAATCAAGGAGGAGTACGAGAATATGAGGGAGAGGGGAAGGCAAGTGTAAGAGGATGATAGTACGGGAAGAGAGGGTTGAAAAAGGGAGAGGAAGGATAGCAAGACAATGAAAGTGAAATATGCAGGGAAAAGACGTAGAGCGGGAGAGAAAGAAAAGGGCACCAGAGGAGGGAGGAGCAATATTGGAGCCCATTGCGGAAGAGGATCATTGTATAGACAAAGGGGGGCTGACCGTTCGTGGCCTGCCAAAAGGGTATCATTTTGTGACTTCAGCTGTATCAAGGCGCTCAAAATTCACGTGGGCATTTTATTTGTGTATTGTTGTAACCTGTTCGCTACCGTTTGAAATAGTAAGGTGCAGCGGACTGGGGATGACGCCTTTCGGGTATCCAGACTCACCTTTGGAACGCGGCAGTGTTTTCTTTGAGTGTCTGCTCCTTCTCCGCTCCGGTAAAGAAGTATCTCCGGGCCTGCGGCTCCAACTTGACCTTTGCCACTCGCTTGATGTCCTCCAGCGTCATTAAAGCTAAGTCCGTCGATAGGAGATACGAACTGACAATGCTGCCCAGAAGGCCACTGTCAGGAGGGCCCTCTACACGAGAGGTATTCCTGAAGGAAGTTGCGTCATTGGCTGAGGTGTGCACAGCTCGCCTTCCTTCTTTGTGCTGTATTCCAACGCCATAGGGAGTGTCAGTAGATTTGAAATGGCGAGAGGGCTCTCGTTGTTGAAATAAATGGTTGGCGGTCACTCCAGAACCTAGAAAACGTATACGAATTCTCTCATTGTCAGCGCTTTTGGGACGCAGAAAAACCTCTAAAATCAGGATAAGTTTACGAGGTTAGCTCCTGTGGGGGGCTCAAATACACGAAAACGCAGAAACACATGTAGAAACAAATGTTGTCCCTTTCGCAACCAAAATTGAACATCTTCCACTCACAAAGAATTCCCTGATGGTAAATAGATTCTGAATTGCAGTATACGGAAGGAAGGATAATACAGTGCATGAAAGGAAGGGAGGCTAACCCGGTTACAGTCCGGTTGGCTACCCTACACATGGGAAGTGGGGAAGGAGGGATTTAAAGAGAAAGAAAGTGTATTGAAGAGACAGGGAATAGAGCTTGAGGAGCAAGGAAAAAAATAAAGGTAACTAGCAAAAACAAAACAATGGGCGATAATAAAGCCTAAACTGAACAGGTAAACTAACCAAATGACGAATGCACAATGGTACACAGTGTCCCTACAATCGTTCAGACAAGCGTGTGTGCTTTAAAAAACGAAGTAATGCTTTTGTGGCCTTTTGGGACTGTGATGGGGAACGCCTGTGACACAAAACAGTCACCGCAGTTAATGGCTGGTTGTCAGGTTTCCGGAGTGCGGTTGACAGGTGCAGTCTCTGCGTTGCAAACCGGGCACAGTGACACAAGAGCTGTTCTATTGTCTCGTCCGTGGCGCATACGTCACAAGCAGGGCTGCCAGTCATGTCGATAGTTAAGGAGTTAGCTTTGGTTAAAGAACTCTGCGAGGGTTTCGAATAGGAAAAGATGTCAACATTTTGAAATGCACTACGCGTGAATTGCTACAGGCGACATCAGTGGGCACGACGGTTCACCTTAGGACGAACCGCTATAGGGGAGGTCAGAAGTGAATGAAAGGAATCACTAGTATTTATATCCGTTCGCTCCTCAAACATAATTTGCGAGCCATCGCTATAATTTTGTGTGCACTTAGGCGTTATTACTACAAAGGGCAGCAGAGCGTAGGCCACGCGTTTCCTGTGTTTACATTCATTTATATCACCCCGAAAGAATAAACAGTGCAGAAGCCACAAAGGAATGTAGGAACCCTAGCTGGAAGCACTGTTCATTTACGGCTTTCCGTTTGTTGTCCGCATTTAGTTTCGCGCCAAGACTTGTAACACACGCACGTTAGACTAGTCAGAGGCCAATGAGAGTACGAAAGAATAAGTTTGCGCAGAAGACGAGGACGAAGGGACGAGAGGACAGAACGAGCGCAACTTCCAACTTTATTTTACATGAAATAACAAGACACATTTATAGCCCCACCAGTGTCCCCCTCTTTCCCATCACCATTTGCACCACCCGATAAGGCGTAACGAAATCACAAATCAAATACAACAAACAAAACAAAACAATTCTCTAAAGGGCGTAATCATAACATTACCAGATAACAGATACGAATTAGACTGTGTACGTCTTCCAAAAAAAAAAAAACCCGTGACGCACTTTAAAACAAAGATGAACTAGTAAAATCAGAGCCAAAAGGGCATAAAACCACTAAGAATAAGACGACATGATAACACGGGTATAAGAATGGAAGTTAAGAAGAAACACAGCTCGCGTTTGCGAGACTTATGAGCAGTTAAAACAAATCAAACTTCGAGCTTCCACACGCTTTTTAGTATTAACAACGTATCCACCCTAAATCAAGCATGACCGAATAAAAGCACAAAATTGCACCCAAAAGGCATACAAACGCTAAAAATAGAATAACAACATGGGTGGGATAAGAAAAGGAAGTGGTGACCGACACAGAGTGCGCGTAGCAACATTTAACAAAGCCTAAAAGTGACTAGAAATATCGAAATCTTTCAAACATGACCTTCTAAGAAAGCTAACTCAGTGGGTAGGAGGCTTACCGAGGGCGTGCTAACGGAATCTTTCCCAAATTCTCTAATTTTGTAGGCTTCTATAATTTCTCTTTCTGTTTTGTCCTTAGCTCGTGCAAGGAATTCGGTATCTTCAAGCTTGGGAACGCACCCGCAGGTTTTACAATGCATAGCCAGATTCCCCCCCGATGGAATTTTGTAGATTACGTTTGAAACGCATTTCGTGTAGCGTTTCTCGTGTCTTTTTTCACACCCTCTAGTTTTCCTTTTAGACATTAAGGGGCACAGTTTTGCTAATTTACACGGGGCTGAAAAAAAACATTTTTACATTGTACCGGCTGGCTACTTTTTTAATGTTGTGCGACACTCTGTGGATGTAAGGCATGACATGCAGATTGTTACTTCTATCTTTTTGCGTTTCTTTTATGTTAGATGCTCCGTTGGTTTTTTGAAAAACTGATTCACAGACGCTACTGATGAAGAATGAAGGGTAACCTGCTAACTGAAGGCGTGACACTTGAGCTTCGAAGCTTTCAAACTGTTTTGTGCTGGCATGACTTAGTAACAGCAAGCACGACAACAATTAATAACAATGCCCCTTTTCACCAGCTTTGAATGTGCGCTGTCGAATCGCAGAAGGCCTTCTTTTGACCTGGGGTCATATTGCCAGCAGATGTGATTACTTGAAATGCTGGGGTTTAAATCTAAAAATTGTAGACGGTTGTGTTGGGGAATTTCAAGGTAAAATTAGGACCATCAGAGGCTGAAATAAAATGCTTGACAATTTCCCTGGCCCGTTTTTGAAGGTCAGTGTCAGCAGTTGTCACAAGCACGAGATAATCATCTACATACCTTAGAACCTTCACCACCCCCAAATCTTTAAGCTGTCCTTCGAGGCGTTTATCAAATGATGCTAAGTAAATATCAGAAAGAGCAGTAGCTATTGATGACCCTATGCAGACGCCTGATTTTTCGAACATAAAAATGATCCTGATGCATGACAACTGTAGACTGCAGGTAAAACTGAAGAAGCCCGATAAACTGTTCGGTATTGATTCCAGTCTGCTTTTGAAAGTTAACTTCGCCACGTTCTTCAATAAGTTCTCGAACAGCTTTAAAAATTCCTTCTTGCGGTAAGTTGTAGTAAAGATCTTCAATATCAATTGAAAAGGCTGCAGTAGTAGATTCCGGAATGCTTTGATGCAATACTTTAGTTACCTCATTCGAACTGCGAACCACGAAAGGGTCACCTGGCTTTAACTTCTTCGGCTGCATCTGTAGAAACCGCCCCACTACACGCTGCCAGCTTCCCTGTTCAGTTACGATGGCCCGTAGGGGGCATTCTGGTTTGTGAGTTTTCGCCTTAAAAAAGATTTCTAAAACACTCCTAGCTCAGCTTTTTCAGCTGCTTTGCCTAACGAATCCAGGTGAGCTTCTTTCAGAAACTTAACTGCCGCTCACCTGGATTCGTTAGGCAAAGCAGCTGAAAGAAGCTCACCTGCTACAGGGTCCTGCTACAGGGTCCCTTTCAGAGCAATAATATTTTATGCAAAAAAAGGAGATGCGTAAGGATTAACGAACTCACATATTGACACAGAGGCGGCGACGAACAGGGTGACGAACTGGCGTTGCATGGTTCAGGTGCTTCAGTACAGTGGCGCTAGAAAAATGACAGCTATCAGTGGTCTTGGGGAGCCACTGCAGCTGATCTCGGGGAGCTCCCTTGGGTTAGTGATTGTTTCTTTATTCTTGGTTTTGTTTCGAATCACCTGGGAAACCGGCCGGGCACATGCGGTCACGCAGAGTTTCTTCACTTCCGCAAGGGCCCAGGGGTAGTTACAATCTGTGGGGATGCCTCTAAACTTCTGAAAGGGTATGAAAGATACCAGGGCATACACAGTTACTTCTATTCGAACGACCTGGGAGTGAGGGGCAGGATACAATTGCAACTGTGAGGGCGGTCTGTCTTTGCATCCCCGCAATATTAGTAACCGTTGAACAATTGCCACAATGCAGCATCGTGTACGATCGAGCTAGCTTCGCGTGCAAGGTGATAACATTTGGAAAAACTGTATCACCAAACAGGAATTTCGAAAGCGGAGACTATCGCTGCACGAGAAAGACGTTTGTAAGGATAGTACTTCGTAAATTACCTCGTAAGAAACATGACGAGATCTCGTACCAAATACGACTGTTTTAAAATCTTTTTTATTTTACGCATGATTTTAATTACTCGATTCAGACTCACCTCAGCAATTCACGGGATTGTCTGAAGTGAGTTTTAAATTCTAGCGCAAGATACATTCTACTGCTTCAAAACAAATACTAAACGCAAGTACAAAAAATATCTACCTCGACTGTGCAGAGTTTCTTGTAACTCCTTTTAAGTAATTGATGCAGATGTAGTACGTTTTCCTTCAAACATATTCGGGAGAATGTGTGCGACGTCACCAAAAGGGACGTGTTTGCCATATAAAATAGAAAGTAAGGGCGCTTGCCAAGAACATCCCATTAAGCGGGAGATATGCAGTTGGCAGTAGATGTATTTGTTTGCTTCTTTTAATGTATTCAATGTTTTAGACGAACTTTTTTGATTTCGCAAAACAAAATGCACTTGAATACCATAATGGCAAGCTTTATAGGTGTATTTAGTCTAACTTTTCTGGTCAATAATTTTTCGCGGAAAAATTAGTTTGCATCAAGTATGTGAAGTGGCCATGTTTAAGCCGGATAGGGTTGGGGACGGTATTGGGAAAAATTCGGTATGGGTGAAAGCAGTAACCTGGAGAAAACTCTTAAGCGGGCAGTAAACACAGCTGCAGTCTTTAGTTTCCGGTTATATATATATATATATATATATATATATATATATATATATATTATATATATATATATATATAATATTATGAAATTAGGAAAAAAAGCATTTAGTAGTTTAAAACGACAGTCAAATCACAATACAAACAAAAAAATTCAAACTGCTGCTGTTTCCCAAGGGTAGTGGCGCCATTGCAAAGCAAACTTCAAACAATTATAATATATTAGAAAAACAGATGAAAGTGGCGACGATTTACCACCTACGTTCTCGCCCAGACTTTATGTTGTCCTAGCGAGTATTCATAAAGCCACCGCCAAGCAATATGACGGTGGGATGTATTTTCTGCCCTTTCCTTTTTATTGAAATCGCAATCGTCCCTATGGAATCGCCCATCACGCTAACCTTGCAGCCTTAAATTTAGGCTTGCGTACTGGCGCGTTCAAATACCAGCGCTTAATACCAATGGCGCACATTTTTTATATTTGTAACAAAACAGAAAAATCCCAACACAGGTACATAAATATTACCAATGAACTAGATTATTTGGTCAGCCTGAATAATTTTTTAGCTGTCACCTTATCGAATGTGTTAGCCACACTTTTGTTAAAAGTAAGCTTTAGTTAACGCTCACTTACTGCATTATTACTCTGACCACTGCAATTCCTTTTGGGATAGCTATACCGGACGTGTCCATTACAATCAGCATATCATCGTACCGCATGACCCCCTGCCATCGTTCCCTGTGCTACATTGCGGAATCTTATAACAGATTATGCTGTTACAAAATGAAAGGGAAATTTGACGCGCGGAGCATACATTTTTGGGTAGACGTTCTTCAATTCGTCCACAGCAGCATTCCCCTCCCGAACTGACTAACAGTAGAAGTAATGTAGTGAGTTGGGCATTCAGTACAAGTGCACCTTCGAAAAAAAGCAGATCAGAAAGAGACTAAACTGCAGAACAACCAGAAAAGATGATCGCTGGTTGAATGGACAGTGTGAGTGAGGTACCAGCCTGCCTTTCGGCAAGTGTCACCTGCTTTATTACTGTTTCTGCTTACAAGACAAGATCGAGGGCTGCAGTTTTTTGCTAAGGGATTAAGTGCGCACCTTAACAGTTTTCCCTGACGTATCTGTTGTTGTTTGTATATGTAAAAAAACGGAACTTGTCGACTGTACTGTTCTCAAAAACTGATCACGGAACACATTTCCTTCGAATTGATGACAACGTTTGGTTGTGAAAGGCAGGGCAAAGAAAGTATCCACGTATTGAAGCTTTTTTTACTTATTCGGTTTTACTTACTTTTTGCGTAATATTTTAAAACAACGTATTCGCCTTTTCTTTTTTGTTGTTTAAAAAAACTGGCGCAAAAAAAATTAAAAAAACTGGTGCATTTGATGCCCCGTGCTATCTCTCTGCTCCGAGGCGCAGCTTATGTTCCAGGCCGGCAGTCTTAACCAGCTGGTGATATTAAACGTAGATCAAAATATCGATACACGGACGTTCTCGATTTCCATCTACTTCAGGAAAATGGTCGTGGGGAAGGCAGATTGAGGACATTGTGGTCAGCAGCAAACGGCTTAGCCACTGAGCAGCTCCTGCGGTCTCACTTGTCAAGTATTAACAACTTGCAGGTGTCGGACCTTTTCAACAAATATGAAATGCAAAAGGTTTGCACACATCGGTTGTGGGCTTTTGCTGTTGCGCAATGGAGCTCTCCTGCAGCCTGACTGCTCCAATGAAGTCGCAGCTGGGGAAGGGCAAGATCGTTTTAAATCACCTGCAAGCTGCCGAGAATAACATTTCGCTTGGTCAACTTGCACTACGCTCCGCTTCCAGCAGCAACAGACCATTGCCGCTTTGGTGCTCATTCATTTCCCCTGTTGTTACATAGGGCGCGATAATGTTCAATTGACTGGAGGGGAAAGTGCGCGAGCGGGTACGAAGTTGATGGTACGTGAAAGAAAAAATGGCCTGAATTGCAGTGACTGTGCAATATCAATAACAGAGGGTCGAACCGTTTCGGCATGAACCGGTAACTGTTATTTCTTTTTTCGGTTCAGTTCCGGTTCGGGTTCAGCATGCTCAAAAAATAACGGTTCAGGTTCGGGTTCAGTTCCAGCACAAATACCGGTTCAGTTCCGGTTTTCGGGTCGGTTCGGTTCAGGTTCGACACCCTGATATATATATACAAACTCTGACGAAAGGAGGTCCTCTCCTGAAACGTCAGTAAACTTTATTTTTATTTTTTCTCGTGTATCTCTGTCTCTACTTACTTTATATATATAATATATATATATATATATATATATATATATATATATATTTTTATATATATATATATATATATTGGTTATCGCACCAGACCGGTATATTGATTGATTGATTGTAGGGTTTAACGCGCCGACGCAACGCAGGCGATGAGGCGCGCCGTAGTGGAGGGCTCCGGATTAATTTTGACCACCTGGGGATCTTTAACGTGCGCCGAAATCTCGTACACACGGGCATTTTTGCTTTTCGCCTCCATCAGATAAGCGACCGCCGCGGCCGGAATCGAACCCGCGACCTCGTGCTCAGCAGCGCAACGCCTTAGCCACTGAGCCACCGCGGCGGGTGACCGGTATTCTGGAGGTCGTGGGTTCGGATCCCACCTGGCGGGCATTTTTTCCCCACTTTCTTAGTTTCCAAATTCTTTATCTTGAGCTACTACATCCTCCCCTTTGCTTTCCGAGGTCTTCTTGACTGCCAATTCTTATTTCTGTCTTATTTTCAACGAGCCCCTCATTTCCTATTTTGATTCGCTATATATATATATATATATATATATATATATATATATAATATTATATATATTCGAAACTCTGATATTTCGAAAGTGTCGGTTTTGGCTTAATCGACTTGAACACACAAGAAAAGAAATCGGGGTATGCTTAGTACCTTCTAAGAATGTGAATGCGAAAGGCTAGTTAGAGCTCCTGTTGAACTTTCTGTTGAACTTTAGCCATGCCCGTCACCACTTGAACAGGTATACCTCGACAGCACCCTCCGGAGCTCGTTCCGCTCGCTCACCATCACCAGGAGACCTCTGTTCACCCCCCTCGCGACTTTCACTACTCAAGGTGGTTGGTAATGCACGAGCGGCAGCGGCCTACCGTCCTACAGAGCTGCTGTTTCCCTTTTTCGGAGCGCGCGCCCCAGCTTCGCTTCTGCGTTTTGTAACAGACAGACAGAGAGACATTGAACTTTATTAAGTCCGGAAGTTCTAACCTAGCGGCCCAGAAGACGGTCCTGAGTAGACGCGGGCCGCACCTGCGCGGGTGGCGGGAGGTTCAGGACCTCCGCCCTAACGCAGGCTTTCTGGACAGCCCAGAGTTGAGTGTAGTAGTCTTCGCTGTGGAGCGCCATGGTACATTCGTCCTTTGTGATGAGTTCGGCGTCCTCTTGTAATACCGAGCACTGCTATAGCTAATGGTCTAAGTTACAGTAAGGTGCGTCACAGAGGAGACAGTGAGGGTCAATGTCCGGGTGAAATAAGCTAAACCGGTTCCTGGTTGGGAAGGAACCGGTCTGAAGCATTCTAAAGACTGCTGACTGTGGGTGTCTGGAGCAGGGTGGGACCGGCGGGAGTGTTCTTCGCGTAAGTTAGCAGTGAGTGACTACCTCGTTGAAAGTGAGTAACGCGTCTCGTAATTCTCTGGGGGCCTAGGGAGCTCGGCCTGTTCGATCGCTGCTGCGGACGGTTTCTCGCGCGCGAGCGTGAGCGAACTCGTTGGTGTTGGGGAGGGTGTCGTGGACTCCGTTGCGCATACTCATGGTCTGTTCCTCACAACGCGATCATGAAAGGTAGAGAATTAAGGATTTCGGCTTTATAAACTGCGGCAACAATCGGGACCCTATACAGGAACCTAAGAATGTTCGCAAAATGGCGGCTGCACAAAAAACAATTTTCCGCACTCAGATTCATGGTGAAAAACAGCGTCGTACCCTCTCCTTTTTGTCCCTGTGTTTCTTGCGCTGGTTTTCACCATGAATCTGAATCTGCACCAACTAGCCCAACTTGCCATCTTACTTTTCGCACTCGCCTAACGGAGTTCGTGTCTGTTTAATTGTTAGCTCAAAGACAGCTGTGGGCATCGGCTTGGAGACAGTTTTCTTTGAAAGCGCTTAGTATTGGTACGACTGAGAGCCGCTCAATATCTCTTTAAAAAAATGCAATGGTGTACCTGCTGCTGGCTTTCGCTACGGCACGCAAAATCGGCCATCAAAAATCTGTAACTATGTTGTTTACGGCTCCCGTGAAAACAAGTTTTCCTATATCTAGGTCGTCAGCAAATAAATAATGCTTGGTTACAGCCAAAATACACATTAGCGACACACGTTCGGTTATAATCAGGAAATACTTAGTTTGCTACCAACGTAGCTGCTTATTACGCATTCAGAAGTGATAGGAGCGAAGCCCCTTAGTGGCTGGGGCTGTAGGCGTCTCCTGTCTTCGTTCATCATCGTCGCTTCCGCTGCGGTGGCTCAGTGGCTAAGGCGTTGTGCTGCTGAGCACGAGGTCGCGGGCTCGATTCCCGGCCGCGGCGGCCGCTTTTCTAATGGAGGCGAAAAGCAGAAACGCTCGTGTGTACGAGATTTTGGCGCACGTTAAAGATCCCCAGGTGGTCAAAATTAATCCGGAGCCCTCCACTGCGGCACGCCTCATCGCCTGCGTTGCGTCAGCGCGTTAAACCCTACAATCAATCAAATCTATCGTCGTCGTAATCGTCGTGTGATGTAGTCACGGTACTGAAACACCAGGAAAATCGTTTACGCCTCGCGCTAGAACATAACGCGTACTAAAGAACACCGGGACACTCATTTACGCCTCTTTCTGGAGCGCTTCGTAACAGGTACTAAAAAAACACCGGGACACTCGTTTACGCCTCGCGTTAGAGAGCTTCCTGCTTCAAAGATACTTTTACAGCAAAGCTGTATACCTCTACCCCCAACGCTTTGACTTCCGTTGGCAAAAGACCCAAGGCACCAAGAATACATTTGTACATTGCATGCTTCTCCCCTCCCGAGGTGTCACGTTTGTGGAGATGACCCGGGATTTTTCTTTAAGCTTTTAAGTAGTTTGGACGAGTGGGTACATACTTGAAAACTTCAAAGCAGCGTAACCATGGAGAGGCCAGACATTGAGAACACACACTCACAGCGATGGCTTGAAGGAAAATTTGCTCCTCGCAACAGGTATATTTCTACTTGCGTGATGAACAAAAAAATGAACGATAAAAAATAGCACATAAAAATCGCCACCGTATGCAGCATGCTTGACACTCAAACAACGTGTCGAGCCGAGAAAATCAATGTCTTTGTCATGCGGGGGAATTGAAGTCTTGCTGACACATCGCACATGTGCTACGAGATCATCTTTCAGGTTGTTTTTATTATTTACGTGGATGTTAGAATACGCAAGAATATATTTGCCTTAATAAAGTGCATCGCTGAGCGAGTCGGCTTATGATCTAAAATAAAATAAAGCGCACTAGAGCAGGAATAGAAAAAAAAACACAACGACGAAACAAGCGTTTGTCTGATCGGTGTGTTATGCTCTCTCTGTCCCCATCCTCCTGCGCTCTACTTTATTTTAATATATTCTCCTGGTGTGGTGAAAAAAATTTATTCGGAAGTTGGCGCGGTGTGTGCGCGTCTTTCTGTGTGAACATGTGTCGGTTGTTCAGTTGTAGTGTCAAACCCCTATTGGCCAACCACGGCCGATGTTGTTAGAGTGGACACTGAGATACCTGATGAAGGCAAAATCCTTAGATCAGTAAGTTTCATTGATCGCATGAGGTACAAAAAATTTGGCCGCGTATCTGCTCCTTTCGTTGCAAATGTCGTGAAAAGGCAATAGTCTTTGTAGACATTTACCAACGAAATGCCCCCCTTTGCTTTCTCGCTCACCTCTCATGCTGTCCCTCTTCCGTCGCGCTCATCCCAAGGTAAACAGACTAAAGGTTTGCTCAAGGTGATTTGAATATACCGCGTTTCACTGCTACAGGCGGGGTTCCTCGATGCCAGCGCTGCAGTACGGCGGAGACGCGCTTGAATCGAGGCGGCCGACTTGAAGGTTTATAGAGCCGCTTGGCCGTGCTCTACGTGCGTTCCAAGCAGAACGGGAAACCTAGCTAGTGGAACCTTTCGTTGCTGTTGCCGCGTGATTTTTCATATGCCGCCAGGAGGCGGCGGTTATCTGCAGTAGATGTAGAATATCACTTGATATCGAAAAACCAAGCATCCATGAATTTTTTAATAAAGGAACACTGTAAATGCCCCTTGTGTACTGATTTCCTGTCTTATATTTGCGTAATGTCTTGTTCTTGTTCAACAAAGTTGACAACTACGAACATAAAAACCGGGCTTAGACGTTTACATTTGGCTGTGAGTATATAGGACTATTGCGCAGTAAGCATTTTACTTTGGCCGGGTGGCTGAATCGAGTTACAGACAGACAGACGGACAGACCAAAGTTTCTAGGTTTAAGTAGCCCAAGAAAGATTAATAATGGCTGGGAGTTTCACAGAATCGTCCAAAAAAGTTGCTGTTGCGCGAGCTGGGTGCGTCGGGCGGAGATCATGCACCAGGAAAGGGAAACAGCCGCGCCAAAGGAGGGCAGGCCGCTGCTGCACGTGCATTACGAGCCGCCTTGGGTGGGGAAGGTAGGGACGGGGGCGAATAGGACGCTCCGGGCGGTGGTTTGCGAGTGGAGCGATTTTAAGATGCTTCTGCAGTAGTGGTGAGGGGAAGCCGCGCGTTACCTTCTACGTAACAGCAGTCCTCACATTGACCTTTTAAATGCAGAGCATGTCAGTAACTCACGATGTCACCCGCGTTGTCCCCTCGTAGTCCGCACCGTCGTTGTCCGCACCCCTCCCCCTACACTATATAAAAGAAAATACTATCCGGCGCCAGGTTTCGATCCCCCGACCCTGCGGGCGGAACGCAATGTACATGGTGCTCTACCCACTGCGCCACAAAGCCGACACAGAATGCGACGCTACGAACGCGCCTTATATCGTTGACTCATTCAAATTACTGCTGACGAGCGCTCTCTCGTCAGCAGTTGCCACAAGTGCAACAACATTAACGTAACGCGAACTACTTAACGTCGTGCGCCCCCGGAAATGCTCTGCATTTGATCGTGCCCCTCGCGAGGGGGATGTTTCACTGCGTCGCCATGCGAACAGTTTGCCACGCTTTAGTTTCAGTTCTTTCTTTGCTGGGGTGCCGACGAGCAGCGCCACCTCCTCGCATTTCGCCGCGGGAGGATCCGCGGCGGGGGCGAGAGGATGGCGCTGGCGTCATCCGCGGCCGCGTCTTGCGGCCCTCCGCGGGCACCGGCGCCGGCGCGGGGTCATCGCCCTTCTTTAAAAGTTTAGTTCGCACGCCACGCATTTCTTATGCCTTGTCCTGTATCCCTCGTACGCGCTTATAATTTTTTTTGCGATGCATGCTGGGACGTGCACGGGAAATTTGAAACCGGGCGCGGCGAATTATCATCATCAGCTCAAGTTGGCGCCATGTATGAAAAGAAGAAGAAGAAGAAGAAGGAGATGACGATGAGGATTAGAGCCCTCCCTTTGTATCGAGACCGCGGTTGTCCCCAAGCGACTTGCCTGTGTTATTCTACCTGTTTGCCCTACCTTTAACTAACCTAGCAAGTTAGCCCCCCCCTCCCCCCCCCTGGTTTTAAAGTCCCATCGCTTCCACCCCTTTCTTCCCTTTCACACCTGTCTACCTCCCCCCCCCCTTTCTGTTCTAAAGCCTAATTCGGTAAATTTCTCTTGCTACGTCCCACCCTCTTCCCTTCTTTTCTTCCACCACCACTCGAGCCGCCTGTTCGTCACCTCTATGGCCCAACAGTTGAGGCTCCCCCTCACACCAAATCCCAAAGCCTCCGTCAACGTCGCCTCCCCACCGTGGCGCCGCGGTCGTATCTCTGTGCTGTCTACAACAATATGCTCTACGGTTTCTTGATCCCTGCCGCAGCATACACAAGTTTCGTACTTAACAGAAAATGAAATACAGGTCACTGACCAAGTCAATAAAAAAAAATTACGCTTCGGTAGCGCTACGGCTCCCATGTTCACAGTAAGAGCAGTCAGTTGAGGCCGCCAACTAGAGTAAAACCAAGTAATCTTTTTTAATTAGAAAAAAGAAAAAAACTTAAGTTTTTATTGGCTTGGTGTCTGACCCGTATTTGCTTTTCTGTTATCGCCCAGAGGTGTGCAAGTTCACTAGCGCCGGAATTAAAGCTGTATACAGCCGTGGGTGATGTTGTGCACCGAGCGAACAGGTATACATATAAACCCGCCGGGCTCTTAGCATGTTCATTTAGCGCTCCGTCTGCGTGAGCTATAGTGAGAAAATGTAATAATATCCGTAATGTACAGTTGGAGCGTGGGCACGAAAAGCAGGCAAAAAAAGAACCGCTAATGAAATGGAAGCAGCATACTGGGTGCGCGTTGGGGGGGGGGGGGGGGGGGGGGGGGGGGGGGGGGTGGGGGGAAGGGGGTAGTATATTGAGTCTCGGGTGGCTGAGAGGCTTAGCACATAGTAGGCTGTCTAACAGATAAAAGCTCACTCGCAGAGCACCCGCCACCCACCCACCCAAAGGGCAAGTTACCCCCGCTTTTCAGAACTCTAAACAATTGGCCGCGTATCTGCCTTTTCCGTCGCAAATGTTGACGCAAGACGATAGTCGACTGGCGCCTCTGGCAAGCAAATGCATCCCTTCTCTTTCCCGCTCACCTCTCATGCTGTTCCCCTCCAGTCTCGTTCCTTTCGAGATAACACGCTACAGGTTTGCTCAAGTCAATTCAAATTCACCGCGTTCAACTGCCCCAAGTCGGGTGCCTCGATGCCAGCGCTGCCGTACGGCGGAGACGCGCGTGAATCGAGGTACGCCATGGCCTCCGAGTTTCCCGCGCGCGCGTTTTGCTCCGGCCATAGAGATAATATACTGCTCCGGCCGTCCCAATCGCCGCGCACCCCAGCCAAATTTTGCAAGCGGGCTAGTTCCCCCACGCTCCGCCAGGCGGGAGTGCGCACCTATGCATGGAATGCACCGCTCAGCCCATTGGGCCGCTGTTGATGCGGCATTTCGCGGCATGTCAACGCTGCTGTTTTTCTCCTCCTGGCACGAGTGTACTTGCCAGTTTGTTGGCCGCATTTCTGCTCAGCTCCTGCCGAAGATAATGACACAGAACACCTGTAATGGATATGTCCTTCATTGGAACAGCCGAGAACTCGACACCTTCGAGGCAAAGGCCTTCGCCCTTGCAGGTCGAGCCCCCCGATCTTCATTTATTTATAAACGGACCCCATCACTGCTCCCTCGCGCTCTTCCGTGGAGCGAAAGCCAACATATAACTGTAATATACGTTTTATGCCTTGAGGCATACAATCGTATTTAGAAAAAGAGCAGCCTATCGTTGTTTGCTAATTCTAGAGTGGACGTATACACAACCTTCGAGTACCGCACGTACGGCACCAAATGTGCAGCCCTGCGTTTCCACAGAAATGAAAATTGGCGGAGTTAATATAATTGATCGCTAGAAGGCGCGGATAAAGATAATTAGTCGAATGTAATTTAGAAAAAAAAACTGAAAGAAAAATAAGAAATATGGTAACAATAAATTCAAAAATGTAAATCATATACAGCTCCTCCACCAACCAGAGAAAAATAAAAAAACAGGGAAACTAATGACAAAAACATGAATAAAAAAATCGCGCGAACACACAAACCTTGTAACGCCCTGAATAGCGCAAAAATAGATAATAACGCAAAAAGAGATAATTGATGGAATAGAATCTTAAACACAAAAAAAAACCTAGAAAGAAATTATAAAAGTGAACTTACGAATTCAAAAATATAAGTTGTATACATCTCCCGTCCAAAGCGAAGAAAATAATAAAACGCTCTGACAAAAATGAATGAGGGAAACAAGAATAAAAAAACTATGAAAACAAACAAAGTGTAACGCCCTGCATTTGCGGAAAAATGTATATTTGGCGAAGTTAAAATGTGTAATTTATCGTTATAATATTGTGAACGGAGACGATTGCTCGTACGTCATCTTAAAAGAACCAAAAGCAGAAAATAAACCATAAAAGCTAGCTCACAAAATACAAATATGCGCATTCATACGCCTCCTCTAAAAAAGGAAGACAAAAAAAAGTGCTGAAAAGAACTACGCAAAAACGTACAAAAATATCGTGAAAACGACCAACCATGTCGACCCCTTGCTTTGCATAGAAGTGCATAATTGCCTCGATAGGATGTTTAATGTCTTCAAAACAGCGTAAATGGCGCTAATTAATTGAATGGAACTTTAAAACAGAAAAGACAAGAAAAATAAACAAATAAATTTCAAAAGTGATCTTGCAAAATAAAGAATAGCGAAGTTAGCGCTAATTATTTGAATGGAACTTGAAAACAGAAAAGACAGAAAAAATTATAAAAGTCACCTTGCAAAATAAAAAATAGCGAAGTTAGCACATTTAATCGTTGAATTTATGTGGAACCACAAATCTAGCTGAGCCATCTGTGCGCACAGTTATACAGTAAAAAACACTCTCAATTGCAAACACAGACAAATTATAAGCCGCACATACCGTGATAATTATGCATTTTTGTATGCTATGGTGTATCGTGTAGTTTTTACAGACCACGATTAGTGTTTATTAACTGCCGGGCAAATGCGCTATATTAGCTCACAGCGCTTACTAAAACCTCTCAAATACTCACTGGCACTGATCAGTTGCAGTGGGCGGTGGTGTCTGAATGTATCATGCTTGGTTTGTGTCGGACTAGCATGCTTATAATTTTTTAAGCTTGCCTTAAAGGAGCCATGAAGAGAAAACACAAGTTTGGTTCATTCGAAAGATTGCCTCGTTAGAACCATACTGACACCACTTTTAACACAAACTTCGCTCAAATAAGCTACATAATTAGGAAAAAAGGGAATGACCATGCGACCCACCAGCTCATTTCCCGCAACAGAACCTATGATGTCACACGGGAATGCTCTGCGATTGGCGGAGGCCGGCAAAAGCAAACGCAAGTTAGGCAGGGCTTACCAGTTTGCATAGTGAGCTATATGCCCGTTAAACATACTGCACATTCCTTTTATGACACTAAGAACGGTGGAGTAAACGGTTGAAGTTCCGAATAAACACGCAAGCGTGTACGCCAATGCGTACGAAACTACCGCCAGCCGAACTCGACATCTCGCCGTCGCCACCGTCGCGCAGACGAATTTTCGGGTTCGAGGCTCTTCGGGGCCAACGAACCGTCCCAGCACGCACAGCGGCGACCTTGCTTGGTATCGTAATCCCTTCACAGGAGGTTGGCCGTCATATCGCCAACCAGCAAAGGTAAAAATAGAAACGAGGGGAATAAGGAACAGCAAGCAGCGACGAGATAGTGACAGTCGTCGCAGTTTCGGAATGGTCTTGGCTTGCTGCTATTGTTAGGAGCTCGTTTCCAGTTTACAACCACTGAAAACTTCAGTTTGTTCGAGTACTTTACAATAAAATTTCGTTGCTACGTTTTGAAATGCCCATGTAGTACGGGCAAATCGTCGAGGGAGTGCGACATCCCCGCCGGTAAGGAGATCTCCTTTCATGTGCTACCCAACGACGAACCTCGGCGAAGCAAGTGGCTACGTTTTGTGAACTTTGCAAACGGAGGAGAAAGACAGCTAAAGTAAGTACGAGTGTGCTCGCTTCATTTCCGAGGAAGTGATTACGGCAGGGACCCTTACGTTAGCTCACTCCTGGGACATGCTGGCGCTCGTCGCCGACTTCGTCAATTCGCCGTCAAAGCGCTCTGACCTTGGGGGAAAAATGCCGTACACACCGCGCATTGACGCTCGTATCTTTCCGGTCGAAGCAGAGAGCTCGCGCGAAAGGCTTTCCATACACGACACGGGCCAACTGGCATAAGCGATACTGCTACTGAAATTGAACTATTATTAACCGTAATAAAAATACGGCACATACGTACCAGTCTGTATTCGTCCGTCGCGACGGGGCTGACAGGCACGGTGCCGACGGCTGGGCGTTCGTCTGTTGTGGCTATCGCGGAATGGTCGCTTTCCGGTCCATCTGCGTATCCCACAACTCCTGCCGCTCGTGCACTTAGAAGCATTGAGCATTCAAGTGGTGTGAGGTTGTTAAATGCAAGCCCAAGCTTCTCGGCGAGAGTTTTGTTCTCCGGATCAGGCGATTCCATGACTAGGGCTGTGGGTGCACTAGGTTTTACTAGTATTTTAGGGGCGAAGCTCCTTAAGTCATGGGTCTGTCCATCCCTTGTGTCTCGTGGTACGTGACCGCCGCATGCTTTCGGAGATGTCGCAAAGTGGGCCGCGTTGCACGCGCAAGAACCGGCTGCAACCGGCAGCGCAAACTCGGCACCGGGAGCGCGAGTTGTCTGTGTTCGCCAACGGAGGCGCGAGCGCACGTGCCTGCGAGGGGGAGATCACGCAAGAGATCACGCCACGAACGCAGGCATCGTTCTCGGAGATCGAACGAGACGCAAGGATTTTTGCTCGTTTCCTCTCGTCTTGTTCGGGCACAGGTTCGCCCTAAATAAAAGTTCTTTCTTTACCGTTGTGTCTCATCCTACGTGACAAATTGTGGTGGAGGTACGGGGTAGCCTCGATGGCGCGGGGTTTACGGTTGGGCTGGGAGCATGACTCGAAAATAAATTGATTTGTAATGTCACACAGTCTACGCTTTAAGGAATGGGCGAACTTTCAGGACAGTTAGGTTCGTGATTAACCCCATTGACTTCGCCCAAGCTTCAATCGCAGAGCATGGCGGATTTTTTAAAAGGCCGCCTCTCGGAGGGCAGTGTGGCGCTTTCGAGTGACTAAAACAATGGCCGCGTACCTGTTCCGTAGAAATGTTACGGGCTAAATTAACCTATCGACTGGAAACACATTGCTAGTAACCCAGGCATCCCTTTCTTTCCGCTAACAGTTCTCATGTTTTGTTCCAACATGAGTACTCGTTCCTTGAAAAGATAACACGAAACTACAGGATTTGCTCAAGTAATTCCAAATTACTAGGGAATTCCGCTTTCAGAAGCCCCAATTGTAGGGTATCACTACGATTGAACTCAGCGCTGCCGACGGCGGAGATTGCGCTGTGAACGAGCAGTACGCTATGCCTCCGAGATTCCCCCGCGCGCGTTTTGCTCCGGCTGCTGCCCAATCACCGCGCACCCCAGCCAAATTTTGTAAGCGGTGCTGGTTCCCCCACGCTCCGCCAGGCGGCAGTGCGTACCTATGCATCGAATGCACCGCTCAGCCCGTTGGGCCGCTGTTGATGCGGCATTTCGCGGCATGTCAACGCTGCTGTTTTTCTCCTCCTGGCACGAGTGTACTTGCGAGTTTGTTGGCCGCATTTCTGCTCAGCTCCTGCCGAACATTATGACACAGAATACCTGTAATGAATATGTCCTTCCTTGGAACAGGCGAGAACTCGACACCTTCGAAGCACGGGCCTCCGCCCTTGCAGGTCGAGCCCCCCGATCTTCATTTATTCATAAAGGGACCCCACCTCTGCTCCCTCGCGCCCTTCCGCGAAGCGAAAGCCAACATATAACTATAATATACGTTTTATGCCTTGAGGCATACAATCGTATTTAGAAAAAGAGCAGCCTATCGTATTTTGCTAATTTTAGAGCGAACGTATACTCAACGGTCGAGTACCGCACGTAGGGCACCAAATGTGCAGCCTAGAAGGCACGGATAAAGATAATTAGTCGAACGTAGTTTAGAAAAAACAAAAAAAAAATACAGAAAGGAAAATAAAAATATGGTAACAATAAATTCAAGATTGTAAATCATATACTACGAACCAGACAAAAATAAAAGAGTAGGGAAACTAATGACAAAAATATGAATAAAAAAATCGCGCGAACACACAAACCTTGTAACGCCCTGAATTTGCACAGAAATGCATAATAGCCCAAAAAGAGATAATTGATGGAACGGAATCTTAAACACAAAAAAAGAAAACCTAGAAAGAAAAATATAAGAGTGAACTTACGAATTAAAAAATATGAGTTCTATACATCTTCCGCGCAAAGCGAAGAAAATAATAAAACGCTCTGGCCAAAATTAATGACGGAAACAGGAATAAAAAAAATCATGAAAACAAACCAAAGGGTAACGCCCTGCATTTGCGGAAAAATGTATAATTGGCAAAGTTAAAATGTGTATTGTATCGTTATAATATTGTGAACGGAGACGATTGGTCGTATGTAATCTTAAAAGAACCAAAAGCAGAAAATAAATCATAAAAACTAGCTTACAAAATACAAAAATGCGCATTCATACGCCTCCTCTAAAAAAAGAAGACAAAAAAAGGTGCTGAAAAGAACTACGCAAAAACGTACAAAAATATCGTGAAAACGACCAACCATGTCGACCCCTTCCTTTGCATAGAAGTGCATAATTGGCACGATAGGATGTTTAATGTCTTCAAAATAGCTTAAATGGCGTTAATTAATCGAATGGAACTTCAAAACAGAAAATAAAACAAAAATAAACAAAAAAATTTCAAAAGTTATTTTGCAAAATAAAAAATGGCGAAGTTAGCGCTAAATAATTCAATGGAACTTGAAAACAGAAAAGACAACAAAAATAAAAAAAAATTCACAGCATATCCACGGGGTGAATGATGATGAGTGGGCGAAGCTCCTGAGGGGAAATCATCGGTAAAACCGTGACTCTTCAGTGAAAGTTCGCCCACTACATCTGTGCCCGAACGTAACGTCTAGAAAGTCTCGCTTAAACCGCGCGTCGGCACCTTGGGGCTGAGCTCGCCTGATGCGTTTTTGCAGAGCCCTCACGAGCTCTCACTGCATCGGGGTCTGCCTGCCGATACGCGCGCTTTCTCGCCGCTTCCCGTCTCGTGACGTTTTTGGAGATCCTCTTCGCGCCGCAGCCGTGCCGCTTCGCGTACGGCAGGGTCCTCGCGCCGTTGCCGTGACGCTTGGGCTCCTCCTTCTCGAACGCTGGGATCTTGGCGGCGTCGGTCGCGCAGCCAGACACACGCTTCGGCCTCCCGCTCTCGTACGGCAGGATCTTGGCGGGCGGCGTCGCGGGCAGCTTCACGGAGCGCTTCTGCCTCGCGGGCTCGCAGCATCTGCAGCCTTATCCATCGTGCGACTCCGAGCGCGCGCCAACAGCGAACGGATCTTTATTACAACGCTGCCCCGCCATCTAGTAAACAATCCAAGAAACTAAACTAGAGTGTAGCCACGCCATCGAGTAAACAATCCAAGCGCATCTTTTCATCATATACAAGTACCGCCATCTAGTAAACAATCCAAGAACTAAACTAGAGGTGGCTACATACATACGTCGAGGATGGACAGACCCATGCCCTAAGGAGCTTCGCCCCTAAAAATGTCAAAAGTGATCTTGCAAAATAAAAAATAGCGAAGTTAGCACATTTAATCGTTGAATTTATGTGGAACCACCAATCTAGCTGAGCCGTCTGTGCGCACAGTTATACAGCAAAAAACACTCAATTGCAAACACAGACAAATTATAAGCCGCACATACCGCGATAATTATGCATTTTTGTATGCTACGGTGTATCGTGTAGTTTTTACAGACCGCAAATGCGCTATATTAGTTCACAGCGCTTACTAAAACCTCTCAAATACTCACTGGCACTGATCAGTTGCAGTGGACGGTGGTGTCTGAATGTATCACGGTTGGTTTGTGTCGGACTAGCATGCTTACGATTTTTTAAGCCTGCCTTAAAAGGTCGCGGCAACAAATCTATTGTGACATGCATACGAATAAGAAACAATCTTAATATTGCATTTATGCAACAGATGCTCATGCCAGTCGCCACTCTTGTAAATAATGTTGGGTAAGGACGTGATGGGTTTTTCAAGGGCCCCTCGTGTAACTAAACATCGACAAATCTAAAAAAATAAAAATAAGGACGCGAAACCCCAGAATAGAGCGCCATAACCGACTGTGCTTCATTCGGGTTATTGCTGCTTAATCTTTGTGCTTGCGCGCCTCATATTATTAACTTAACCAGAATAAATTTGTTGGTTATTGTTTTGTACCTGTCATTTTAAAGCTGGTTGCTCGACTCAGTTTCACCGCGAGCGGCGAAAACGCGCGTTTCCTCGCTTGCGCCAAGCTGTCGCCGAATAGTTGATGCATAGGTGGCGAGCGCCGCGGTGCGGCGAAAGACGCGGCCACGCCCCCTTGTCAACTTACGCTCTCTCCGGCCAATTGGGACGGCCGGAGCAAAACGCGCGCGGGGTGATCGCGGAGGCCATGGGTACGCGACTACAACGTTCCAAGCGGAACGCGAAACCTAGCTAGTGGAACCTTTCGTCGCTGTTGCCATGTCATTTTTTTAATTCCGCCAGGTAGCGCGGGCAATGGCAGGGGAAGCTTTCTTTCAGTTGATGTAGTATTTTATTTTGTATTGCAAAAAGCAGGCATCCATCATTTTTTTTTAAATAAAGGAACCCTGCAAATATTACTCAGGTATTGATTTTCTGCCTTATATTTGCCTAACGTCTTGTTCTTGTTCAACAATGTTGACAGGCAGGAACATTAACACCGGACTTAGACGTTTAGATTTGGCTGCGAGTATATAAGACTAGTGCGCAGCAGCTTTTTTGCTTTGATTGGCTGGCTGAATCGAATGACAGGCAGACAGACCAAAGTTATCCCGTTCAAGTAGCGCAAGAAAGACTATCGTCTTTATTAACTGGTTGAATTATCAAAATGTGCGCACCACAGATTTTTTGCGCGCAACACAGACGACCGGAAGTTTTGACCGCTAGCTGGCCGTAGCAGGCAGCTTCCAAGCGCATGCACAAGAGGCGACACAAGCTCACACCGGCTGTACTCTACAAGCGCTGTTTGCGGAGACAAGACATCATACAAATACATTAGAAGGCACTATCCATACAGTAGCTTCTGTTTCTTCGTTGTTGGGCGACGACAACGGATGTCGCTGAGCGGGTGGGCTTAGTCTTTGTGACTGCGACCGTATCTTCGGCTTCTTCAGATACGCCGGCAGGTTTTCGAATATCCGGGGAATGACGGCGACGCAGACCATGGCCTTCTGGCGCTGGAGATACACAAATTGGCCGCGTATTATGAGTCCATCGGCTTGAATAACAACACTGGAGTGGAACGGTTTCTCGCACACACGCACGTGCTTCGGCTCGAAACTGAAAGCGTCGATCTCGTTTCCACCTGTCATGCTGTTCGCGATCGCTAGAGAAGCAAAACAGCGAAGCGTTTTAGGGCGAAGCCCCTTAAAGGCTGGGGCTGTTGGCGTCTCCTGTCGTCATCATCGTCATCGTCGTAATCGTCGTTCGTCTCATGTAGCTGCGGGACTAAAGCAACCGGAAACCAGCTTACGCCTCGACCTAGAACGTAATGTATACTAAAAAAATGGCAACATGACCACTCCATGGATGATTGCGAGGGTGCGGAATATCGGGAATCAAAAGGACATCCAAGTTGCGCCCCGAGTGACATTCGGAGTGACATTGGGAGGTCCTAATGTACTCCGTCCAATTACAGGCGAGGGAGTAAGAAGTTTGACTCTCGGGTACTAACTCACGGTCGTAGCCCTGTGGGTAAGACGACTGGCAATAACTCTGTCTGGTCTACCAGACACAGGCTCGAATCCTGCCGGTGCCTGTGCGATTTTTCGCGATTTTAAATGCTATGCGCACGGACGCGGACGGACATTGTGAGGTCCTAAAGTGCTCCGCACCTAAAAAACACTAGGACACTCGTTTATGCCTCACGCTGGGGCCCTTCATAACGCGTACTAAAACAAACACTGGGACACTCGTTTACACATCGCGCTAGAGAGCTTTGTGCTTAAAATACAAGCGACGTACAGCGAAAGCTGTATACCTCTACCTCCCAATGGTTTCATCTCCGTTGGCAACTACGCCAAGGCGCTGCATACGCTGCATGCTTCGCCCCTCCCAGTTTCCATGTTAGTGGAGAGAGAGAGAGAGAGAGAGAGAGAGAGAGAGAGAGAGAGAGAGAGAGAGAGAGAGAAACACGTTTTATGCCTGGCCAGGCTTAGTACGGACGGTGGCCGGGATTTTTTCCTCTGTCCTTCGATAGCCAGAGCGACAACCAGGCGCGCAGCCCATCTGAGGCATCGTAGTTTACAAGGTTTTCCCTTTGCGATGAGTGAACAAAGATATATCTCGCGACAAACACCACACAACATCACGACCCAACGCACTGCCATTGCGGCCACAGCCGCCAAAGCCACCTGAAGAAGATGATGATAATTGCTATTGGTTTCTCCTTTGTAGCGGGGTGATGAGATGTCATCTTACCAAAAGGACCAATATACCTATGTTTTATACTCTTGATTTAATACTAGCGCTGCTTAGGGCAGGCACAAAAACCTTATTAGGCATAAAGTACTTTTTTTTTCGGTTACAGGTGGTAACTGTCCTAGGCAATATTCCCCTATCTGCTTTTCGTCTCCCAGCATTCTAATCTTCTTTTCGTCCCCTCGACAGCCTTGAATTTAACTTTCTCGGTGCTACCCTTAAATCATAGGGCTTCTGGAAGCTGAATATTTCCCTCATGTAGAGTTGGGTGGATACCCTCCCATTCTAACACTATGTGCCGCATAGTTTCTGTTTTTTTTCCGCAGACCCCGCATACCCCATCGTTTTGTGAATACTTCCCCACAAATCTCTTAGTTCGCAAGAAACCTGCTCTAGCATCAAAAAGCAAACCACTTCCCTCGCAATTATCGTAGAAATTTTCCTTTCTTCAATTTCTCAGCCCTATACATCTCTAACGACGTTTTCTAGCTTACATTTTTTCTCTCCATTTATTCGTTTCAATCTGCTTTGCCTCTTCTTTGGTTACCTTGGCTGTTTTGGATTCTCCACCAGTCTTTCCGTATTTTATCGCTAGCCTTCTAGTATTTCTTAACCACTGCGTGTCCACGCTTTTCAAGTATAGGTACCTAAAAACCTGAGCTGCCCATCTTCGTTGATCCATTGCTCTCAACCTCATCTCAAAACATATTTTACTCTGTGCTTCTCTAACTCAAACGACGCCCAGCCCATATCTCCCTATACTGCTTTGTTAGTTGGTTTTACATGCGCGCCTAAGGCCAAACGTGCTACCGTTCTCTGGTTCACTTCAACACCTGATAGAACGTCTGATTTTAAGCAGAGTACAACATTCGCAAACGTGAGATCACGAACCATTGCTCCTTTCCACATTCCTCTCCCTACTTCATATTTGTTATACCCCCACAGAGCTCTATGCTTCATTATAGCTGCGTTTCGCTTTCCCTTAACCATAAGTTGCTCCTCGTGAGTTCTTAAGTAGTTATCCCCTTCGCTTATCAACACTCCCAAATATTTATATTCCTTCACTCTGGGTAATTCGCTTTGCTGGATAGACACTGCGTCAATGGTAGCTTAATTGAAAACCATTATTCTTAATTTTTCTGCACTAAAATTGAACCCGAGGTCGGTGGCTTCCTGGTCGCTAGTGTTTATTAGCTGTTGCATATCGGCTTGGTGATCAGCTAAAAGAACAATGTCGTCTGCGTATGACATTCCCGGAATACGCTGTTGTACCACTTCGCCTTGCAGAATATGGGTTAGGCTAAACCCTACTTGACTTTTTCCCAGTTTCTTTTCTAACCATGCCATGTAAATCATGAACAGTATTGGGCTCAAAGGGCAACCCTGTTTCAGTCCCCGATGGAGGTTGACGTGCTGGATGCATTTCTGTCGCTCCCATGTTAGGTGCACTCTATTGTCTTTATAGATGCTATAAGGAACTGTTTTTACTAGTCATCTAATCCCTGGAGATTCAGCATTCTCTACAGCCATTCTATGTTTACGTTGTCATACGCCCCTTTAATGTCCGAGAACGTAATCCATTATGGTCTCTTCTGTGCTTTTGCAATTTCACTGTATTGCGTTATCACGAACAAATTGTCATTCTATCCCCTGTCTTGTCTAAATTCATTCTGCAGTTCCCCAAGTATGTCAGTTTCATCCATCCATGCTTGAGTTTCTGATTTTATCGCCTGCATTACGAATCTATACACCACTGACGTTACTGTGAGTGGTCTGTATGAATCAGTACTGTCTCGGTCACCTCTGCCTTTATATATTAAATTCATCCTACTTTCTACCCAGTCCTCTGGTATTTTCTTGGTTTCTATCACCTTATCTACTGGCCTCCTAAACTTTTACGTCCAAGCAGGTTTATGAGTTGTATTGGTATTCCGTCCGGGCCCACTGCTGTCCGGGGGGACACCTTTTGCTCTGCTTTTTTTCAATCAAGGTTGCTCAAATTTATTTCCCTTTCCGCAGTCTTCTGTGGCACTGATGTTATGGGTGCAGGCTTCCCTACCACTATTGTCCTGAGCTTCTCACTAATCAATCGATGAATATGCGACAACGCGTGCTCTCCTTCTAAATGTTTCCCCTCCTCATCAATAGCACGCGACAAACGAGAGTCGCAGCGCCACCGCGCGGGAGCTTTGGTCTGCATATGAAGCTGTCCTGTAGCGTTACGCAGGAGTTTTGTGACCAGGAAAGCATTAAAGGACTCTATTAATATCTTAGCAATGTTATGCCCACCAGAGCGGTCTTGGACAAGAGCTCCCATGCCATGGCCTGCCCGCACGCAATAAAAAAAAAGGAAGTGCTGGTTCCACACCCCGCAACCTAGTTTCGAGGCTAGGTTTCCTCTTTGACGTGTGAAACCGTCTGTGCCGGGTCCGCAGCTGTAGAATGGAGGACAAACGCAAAATATCCTGGTATCCTCGGCAGCCTTGGCATGAAGGAAATCCCAGCAGAATGGATCTTACTTAATTTCGTGAAAATGTGTTTCGATCAATTTTTATGGGGAAGAAGAATGGCAGCCTGCTAATGTCAGGAGCAAGGAACCACATCAGAATAACCAGATTCGTATGTTTAAGAAAGCGTGTGCCTTGCGCATTGTGAGAACACATTTGTGTTGAGTCCATCTGTATTTTTCGAGCTTTGGTATTCTAACTAAACGATTTTACTTTTCAGTTGCCAATGTGTTCAGAGATAGCCAACATTTCTTTATATTTTTATGGCAATATAGCCAAACTAAAAAAAGAGTTTGTTTTATTAACACATTAAAGCCCCTCAGTACACAGCTCTAAACAATTCCGGTAAACAGATGCTTGGTGTATTTTGAGGATTGCGGAGGGATAGGAGAAAAATGTTCACGACATACATCGAGACGGCAAAATGCAAGTCCTGACTACGAGCTAACTTATTTACTGAACACGTGATCTTATAAACTCGTTCGCAAGGAATGGAATCACTTTAAAGTTAGCATTGCGTATTGTCTTTATTTTCCATGTCGTCATCATTTCTGCGCTATTTCTCGCATATCTGCCATCGTACCGTCATCCAGCCCGCCATCGTCGTCGGTAACGTTATCGGCTTGCAGTCGTCTACAAACATGCCATCGTCTACAACATACCATCATAAACCAGTATGTCGACATCTTCCAGCTTGCCATCGCGCAATAGCACGCCGTCGTCTGCCGTCATGACACCATAAATGCCATCGCAATAATCTACTATAATGATATTCGATGGCTTCCATCAAGTCCACATTTTCAATAGGGAAGAAAAATAACAAAGTATGCATGCACATTTTAAATACAGATTGTGTACAGTCGTACGCGTACACACCACACATTTAAAATGCACAAGAAGTGTAAAAGAAGTCTTCTTTATTTGTTCACCGTTTACATTGGTTTACAGTTCCCCACGACGGAAGAGGTTCCAGTTGGTCTTGGCATAATGATTTTGGTGAGCCACAAACATAGGGTTTAGGTGGCGGACATTCGGGCATCCTGCGAAATATAAATATTTGTTGGACGCGTGCAGGTGTGTGCTGAGTGCATAACGGGAATGTGAGCGGCGTGTTCGCAATCATGCATATGATTATTCGTCTTGAAACCGCGAATGACTTATTGAAGCTTGATTTCCGTCAGCCATGATGTTTTCTAATGATGATGCTTAGTAATTATGGCGTATGCTTGGTGAACGTCTGTGCAAAACTTCTATTTTAGCCCACAATATTATGTACACTTTTGTTCACTCTAAACCACACAGTTTCCACGTTTTTTCTCGTGTATGATTCCACTAATTGGGGGCTGTGCCAAATGGGTTTTTCTAATATCGTCCCGAAAATGCGACACTTTGCAAGATTTTTTAACGTTACACTGCAGTCAGGATGGTGTCGCGGAAATTTTCAACGATTTCTTTGTTAACCAAGCAAAGGAACCCCTAAAAGTAAGTGCGATGAGCACGAGCCTATCCTACCTGTCCCACAACCAAACTCATTCGTATTTAGTGAGATATCAATAATGTAAGTTAAAAGCACGGCAAGACAGGTGAAATCAAAGAAGGCCATGGGACATGACGCAATTCCTGTTAAAATTTTAAAAAACAATATCGAAATCTTGGCGCCAGCGTTAGCAACTACGTTTAATCAGGCATTTGGAACGTACTCAGCACAGTTGTAGATTGGAAGGGTTGTGCCCATCTATAAAGGAAATGATCCTAATGACGCGGCCAATTACCGTCCCAAAGCAATTTTGTTCTGCATCAAAAATATATTTAAGAAATTATTACCAAAGCGTGCAATGAACTTTCTAGAAAAATTCATCACATTAGCGGAACACCAAAACGGTTTCAGGAATAATATACTCAGCTAGTGCCGCTGCTAAATCAGTTACAGAAAAAGTAAACCAGGCCCTTATAAGTAGTAAAGTAGTAGTTGGTAAATATTTGGAGGTACGAAAAGCGTCCGACTCTATCAATCATAACATACTACTGCGAAAACTAGAATGGTAGGGTTTTCGAGGTTCAGCTAACAACTTTTTCAACAGTTTTCTGTCCGACCGGAAGCAATTTGTCCAAAAAGCTGATAGCAAATCTTCACTCAAGGATGTTGGAATGGCCATTCTTCAAGGTTCTGCATTAGGCCCTATTCTTTTAGGGGCGAAGCTCCTTAAGTCATGGGTCTGTCCATCCCTTGTGTCTCGTGGTACGTGACCGCCGCATGCTTTCGGAGATGTCGCAAAGTGGGCCGCGTTGCACGCGCAAGAACCGGCTGCAAACGGCAGCGCAAACTCGGCACCGGGAGCGCGAGCTTGACTGTGTTCGCCAACGGAGGCGCGAGCGCACGTGCACTGCGAGGGGGAGATCACGCAAGAGATCACGCCACGAACGCAGGCAGTCGTTCTCGGAGATCGAACGAGACGCAAGGACCTTTGCTCGTTTCCTCTCGTCTTGTTCGGGCACAAGTTCGCCCTAATAAAAGTTCTTTCTTTACCGTTGTGTCCCATCCTACGTGACAAATTGTGGTGGAGGTGCGGGGTAGTCCTCGATGGCGCGGGGTCTTTCACCAGGTCTGGGCCTGGGAGCATTGACTCCGAAAATAAAAGTTGATTTGTACAATGTACGCACACAGTCTTACGTCTTTCTTAATGATGTAATGGGCGAACTTTCACGGGAGAGTTACGGTTACCGATGATCTCCCCCTCTCGAGCTTCGCCCCACTTATCATCATTCATTCCGTGGATATGGCGTGATTTTTTTGTTTGCGTTTTACGGCTCATTTACTTTGACGTGTTTCACAGCCATATGACCTATTGCGTTGAGCCATGGGGGTTCACCTACGCACCTTACTGCAAATCGCTCTGTGTTATCCATAAAAAAGCTATTAGAATATTGGCCACATCGCCAAGAAATGAGCCATCAGCTGCGCTCTTCGCCAAATCTTTCATGTTGCCATTTGATAGAGCCAGGGATTCTAATACTGCTGTAATTTTTCACAAAATACTTACCACAAACGCTCCGTACCACTCGTGAACGCTAATTACACCCAAGCGAGATACAAAGCATACTGATCAAAAAATAGTAACCTGCGGATAGTACATGTCTTATCTCTTTCTAATGTCTAATCTCTTGTCTTTCGTGGTGGCAAAAATATGGAATAACGTACCAAACTCTATCACAACATTACCAAATTTGTTGCCGTTCCTTAAACGTTACATGATAATTTAAGTACAATAATCCAGAACCATTATTTGAATGTAAGAATCACTACTGTGAAAACACACTAAACACTGTAACGTGCTGCAAAATTATATTTATTTGTGCGTGACAGAGTACCGTTTTGCCGGGATTGTATTTTTCAAAATACTTTTGTAATGGATTCAATACTAGCCGTACAGGCTATGGCTCCAGGCGCCTTATCAACACTTTCTTTGTGATGTATTTTTTTTTTGAAACAAGCTACTTTGTTCTTGTTCTTGTTTTAATACCGTCAAAAGGAGCTTAGTTGAATACGCCACAGTCCGTACTAATGTCTAATTTGAAAGTACCGCATCTTTTTACCACCATGAGGCATGTTGCCCCACGCCTCCTTCCGTCAAACAAGGGGAAGAGATTTTCCGCAGATTCTGCCACTGTAGAGAGAGGTATCCGCGACAGCTATGGCAGTGAAAAGCCAAGTAAAGTGCACAATGGCTAACTTACCTAGTAACTTCATTGTGCGCTCAAGTTCATTCCTGAAAATTTCCAGGACTTTGTCCACGCCTTTCTTCCCCTGCAGAAAGAACGTTTGCGTTATGAGAAAAAACCCTGGTCGCTTATGACCGGCATTATGAACTCTAGGTTCGTACTCAGTTCCTACAGACTGTGCAAATCCAAATAACCTACCTATATACAGCAATTCTGCATATTTGCAGTGAAAGAGCTCTTGAACTATCCCCTATATTACAGGTATAGCTGCAACTCATCGTAAAGCCACCTAGCTTTGTACTTTAAACAAGCGAACAAGCGATATTGTGTTTAATGGATGAATTTATACTAAACGCCTAGGTTACGGATCACCGCATGCGTCAGATCTCTAAATTCGCCAGGTGGCAGTGGGAGTTCCAAACTCTCTTTAGCCCTATGAACAAATGTTAAAAAAATGTTTGAGATGCGTGCGATAAGTCTTTATGAAGTTTAAGGCACGATTTCGTACAAGTTCCAACCACAGGCAATGCTCACAGATGACTACTCTAACGCTGAAACACACATGAAGGCAACATACAATTTTCCTCATTCAGAAAGCGGGAACCTTCTGACCAACAGTCAAGCCAACCTCAGCGGCAATGTCGAACAATGACTTTAAATGATAAGGAAAGCAGATAAAAATTGCTGACTCCCCCGTCGCTTCGTAGCACTTCCCGTTTGAGATCACAGGGATAAGTGTGAGCGATTTACTGGCAGCGGCAGGGTCTCTCTCCAGTAAACACCAGTAACCATCCCTTGGGGCTTCAAGTTTTGTTTTACAGTTGTACTTGCATCGTAGCATAAACCTAATATAGTACACCAATTTCTGCGTTTCTGGTACCTAAGCAATGATACCTATTAGTGATGTTGTGGCTGGAAAACTTGAAGCTGGGTAAACTTAATTACAATTGCGGAAATTTATATTACGGCTGAAAGATTACTGACGCATAATTCTCGTTGCTTTCCGTACCACCTTCTCCAACCATGGCCTCGATATAATTCAAACGAACCTTTCGTCACACGTCCGTCTTTTTGACGAAACAAACAGTGGATGGCACGGACTCATGGCTGGAACGATCATGGCCGCTTGTAAATAAATCACATCGGTCTGCGGTAACATCATGCAAATACATCGCTAACATCTTCCATGCTTCGTCTCATTTGCAATGCTGCCACGTACCATGTTTTGATAGAAGTTCGGGGTACATTTGGTTGAGGTCGCGGGGGGAGAGGGGTTACTTGCAAAATGTTTCCCTTGAGGAGACAACTGAAATTAAAGTAACGTGATTGCTTACGTCGTACGATAGTCCCCAGGGGGCCGGTCGGCCGACGAACACAGCTCGAGCACCCAAGCTGAGAGCCTTCGCCACGTCGGATCCGCTGCGGACCCCGCTGTCGAGGTAGACTTCCAGGCGGCGGCCTACAGCGCTCACGATTTCGGGCAGAACTTCGATCTGGGAATCAGTGGATGCGCAACATGAGAATGCTGAAGGTGCGATCCGACATTGGGTTTAAAGGCGATTCGTAGCGTTGCAAAAAATTAAGCCGCCCATCTTGGGGCCCTTGTATTGTAGTAATAGGCACCCCGAGAGGTCGGACGTGCGCGTACACAGGCATTTTTCGTTTTTTCTCGTTTTCATTAATTATGCACAATACAGGGAATAAACCAAAACAGCAATCCGTTTATCTCTAGCATACGTACTTCGCGAGAACAAATGCCCTCGTAAGGGCTCCTTTAGTTGCAAATGTCGATGAAAGACGATAGTCAACGGGCGCCGCTGCCAACTAAACGCCTCCCTTCTGCTTCCCGCTCACTTCGCACGCTGTTCCTCTCCCGTCCCGTTCTTTCCAAGATAACGCGCTAGATGTTTGTTTAAGTCCATTTAAATTTACGGCGTTTCGCTGCTCCAAGTCGGGTGCCTCGATGACAGCGCTGCCGTACGGAGGAGACACACGTAAATCGAGGCAACCTACTCCAACGTTTGTGGAACCACGTTGCTCTACTCCACGAGCGTTCCAAGCGGAACGCGGGACCTATCTAGGGGAACCTGTCGTTACTGTTGCCGTTTGATTTCTTAGATGCCGCCAGAAGCTACAGCAGCGCGGCTACAGCAGGCGACGGTTTTCTGCAGTTGATGTAGCATTTCATTTGCTATGGCAAAATCCAAGCATACATAAATTTTGAATAAAAAAAACACTGTAAATATCATTTGTGTATTTATTTTCTGCCCTATATTAGCGTAATATCTTGTTCTTGTTCAACAATGTTGACCAGTATGAGCATTGCCACCGGAATTGAGACGTTTATATTTGGCTGTGGGTATATAAGACTATTGTGCAGCTTCTGTTTCACTTTGACCGGGTGGCTGAATCGAGTGACAGTCAGGCAGAACGACAGACAGTTAGACAGACCAAAATGTCTGGCTTCACCTATCCCAAGAAACACAATCGTCTTTAAAAAAATCGCAAAGGCTGTATGGGTGACGCGGGGTTTCGGGTGGCTGCAGTTTTTTTCTAATTTTGGGGCTTTGCGCACGGAAATGTGTCATTGTCCTGACTAAAATTTCTTGGAAAACGAACACGGCACCGAAACCACAGAGAGTTCGAGCACACCTTGCACTCTGATGTTAACACAAAATTTTGAAAATAATCGTAAATTTGAACCAGATGCTAGATTGTCGCTTACTTTGACACCCCCTATCTCGGTATATGAAATAGTGATTAACATGTGACATTTAATTCAAAATATTACTATAAAATATCGGTGGCATAGCAAAAAATATTAATATACGGAAAAATGATTGACTGATGTGCCTTTTATAATATTCCGGAAAATTGAAAATAAAAATAAAGAACCCAGCCTCGATTTTCTTCAAAATTGGGGAAACGGGACTCCTCAAGCGGGCGAACAGCACTGCTGAAAAACATTGAATTTTTTGTTTGCATCGAAGTTATAAGCGGCGGAAATCACGTGTTTGAGACGCGCATCCGTGCCATGTGCTCCGCTACTGCCGCTGCATTTGTGGCTTCGCGCTTTGATAAAAATGTGTCTGTTCGCATTCTGCACCTACACCAGGGGCTTCTCAACCTTTTACGTTCGTTTAGAAGAGAAATGCGAGTTTCTCATTTTTTGATTCGTGATGACTCACTGATTAAGCGCTGGCACAGCAACGGCTGTGGCGAAGACCCCCCCACCACCCCCACGTCTTCATCAACATCTCCCTATTCTACCACTTGTGACCTGAAGGTCATGGTTGGCGACGCGTATGATCGCCGAGCAAGCACCCTTGTGGCATCACAGCCGGTGTCGTCTCCCTTGATGAGTAACGCTGCATAAACTACTGCCTGTAAACGTTTCTAATACCCCGGTCACACAGGCACTTTCAATCGCGATTGAAGTGAATCGCGATCGAGTTTTCGAGCACGCTCGACGAACTGCCGCTGCTACACGGCACGTTTCAATCGCGATCGAGAAGTTGCACCCGTTCCCCTCGTGTGCGCCATATGGCGCTAACTATGTACTTGCGCAGCAAAGTCGGGAGTTCTAGTTTTTAATGACGACGCCCGTAACGAATCGGTATTCGTTCAAAAAGTATCAATACCGTGGGTAACGGAATACAAATATCTGGGCATATGGTTAAACGAAGGTCGGGCGTATCTAAAAACTCATGAGGAGCATTTAAGAATGAAAGGGAGAAGAAACGTCTCTACCATGAAGCACAGAGCACTATGGGGATATAACAGATATTGTCACGATGCCAAAAACGACGCAGTGGTCTTGAAGGAAAACAAGTTTATTGGAGCGAACTTGTGCTCCCCTAACAACTCAAGAATACAGAGGCGGCGAAGCAGCAGTCAGCAAAGTGGCGTATACGCAAGCGAGCGTCGGTGATCGAATACCCCGGTGTCTGCACTGCAGGCTTTTTATCTTTCAGTGCGCGTGGTTCTCGAACCGACGATTCACATCTAGAACATTGTATATCGAAGAAGATTATTCTGGGCTGTTCACGTTAGATCGGAATGCTCTCCCTATCAGAACAGATAACACATACGGCACAGAAAGAAAGAATGGAACACGCGCTTCCCTTGGCACAGAGATAACACAGACCGGCGCAGCGGGCGGTAAAAGCAAAAACACAAATACACCCAATGCATGGTTCGTGGCATTACCCCCCCCCCCTCTAAGAGTGCATCGACCCGATGCTAACATAAGCCACAGTCCGAACAAATAAAAATAAAAGTTCATCATCGTCCGTAGAAAGGTTTTAAAGCGAACCATGTGGACGACTTCGGGCCGCGTGTGTAGGGTCCGAAATATCGCCGCAGAAGTTTCTCACTCAGTCCGCGTCGTCGGATGGGAGTCCAAACCCACTCACGATCCCCTGTGTGGTACTCGGCGGCTCGGCGTCGGAGGTTGTAGCGGCCGGCATCCACCAGCTGCTGGTCCGTTATACGAACTCGAGCGAGCTGGCGGGCCTCCTCCGCACGCTGAAGGTATCCTTGGACGTCGGTGTTCAAGTGGTTTGTCTTCTACGTGCGGCAGCATGGCGTCAAGCATTGTAGTCGGCCGTATTCCGTAGACAAGCTCGAACGGTGTCATCTGCGTGGTTTCTTGGATAGCCGTGTTGTACGCAAACGTGACATACGGGAGCACTTCGTCCCAGGACGTACATGGACAGCATATCTGCAATCGTCTTGTTCAAACGTTGCGTTAGTCCGTTCGTTTGGGGGTGGTACGCCGTCGTTCTTCGGTGATCCGTGTTGCTGTTGCGTAAGATTCCTTGCATGAGCTCCGCAGTAAAGGCCGTTCCGCGGTCCGTGATGAAAACTTCAGGGGCTCCATGTCGCAGCACAACTTGTCTTATGAAAAACTTGGCGACTTCTTGTGCAGTCCCCCTGGGAAGAGCGGCGGTCTCCGCATAGCGCGTCATGTAGTCTGTTGCTACGACATCCACTTGTTCTCGGATCGTGACGTAGAGCATGCGCATTAACGCAGATAGCCTACGCGAGGCTATCCGCGAAATAGTGAGGAAGGAGCTGCGGAAACTGCTCCCAACGCCGCCGCAACCACAAGTCTCTTCCCTTACCGACGTCATTAGAAAAGAAGTGCAGCAAGCGCTGGGAACTTCCACGACGCCAGAAGCATTTCGCGAGCCGCAAGCCATGGCCTACGCGCTGCTGTCCGTCGCCCTCGCCCACCTGCGCCCTATCGTCACGAGGCTCCGTACCGTAGTCCCCTGTCGCCGGCCCGACCACCTGCGGTGCAACCCGCCGCCCCAAGGAAGACCGACGTGTGGCGAACGCCGACAATCGTCCGCTGTGCTATCACTACAGAGAGGCCGACCACATCTACCGTCGCTGCCCTTACAAAAGGCTCGGTCTGCGAGGATTCTCCGTCGACGCACCACGCCCCGACCCGGCCAGCGCCCATCAGAGATCGAAGAGTACCTCTCCAACACCAGCCATGGAGCAGCCCGTTTCAACCGATCGCCATCACTCTACCCATACCAGTCGCCCAACCGCCGTAGCAATGCTGATTTCGCACGGGGACGTCCCCCAGCCCACGGGGGGGGGGGAAACTAAAGGCAAGCAACTTCTGGAGGTGAAGTTGCACAACGGCGGAAAAATGAAAACCCTCCAACGACGCAAGGGCGCGCCGAATACCGTGATTCACGACATGCCCTCATCCCGACGACCCGACCGAATCCTGACGAGACTCCCGAACACGACGACAGCTACACGGCGCGACGCGTACCCAACGTGCCCGAGACTGCCGCTGAGAAGACGACAACAACGACGCACAGTGCCCGACCGTCAACACGCACAAGCCGAGATACGACGCCCCGACGCACCCGGAACTCGAGGAAGGCGGCGTCCGACGACCAGTTGTCCATCGACGGCTTTGACGTAGTCGCCCTCATCGACACGGGAGCCGACTACTCGGTAATGAGCGGGTCATTCGCGTCTAAGCTCAAGAAAGTTACGACAAGATGGGACGGTCCGCATATACGCACAGCAGGAGGCCACCTCGTGACGCCAAGTGGAACGTGCACAGCGCGCGTCACCATAGACGGCACGACGTACCCAGCGGCGTTCGTCATTTGCCTAACTGCTCCCGCGACGTGATTCTCGGAATGGACTTTTCGACGGACAACGGCGTAATAATGGATCTGAAGATGAAGTCGATAACTTTTTCTTCCGATCACTCCATGACAGCGGGGTCGAACCTCGCACACCGTGCAGCTGTAAGGATTGCCGTTGATCACGTCACCCTGCCACCCCGCGCAAGCTCGATGTCACCGTGTACTGTGAAGGTGCTGCTCCGACGTCGACGCTATCGTGGAGAGTGACCAAAGGTTGCTTCTCGACCGCGGTGTGTCCTGTCGCAAGAGGCATTGCGCGGTTTAAGCAGCGTAATCCCACGTTTTGGTCACCAATTTCACAGAGTACCAGCATTTAAACAAGGGCGCTTCAATCGCGTTCCTCGAAGAAACGCAACAAGCAAGTGACGTGATAGCAGTCACCGACTTTGAACGCGCACCCGACGATACCTTCAAGCTTCCGCATCCCTTCGACGTAAATCTGGCTCTACCGCAAGAAGAAAGGAACAAATTATTGGCTTTGCTGCGTCGCTACAGCGAGTGTTTTTTCGTCGAACTCAAAAATATGTCAGACACCTCTAACGAAGCACCGGATAATAACCGAGGATTGAGCCCGACCTACCCGACAGTCAACCGTACCGCGTCTCTTCACAACCAGCGCGAAGCCATCCGGACTCAAATCTACGACATGCTCAACGATGACATTATACAAGCCATCGAAAAGTCCGTGGGCTGCGCCGGTCGTACTCGTGAAGAAAAAAAAGACGGCACACTGAGGTTCTGCGTTGGCTACCGGCGATTGAACAAGATCACCAAAAAGGACGTGTACGCCCTGCCACGAATCGACGACGCCCTCGACCACCTCTGCCATGCTAAGTACTTCTCATCGATGGATCTGAAGACAGGCTACTGGCAAATTGAAGTAGACGAGAGAGATCGAAAGAAGACTGCATTCGTAACCCCGGACGGCCTATACGAGTTCGAGGTGATGCCGTTTGGGCTATGCACGGCACCAGCAACGTTCCAAAGAGTCATGGACACTGTGCTAGCTGGCCTGAAGTGGCACACCTGCCTCGTATACCTCGACGACGCTGTGGTATTCTCCCGGACTTTCGAAGAACACCTTGCAAGGTTGCAGTCTGTACTCGAGGCCATCCGTACGTCGGGGTTAACGCTGAAGCCTGAAAAGTGCCGCTTCGCGTACGAGGAACTCAAGTTTTTGGGCCATGTCATCAACGCCGCGGGAGTCCTGCCTGACCCGGCGAAAACTTCAGGCATAGCAGTATTTCTTGCTCTATGAGCATAGCGAACTTCCCAAGGCCAAAAGATAAGAAGAACGTGAGCAGATTTCTCGGACTGTGCGCATACTACCGGCGCTTCGTCGCAAGCTTCGCGCGCATTGCAGAGCCGCTCACACGCTTGACGAAAGATAGCACCCCTTTCAGCTGGGAAAATGCCCAATAAACAGCCTTCTGCGAGCTGCAAAAATGCCTGCAAAGCTCGCCTGTGCTCGCGCATTTCGACGAAAACGCCGAAACGGAAATGCACACGGACGCCAGTGATATAGGCTTGGGTGCCGTCGTCGTCCAAAAGCAAAGCGGGGTGCGAAAAAGTAATCGCCTATGCCAGCCGTGGTCTGTCCAAGGAGGAAAAAAAACTACCCAGCACCACCACCAGATGTCCACGATGCCAAAAAGGATGCAGTGGTCTTGAAGGAAAACAAGTTTATTGGAGCGAACTTGTGCTCCCCTAACAACTCAAAGAATACAGAGGCGCCGAAGCAGCAGTCAGCAAAGTGGCGTATACGCAAGCGAGCGCGGTGATCGAATACCCCGGTGTCTGCACTGCAGGCTTTTATCTTTCAGCACGCGTGGTTCTCGAACCCTCGATTCACATCTAGAACATTGTAGATCGAGAAGATTATTCTGGGCTGTTCACGTTAGATCGGAATGCTCTCCCTATCAGAACAGATAACACATACGGCACAGAAAGAAAGAATGGAACACGCGCTTCCCTTGGCACAGAGATAACACAGACCGGCGCAGCGGGGCGGTAAAAGCAAAAACACAAATAAACCCAATGCATGGTTCGCGGCAATATGAAGTAGTGAGAGGAATCTGGAAGGTAGTAATGGTACCAGCACTCACCTTTTCAAACGCAGTAGTGTGTGTCAAATCAGAGATTCTATCAGGGCTAGAAGCAAATCAGAGGGCCGTAGGTCGATTGGCATTAGGAGCACACAATAAAACAACAAATGAGGCAGTGCAGGGAGACATGGGATGGGCATCCTTCGAAATGAGAGAAGCACAGAGCAAAATATGTTGTGAAGAACAACGTAGAAATATGGATGATCAGAGATGGGCGGCCAAAGTGTTACGGTATCTTTACATGAAAAGCGTGGACACACAGTGGAGGAAAAGAACCAGAAGGCTCAGGAAAAAGTATATGAAACCTGGAAGTGCAGGGGAAAGGACCACGGCAATAAAATGAAGTTAAAGAAACAGAGACAACGACCTGGAAAAAGAGGATGGATGCGAAGAAGTCCTTAGATATCTGCAGGATCGGGGAAGCAGGAGATCACAAGGGAAAAATTATTCGATAATGCCAAAGGGATTGCATTGCTTTTTGAAGCCCGGGCAGGTTGCCTTGCGGACAAAAACGCTTATCCGCGAGCCGGTACAGGAAGAACTATGCGCAGGGTGCGAGAAATGAGCCAGAAACCATGCGACATATTGTAACGGAGTGCAAAAGTATCCATCCAGTCCTCAGTGATGGAGCCATCCAGCTTACGGAAGCCCTTGGCTTTAAGGTTAGCGGAAAAGTGAATTGGACAGCAGTGGAGGTTAGTAAAAGAAGGTTAGAATGTTGGTGGGAAAAGAGCAGAGAACAATCTGGGAAGACATGTGAACAAAGAAGTCAGACTAGCACAAAAATTTCGTAAAAGTATTTTCTTTTTATTTTGATATTATTATTTTTTAATTTATTTTGTTGCTAATTTTTGGCGAGGTGATTGTACAGCGGCGTTGCGACTAAGGCCGCTGTGCAACGCCACCCCGTTACAAAGAGGAAGCCACTAAGCATCATCATCATCATCATCATCATCATACGGCCCGCGTCTGGTAATTTCGCGCGGTCGTAGGCATAGAGTTCCTCAATGATCACCTAGAGCGAAAGTGTCGCTGCGATCGCACGCCGCCATGGGAATTGTGGGCAGTGTGAGAATCGTATTGGCAGCAAGTGCTAGTACAAAGGCTATGGATTAGGCTTCTCGGCTCTGAAGTGCTTGTTAATTCTGTTTTCGGTGAGCTTTTCCGTTTCGGGATGCCAAGTTCTGGCATTGAATGGGTATCACAGATATGTATAAATAACAGCGTGATTAGCACTTAACGCATGTGCTCGCTTTAGCGGCGAGTTTCTTAAGATGAAGGGGTGACCACATGCAGTGACGGCGACAAGCGACGCCAAAAACGTAACTCAAAAGGTACAACAGCAGAGTGTACTGGGTGACAGCGACAAGCGAAAAACAATTAATACACTGCCGCCAATGTCCTCCGTCGTGGTTGCTCGTCGCTACAATTCACTGTATCGCCGCTGCGGCTCCCTTGTGGGCTGCTTCTGGCCAGCAAAAAGCGAGCGAGGTTCCCAGCGGCCTGTTATATACCGCATCATACTCGCTTGCCGCCGCCGCCCACAGCCACAAAATAAGCTACGCTAGCCCGCACTATCCGTTTTCTGCACACATTAAGTTACGATTTTCGCATTGCTCGTCGCCGCCGCTGCGTTTACTTACTCCTTGAAGCATGCACTGCCTTGGCCAGGCGCAATGAGGTAACATACATAGCTACTCGACAAGCCAGTATTTATTTGCCATTTAAAGAGTTCATGCAATTTCATAATGCTTTGCGCGCGTGCTTGAAGACTTACTTGCGGTAATAAGCTGCGCCTGTGGGTGTATTTATATCTGCTTGGACAAAACAAATAAACACGACGTGATTACATCATGCTTGCATCTATATGTTTCATCTGCTTCGCCTGACAAAACACGTAGCATACGTTAATAGTACTGTATTAAGAGGAAGCAAGAACCCAGTTTAAGACAATCTAAACAATTTTTTTCAGCTAAATCTTACAAAATTCAAAGAAACCCTCACCGAGTTTAGAGTATATAATAATTTAAAAATATATCCGGGACGGCCCGTTGTATCTGGCGGCGTGAGCCAAAGGCAGCACTTCTGCTATTTTTTTCTTTGTAAACCCTGAAATTTCTTTTGAAACATAAGCCCTCTAACACAACGTCTTATACAAAATAAATTTGTTAACAGCGGCACTTTTGGCAGCACTTTTTTAAACAAAAACTCAATTTGCGTAGCCACAAAGTCGTTGCCAGCCATGCCACGCTGAACTTCCGGCCGAGCTACACACTATGGCCGCACTCATGGAGGCGTAGAGCGCCTTTGCCGAATCACGTTGACGCTAGCGCCAGATTCCACTCTAGGTGAGTTAGTGAGAAACTCTATGGTCGTAGGGATACGTAACAATGTAAATGTTACCGCACGCTTATTTGGGTGAAGGTATTTGACACGATTTGTGGCATTAGTTGGAGTTGTCACCTTCTGCGCCATTACGGAGCGGGGACGAGAGTATAGCCGCTTTCGTTCGATCGCGCTTGAGAAACCAGGATTGAGTTCGAGCAGGAACGAGCTCGATCGCGATTGAAACTGCCGTGTAGCGGCGCCCGATCCGGATTGAGCTCGCTCTGGATCGACTCAATCGCGATGGAAATTTCCCGTGTGGCAGTTGTATAACCCAAGAAGACAAGGTGGAAAGACCCAAGGAGCCCCTCTACATACCTAAGGAGGACGACGGAACTTTTTTTTTTTTTTTGAAACCAAAGGCTCAAAAAGGGCGGAAGTCTCCATGGTTTCCGCAACTTCCAGGGCGGCTAGAACCGAGCTCCCCACGGCCTGCTCCCAGTAGGAAGGGGGAGGGGAAAGAGGGCGTTTGGACACTCACACAGAGGGAGCGATAGTGAGTGTCCAGTGCGAGAGTTGAGGGGCAGTACGGGGAGGGGAATTGATGTGGGTGTGAGTGCACGAGTGGTTGTCTATGTGGAAAATGTGCGCATGTATCATGCGCCATATGGGCGCGGCCTGCGGTGTCAGTGATCGATTAAAAGGTGGGAGGCTTCTGCGGACGAAGCGGTGCTGTTGTGGAATGTCCCAATAAGTGAGAAGGGGTGATCGGGTCATCTCAAAGAAGCCATGCGTAGGTGTGAATAAAACGGGAGCCCGGAGAACTGCAGCTCGAACATGTTGACGGGCCGCCTCATTAGCCCCTAGCCCATTACGGCCGGGAGTTCATACTAGTGACGCCTGTTGTTCCGGAGGATTTGTTCAAAGGTGATTGGAAGCGGATTCGGAAATAATGCCTTTGGCGCAGTTCTGCATCGCCGTCTGCGAATCTGATAGCGCGAAGAGGGGAGTTGGAGGCTGTGGAAGTATTAGGAGCGTACCCCGAGCAGAAGTTTGGGACGCTTACGTGTCATGTTACTCAATGCATGCTTAGACACTGTTCAGCAGCTCGCTCAGTTGGAGTAGCGTAGCCTTGCGCAGGGGATAAATATACGGAATGAAATACAACTAAAAGTGGCATCCGGTTACTCCGGTTACTCGCATATTTTGGTAACGTCATTGAAGTTCTCTTTGCTGTCACGGACAAAACTGCAGACGCAAGCGACACAGCTGGATATGTTGGGCTCCAAGACTGAGTGAATAACAACAGAAGTTTGATGTCAGGAGGGATTGTCGAACCTGTACATACCGTGGCCGGCGTTCCGTCAAGCTGACGGCCTCCATGATTAGACACCAAAACTGCAGCCGCGCCATGGTTTGCGGCTTGAATCGCTGCTTCAGCTGCGCCCAAACACACGCGCAAGAATTATGGCCCCGCCTCGATTACCTATATCACGCAGTAGGTTTCCATATGATAGAATTTATAGAATTTAAAACTAGAAATTTTTCGACTGGTATGTCAAAGTCAATACATTTTCCGCAGTGCATTTTACTTGTCCTCATTATTTGTCGTCAAACCCACTTATAGAGGTTCTTATGAGGTCATGAGTTTAGCTCCATTTAATTACGAATATACCCGCTTTCAAAGCACGCTCTTACGTAAGAGGCGTAGAAGAAGAATCCCGTTTTTAGACATTTCCAGCCAAGCAAGAGGATGCTGGAGTACTTTTTTCTTGGTCGCTCTACGCTCCCTGTCACTTTTACAAAGTTAATTTGCAAAGTACACGTTTTCCCTGGAAGCTAACTGTATACCAAATATAGATGGCATAAATGGCATAAAAAGATGCTTTCTGTTCAGAAATTTCAGAATAACTGTGGGGGGTATAACAACTTGATGTTTTCTATATTTGGTCCCATCTAACTAGAGTATGTACAAGGCTAACCTCCTTTTCCCGATAAACAAAAATAAAGCCAGGGAATACTTGGCTCACAAAATGTTGGAGGGCTACGAGATCTTTAAATATAGTATGATCTAGTTGACTTGAAGTCACAAAGTACAGCAAAAATTCAGTTTATGCATTAATTAATTTATTTATACGGCCGGCCATGATGCAGTTGAAGAAAGTTTCGCAATAATAAAACTTAGAAAAATTTGATGTGTAGTTAGATCCTCAGGAAATTTGGCGCCAGTAGTAATAGTCGAGAGTGAACGACAAAAGCTACCTAACACTCCTTTCACTCCTACGGGGAAATCCTGGCATCAGAAGTCGAGATTTCGGTGCGCAGTAAACCTCTATAGGTTGTCAAAATTGATTCGGAGCCTTGCAGTACTTAGGCTTAGGCGTCAGGCGAAGCTGCGTTTTAAACCCACATCTTTGAATTTTTTAAAATTAAATACCGATCTTATTTGTCGCAAGTTAACGTAAGAGGATTTTCTTTTCCAGTGGGCTCAACACAACCGATTAACCCAGCAAGAGAAAATAAAATGTCGGTTGATAAATGTATGGTGAGCAAACAAAATTCAAAGCCTCGCAATGTTTCCACAATACCATTGACTTTCAATCGTTCCGAGAATTTCGACACTCACATGTGAGGATACCCTTAACAACGACCGGCAGGCCAGAAATCTCTCGAAGCCAGGCGATGTCTTTCCACGACGCAGACTGCGAAATAAAGTCGTCCACTACGTCTAAGGCGCCCGTCAGCACGTCGGGAGATACCTTCTCTGGTGCGCCTATAAAATTGGGGAAACTGTAATGCGCAGCGTTATAAGTACAACACGGTCGGGAACTGGGCCAGTTGGTATACATTCATAACAATAGGACGAATACAAGACGACAAAACAAGCATTTGTGTTATTGTCTTATAGTCGTCCAGTCAAGTTTGCCCGGTCTTATCATATCGCTAAAAGTACCCGGGCCAGTATAAACAAAAACACAATATGATACGAACAATGCAGCCGCGTGCCCCCTAACTGAGGCACTGGGGCCTACAGCCACATATATGAACACATACACGACCCATTGTATGTACAACTAGCTAGTCTTGTATTAGAACGTGAAATATTCTACAACAGAAGCCAATCCGATCATTATTTCACGTCTTCTCCGGTAACCCATCGTTGTGCAGCAGTCGCATGCCACAGGCGGTTCCTGTAATAGCACGATTGGACTTTGGAAATATAGTAAATTTTCTCATTTGTCATGAAGTTAAAAATGCTCAACTGAAAAGGTCGTTGCACAAAATCTCGGAGATTTTTAAAGGCTATTGTGTTTTTTGGGGGGGCTATTTTAACCAGGAAATTTTTACCTGGCTATCTGTCTGTCCCTCTAGTCAGCCTTCCGGCCAAAAGCCAAAAGAATACTTGAACAAGGAGCTTAAATACGCAATCATTTCTTAGCCACTAAATCCAGAAACACGCTGAAATGGAAAACATAAATACAGATTTTGGGCGAACCTTCAACCTGAATAATTATCACTCGTAGTGCTTTTAATTAAACATACATGGCGGTTTGATTTTCTCAATAGAAAATAAAACTACGCGTTTAGAACAAATATTTTAACACAAAATAAAAAAAAATCCCGCGACGAGTCAATACATCGGTACGGGGTTCTCAGCTCAACACTAACGAAAAATTTTGTTATATACCGCGTGAGCAGTAGAACCCGCCCCAATTGAATTGAATTGAGGAAACCTCCTTCGTGTGTATCGTGGGAAGAGCGAAACGGGAGGGGAAGAGGGTTAGAAGTTGGCGGATGGACAAGAGCGTCATTTACGTGCCAGAGGCAGAAGAAGGCTGTTGTCTTTCGTCGACAGTTGCAGCGAAGTGACCTGATATGCGGCCAATTTTTATGGGCGCTATAGCCGGTATTCAATGGCGTGGAATGCATGCAGGCAACCAAGTGTGCGCCGCCATATCTGTGGCCAAGCGTCTGTTGCTAGGCGACGTTATGCGCACGGCCCGCAGATCAGTATCCCCTCTTCTCCTCCACGCAACCGTGTGAGTGCGCCGTCACTCGTTACGTCGGGCTCCGCGGGATGGCGGTACTTGACCATGCTAAGCACGACTGTGAAACACATGACTGTGTTTCATGTTACAAACTCTACCTCACCGAACGCAAAGTATTGCCTCGAGTTCAATGTGAGTGCGATTAATAGCATCTCTGTTGACGCCACCGTTTAGAATCGGATGGGAGCGGAGCAGATGACGCACGCCGGTGTTTTCTTCGGCGTGCGGGCGCAGTGGCCCATGCCGCGCCGTGTCCGTGGCGCATCGGCCATGTCTGTGGCCGTTTCCAGTGTTGCCATGCGAAGAAATTGACCGGTAAATTTTTCAACGAATACCGCCTATAGTTACTCGAGTATATTTTAGCTATATAAGATAATAACTAACTGTGCTTAGTGGTCACGTTGTAAGAGGGATTTTTCGTTTTGATGAAAAGAAGTTGATTGATTTGATTGATTGATTGTGGGGTTTAACGCGCCGACGCAACGCAGGCGATGAGGCGCGCCGTAGTGGAGGGCTCCGGATTAATTTCGACCACCTGGGGATCTTTATCGTGCGCCGAAATCTCGTACACACGGGCGTTTTTGCTTTTCGCCTCCATCAGAAAAGCGGCCGCCGCAGCCGGGAATCGAACCCGCGACCTCGTGCTCAGCAGCGCAACGCCTTAGCCACTGAGCCACCGCGGCGGGTGATGAAAAGAAGTTGCAAAACGTGTTGCAGTGACCCTTGAAGCTCTTTGAAGTTTGCTCTTTGAAACCATTGTGACAATAATAGAAAAGGAAATGTTGGGTCATTAATTTCAGTGTTTCCGATAATATATCACCTTCGCTTAGACAAATATGTTGAGAAAACCACTACAACAAAAATAACTTTGTGGTGAGGAAAATTTATCCACTAAAGTAGATAATTCCCACAGAATGATAACTTCCCCACAACGTTTATGTTGGCTGCTTGACAGGTTCGCTCTGTCGGGAATAAGAAATGTGTATTTTTCTTTGAACCTTTATGTAGTACTCACGTGAAAAAAAAAAAAAAACTACATGAGGTCTCCTCTAAGATTTGGTCCTTTTAGCCTGATTTTTTTGGTTCAAGTGGAGGGCACATAGTTATGTACAGGAGCCCATTCGAGTAGAGCAGACTCCCGATAAACGAAAATCGCTTAAACGAAATTGCCGCTCAAACGGATAAGTAGCCTGTAAGTTGGTTGTTTTTGCATTCAGATAACGTAAAAAAACTCTCGGTAAACGGAACTAAAATTTCCACGTCACCGTGTAAACGGAACCAGACATGGAACTTCTTGTAAAACCCATTGCATGAGAATCAGCTTTTTACGGTTCCGGCCGCTTCGTTTTTTTTTTCTTCCTCAAGGTTTTTTAGCCTAGTTGGCTTCGTAACCCTCGTATCGGTAGTGTCAGTGGTGTAAGCGCAACGAATGCGTACATCGCGGTTCTTGTTCCATTATTTCGCTCTCCATTCAAGACGCCGAGGTTACAGGATCAGCTCCTGCCGCATGGTCCGTGCCATCGTGGTGCTATTCGCGCTTCATTACCGCGTTGCCGTCTTCTAAATTCTGTGGCTGCTAACCACTAGCGAAGTTGAGACCTCTAGCCTGCGTGAAGATGCAGTTGCAAGGACTGTTGTTTGCTTCTACAATTAATTATTTCTCTGTAAACTTTTTCTGACTGCAGCATTTAAAACTGTTAAGCGCAATTCTTTATGCCTTGTGTAAATCGCCCCCCTACTGTAATGCCCTCGGGCGAACGTAGGTACTTAAATAAAAAATAAATAAATAAAACAAAAAATGAAGCATTTTGTAGTGCACAGCGACTCCTTATTGCCAAATCAACTTTGTGAATGCTGTACCTAAACCTCTTGCAGTTCTTTTTTTGCTTTCGGAAAAACTATCAGCTACACTCACGTTCTAGTGCTTAGAGTTCCATGAAATGGTATCAAGAGTGTGTACCCACACAAATTCGTACTTTCACGCAACGATTCCAGTAAACGGAACTCCTGTTAAATGGAACTAATTTTTTCGGTCTCTTGAAGTTCCGTTTATCGAGAGTCTACTGTATTTGCATTGTGGATAACTAGGAGCTTCGCCTAACCCAGGCGTGTTCCACGAAGTTCTGGAAATTTGCTTTTGAAACTCGGAATTTATTCCTTTAGCTCTGCTATCCCTCTCGGATCTTTCGTAGAGGTGCTCAACTCGACTCACGTGACGTTTCGAGGCAGAACAAAACGGTGCTTTGTTGGTTCAAGTTTCCGGCCGGCCACGGGCGAGTCCGCTGTAAGCACTATGGCGGAATATCCAGCCTTAGCGGCCCGCTTCACGAGCCACTCCGTGATATTGCGGTTTTTAAACATGTACGTCTGTTGCCAGAGCAGGGCGTTAGGAGCCTGTCGACGGACGTCTTCCAAGCTGGTCGTGCTCATTGAACTCAGAATCATCACCGTTTCGGCGTCCTGGGCGGCTGCGAGGACCAGTGAGAACTGTTAGAGCAAACCACAGTGACTTAAGTGAGAAGGGTCATTTGTAAAAAGAGTCACTCGGCGCTGCTTCCTCTTGCGTCATCGGAGAACTTTTACGGTCAAAGTGCTTGCCAAAGTTCTTCATGACAAGGTGGGAGCAATGAAAACGAGTATATACACTTTCAGAGACACGGTATGTCTGCCTTCCTGATACAGAGACATGCATAAAGAGTAGGAGTATTGTTTCGTATTAAAACGGAATACACTCATTTACTTCATTAAGAAATCAGAAGTGTCAGGTTGTGGCATGTTGTTTGTCTAACTTTCCGATAGTTCAATTACATGAGCTATATCTATGTCTTAGAGAAATGGGAAGGCCATTTGTTATGCATTGAGAAAGCGTATTGAACAACTATAGGCAAGTAAAAGCAAAATGGCGCGGCTTGCCCTAGTGGTGCAGGCTGGAGAAACAGCGATACCCGACTGTTCGCAGCCAACGCTACGAAAAACCCGAAGGAAATAATGCTGTGCGTCCGGATGGCGATGATAGCTAGACCAGATCGATGCTGGTTTCATAATGCGAGGGACACAGGTTAAACTCCCACCACGGGGAGCGTTTTTTAAAGACGATTGTCTTTCTTGGACTACTTGAACGGGAAAATTTGGTCTGTCTGTCACTCAATTTAGCCAGCCCGCCGAAGTGAAGCAGATGCCGCGCAATAGTCTTATATACTCACAGCCAAATCTGAACGTGTATGTCCGGTGTTAATGTTCATACTCGTCAACATTGTTGATCAAGAACAGGGCATTACGCAAATATAAGGCAGAAAATGAATACATGGGTAATATTTGCAATGTTCCTTTATTCAAAATTTACGGATGCTGGCTTTTTGCGATATCAAATAAAATACTATATCAACTGCAGAAAGCCGTCGCCTGCTGTTTGCCGCGCTACCTGGCGGAATTCTAAAAAAATCAAACGGGAACAGCAACGAGAGGTTCCACTAGATAAGTTTCGCTTTCCGCTTGGAACGCTCGTGGAGTAGGGAAACATGCTTCTATAAACGTTGTAGTTGGGCGCCTCGATTCACGCGCGTCTCCGTCGTACGGCAGCGCCGGCATCGAGGCACCCGATTTGGAGCAGTGGAACACGGAAAATATAGATTGACTTGAGCAAACCTCTAGCGTTTTATCTTAGAAGAAACGAGACGGGAGACGAACAGCATGGGAGGTGAGCGGGAAAGAGAAGGGATGCATTCCCGTGCTAGGGGCGCCAGTCGATTATCCTCTCGCGTCGACATTTGCAACGAAAGGAGCAGATATGCGGCCAATTTTTCTTTCGAATGAAAGGCTTTTTGCTCGCGTTGAACAACCTACGGCCGGGGTAAACAGCTACGCTGGTTGAGAGTGGAATTTGTGGGAGGGTACTAACACAGACCTGACAGTTAACACTCCTTTTGCATACAGAACCCTCTATGAATCACCATAACGCCCCCCTCCCGAACAGGCATAAATTCTACCAGACTCATACACCAGCTGTAAACGTTAGCTCTGACAAAACTCTCTCTGGAGTAATTCATTCGGACATATCAGACGAGTTCTCGGTTTTGTCTCCATGCACGGTACAGCCATACTTATAACTAAAAGATTTTAGGCGAACGCCTAATTTGCTCCTTGTGCTCCTATCGCCCCAATTTTATGTACGAGCACGAAATGGAAGTTAAGAAGAGATTTGATGGTGTTTTATAATTGTGGCGTTTGTGCCTAAATGCCTATAAATGCATATTGGCAGATTCGAAGCCTCCATCGACACTAGTCAGCCAAATGTTTTGCTTTCGAGTGCAATTAGAGGTCGTTATTCATGTTACCGGCCACTACTGACTGTTCTGGACTCTATGGGGTTCAACGTAGTTTTTTAGTTCAGATAACTCCCAGAAAAGATCCGCTAGCAGCTGTGGAATGGAAACGCTCATTCTCAGTAAGAAGAGGCAGGACTTTAAAGGGACCCTGCAACACTTTTTTCAACTCTCTTTAATATCTTAAATGCTTACAGGACGTAGTCACCTTTCACACCCAGTGGTTAGATTAGGGGGCCGTAAAGTGCCTCAGCCGAAAATAACTCCTCTATGCCCGTCAGATAACTTAGAAACTCGATGAAAACATTTTCATCTCTTTCCCGGTCTTGACGTTCTTCGACGGCTCGAATAACAACACTGAGGCTATTTAGCGACTGTTGGCCAGTTTTCCTTCAGTTGCAGCAATGAACGCTTTTTGATAGCAACTTAAAAAATAAAGCCACAGAAACAAAGCAGAAACGGAAGGCGTATCTGGTGCGACGAGCAAATTCCGCAGTGCCGCTGCGTGCTGGCGATAACTATAGCTTTCGCAGTGCTTCCGGACGCGAAGGAAAGAGTGAAAGCGTTCATGGAAAGTGTTGCAGGGTTCCTTTAAATCCAAAAATCTGGAAATAGGAGTAGTTTTGTATGGTTGCACAATTTTTACAGTGACTCTTAGGCTACTTTTCGCGCGCTCTCCAAATAGATTTGTTCAGACATGCGCAGTCGTATCCTGATTTCTAATATAATACTCTAATCGAATCTAATCTATTTTCAACGCAACGGTTGAGCATCAAACACGCCTTTGTTATCTTATCATTCCGATATTGAAGAGCCCACGGAGCACCACTGCGCAGCTTCAATATCTTACGCCTTAAAATTCACACTGCCAACAGGTTCTTAAACACTGTTCCATAAAAAATCTCTTCGGCCGCGAAATATCTATTGGTAAACGCTCTCCAAATGTATGGAAGTATACACGACTTGACTGATCAACTCGGATAATGTCATTTTATCTAAGAAAATGGCTATAGTTGTACCTAATAGTGCTCATGTCAGAGCATGTTGATTTCTTGATAAATTGTCGTCAGTCTTGTGTTTATTATATATATGTCTGTTTTTGTTTTGGGGTAATCGAATTGCGTCAGGCAGACATAAAATGCGCCTTTTAAAACAGTATTATTACATCTAATGCGTGATTTTCTGTGCCTGTGTCACTATATGCGACGCTCGAGCAAGCGACAGTGACGAATGAACATAAATGCAAACAGCGCGCTTGTTGAATTCGGCCAATGGATCGCCAGTGGTCTAGCAGTTGTATGAAACAACTGAATGGCTATGTTCAAGAGTTGTTGCCTTTGTGTCATCATAAAGAGGTTTTTTTACTGTTGTAGATACAGGTCACACACTTCTTCATTTGAAGATATGTGCATTTAGTAAAAAAACTCGGTGCCTATATTTGCAACGTCGGAGTCCTGAAACCTCGTGTTTGCTGCCAGTTTTCGGCGCTTAAAACGCGTTTTTAACGCAAAAATATACGGACTTCTTCTTATAATAATCAGTTTTGACCTCCACGAGTTGGTGAGAACCAAATACACAATAGTTTAAGCAATGGTACATAACAGTGTATAGCAGTGACGCTAACGAAATGTAGTGGCAGTTACAGTGTGCTGCTAATGCACACTGGCAAGCTGTAACACCTTCTCCTGTTCACAGGAGCTATAAAAAAATTATCCTTCGGTGAAATACCCAAAAGTGCCTTATTATAAGTATAAGCAAACATGGGGCAATGCCTACCGCAAAAATCAAAACCTTGGCGGTGATAGTTTGCAAAAACGAGTCTGATTGTAGCTTGTAGTTTGAATTAGAGGAAATTGTGGCAATATTTATTACAGTTAACAGAGGTAAATCAAGGCTCCCCAAGTTTTCACATAGTTCTCTCTGTAGGCAGCCTACAATTCTGTTTGCTAAGTTTGACGAAAACGTCTAAGGAACGTTTCAGCAACATTGCTACAAATGGGATGCAAATTGCGAGATTGATGAAAGACAACCTGATTTGATGCAATACTACCAGTATATCAGATGCACGCTTCTGCACTTTTGAGTATTACCTTTTGAGGGGGCACAACGTAATCTTAACACTACAAACTGGTAAGACTACAGGTTTCTATAGGACATCGCTAAATATACCAAAATGTAACCTCAGTACGATTTACTCTAATTTATTAAAGATATTCAGTAGTGCTTACCACTCCAGCAAATACCAACATTCGCGTAAAAAAGTCGAAATTTACCATTTCGTAAGAATGGCGAGCAGGATCTGTTAAGCAATTATCCGCTAATCTGAGTTTTTGAATGAATAGCGTGTTTTGAAAAAAACTATTGGCAATTCGAAATAATAACTAACTATTAAAATATAATTTTTTAACAAAACGTCAAAATAATATTCAGCCGACCAAATCAACTGGTACAGCGGGGACGAGTTACAATAATAAGGAACAACTGTTTAAATAAACTCGCTCATCGTGTTCCCGCATTGGAACACGCGTTTCTACAATCTCATCGATAGTTTCTACAATCTCATCGATATTGTAGAAACTAGATAGGTTTATCACATAGCAGATACCGCTCGATCATAAAACCATTATTCTCCGCAGGTTTTCGGACGTCCTCTTTTGCCTATGTGGTTAACCGGCTTGAGCCCTAAAATCTGTCAGGAAGTACTTAGCAGAATTATTTCACAAATCTTGTACGCCGGATTTGAATTGGTATTCTTCACACTAAGTCGTCCTTGCTATACAGCTGGTATATTCTGATACACGGCCGTCAAAACAATATCGTTGGTATACCATGGTATACAACTGCCCATTACGCTATGAAAACGCGACGCAAGAAAACGGGGCTTGGAACTTACGAGGTGTCATATCACAGAAAGGACCCTTACATCTCCTTCAAAATATTTGTTCTGCTCTATTTTTCTTGCACTTTCTATTCCCTATTACAACAAAATGTTCCAGCATTCGTTGTATGCAAATATATGTGGTACAGACATAAGTGCCACCTACAGCTCCTTATATAGCTCCTTATAACTCATTATATATTCAAAACAATTTGTTGTGCCCCATTTTTCCTTGCAGATTGTATTCCCTGTTACAACAAAAATGGTCCAGTATTTGTTGTATTCAAATATGTGTAGCACAGACATAAATGCCACAAACAGCTCCTTATGTAGCTCCTTATAGCTTCAAAATATTGGTTCTGCCCTATTTTTTCTTGCAGGTTGTATTCCCTGTTACAACAAAAATGTTCCAGTTTAGTAGTATTGAGATATCTGTGGCACAAACCTAAGTGAGGAAAGTTCTCCTACCTCTTGCAGTCCCTACTTCTCCGATTGGGTGCGCCATCTTTTGCATTGCGGACGGAGAAAAGCCCACGGGGAAGGATATACGGTGACCCAAGACAGTTGTGGACAACTTCAGATTGGAAACGTCGACCAGATACCGGGGACGGAAGCGCAACCTGTGTTCACAATAGGAAACTGTTAAAGGGAAAAGCGGTGCATCATATGTTGAACATCCTCCTAAGCCACTTCAACTAAGCGTTGTTTGCTTGTGCTCCTTTTTTTTTCAAGTGTCGTCATCACCACTTGTTTTTTCCGAAGCGTTGCCTGGCGCAATGAAATGCGCCAGTCTTTATTCAGCGGTCATGTTTGGACGTCCTTTTCTAGTCACCGTCGTTGTGCTGTTTTTCATCAGTATGTTTGCAGGAGCGTGTTTAAAGTTATGGCGTTATGGGTAACAGTGTTACAAGCAAACCGTTGTTTTTAAGCGCGGCAGTCTCTCTAGGACAGGCTACTTTTTGGGCTCGGTAACCTGGTTCGTTCTCCCGTGTTTGGCGCTCTGCTACTGAAGTATTATGTCCACGGACACGAAATATAAAAGGATGCGATTTATACACTGTTTCGTAGCAAAACACCAAAGAGGAATAGGTGAGGGACATGGTTCTATTGCAGAGATACGCGATCTATTTTGCAGCGGCAGCCCTAATACAGCCATCGGCAGATTGCAGTATACTAAATGCCATGTGGATCTCATGGGTCCTCTGGTATGAGTAGCGACGTCACATATAACATTGCTGAGTGAGCAAGGTTACCTGGAAATCGATTCCAGTGAGTGGCAAAGCACCTGCCAACAGTCTCTTATAGCAAACTTGGCATGCTCATACAGACGGCTGATAATTGCATGCTTGCGTCACAAGCTACAATGCAAAACAGGCCTACTAATTGAAGCGTGCCTGATAATACCCTAATGTAAGCCCGAAATCGTTTGAAAATAGCGCTCGTATAAAAGGGGTATACATTGCGCCTGCCTCAGTAGCTCAGCGCCACATCTTGCTGCTGCGCGGAAGAACGAAGGTTCTATGGCGGCTGCGGCGATCGTTTTTCTGATGTAGGCAAGAACTGAAAACTCAGTGGGCCGACATTTTGTCGCCCGTTTATTTCCGGAGGTCACTTACGCTGTTACCTTCTGCAACTGCGCGCGTCATACGCAGGGTGTAGCTACGGCGCGTAGTCCTCCCATAATTTGCAGGACTGGATACATAAGGCAGGCCGTTGCAATAACGACGACTGCGCGATTATGCCGACTTGCTAAGGGGGTCTCTTGATAGCCACTTTTCTGCTCCTTCCTATAAATGCCTCAAGACCCCGTTTTTCGAGCAACGAAGCATTGAGGGGCGATACCGAGCTACCGATTAGAAACGGCCGGTGAAATAAACGAGGCATTCCACACTTGTAAGTGTTGTGATGAGTGTGTTAGGGATCCTAGTATCTAGCTTCAGTCCAAATAGACAGTGTATCTTTCAAACGTGACGCCGGTGCATCTGTTATTCCCTTGTGGTTTTTTTTAAAACACGGCATAGTTCTTTAGTTATTTCCCTCTCTCATTCCCTTTTAATTGCAATGTAGGATTCGCATCTCTTCTATACAACTGTCCCCGATGACTAATAAATGATTTGGTTTCTTGGTAGCCCAGGTAGTTGTCTATCTCTATATGTCCAACCGGACGCGTTGATAATTTAATTTCAAACACACCAACGAACTGGTCAAAAGAAAAAAAAAGTAGAACGGGGATGGGTTACGGCTCCGGAATAATTTTGATCACGTCGGGACCTTTACGTGTTCCACAATTTCGCCACGCGGCTGTTTTTGCTTCCTCGCCTAAATAAAAAGCGGCCACAGTGGCCGGTGTCAAAACCGTGGCGGGCTCAGGCAAACAACGCGTTAGCCACTGAGCTATCGTGGCGGACCAAGCCGAAATTTCAAGTCTTCTGGTCGACCGGTATGTTTCCTTTGATATTAGTTTGACTATTTAACAGCAGAGGTGTTTAGGTTCGAGCTTGGTCTGCTGGCGTTAGCGAAAAAATATCAAGGCGAAATACGTCCCGCTGAGAGGCGCCCCGCACGAGCTTCACGCAGGAGCCTTAGGGGAAAAATATACCAAGCGCACATGAACGTGTGGTTAGATGGTTGGTTGTAGGTTGCCTCAGACCGTGGCAGGTATACCCACGCGGGGATTGGCCAAAAAGCTTTGTACCTAATCACGATGTGACCTACATTATTTGAGATCTCAAAATTTAGAAAAGGTAATACAGAACAGAAAAAAACAAATTTATATAGATGTAATATAAAAGTACAGTCAGGAAGGAAAATGAAATGAATGTGAACGCTTAGCAGACTTGCAGGAAAACCGGCCTGTCGCCGCAACATAAGAGTAAAAGGCGAACACAACATCCCTGTGGCAGACTCCTAAGGCGGAAGCGCCTAGTGAGAGAACCTCGGAAGTCGATGGCGGAAGGGGAAGGCGCCTAAAGGTTGACTCCAGATGCGTGCGTCACATTGGGGCAAAGTTGTGCCAATTAAACAGGAAACGATCTGTATTTTCTATTTCGTCGCAGAAAGGGCATTGCGGGGATGGAGACAGACCAGATTTATAAAGATAAAAATTTAATGGGGGAATTTTGCACCCAAGTTTAGTGATTGCTACCTCCCATAGCCTTGATTCACAAAACATCGGCTTCTATACATGACGCAGGTGGCTATAATCTCTAGAAGAGAGAAGGGAGTCTTGCCGATAATTTTCGAGTAGTTGTAAACGTCGAAATCTCGCACCTAATAGAAGGCTATCATTTGGACATTGCACGACCACAGGGCCATTAAGAGACATACTGGCTAATTGATCAGGTAGTTCATTGTATAAGATTCTTGCATCTCCTGGAACCCACACTAGCCTAACCTCACAAACCTGATGAGGAACAATTGACTGGAATGTGCGGATAATTGAAGAATCTTTTTCTAATGGTAATGCGGAATACACAGAGAGGGAGTCGGAAAGAATAACAACATGCGAAAATTTATGCTGAAGTTTTTGAAGAGCCAAAATCATTGCCAATTCCGCGAGGGAAATAGGAGTATAATCAGGTAACCTAATTGAAAAGGACCACTCGAGGAACTGGGAGAGTATCCCAACTCCAGCCTTCTCATCACTTTGCGAGGCATCGGTAGCAATGACGATATGGGAATGAAGGGTGGACAAATGAATCCTGCAGCAATCCATTGAAGATACGGGCCAGCAACATCTTTGCATTCGGGGGGAAGATATAATCAAAATGTATTTTCATAGATGACACATTAATACAAGGATGGGGAGACGAAAAAGGTCTGCGTGAAGTGGGTGAAGCCATGGCTGTACTAGGTCCATCGGGGGGGCTCTGGAACCGCGGCCACTGAATGCCTTGAAAAAGATCAGGCCTCAGACGGAAAATGAACTGTGCGTCGTGCAGTGGGGGGTCAAACAATTTGATAAAGGTTAATACGGTCAATAATTGAAATCTGTACTTCAGTGGAGGAAATCGTGCCTCACGGTGTAAAATAGGGTTAGGGACATATTTCGGTAATCCCAAGCATAGTCGCAAAGCCATTCTTTCTACGACAAGTAATGGATGTAACTTATAACCCACAGAACCACAAAATAGGACGCAGCCAAACTCTAACACCGGGCGAACATAACTCCGATATATCATTAACCGTGTGCCTCTACACAACGCGAATTTGTGGTTACATAGCCTTCGGAGCACGCCTGCAGCTTTCTCCTTTAGCAGCAATATGCTTATTATGAGGACGCCATGTAAGCTTGTCGTCATAGATTATACCGAGATATTTAATTTCTGTAACTTGAGAGATGAATTGCTGTCGGTACAATAGGCATAATGATGTGGGGATGGTAACCAGAAATACTAAAAGAGCACTTTTTTCACATTAGGCGATAAATGTAGCCTGCTAATTATCTAGGGCGACCAGATAACTTTGTAATCGTTGACTCAAGCCATGAATGTCTTTGCCCGATGAGTAAAAAGCAATATCGTCGGCATATACGTAAGTTGATATACCACCCACAATCGGAATTGATCTGAGAAGAATATTAAAAAGAACTGGAGGAAGGACTGACCCCGAAGAACCCCGCGAAACTGGTGATATTGCGAAGATGCTATGCCATCTTTGGAACAAAACAATGTCTTTCCAGTTACAAACGCACCAATCCAGGACTGAATGTATACTGGAATTTCTCTACTCTCTAGATGTGACATTAAGGTAGTATACTCTACGCTGTCGTAAGCCTTTGTTATACCGAGAGTAACCAGTGCGCCTGCGTGTTTTAGGTGATGGGCTAGTTTAACGCGTCTCTCAATGTCAACATGAGCCTTACAAGCAGAACTCCCGGGTCTGAAGCCAAGTTGGGTGGGGCTTAACATCCTATTGCTCTCGAGAAACCGCATACGGCGACCAAGTAGTATCCTCTAGACGAGCTTTAACAAGTTGCTAGTTAATGAAATCGGCCTGATGTTTTCGGGACATAACCTAAACATGCGTTTTTTAGCAATGGCATTATCTTAGAGAGTTTCAATTCTGGAGGTATCCAGCTATTTTTTCCGCGACATGTTTACTATGTTCAGTAAATCTTTAGGGTTTTCCTCAAAGAAAAATTGTAACATAGGCACAGTAATGTCATCTGGCCCGGAGCATCCACAGACAGCTGTGAAACAACTTCAGCCAATTTCGACATTGTCACAGGGTTGAAACCAACATTAGAAAGTTTGACTGATAACAGGAGCGGAAAAAGCAGAAGAAAATCGGGATTTAGGTTCTTGTACTATTTCTTCTTCCAGAGCTTCAATAGACTCCTGTGTTGACTGTGCCACTGAATTTTCATTGTAGTGCTCTTGTAGCACCTTTCTCGAGCGAAGAAACATATAGCAATCGCCTATTCTTTAGCTTTGAGAGAGCAGCAAACTTCTGGGTGTTATGGTCTTCTTTCGCTTTAGACACTGTCCGTTTGAATATGGCGGCCGCAAATGTGTAATTCGTCCAGTTAGGCGGGCGTTGGTTTCTAAGAACTAGCTTCCAAGCCACCTACCGCTGATTATACGCCAGCGTGCAATCTTCATTCCACCACGGGCTGTTGTCATCTTTTTGGGAAGAACTAATGAATTCAGAAGCCTTAACAGTATCCGAAATGATGTAACTTGAACTGCCCTGCATTCCTCGTTACCGGATGGAATAGATTGACGTGCTACCTTTACTTTGTTTTGCATACGGTGCAAATTGGTATGCCGAATCATACAAGCAGGTGGGGACCTAGAGGGGCACACTATCTCAAATACAATAGGAAAATGGTCACTACTTGTGGCGGGCTCCAAAGTAGACCAAGAAGAGATATTTCCAGAGTTTGAAAAAGTAAAGTCTAAGACTGAAGTAGTCTTGGAACGAATAAATTTTGCAGAACCAGTGTTATAAGAATGCATATTGTTATCATCATCCAAACACTTTGCCGCCTACCACAGGAATCTGTGTGGAGACCCCAAGAAACATGGAGTGAATTAAAATCACCGCAAATAGTTACGCGCTTCTCAAACGATGACAAAACAGCATCGAGAGGAGAGACGGAAATGACGCCTTCCCGAAAATAGGAGTTAACAAGAAATAATGCAAAACACCCAGGCAGGCTAAATGTAACTGCTAGAATTTCACAATCCACAGACATGAATTTAAATGACTTATGGGCTTTAAGGCAAAATAGCGATGCTACGAGAATAAATAATCCACCTCCTCTAGTTAGTCGGTCTCAGCGGAATATCCGATAATTCGGGAAATAAAGTGGCCGACGCGGAGACAGCCAGGTTTCCTGCGGTACAATAACGTCTGGTTGTTCTTTAGAGGCTATGAAGTCAAGGTCTGTGAGAGCTGACATGACAGATAGGCAAATTCCATTGTAGTACCCGAAGCGACATTAACAAGATTTCATGGCCGCTCCCGCAGCCTCCAAATTGTCGTTTGTTTTGGGAATGCCTTGAGCTTTCTTTGCTTTCTGTTTTGAAGACGATTCCTGTGAACCTGTAGTCGGAGATCCAGTTCTTTTAAACGAAACTGTTTGGTGCACTATGTCCACTGGAGATTTCACAGCACTGGCACTAGGTTTGTTAGCAGGATGAATATTGGAGGACTGAAGAAAAGTGAGCTGTCGAGACACGATTTTGGAGGAAGGTGGATCACGTCCAGAGCATGACTGAGGCGAAGGATGCACGCATGGGGGAAAGGATGGTGAGTGCTGGCTGTGCTCTGGAACATCAAGAGACTGAAGGACTGTAGAGATGAAATGGCTGGACGATTCCGAAAGACCAGTCTCACTAAAACGGTGCTAGTTCAGTGAACCTACAGCGATAGAACTGGACCCGCCTGTTGAATCGCTTTGTACGGCGCCTCGTGAGGATCAGGCTAGTAGCAGGCTCCCAGGTTTGCGCGTGGGCTTGCGTCCCGTAAGGAGCTCCCCCCTTCGTCTTCGTCGTCGTTTTCGGCCTGGCGGAGCCGTGGGGCACTGATCGCTACAGGGCTCCCTTCCCGCAGAGCCGGAGGTCTTTGTTTTTGCCCTCGTGACGTTTTTTGGTAGGTTGAGCTTGGGAATTCCGTGGCAAAGTCGTCGGGACGGGAAGTCCCGTGGGGGTCAGAGGAAGGCGACGTAAGCGGGCTTGACTAGGTCAGCGGCGACGACGTCTTGGCGGCCGTTAATGTCGAGGGTGACAGTATTGGGTTGCCACGCGCCATACAAGGAACCTGCATAGACTTGCTCTGTCTGCTCCATCTCTTCTGGGATCGCTGCCAGTGGAGGGAGAAGCTAGGTCGACCCCCAGCTCTGCTGTTTCTCCAGCCTTGCACGCGTAGTGCAAGCTGTGCCAATTATTTCTGAGTTTATCGTGGACTCTTCAAGGGCGTGCTCCGAGTACAATGTCCACAACATTCAGCGCACCGCCAAGCCCGTACACGCGCCTTGGACCGGGAACTGGCAAAACGGCCGGAAGAGGCGTGCTGTGATGCGGCGGAATACCGCCATCACAACGCCTACGTTTTGGTGGCAACGCGCAACTCTGCTTGCACCCCCCCCCCCCCAGCATGCATACCATCTTAACTAGCTCCCCCACGACTGCGAAGGAAGCGGCCATTGCGTTGGCCCTCACACAGCGTCCAACCCCGCCCAAGATAGTCACGAACTCCAAGCTGGCTCAGAGGCATTTTGTACTAGGGACCATCTCTTCTGAAGCCCTCCGCATCATCCAGAGTAACCCGCCTCAAAAGATGGTGGAGTTGGTGTGGGCCCCGGCTCACATTAGCCTGCCGAGAAACGAACTTGCCCATGCCGTTGCCCGCGATCGTCACACTCCGGGCTGGTGTGAGCATCGTCCCCCGACACGGCGCGCGCCCCTCCAAAGAACACCTCATCACATTCAACGACATCGTGGAGCACTACCGACTCTCTCAGTCGTACTTTCTCCCCCGCCCATCCCTCCTCACGCCTCACAATACCCAGCTATTGGCGACTCTTGCAAACAGACTCCTTCCCATGCAGAGCTCGTCTACACCATATCCAACCCTCATTATTCCCGTCTCCCAACTGTCCCCAAAGCGGCCAACGTGCCACTCTGGAACATTCCATGTGGGCCTGTCTTTACTACCCCTTCCCTCACATCTCCAGCAGCGAGCTATGGAGAGAGGCGTTGGGTAGCTCTAGCCAGGAGATTCAGGAGGCCCAGGTACACAGAGCTACCGAAGTCGCGGCTGGCCTCCGCCCCACCGCCACGAATTTTTGTTATCTTCGTTATATATCCACGTTTAACTGTACGAAAAAAGGTCCACTAAACCTTAATGTTTATTCACCTACAACTGTGATTGTGAAATGAGTGTCCGCGCACCCCAAGCGCCCCGCGAGGACATTTGAGGGGTCCGTGAAGCCGTCCCTAATACTCTCCCCTGCGCACTCCCTTCTCCCTCTTGCCAAAAAAAAGCTGATGATGATAATGATTGCTATTGGTTTCCCACTTTGCTGCGGGGTGATGACGTGTCATCTTACCAAAAAGGACTAATATACCTATGTTTTCCACTCTTGGTTCAATACTAGCGCTGCTTAGGGCAGGCACAAAAAAACTTATTAAGCACAAAATACTTTTTTTTCCTGTTACAGGTGGTAGCTGTCCTAGGCAATACTCCCCTGTATGCTGTTCGTCCACCAGCATTCTAATCTTCTTTTCGTCGTCTCGACAGCCTTGAAGTTAACTCCCTCTGTGCTACCCTTAAATCCTAGGGCTTCTGAAAGCCGAATATTGCCGTCATGTTGATTTGGATGGATACCCTCACATTTTAACACTGTGCCGCATAGTTTCTGTTTCTTTTCCGCAGACCACGCATACCCCATCATTTTGGGAATTATTCCCCTTAAAGCTCTTACTTCGCAAGACGCTGATGATGATGATGCTTAGTGGCTTCCCCTTTGTAACGGGGTGGCGTTGCACTGCGGCCTTAGTCGCAACGCCATTGTACAATCACCTCTCAAAAAATTGCAAACAAAATAGATAAAAAATAATAACATCAAAATAAAAAGAAAATACTTTTACGAAATTTTTGTGCTAGTCTGACTTCTTTGTTCACATGCCTTCCCAGAGTGTTCTCTGCTATTTTCCCACCAACGTTCCAACCTTCTTTTACTAACCTCTCCTGCTGTCTGCGAGACAACCCCGCCCTCTATCGGTGGGTCTCTGAACCTGCTCCTACCCGTGTGTGAGGCACGACCTAATGCAGAGGGAAGAATAGGCTCGATGTACCGCTGTTTAAAGGGGTCCGCGGCACTCTTACGGTTGAAGTACGATGCACAAAACTCACCTTTGGAACGCCGCGGTGTTTTCTTTTACTGTCTGACCTTTTTCGGCTCCCGTAGAGTAGTACATCCGGGCCTGTGGCTCCAACTTGACTAGGGCCACTTGCTCAATATCCGAAATCGTCATTGCAGTCAGTTCCGTCGATTGGAGAAAAGAGGCGGCAATGTGGCTGAGCCGCCCGCTCGGAAAAATTCTCCCTTCCCACGTGTTGTTCCTGAAGAAAGGCATGTCCTCGGCTGAGGCGAACGCATTTCGCTTTCTCGCAGAACCTGAAACATGTATAGAATACATTTTACCCATCATGCCTTACATAATTCATTGTATTGCATTGTTTGAAATCTCTATCCATTCAGGACCATTAGCCCTCATTGAGGAAATGTAGAACGCATTTGTGTAACATTTTAGCCAATTGTTTAACTCGAAGGGAACTTGTTGCGCTACTAAGTAATTATGCAGTGGGAACAAAGCTTAGACGAGCTCAGTTGACAAGCTGCTGAGCCCAATAGCGCGGTTAGATACCACTCGCGGCAGCTGTAGTTCAAATGGCGGTGAAAAGTAGGAACTTCCCGTGTGTTAAGGTTTTGGCGCACGTTAAAGATGTCCAGCGTGGTCAAAAATAGTCCACACCCCTCTAATTACGGGGCGCTCCATAGCCCAAGTGAAGTTCGGCGTGTTAAACTCTATAATCTGATCCAACATTCTCATTCGCAAGATATTAGGCACTTATCATTTTAACCGGCTCGACAAGGATGCCCAATAAAGCGACTTTGCCCAAGTCTTAAAATGTATATACCCTTTCTACTTCCATGTCCTTGAAGAGGCTGTGTTATCGTTCGGTTGTACAAACATCCGTAGGATTGTGCCAGATGTCACACCGATCTAAATGCGCAGGCGCAGCACAGTTCGGGACACGACAAGGTGTTATCAATGTTTAAGGAGTGAAACGATCTATAGGCTCCATGGACCAGACTGCAGAGGCTCGTGTGAGCGCAGAACTTTTCATAATAAAGTAGCCTGCAGCGCACGCTAGAGGGCATCAACAAAAGAGTTACGATTCCCCGATCTGTTATCACCAACTGCCCGCAGAGTACCGTGCCAACTGTTTACGAGGCTGACACTGAGGCAAGGCATAACAAAAAAACATGGCTACGGCTTAGCTCAGCCAACCTTGGATATGAAAAAAAATCAAACCACCACGCCGGAACGCACGCCGATCAACGAACGCCCGCGCAGCTCCCCTGCCGTGGTTTGAACCGTGGCGACACCGACCGGAGCGGGCGGAAACTATAATGGCAAACTGTTCGCATGGCGACGCAGTGAAACATCCCCCTCGCGAGGGGCACGATCAAATGCAGAGCATTTCCGGGGGCGCACGACGTTAAGTAGTTTGCGTTACGTTAATGTTGTTGCACTTGTGGCAACTGCTGACGAGAGAGCGCTCGTCAGCAGTAATTTGAATGAGTCAAGGATATAAGGCGCGTTCATAGCCTCCCATTCTGTGTCGGCTTTGTGGCGCAGTGGGTAGAGCACCATGTACATTGCGTTCCGCCCGCAGGGTCGAGGGATCGAAACCAGGCGCCGGATAGTATTTTTTTAGGGGCGAAGCTCCTTAAGTCATGGGTCTGTCCATCCCTTGTGTCTCGTGGTACGTGACCGCCGCATGCTTTCGGAGATGTCGCGAAGTGGGCCGCGTTGCACGCGCAAGAACCGGCTGCAACCGGCAGCGCAAACTCGGCACCGGGAGTGCGAGCTTGTCTGTGTTCGCCAACGGAGGCGCGAGCGCACGTGCACTGCGAGGGGGAGATCACGCAAGAGATCACGCCACGAACGCAGGCAGTCGTTCTCGGAGATCGAACGAGACGCAAGGACCTTTGCTCGTTTCCTCTCGTCTTGTTCGGGCACAAGTTCGCCTAAATAAAAGTTCTTTCTTTACCGTTGTGTCCCATCCTACGTGACAAATTGTGGTGGAGGTGCGGGGTAGTCCTCGATGGCGCGGGGTCTTTCACCAGGTCTGGGCCTGGGAGCATTGACTCCGAAAATAAAAGTTGATTTGTACAATGTACGCCACAGTCTTACGTCTTTCTTAATGATGTAATGGGCGAACTTTCGCGGGAGAGTTACGGTTACCGATGATCTCCCCCTCTCGAGCTTCGCCCCACTTGTCATCATTCATTCTGTGGATATGGCACGATTTTTTATATAGTGTAGGGGGAGGGGTGCGGACTACGACTACGGACGCCTGCGGACGTCAACGCGGGTGACATCGTGAGTTACTGAAATGCTCTGCATTTAAAAGAACAGGCTTGGCTTAGTCTGCTTGAGTCATGCTTTCGCTTGGTTAACTTTTGATTTAGCTGTATTGCCGACCACGGGCCCTATTCTCGACTGCACAAATTCCCGCGAAAGTCGCCATGCTTTTTTGCGTAAGCACGACGTAAGCAATCAGTGACGTGCTGCACCTATAGCTATGACGACATGCAGTGTAATGTGACGATTCACTCATAAAGATCGTAACCAAGGTATCAAATATTGCGCAACAAAAGACATAAAAATTAGGACGAGAGCTGAGGCTGTCAAGAAAAACACATTTCTGGAGGTCAAAATTGGCGTCAACACCACAAGGCGATCGAGTAACGTTGATCCAAATGCGACCGAAAGGCGGATGTGGAGCTAATGAACATCACAGAATTTTTTACCGTGGGCCCTATTCTCGACTGCACAAATTGCCGGCAATTCGCCATGGTTGCCGGAAGTCTTTTCTGATTTGGCTTTCAATTTTGGTCACGTGCTTCCGGTTGAAAAGCGGTTGTGTGTGCTGTCATCATTTTGACGCTTTATGACGTTTACGGGCACCAGTTCTAAAGTTCGCCTTATTTCTCTTTACTGAAAGCGCATAATTCTTGGCCGGCAATGAAAAACCAGACTAAGAGCACTAGACATGACAACTTAGGCCTGTATTTGCTACTCACAAACAATAATACCTGTAATACCCACCCTCTCTGTGATTGGTTGAGAAGGCATGACGTATTTTAAACAGTTGGCGGGAACGATTACGTCATGCATTGGCAACCTCAGCCTGCGTGAAAGTGACGTAATGCTACGTAACAGCTTGAAAATGGCGGCTGTTTCTGTCACAAAATACAAGCACAATAGGGCAAAAAATTGCCCCGGCTTTCGGCGCCTTGAAATGTCCGCCAATTTGCAGCAGGCGCAGTTTCGCATGCACGCTGTTTACAGCATGTTTCCTACCGAAACAAATTATAGTTTCAACTGCTTCCAAGTCAGCGATCATGGAGCATACAAATAACGTGAAGTATTTTGCTTTTATGTTTGGCAATAAAATCATTTTTTTTTGGCGTAACCGCAACATAAGAGGGCAGTACAAGCCTCTCCATGACAAAGAGAACCCAATGCATGGCATTTCTCCACACTCGTTCTAGTAAGCTGTTGGGTCACATGATCGAACTCAAGAGAAAAATAACAAAGAAAAGTTTCTCTTTGGTTCATTACAGCGCTGATTGAAGTCGAGATTGCCGAATGAGTGAATCGGCGACATCGGTGCGCTCCGCGGTTATCAGGCGTAGCGCTTCGCTGCTAGTATGTGTCATAGAAGCGATGGTCGCGGCCGTCTTTTTCTGTGATCACGCCATAAACTTGTAATATAGCAGCAGACGATGGCGTGGCGGCGGTGGCGGCAGGGAAGGTGATTAACGCAACAATGCTTGCATTGAATCAGAGAGCCCAGCTATGTTACTAAAAGCGATTGAAAGAAATAAATAGATACGGTAAAAAAATGTGTGATGTTCTTTAGCTCGACATCCGCCTTTCGCTCGCTTTTGGATCAACGTTACTCGATCGCCTCGCGGTGTTGACGCCAATTTTGACCTCCAGAAATGTGTTTTTCTTGTCAGCCTCAGCTACCGTTTTATTTTTATAGTACATGGCAAGTGTTTTTATATCTTTTATGCACAATATTTGATACGTTGGTTGTGATCTTTATGAGTGAATTGTCAAATTACACTGCATGTCGTCATAGCTATAGGTGCAGCACGTCACTGATTGCTTAAGTCGTGCTTACGCAAAAAAACATGGCGCATTGCCGGCAATTTGTGCTGTCGAGAATAGGGCCCCGTATCTATTTATTTCTTTCAATCGCTTTTAGTAACATAGTTGGGCCCTGCTTCAATGCAAGCTTTGTTGCGTTATCACTGTCCCCCGCCGCCACGCTATCGTCTGCTGCATGTCACAAGTTTATGGCGGGATCAAAGTAAAAGACGGCAGCGACTACGCAGCGACAATCGCTTGTATGACACATAAGAGCAGCGAAGCGCTACGCCTGATAACCGCGGAGCGCACCGATGTCGCCGATTCCCTCATTCGTCAAGCTCGACTTCAATCTGCGCTGTAATGAACAAACGAGTCACTTTTACTTGTTATTTTTCTCTTGAGGTCGATCATGTGATCCAACTTTACTACGAAGTGCGTGGACAAATACCATGCATTGGGTTCGCCACGGAGCAAGAATAAGATAGGAGGGGAAACAAAGCTTCCTTGTGCGGCCAGGTAATGTCACAAGTCCTCGTCAGACGTTAAGCTAGCGGCATCTCCCGCGGGCGAAGAAACTGCGCGGCCACCGTCATGGTCTCCGAGATTCCCCGCGCGCGCGTTTTGCTCCGGCCGTCCCAATCGCCGCTCGCCCCAGCCGAATTTTGTAAGCGCGCTGGTTCCCTCGCGCACCGCGAGGCGGCAGTGCGCACCTATGCATCGAAAGGAAGCTAGAAGTCAGCATGCGGGGGTTCGACTTACCCTACATGAAAAACGGGCAGGTGGTAGAACAACGGGTTCCGGGACTAATGTATGCAGACGACATATTGTTGATGGCGGAGAACCGGATAAGTATGCAGGGCTTGATGGATATATGCGGTGAAGAAGCGACGCACCTAGGTCTATCCTTTAGCAGAAGAAAATCGGGGATCATGGTCTTTAATGACGCCGAGGAGCACAAAACAGTATCAGTGCAGCAAGTAGAAATACCATTGGTGAAAGAGTATAAATATTTCGGAGTATGGCTGAACAACAGCGAAGATTACACGCAGGCGCATGAGGCTCACCTTAAGACCAAAGGAAGACGGAACGCGGCTATAATGAAGCATAGAGCCCTCTGGCGATACGAGGTGGTAAGCGGAGTCCGGAAAGGGGTCATGGTACCAGGATTAACTTTCGCTAATTCGGTTCTGTGCATGAAGCCAGAGACCGAAGCGGGCCTGGAAGTAAATCAAAGGGCGGTAGGCAGATTGGCCCTTGGGGCCCACAGCAAAACTAAAAATAAAGCGGTACAAGGGGATATAGGCTGGTCGTCTTTCGAGGCGAGGGAGGCGCAGAGCAAGATAAAGTATGAGGAGCGACTTCGTGACATGGAGGACGAAAAATGGGCCGCGAGGGTGTTTAAGTACCTGTATATGAGGAGCGTGGACGCGCGGTGGAGACGGAGGACCAGACAGCTGACCAAGCGGTACGGAAAGACGGTAGGGGAAAGCGGGGTTTATACAACAGTTAAAAAGCAGGTAAAGGCAGCAGAGACGACGAAGTGGGCACAGAGTATGGAAACGAAAAAAAAACCCTGGAGACTTATAGGGCAGAGAAACGGGAAATTAAGAAGGAGGGATTCTATGGCAATACGAGAGGTAGTGCGTTGCTCTTCGAGGCACGGGCAGGGTGCCTGAGAACCCGGGCATACACGGGTAGCAACAGGCAGCAGGATGAAACATGTGCATGCTGCGGCAGTGATCGGGAAACTATAGACCATATTGTCAGGAGCTGCACAGAGATACGACCACCGCGGGGTGAGGGGGAAACGACGCTGGCGGAGGCTTTGGGATTTGGGGCGAGGGGGAACTTCAACTTCAAGGCCATAGAGGTGACGAAGAGGCGACTGGAGTGGTGGTGGAGGAAAAGTAGGGAAGGGATGGGTACGCAGTCGGAGTAATCACACGAATGAGAATTTAGAACGTCGAGGAGAGAAAAAAGGGGGGTGGGGGCGATGAGTTTAAAACAGAAAAGAGGGAGAGATGGAGGGAGGAAGCAAATCTATAGGTTAGCTGGGAGTAGGGCAAGTCAACGTAATAAAACAGGCAAGTCGGTTGCTGACAACCGACGCCCCGGTTCAAAGGGAAAGCCACTAATCATCATTATCATCATCATCATCATCGGATGCATCGTTCAGCCCGTTGGCCCGCGGTTTATGCGGTATTTCGCGGCATGTGAATGCTGCAGTTTTTGTGGTGTTGGCACGAGTGTAAATTTGCGAGTTTATTGGCCGCATTTCTGCTCAGTTCCTGCTGAAGATTCTTAACACCTAACACCTGTGATGGATGTGTTCTTCATTGGAACAGCCGAGAACTCGACACCTTCGAGGCAAAGGCCTTCGCCCTTGCAGGTCGAGCCCCCCGATATTCATTGATTCATCAAGGGACCCCATGACTGCTCCCTCGCGCTCTTCCGCGGAGGGATAGCCAACATAGAACTGTAATATACGTTTTATGCCATGAGGCAAACAATCGCATTTAGAAAAAGAGCAGTCTATCGTTGTTGGATGGTTCCAGAGCGAACGTATACAAAACCGTCGAGTACCCCACGTATGGCACCAAATGTGCAGCCCTGCATTTCCGCAGAAATGTAAATTGGCGGAGTTAATATAATTGATCACTACAAGGCGTGGATAAAAATAATTAGTAGAACGTAATTTAGAAAAAAACAAACAAAAATACATAAAGGAAAAAATAAGAAACATGGAAGTGATAATAACGAATTCAAAAATATAAATCTTATACTGCTCCTCCACGAACCAAACAAAAATAAACGAGCAACGAAAATAATGACAAAAACGTGAATAAAAAAATCTCGTGAACAGACTATTTATAACCTTCTATAACGCCCTGCATTTGCACAGAAATGCATAATAGTGCGCATCGAGGTAATTGACCGAACGAAATCTTCAAAACAAAAAATACAAAACCCAGAACGAAATTATAAAAGTAAAGTTACGAATTCAAAAATAGGACTTCTACCCATCTCCCGCGCAAAGCGACGACAATAATAAAAAGCTCTGACAAAAATTACCGACGGAATAAGCAAGAATAAAAAATCATAAAAATTGACCAAAGTGTAACGCCCTGCCTTTGCGCAAAAAATATACAATGGGCGGGGTTAACATGTGTAATTAATAGGTATAATAGCGTGAACGGAGACGATATGTCGTACGGAATCTTTAAAAACCGAAAGCAGAATATAATTTTAATAGCTAGCTTACAAAACAAAGAAAATGCGCATTCATACAACTCCTCCAAAAAAGGAAGACAAAAATATAAAAAGCACTGAAAAGAGCAACGGAAACACGTACAAAAATATCGTGAGAACGACCAACCGTGTAAACCCCTGCCTTTGCATAGAAGTGCATAATTCGCATGATAAGATGTTTTTACAGTAAAAATAGCGTAAATGGAGCTAACTAATTGAATGAAACTAGAAAACAGAAAAGACAACAAAAATAAAAAATAACAAATTTTCAAAGTGATCTCACAAAATAAAAAATAGCGGTGTTAGATTTATAAGGAACCACCAATCTAGCTGAGCCAAAAGCGCACCGGTATACAAGCGAAAAGCATTCTGAATTGTTAACACAGACAAATAATAAGTCGCACATCCCGCGATAATTACGCAGCTTTGTATGCTACGATGGATCGTGTAGTTTTTAAAGACCACGATTAGCTTTTCTTAACTGCCGCGCAAATTCTCTATATTAGTGCACAAAGCGCTTATTATAACCTCGCAAATACTCACTGGCACTGGATTGCACTGGACGGTGGGGTCTGAATGTATCACCGTTGGTTTGTGTCGGACTTGCATGCTTACGATTTTCTAAGACTGCCTTAAAAAGCCGCGGCAACAAATCTATCGGGACATGCATACCAATCAGAATTAAATTGGATTGGAAAAGACTTCATTGACAAAGATCCTGCAGTAGGCGGGGGCCGATTTACGGCTCCACCTCGACGCGGCCTAACGTTGCATCTCCTTTCGCAGCCCTACTGAGCACTATATCATTTTCGGAGCCCGTGCCTTTTAAGCGCGGTGAAGATCTGCTGGATGGCCAATCAGAAACAATCGTAATATTTAATATTAGATGCAGAGCATCTGATTCACTCGCCTTGTCCCTCCGGCGTCGTCGTCGTTGTCGTCGGCGTTGTCTACACCTCCCCCATTCTCCTCGACGCGCCAGCTGCGCTCTCCGCCGCTCACCCCTTCTCCTCTCCGTATAGCGAACACTCTCTCGCGAGGGGCATTGGATTCGATTCGATTCGATTGGATTGGCTTGGCTTGGATTTGATTGGATTGGGATTAAAGTGGATTGTGTTGGATTGTGTTGCGTCATAGCCGCGGCACGTTGCGTCATAGCCGCGGCAGACGCGCTGGGGCCAGCGCATGTGCAGTACTCGCTCTTCTTCCGCGGTTTCCTCTCCTTCGGGCGCGCTGCGCATATAACCGTGTGCCGTTCTCCGGCGAAGCAACATCCACGCTTGGCTCAAACACCTAGAGTCCACGCCGCTTTACAAGTACGCCAACGTCGTCATCGACTGGGACCGGCTTACGCAGTAACCTCAACGTTATGCGCGCTATAAAACGCGGTCCCTTCGCCGCTCCGCCAATGCGTCGCATCTACACAGGGGTTCCCGCGAGGGGAGGTGGGAGTTTTTTGCATTTGTGCGATAGATGCTTATGCAAGTCGCCCTCTTGTAAAATAATGTTGGGTGATGACGTGAGGGGTTTTTCAAGGGCACCGCGTGTAAATACACACAGACAAATCTAAAAAAAATCAAAATAGGGACGCGAAACCGCAACAGAGGGTGCCAGAACCGACTGCGCTTCGCTCGTATGACTGCTGCTTACAATTTTTACTTGGCTCCTCCTATTATTAAGTTAACCGTAATAAATTTGTTGGTTATTGTCTTGTACCTGTAATTTTAAAGCTGGCTGCTGAACTCAATTTGACTGCTCGCTGCGAAAACGCGCGTTTCCTCGCTTGAGCCAAGCTGCAGCGGAATAGTTGATGCATAGGTGGCGAGCGTCGCGGTGCGGCGGAAGACGCAGCCACGCCCCCTTTTGGACTTACGCTCTCTCCGGCCGGTTGGGACGGCCGGAGCAAAACGCGCGCGGGGTGATCGCGGAGGCCATGCCACCGTGATCGGCATTGCACTGCACAGCCACGGAATGAATTGCGGCCGCTATCAGTTCGTCCATCAGGTGCTGCTGCCCTCTTCTTTCGCCGTCGCAGCTACGAAGCTTGTCAGTCCGCCTTGGTTTTCATTGGGACATTATCTGGTCGCTCGCCCGCACTTGCCGCAATGGGCCGTTTCCCGTCCTATATATTTTTGCTCCATGGGGTTTTCCTTGTAATGGAGGGACTTGTACTGCCCTCTTATGTTGCGGTTACGCCAAACAAATTATTTTATTTTATTTGCTTGCTCCCTGATCCCTGACTTGGAAACAGTCGAAACAATTATTCTTTCGGCAGAAAGCATGCTTTAAACCGCGCGTCATGCGAAACTGCGCCTGCTGCAAATTCGTGGACATTTCGCGGCGCCGAACGAACAGTGAACTAGAATACTTGGGTCAGGGGGGTAAAGCGAGCTCCGAGACCGTACAAATCGTGGGCGCTGACATAATACAATTCCCATGGTTGCCAGAGAAGTTGTATTCAGCCCTCTACAAAGTTATTCCGTAATTATTTATTTAAAACAATGAACTGAAGCAAAATGGTTACAGATAATTGCCTCAGTAATTAAAACTCGCTTTATAAAAAAACTTCTAGTGTAATTAAGCTTTAATTAGCGAACAAAGAGTAAGTGTGTAGTTCAGTTTTGGTTTCAATTTTCTTTAAGTGTGCTAGCAAGTGGCGAGGCCCTTGCGCCTGGCTTGCGCAGTGTGTGTGTGTGTGTGTGGCAGTCTCCGGCTCAGATCTGCGTGCGTGCAAAACGTGTACAACGGCAACAACTCGGATGCACGCGCTGAGCAACTGCCTCCCTGGGCGCTTGCAAGGCCGCCATTCGTTTCTTCACGGTAGGCCCCTTATCTATTGCCCCTGAACTGACGCCGGAATAGCGATTCCGATCTGAACTTGACTACCGCAAGTTCACCACAGGCTACGGAGTGAAAGCCAGCCATCCATTCCTATTGGAAAAGAAATAAAAATAGGTTTTATAATCGTTCCGTTTCAGTTGTTTTATTCATGGAACTTCATACAGCTATCCGTGGTTCGAACTTTCGCGCAAACGTTCATAAAGGTAGAACAAAAAAATAGGTAACGAAATGCGGTTTCTTTTTTTAATCAGTCACAATAGGTCAATATTCTCTCTTCGCGCGCTCTGTGCGGCAAGTTACGCCCCCATTCAGTCTCGCTAGCTTTTCCTTTGAAGTGGTGGGAAGCAGCTAGAACTTGACGAATAGAGACAGATAAGGAAAGCGGAACACGCCGCTGACTGTATTTCGCATACTCCCTCGGCATGCATTCTGCCACTCCGTTGGACTGCGATCGACCGCGCTCTTTCGTTCGTGTGCTTCAAAGGGACCGCAACTCACCGGCAATATCAGCGTTGGCCCATGCGATAACGTTTTTTTTTTTTTGGTGTCAATAAAGGTTTCACATTTAGCTAAAGCCACAGTTCACTTTACTTAGCTTGAAAAGCATTGGGCGCCTCGCAAAATGTCACAGAATGGCAAATGAAGTGGCGCAGTGCAAAAATATTCATTTTTCTGTGCGTCTCAGTGCGGATTAGCTGATTCCTTGGCGTCCTCGCGCATGCGATCAGTCTCATTCGAGCTTGCGCGGAAGTGTTGTATGAGCGTTGCCACATCTTGCTCAAATATTATCAGTACATAAAAGTGACACGCTAAACCGAAAACACGTTGGTTACCTACCCAAAGGAGACCAACTACGCAATGCTGTCGACGCCGCCTACACAGCATGCATTTGGCAAGCGGGCCGCCATTTACAATTTCTCCCGGCATGCTTCACTAGCCGGACGCGGAAACTCCACAGCAGCACATAGGCGTGCCCTGAACCGGGCTTCGCTGCATCCGCCATGTGTGGTGGCGTGGTGGTCGAGCGGCCAGCAAAGGTGCTGCCTTGGTGACGACGACAAGAAACCGAACTCAAACGTAACTGGTTTACTGCGTGGCAAGAGGTGAACTGCCCTTGGAGGTGAAAAATACCCTTACGGGTGAGATTACAGCCTTACTCTACAGGGCGACAGCATAGAATTGATGCTGCAAAATGAATGAATATCTCCACCGAGAGGATGGGTTTTATAAACACAAGCCGTAATGGCTGCGGGGCTTTCCTATTGCTTCTGCGTACACGACCCGAAAGTAGTAGAAGCACACGCTACACTCTTCCCCGAGTTCGTGAGGGCCTGCAGTTGTGGCGCGCTTTGAGCCTGAGAGAGGGTGAGAGGAGATCTTGGCGAGAAGCGTCCGCACAGCCGGGGCACGTCTCAACACGAAGAACGTTTTTTTTTTCGTATTTTGCAACTGCCGCAGCTCGAGTCATCGCCGGCGGGGCCTGTCAGCACATTTTTTTCGAAGACGGCGGGCTTTCCGCAAGCCACAGGTGCACTGCAAGGAGCTTGCAGCACGAACAGGGCAGCGGCGCACTGAATAGGAACAGGGTGTCGCAAACGGGCGAAGTTCAAACTTTTCGGAGCCAGCCCTAGTTCAATTATTGTGGCGTCCTAGATTTGCATGCCATGCAATTTGTGTGATGCCAAGGGCACGGCCTAGTTCGTTCTAAAAAGATGATGCATCAGGCATTTGTACTTTAAAAAAATGTGCGCAAGGTTCCATGAACATGCCCATAGAAAACAAAACACCGTATGTTTGAAGGTTATATGAGCTAAGGATTGACCACCTGAAGCTCCAAAATTTTCATCTTCATGCGTAATCCTCTTCACCAGCTCCAATCGAGATGCGCTGGTTAAGAGTAACAAGACTAGGGGTAAGTAAAGAATCGCGTGAACCGGTAATTTACTCACATATCGACACGCAAGATGCGATGAACAGGGAGATGAACTGACATTCCATGGCCAGGGCGCTTCTGGAGACTGGTGCAATGACGTGATGCAAAGACTCAGCAGAATTCAAGGAACTTCCTGGGCAAGCAAGTTTTGCTTTGTGTTTTTTTTTTTCAATCAGCCCGGAAACCACATGTGCAGCATCTGCAGTCACGAAGAGCAGCTTCTTCCGACTCCTTTAACCGTCCAGGGGGATCTCCAGTCAGTGTGGACGTTCTTACAGGTTCTGAAAGAGCACGTCAGATTCCAAGGCATAAGCAATTACATCTATCGATAGCAGTTGGAGATATATGTTCGGGGTGAGGGTGGGGCTGTAACCGAACCGATCGTGCATTTTTTTTACATTCACAAAGGCTCAGAAAAACGGCGCACCACCGCATCTTGGATGACCGAGCTGTCCTCACATGTCAGCAGATAACCACAGCGCCGGTTTGATTAACATAGCAAGAATAACGAAAATGAGAAGAAATCTATTAAGACTCAGGGCAGTAAACTAGCTTGCGCAAAAGTCGCAGAAGTCTTGCATGAAAATACGGTTATTTTGATACTCCCTTGACGAAGCGCATGATTCTTATTATAAATTCAAGTCCGTTCAAGCAGAGTGTACGATTGATAATGTGGGTGTTCATGAATTCTTTCAAACTCTGCGCAGTACCTCTCGTACACAATATTCAGGGAGCGCTCTTTTTGCCTACTTTAATCTTGTCATGCCCCATACCCAAGGTGGACTAGAATTTCGATTCGAGATTAGATTCGCTCTTTGTTCTGTTGACGTCACTGTCCAGACAAATCAAGTCAGTAACTGACTAATCCCAGAATTGCTTTCAACAGCTATAAACACCGGCGATCAAGCAGCTCACACGATCAGTTTTGCTTGCTCGGCTGAGGCACACAAGATGGCATATTCTGCCGTGGGGTTTATTGAAGGAAAGCTAGCATTTGACCCTAGAAAATTTAAGTTTGTTTTGACCACTTTCCTAAAGCATGCACACGTGGAAATCACTTCCAAGCGAGTTCTTATCGAGAGCCAGAAAGAAAATGAGGTTTGGTGTGGCGAAATTGCACTCAGGGGAGGGGGGGGGGGGTGCAGGTTTTGTTGTAAAGAAGCACTTTATCAGAAGAAATAAATTTGAAGGAATATGCCACATTTTTACACTTTTCGAATGATTTTTAAAGCTGCAGCATAACCTTAGTAAGGCAGAAGCCTGGGTGCGTTGGTACATACTTGGAAACTTGTAAGCAGAGGCACGATTCAGGGACTATATTAAGAAAACCGCACACACCCACACTCACAGATTTCTTATGCAAGTAACTACTGGTCATCACGACCGAAAAAAGTGCACTTTCTTAGTGAATAACAAAAGCAATAATAAAAAATCTAAACACGTCGCCACAAAACCGCCGTAAAAAGCGTGTGCGCCACCCAATCAAGACGACAGACAAGGGGAACCAGCTTGTTTGTAATACACGGCTACGGAAGGCTTGCTGCCACATCACTCAGCTACTTCGGGGAGATCCTATTCGGCTGTTCTCTTAGTAGTAGTTTTGTGTTTGACTGCGGAAGAACATATGCGCATGTGGCATCGAACAAAGTTTCCTGAGAAATCAGCGCTGTGTTAGGGTGTGTTTCCTCGTCTAGTTTTTCCATCGGTTGTGAACAGTTGGTGAATCCTCTTTCAAGAAAGCACCCGTATTTTTCTTTTTATGAGAAGCTTGCGCGAAGGTTGATGCGCAGAAGAAGACGAAGCGACGAACGTCTTCTATTGTTCGTCCGCATTTTTTCTCTCACTACATAATATCATTGGTAGGGGTTTGAGGTAATAGATTATACAAGCTGCTCGCCTTCACAAGCTCAAACTATTCAAGCACAGGGAAACGACGCTTAGCATTAGTATGCGCGGTAACAAAATTTGGGCCCCATTCATGGGGGCGACGTTTATAAGCGGTCACCGATCGTAATTTTGCTCTGCTGGCCAGCCAGTCTGAAAGACCACACGGGAAGCTTCGTTGTTTGGGGCTTAATATTACTTGAATTTGATGCCCCCTCGCTCTATAAGTCGGTCTGTACACACAGGTACCGGGCTGCCTGTTCCGCGGCCCAGTTATTAAAAATTGTAAAGATGAAGGTTATTCTTCAGGCACCTTGCACAGAACGTCCTCGTCTGCTATTGCGCAAAAAACATAATGTTCTACTGCTGCGTTAGAACGGTGGTTTGGCCTAGTTGGCGCATACCATAGCGTTTCAGACTAATATATACTATACTCGGTTACAACTCAAGAACGGCACCACCTCATGTAGTGTATCACTCCGCCAAAGCGCCGGACCCGTGACGTCAGTGCACGCGCGTTTTGAAAGGGGTTTGCTATGAATGCGTGATATCGTCTGCCTTGTCTCACGCAGCTTGTTTGTCGTCACTGGAGTCGTTTATAAGCATATTAAGTCCAAAAAATCACGGGAACGGCTCACGCCATGTTCAAAATATTCCCAGTAACGCCCTACTTGCGCCGTGCGGAGAAACATCCGGCTACGGTGATAAGGCGCAGCGGCAACTTCCGGTGCCGTTCTTAAGTTGTCACCGAGTATAGAGGGAATTCTGGTGCTACAATCGCAAGCCGCCGTGGGTGGCGCCATTGCTGCTAGCGACGTTCCTCGCTGACTTGGCTTAGCTAGCCATGTGGCTTCTTTTTCGTCTCGAAGCCAGAAAGGTAACATTTTTTTCTTCTGAATCGTTCGTAAACCTTCGAAATAATTACTGACAAGTAAATTTTTCTGGAAGTTCAATTTTGTAATAACAAAGCAAATATAAATAATCTTGTAGCTTTTGTAGCTTTGCAGCTTTTGTAGCTTTTTTGCAGCCAGAGGCAACTTTTAAGCCTGTGCAGGAGCCATGCCAAGGACAAGTATAACGTGCCTGGCCGGTACATGACGGAACGCTCTCTGAAGCGCGGCTCCCGTACACAGTGGCGCCAGATTTCCCTTTGGAGTATACTAGTATGAAACTCTATGGCGCATAATAATTGATATTCGAAACAGCGCAACAAGACGGGACAAGAAACGACGACACACGGCGCCTTCCTGTCTTTGGTATATTTTGTGAGCCGCGGATGAAACCAACCAGTTGCTATACAGCGCCGCGTCTCGTCGTCTCTTGTGCCGTCTTGTATGCGTTGTTTTGAATTTCAGTTCTACTGCTTCGCCGTCTTAGCGCTTACAGGGAAGGACGCACGCATTGACCACCCAAGCATTTTGCACAAGGCGGGGCATTATTTTGCCTGTCGAAAGGCGTCGTGAAGAAAAAATTCGGTGCCCTTCCACTCTGTGAAGTAGAGTGACCAGCAAGGCTGGGCGCAGTTGAAGGAGTGGATGAAACACAACACCTTTGTTTGTCATTTGCAATTGATCCTACTTTCTTGCTAATTCACTAAGTGGAACTTGGAAGCATTGGAGTTTGATTTTAGCAAACGAAGATAGGGCTGTACGCTTTCTACCTGCGTAGCGGTCATCTTACTGTCTGTGTAGCACTCCAACCCAAGCTGTTCGACCACAGAGGACAGCCGTCAGGCGAGTCGCATCAAGCCGTGAGACCACCACGTTGAAATCTGCCCCCCCACCCCCCACCCAGCCCTACGGGCATGTTATTGGTGTGTTGATGAAGCCTGTTGCGACGGCATGTTCCCTGCCGCTCCCCACCAATGCCCGCATAAACGTACAACCTGGTGATGTGCGTGCGTTTACACGCAAAAGGTACCGACCAAAATGTCGATCCGGAAACCCTTCAAGCTGGACGTAAAACACCGCCAGAAACTTCCAGTTCAATTCCGATTTCTCGACGCATGCCGTGTGTGGAAACGCTATATGTGGGAATCGCCGTAAACAATTTGTCTCTACAGGAACGCCGCTCGTGCTTGTGGTACGAAACACATTAATTGAATAAATTTTATGGGCCTGGCACGATAAACCGCAGTAAGGACATCTATTGGCTTTACAAAGAGACCTCCAACCAAGAATGTTACGAGACGGCAGGAGAGGTTCCATTGAAGATGTATGTTTACGATATTTAAAAGATGCACGCACCAAAATTCACGCAGGCTACACCCACGCAGAGGTTTGTTGTCAATGGGTGCGCTCGTAGTGCTATGGCGCACTTCTCCCTTTGTCGTCTTCTCGTAACAATACTGAGAGGGAATGGTTGCGGCGACCGTTTATTGAGGCGCTCGGGCGTTGGGCCAACCGAAATAGGGAGGATTATTCAGAGGCGATGGTGACGAGTTTGGTACTCAGAACTAGCACTGGTAATATGCTGCAGATGATGGGCGAATTTTGTTATAGGTTCACAACAGTGGTAGCGTGCTCAAAAGGGCTAACATAATAAAAAACTTCTCTACTCTATGTAAAAAATGGGAATATAGCTTCCAATACAGTAGAGTATACTTGGTTGTGCGAATTTCTGTGCAAAAAAAACGGTATAGGGATCTCGGAGGGGCTCTCACCATTCTAGGTTGTGCTCTCCGTCAGACGGCTGCGTCGTTCAATGAACCGAGAAGCCCAGGCAGGGAAGAATAGCATAGCTATGTATGTTCGCCACTAGTGCACCGTTCGTCACCCTCTCCCCCGGTATTTTACATTCGTGAAATATGGGGGAGCACTGGCGGCGTCTATCGTGCATTGGCCATGGCCATACATGAGAAAACAACTTCATTCTAAAAACCAAACAGTACGTGCAGGCCAGACAGACAGAAGTGTATATCGTCGTCGTTTGTAGCGCGTTCGGCTCTGAACGTGCGTGAAATATGGGCTACAAGTGGCAGCGTCGTATGGCGATACATACAAGTGGAAGCAATTAACGAACCTGTCGGTACCAGAGCGCACCGTTTGCAGTTCCTCATCGGCATGCCAAGAAACCGGGAAACATGAAAAGAATATTTCAGTGCCCGCGCATAGAGAAATCACAGCTCTTTATGGGACCAGGGAAAAACAATAAGGCCCCTGAGTGCCACAAAAAGGACCTCAGCACTGTCCTGATCACTGAGGGACAGGCTCTAGTTATGAGCCAGAATAACAGTAAAATCAATTAGAGGCAATGATGATGGGTGCTGTATAGGTCCAGTTTTGAGTATGCATAATAGGAAATGAGGTTTAAATAATTAACATCTGGAAACTACTAAAAAACGCCTTTGACTAAAGCTAGGGAACCGTCATCGGAAAAAAACGATGGGTGTAGAGTTATGGGTTTTCTCTAGAGCTCTCTGAAGTACTTGTGTCGTGTTGTGCCGAGTGCCTTGCATGTGGTTACAATGTGGACTACGGATAGGCCCTCCCCACACCTGCTACACAGATGTCTTGGAGAACCAGTGAGCAGGTGTGACGGCGTCCCATGTGTGTGGCCTATCCGTAACCTGCCAAGGTGACTTCCGTGTGTCCATTTCGTGTGTTGTTGTGTTTGGTCCCAAGTGTGGTTTTATTACGCGTACTTTGTTGTTTGTCTGTTCACTACAGTTTGTTTTCCATGTTTTGCAATCGTGTTATCTGAACTGTGGTTTGAGGTCGACGTAGGATGCTGCTGTTATGTTCAGTGTAAGTGCAGTAGTAGTTGCCATTTGATCTCCAGCCTTAACCCCCGATCGCAGAGTTGCCTGGGACCCAGCAATGGTCAAATTACGTTGCTTTAAAGCATATACAGGGATAATTTTTATCGCGAGAATATTAAACACATGGTTTTTGAAGGAGTTTTTGGCACGACAGCGTCCGTACAACACTCGGGCAATTGGTATAGATAATGAATTGTTGGATGTGAGTTTGAAGGATGTGATTTACAAGAATTTTACCGTAAGCCTATACCGTAAGGATACTGGTATTGCCATGCAGTTTTACTGACATTAAAACTGTGTCCGTGCACAGAACGGGACACAGAGGCGGCAGTTTTTGAGGCGACAGTAGAAAATTCTGCACACTGGCATTTCTGCTTGCAAAGACAAGAAGTCATGCAGGATCACACATCTTGGGGACTCGGTTATTCTCCATATGTGTGAAAGATACGTTACATGATACAGGGCGACGATGCCATGATGCTATAAAATATGTTACAGCAGTTTTGCTGGTGTCTTAAAAGGAGGCAGCAAGATTCGATGCTCCCTCTCTAATTCTATAAAAGAAGGCAGCATACACGGATGAACGATTGAGGCGGAGTTGCGATATAGATATATCGGCAAAATCGGACTTAAAAAGATGGTGAGGCATTGATGAATTTCTAAAAGAATAAAGCAGATCTGTGTATGGTTGCTGGCGTTCTAGGTTCCATTTATTACACTCCACGTCAGTGCAGTGCAATGTCGGTGGTAACAATGGATATGATGCACGCTGCCTGTACAAGGGGAAGCAGGAATTTTTACCTGGCTGCCATGTCAGGCAGCTTCTCACGTTCATCCTTTCATTAGTGAACGTAGAAGATGGAGGAGAGCCAGTAGGCAGGAAGGGACGTAAAGTGACATTTTTGACACAAGATTGTTAATTCCTGCACTCATGAAAAGGGCAGGGGTGTGTCACGAACCAAAATCAAATATCGTACAAAAATATAGTTTGTTCGGGCTCCCTATTAATTAACTTGAGTATGCGGCCGAAAAACAGCGCGGCATTATATAGCAGTGACTGTTACATCCACGACTTCACGACACATTTACTTGTTTTACGAATTTCTTCGGAAGTGTAATGACTAGAATTTGTGGTGCGGGTTAGAAAATGTTTCCTATTTCACAAATCCACGTCACCAGTGACCTTAATGCTCGTTCAGATGGTCAGCTTCCCTTGAAACAACATGCACGATCACTTAGGGCTTCGCGCTAAATTGTTTGGAACAATTCAGCACTTGACGCAGCTCGTTCCCCTTTATGATTGAAGCAATACAGAATAGAGCTGCAAGGTTTATTTCACGCAATTACAAATACCCCTCAAGTGTATCAGAGATTAAACTGAATCTTTCACTTCACCCGCTTGATCTTCGACGCAACATTTCTCTTTTATGCCTTTTTCAACAAATATGTTTACAATTCAGCTCACTCAGAGATACATCTTAAAGTTCCGACTAACATTTCACGTAGAGTAAATAACCAACATAGTTTTTCCCGCCAGTACGGCAAAACAGATGCATTTAACTTGTCCGCACTTCCCATGGCCATCAGGCTTTGGAACGGTCTTCCTGATAACATTGCGGCCGAATCTAAGGGCGACGCATTCCGTAACCTTCTTCATGCTCACTTTTTTTCGTAATACAGTACCAATCTGTTATCACTGTTTTATGTGAACTTTGTGTTCATTTTTTTTGCATCAGGTATCTGTTTACTCATGCTTGCTTTTAATCTTGAATGTGCGGAATTTTAGTCTTAGTTCGTGCAAGATATAGCACACATTATCTTTGTATTTTCAGTTTCTCTAGATATGTATTTACGGCTAATTTCTTGTATAATGTTTTCTTGGACTGTGGTTCTTTGTAGTGCCTTTTTGAAAATCTTGTTAATGTCGCACATTTCATATGTACCCCCCTTACTCAATGCCCTGTCAGGGGCCTGTAAGGTACTTTAAATAAATAAATAAATAAATGTCCCTTCTATACGTCGCTTCTGAGCACCCGTCAAGATTCTTACAAATTGTCGTGTGTGAACCGCAACAAGAACGACCCTTGCATTGAAGCGATTTGAAAGCATTTAGATTGAACAGTTTATGGTATACATTTTGAACATAGCAAGGTCTTTCAGTAGTTGCCTTTCGAAGCGGTGTTCATAAAACTCAAGCCCCCGTAGAAATTGCGGTGTAGTTGTGTTTCTGTACGAAGCCGTTAACAGATTTATTGGTGTCTCTGATTTATTCGGAAATGTCAGTCTGCATGCCCTACCCAGGTTTCAGTGTCACAGCAGACAATTTCCTTTTGGCAAGCTTTCCAGGTGGTCACGTTGACATCAAATACATACAACCTTCATTACCAAGATAGTCCTTCTAGATTTTTAAAGGCGATAGTCTTTCTTGGGACATTTCAACGCAGAAATTTTGGTCTGTCTGTCTGTGTTTGAAAAGCGGATTTATTACAGTCCACATATCAGGGCGCAGCGCCTAGTGGTAATAGCGCTTCCCTTAAACTAGAAAAAAACCAATCAGTTTCCAAGTGCTCCCGTCATTCAACACACTGCAAAATAAATGTCTGGGGTGGGGAAACAATTTACTACAAATTGAATCCAGAGAAAGTTCACAAATTTCCAGAGAGAGAGTTTAGAAACTAGCTGAACTCAATACGGTACGATAGGTATGCTCAGGATGTTGTTCCTGACTATTATTAATCGCGTGGACCAGCGCAACGGAAAGGCTTCTACGCCAAGAACTGCCCACTCATTTTCTGACTCACAAGGATCGACTGTACTCGCCCCACCAGTGGAAACATAGCCCGTTGAGGTAGGGCGCGTAGACACGCGGCACGATGATTTCGCCACAATACTAAAACACCAGCACACGTCAGGAAGTTCACCGAACGGTCATTTGAACGTGTGCTCATGTGAGACCAAACAACCTGCTTAATACAGTACAAACCGTTGCCGCTACGTGACGCCGAAACAAGGCATATGCTAATGTTTCAGTGTGCCCGCATAGCGGGCACCGTGAGGAACACACAACGCCGAATCTCGCCAGACGGTCACACGTCGGCATAACTTCCCAGCCACGCAACCATCCGAAATCCCGAACATCAGACGGAAGCTCCGCCGAAGACAGCTGATGCCAACGGATGCCTCGCGATCTTGCTATCTCATGATTATCTAATTGGTTTATTGCTAATTTTTCGCAAAATTCGCTTGCTGTACTTTCTCTAAAATCAGTCTTCGACTCGATTCAGCTAACCAGCCAAAGTGAAGCAGAAACTGCGATGCAGTCTTATATACCCACAGCCAAATCTAAACGTCTAAGTCCAGTGTTAATGTTCATACTTGTTAACATTGTTTAACAAGAACAAGACATTACTCGAATATAAGGCAGAGTATCAATACATAAGTGATACTTGCAGTGTTTTTTTTATTAAAAAATTCACGGGTCCTATTTTTTGCAATAGAAAATGAAATACTACATCAACAGCAGAAAACCATCGCCTGCTGTTGCCCGCGCTACCTGGCGGCATTTAAAAAAATCAAACGGCAACAGCAACGAACAATTCCACTAGATAGGTTCCAGTTTTTGCTTGGAACCCTCGTGGAATAGGACAACGTGGTTCTATAAACGTTGTAGCAGGGTGCTTCGATTCACGCGCGTCTCCACCGTACGGCAGCACTGGCATCGAGGCACCCCACTTGGAGCAGCGAAACGCAGTAAATTTAAATTGACTTGAACAAGCCTCTAGCTTGTTGTCTTTTGAGGAACAAGACGGGAGAGAAACAGCATCAGAGGTGAGCGCAAAAGAGAAGGGAGGCATTTACTTTCCAGGGGCGCCAGTCCACTATCGTCTTTAGTCGACATTTGCAGCGCAAGGAGCTGACACGCAGTCAGTTTTTTCCTTAACATTTTAGTGTCACTTCTGCACCATAAAAGCTTTCATTTAAGCTTTCCTAAGAAGCTCTTATATTTGTTGTTCGGTGCTAGAGTTTTTATCCCATTCTGTCTCTCGGCACAGCATTTAGTGCGTGATTTATATCGACGTTTTTCCTATTCTGTCCCTCGGTACAGCATTTAGTACGTGATTCACATCGACGTTTTTCACGCCGTTGGTGCGGACGTTTCCCATGCCACAATTGTTTTAGGGACAGTATCAAGTTCGTTTAAGGGCACATAGTTTTCATGGTGTTGTTAAGTCAGCGAAAAATATTGATGAGGACAATACTTATTCAGCTTCAATCCTCTGCAAGCAGCTATCAATTGATCTGACCAAAGTGTGTATGAACATGCCACTTGGGGGAGTGTTATGAAAAATGATTTACTAGCATGCGTTTTCCTTCCATCATACTGTCAGGAAAGGTTGTTTTTATCGAAGGTATGCTCCAGGTGAAAATTTATAGGCGCCAGGAAGGCGACGAAATTAACCGAAGCCAGATCATACACCTGTAAAAAAACCTCCCAGTGGTTGCCAAACATGGGTTTGCCATATGAACTTGCGCATGTTCGAGCCACTTCCAGTAACCAACACTTTGCTGCAATGAACAGAGTAGGCAATTTTTAAAACGCACCGTTTTTTAAACCTTGGAAATGATTATCGCCTATGCACCAATATATCGATCAGTATATAGCACACCAGCGATAGGGATGAATTTCACACCTGGAAACAACCTAAATAACAGGAGCAGTCACAGCTGAAGCCTCTCGATGAAACGCATTGCTATGATTAGCAAAATATATTTATTTCTCCTGCTTCGTGAAGCTGTTACGTAAGAACATCAACAGGTGGCAATTTTGCGTTTGTAACCAGTGAATCTTTTTGGATTAACATTCAACACTTTTGCACCTATCCCTACACCTTGCCTAAGGCTTAGGGATACTTCGCACAATGGTGTGGTGTGGTAAAGCGGTAGGAAGACAGTGCTGCAATAATTGTATGCCCTATATTTGTGCAAATACAACCAGCGGTCACAGCATGTACCCTGTGGCTGAAAATATTTATGTACTAATGTGTTTCGGGTAGTCAATCCTTCTTTGGCTGCTTGAGATGTCCCAATGCGAGGTAGCCGTTCTTAACATTGCGTATATCAGAGTACCTGCAAAATGAAGGTGCGGATAAAAGCCTCGTGGTCCGTACGTTATGTAACGTCCCATAGCAATACCGATTGATTGTGGGGTTTAACGTGCCGATGCTACTCAGGCGATGAGGCGCGCCGTAGTAGCAGGACTCTTGGTTAATTTTGACCACCTGGGTGTCTTTAACGTGCGCGGATATCTCAAATACACCGGCGTTCTTGCTTTTCGCCTCCATCGGAAAGGCGGCCCGCCGTGGCCGGGAACCGAACCCACATCCTTGTGCTCCCATGGCGCTACCGATAAGCTGATTGTGATGCAAGGATGCGGCACAAGGACCCGTTTGGGTATCGAATGTCGACGGAACAACTACCTGGGTTGTGTATCGTTTCATTTTAACGTCACATTTGGTGGGTGAGGTGGCACTACAGGAGAAACAGGTGCGGTATTTCTGGTCACGGGATATCAACCTCTTGGAAACCACATCAATTGTGAAGGCGAAGCACTTAACGTGTATTTTCTATCAATGATCCCGTTAGGTACAAGGTCAACGGAGCCAAGAGTGGGACAGACGAAAGGAAAGAAACTATCTGCGGATATCGCTCAGCGATCGCTTTAAAGCTATTACAGAGTACCCCAGGCCTGTCCGCGAAAATGCATGAGGGCTCTCCAAATTCGGTTTACAGTCTCGCCGACAGTCGCAATACACTGAACCGAGGTTTTTATGTGACCCAGTTCACACAAAACGGATGCCTAACGCTGCACATACAAACGTACACGTGCCGTAAGAAGTACTGGAACACGGTAGCTGTGGCCGAAGAGCATGCGAGCGCTGTGTAGCTGCACCGCAGGTAAACGAAAGAAGTAGAACACGCATGTGGGCATGCTGACGGCGGAAGCCTATCTGTACCTCTCAAGAGAGAGAGAGAGAGAGAGAGAGCAACTTTAATGGGTCTCCTGCAGTAACCCTATCGTCCCACCCTTAGGCGGGTTCTTGGGGCGACGTGGCCGGACGCCTTCTTAGCGGGAAGAGCCGCTCGGCGGCGGGCTTCAGCGTAACGCGGTTGACCCTTTCTGCTTCAATCCCGTCCGGTCGCTGCTTCTCGAGCGCCGCTAGGATTTGCTGGATGGCCGTGTTATGGACGCCGTAGTGTTCGTATCTCTTCGACTCCTCCATGAGGGGCGTGGGAACGTCTGCACTGCTGTTGTCCGCGTTCGCGCACTCGCAGTCTTTCAGGATGTGGGCCAACGTGGCCCTCTACCTCCCGCACAGTCTGCACAAGTCTGTCACGTATACCTCCGGCCACAGGTGCTTTGCTAACACTGGGGTTATCATGGAATAGTCTGCAACCGGCGTAATACCACCGCCTCCTCCCGCGTCAGAGGAGGGTGGGGCAGGGCCATCGTTCTTCTGGCTTACTGGTACCGCAGGGTTACAAAGAACGTTTTTAGGGAGGAGCCCTTTGGTGGCAGTCTATGGGCTGAGCCGCGTTGTCGCCGTAACAGAACGAACGATGGCAAGACGAAGGAGTGTAAGAAAAAGCGACCGATGAAAGAACGTAAAGGAGGAGAGTGTCGCAAAATTGGGAGGGGGGGGGGGTTCACAGTGGTGGCGCGAACGAGCGCTCTACGAAAGTGTGCGATGGAGGAGGGAAAGGGGCAATATGCTGTGGCCGCACGAGGCGCACTACGGCGCAACGCTTAGCTTTCGCTTAAGCGTTCCTTTAATACGCACTTCGCGCTGCCGACGTAGAGGCTCATCATCGCAGCCGTCGAGAGAACCCACGAGTGAGTGCTGCCTCAACGCACTGTTGCTGCGCCCAAATATCGCATTAGGGAGTATCGTAATCGCCAGCCAATTATTTAACCTGGATTTGAGCATTTTTCGCAGCAGACTAGTCTCGGTGATGGCGCTGATACCAGACACAGCTAAAATATTTGAAAATAAAAATTGTCACTGGAGATTCTCTTGAGAGCGCCGCCTTTCCAGCAGTTCGCCTGCGCTGGAAGTGTTCTAAAGACGCGGCCAGGTGTATCTTTGCTACCAGCGCCTTCACTGTTTGACCAGTAGGCTGCGAAGAATGCTCTTCGTAACATTAAAGGAAATGAATTGCGAGGTGCAAATGGGTTGCCACTATCGACAAGCGCGCATGCGTGTTCTACTCCTTTCGCTTACCGCCGGCGCAGCTACGCGGCGCTCCTATGCAGTTCGGCCACAGCTCAAGTGTTCCAATTACTTTTGAAGGCACCTACACTTTTTTGGCGCTATAGATTGGCGAAGTCCTTGTCATGACAGCTCGTTCCCTAATACCTCCTTGCGGCGTATTTTAAAACTGTAAAGACGGATGGTCGTGCTAGCGCTATTGTTCAACTGTGTTGCAGTAATTGTATGTTGTCAGTATTCGGCCGCGCTGTTATGATGCCTGAAGAAACTGCATAAATCGGCCGCCGAGTACATGTCCTAAACACCCAAGGCTACAAAATCAATCAATCAATCAATCAATCAATCAATCAATCAATCAATCAATCAATCAATCAATCAATCATCAATATCATCATCAATCAATCACAATCATCAATCATTATTCAATCAATCAATCAATCAATCAATCAATCAATCAATCAATCAGTTTCAAGTCACTCTTCATAGAGAGATACAGAGAAATAACAATATTGAGATGAACTGATTATCTGAGGTGTTGCCCGGGATTTCTGGCGCTTTAGCTGAGTCCTTGGCCAGCTCGATGACCCAGATGGGATCTTCTGGGCCGCAGCTGATCAACACGGTCTCCCCTTGGTCTACCCTAGTAATTTTGCGACTCGGTGCAGCCGCCTAGGGAAGTCCTGCAGTATGTGTGCTAGGTCTTCTCGGCTTTCACATTCGTAGCATTTGTCAGAGTATTGCCCTGTGTAGCATAAGCAATACGTAACCGGGTTTCGGTACAAGTTAATTGAAGAAGTCGTCAAGGCACGGCCTGCCCTTTCGTGACTGTTGGGTGAGCGGGGGTTAAGCGGGCGCGTTCCAATCGGTAACGGTTTGTAATGTCTCTGTAGGACACGAAGCGGCATGAACTGATCCCTGCGCTACCATTGGAGTGACTGAGCGAATGTAGGGGTAGGGTCTATGCCTGCTTGGCAGGGGTATTCTCGGGCGACGTAATGCGCGCACTTGTTCCCGGCCAGACCGCATTGGTCAGTGGCCCATATAAGGTGGGTATCGCTGTTCCGTCCGTCATTGCGGAAGCTAGATTTAAATATTGCGGACGTCTCTTGCGAGTTTCGCCTTCTCACATAATTTAAAATCACCGACTTCGAGTAGCTCATTCCGCATTTTTTTGTGAAGGTTGTCTTTTTCCGGAAAATGGACTCCTCTTCGCTCCCCACCCGGTCCGTTCCCGCAAAGCGGGGCGGAATTGTTCAAATTTTCCTGTCGATCAACTACCACGAAGGCCATCCCTTCGTTACCCTCGTAATCGGCTGCGTCTAAGTACACTACGTTCTCGAACCTTTTTGTATTGTCTGTGCAGGGTGTTTTGGCCTGGCTGTCTTGCTCAAGGCTTTCCACGGGTGGAATATCTTTTGGAATAGGTTGAATACAAGAAGAAAGTGTATGACAATACGACAGCGTATGACAGCTGTATCTTACCGGTACTCACCAATGGTGCAGAAACTTGGAGGGTCACTAAGAGGGTTCAACTTAAATTGAGGATGCCATAGCGAGCAATGGAGCCAAATATGATAGGTGTAACATTAAGGGACAAGAAGAGAGCGGAGTGGGTAGGGGAGCAAACGTGTGTTAAGGACATATTAGTGGAAATTAAGAGGAAGAAATGGACGTGGGCAGGGCATGTAATTCGAAGGCACGATAACTGTTGGTTATTTAGGGTAACTGAGTGGATCCCTAGAGAAAGCAAGAGTGGCAGGGGGCGGCAGAAGGTTAGATGGGCACATGAGACAAAGACGCTTGCGGGGATGCAATGGTCGCAGTTGGCACAGGACCGGGATAATTGGAGATTAGTGGGAAAGGCCTTTGCCCTGCAGTGGGCGTAGATAGGCTGATGATTGATGATGATGATGATGATAATGAAATACGCTCTTGCCTATTGCTGAGGATAAACAGACAGATTTCTGTTGAGGCAGTCTTCAGATGGGCGATGAAAAGAGAGCCAGGATGTGCTACCAGTGAAGCTGCAGTTTAGTCTCTCTCGCTGGTGTGAGCGTTGAACTGTCTGACGGCGGTGTTGTGAAGCCTGAGTTCCTAGAAGCGTTCGGTCAAGTGGGTGCGAGGGATCTCAAGGGCTTGGTTGTAAGCATAGATGTCGTGTTCTTCGTCTTTGTCTTCCTGAGGCGCAGGAATGGAGTGACGTGCGTCGCTTCGCTTAGCACGAAAGCTTGAAATAATCTTAGGAATTGTTTTTCTTCATGGAATAATGACGATTTGCAATGCGGGATATTAGCCAGTAAATACCCCGGGGGGCTTTTTTCCTCCAATTATATAACGCGTGTCGATCCAACGCTCAAACGGCCGATCCTTCGTTCGCGCCGTAAAACCCGTCGTGGCGTCGAAAGCCCTGGGGTGTGACATACTTCCCGAGGAGGCATTTCTGTTACGTACAGTGGGTGCTGGCTATTTTACTCAATTCCGGATTTAAGGTTTTTGCCCTTAAAATTGTTCCCGAACTGCAGGCACTCTTTATTTAACTAGAGATATGGAGGTCCACGTCCAGACTTCGTAAAATTAATCGGTTCCTTTTGTACGGTTTATCTTTGTTCGTTTGTGCAAGAGCTTAGCCATGTCTCCCTCAGGTGTACATAATCCGAACTCCTGCAATTACGTTGTCGAAGAAAAACGAACAGGAAGTATACTGAAGCAGCAGTTTTCGCAAAATTGTCTACACTGGGTTCATTCTCATTCAGAGAATTGATTTTTTTAATTTGCTAGTTTTATTGCCTGGCTTCGCACGTGTACATATACAGTAACCACAAACATAATTGACGGCGTTTTCGAAGCAGTCACGGTTATGGTGGGGAAAATCGCTATGTACCTTATTTACCGTGGGGATTTAAATCTTTTACTAAGTTATATTGACTTGAACTTCACCAAAGAGGGAGGTTCTTATTATTAACTTGGCTAAAAAACTACTCATATTGCTCATCTCATTTATTATTGTTCCGTTAGACATAAACTGAAAAAACCATGACCAAGCTTAGAAATTAACTGAACAAAAACGTCCGGCATTCGAACCTTGTTGAGTTTCTGGAAACCAGTGCTACCGGTGGAACGTTCTTTGGCGGAACGAGATAGTTGTCCTCATTTATTTGAGACTGACTTTGAAGAGGAATTAGGGGGGGCTCCCATATGCTAACTCTTTGATCTATCGCGATCGCTCTTTGCCTCACGTTCCAGCTGGGCCGTTGGCGTTGGTAAAAAAAAAAATACCCTTGGGCTGCGCGCTGACATGTCATCGGGCGTTTCGCTATTTACGTCTGGGCAGGGACACTGCAGTGCATCATGTCCTCTTGCAAGTAAATCCCGCTGCGCTGCCTTTCCATACGGAGATCACGCTGTAAACGCTTGTAAAGGTAGCGGGGAGGCTTACCCTCAAGATCGTGCTAGGTCACAGCAGGAACCCTTACCACTTCTTGAATCCGCGGTTATGTGCACGTATGCATGCAGAACACTGTGCATATTATACGGACAGCATCTCCCTATAAGCTACAGTGGTCAAACAGCTTGCGTCGGACTTAGCAGGCATTAACTGACGGTTTGTAAGTGTGAATTGAGTGTGAATGTGAATTTTTATTTCAGACAACCGAAAAACGTTACACGGGACATGTTACCGAGTAAACATCATAATGAACACATAACAACATCACAGAAGCGGTTGTCTTTGGGGGATGCCGAAAAGGCAATCGAATTACCTGACAAAGATAGTTTTGAGGAATTAGCTGAATTCCTCAAAATTAACGCAGAAAAATGGAACATTTCTCGAAGTAACTCCTCCTATTTCTCCTATTTCGAAATAGTATAGGGCATATATGCGCATACGCGGCAAAAGAATTATTCTTGAGCTAGTTCATCGTCAGGCAGCTGAAACGTCGGCATGGGTTCGAAACAAGCTGGCACAGCTGTCTTTGTACCGGGGGTGAAGCACCAACAGGTTCGTGGATGCACATGTTCGTGCCCATTAACGTTACAAAGGTGGTAAAAATTGTTCCACAGGAACCATCGTACGGTAAGTTTTATAGACCAAGAGTTGGTTTGAAGCGTTAAACTGCATTCTTTGGCTAGTTTGTGCATTCCATTCTCTTTTCATTCCATACAGTTTTAAATTCTCTTCGATTGCAATTGCCGTTCTCCTCGTCCTAAATCCACGAATAGGTAAAGCATGCGTGCACAGTTTCAACATAGGCAGGTGATTTGTGTAGGGTTATGGGGGCAGTCCTACAGAAGCTGGACCTGGGTAGATCGGTTAAGGCAACACGGTCTGAGTGGGAGACATAAATCGGGAACAATCATACGCGTACACAACAGTTGCTTCATTTGTACGATAATGAAGGGGATAGCTGTTTTCATGCGTTTACTTCTTACATTGCCTTACAGTTCCCATTACGGAAGATGTTCCAGTTGGTCAGAACAGGCTCAAGTTCTTTGCATCTGCCTGGGCCTTCCAAGGTGCACATCCACGAATGAAGCTCTCTGCGAAGCATGTTACAAGGTCCTACTGCAGTACATGTCAGCCCAGACACTCCAAACTCAAGAGTTCCTTCGCACCAGGCCACGTCACGTAATCCGGTGTGCTGACCATCCTGTAGCACAGGTGCCTTCCCTTATCTACGGAGCCTCCTACCGGCCAACTTCAAACGCCCGACCAAGCCTGCCTTTCCGCCATGAAAAGTTGCACCATGGGATATATGCTTCCCCGTACCAGTTATACGCTAGATATAATCTCTGCCTGCGCCAGCCTTGCGATAATTCACGCTTCAGCAAATCAGCTCCCGTTATCTTGGCCACGTTCATGCATATACAAACAGAACCGTGAAGTTTGACACGTCAGCAATTGGAGTGTGGATTCCCTGGGTGGGCCTAACTGTGAAAGAGAAGCTCTGTCAAAAGACGTCGTCCACCATCGTTGAGGTAACTGCTATTAGGCCGGCACTCCTTCACATCACCAATAGTCCCGCTCGGCAATGGGTGATATTTACCTACTCGCGCCCTGCCCTGAAAGCACTGATGAAGTCCGTCCCACCGCTGCGGCCAACTTGTGCGTGAGCTAAACGTATAGCACACACCTAGGGCTACGAGACGGGCAACGCATCTCGCTTCAATGGCTACCAGAGTCATTCCGGCATCCAGGGGAACGTCGTCTCTGACGCAGCAGCGAAAGAGGTGCACAATCTGCTTGTGTATATTGGAATCCCGTATTCCAGACAAGACGGAAGTACGACCGTGAATTAACTGGGATGGAAACTTCAGTTTGCACCTTGGCAGGACCCTCTTAGGATACGCTTGTCTCTGCACACGATTGACCCTCAGTGCTATTTCCAGTTTCCGCGAGGCCTACAAAAACAAACACAGGGTGTCTTTCACCGACTACACCTGAACTGATCATTGCCCTCACTGGTAGCTTTCTTTATAAAATAGGCTGGGCGGACTCGCCATTGTGCTCTGTGCGCTCTGCGAGAGACGACATACGGCATGTATTGTTACTGCCCGCAGCATACAAGTCAATGCGAAACAGCGAAAAGAACTCTTGTGCGACTGCTACGCGGAAAAGATTTAGAGCCGCATCACTTTCTCGGTTCGTGGCAAAATCACGCTGACGCGGCGCGAGCGACAAATGCAATCTTAACTTTACTGTCTGACTCTGGATTACTCGAGGTTCTTTAACCTTGGGATCCTCAGATTTTTTATCTCCTAGTGCTGTAGTTTTTTTTCTAAGTTCCGGACTGATTTTATTTTCTTCTCTCAATTATTCATTGTTGCTGCGTTCTTCTTGCCCTTTTCTTTTTTGGCCACAGAACGCCGCCCAGCGCCGCTACGGCTGAAAGACGATGTCGACGCTTACGAGCCACTCCAGGGTCTAGGAGAAGGAAAGGACATGCTGAACTTATGAACAAAGCGATTGTAGCTGGTGGTACAAAGTTTTGATTGTCTGCTCTCTTTTTCATGGATCTATACAAAAGTACTTTAGTTGAAGTTTTTAACGCTGAACCACGTCATTGCCATTATTAAAATGAGACACGAAGGACCTTATAGAAAATGTATCAGGTATTCAGGGTAATAAATTAGGAAAATCAAGATAATATTGTTTCCCAGGGATTCAAAAGCAAACTAGAATAATGCCCGTGTCGAGAGGGCAATAAAGAGTTTATTATACCGCAATATTATAGATTGCAACCTGGCCCAGAGCTACCCCCTCGGCACCCTGAAGCTCTCCTGCCATCTCTTCGTTATGGAGACCTGCCAACAGAACACCAAAGGAGTGAACTTGCTTTTTCTTCATCCTAAACAAAATATTATTATTATTGTTATTATAATATTATTAATTATTATTATTAATGTTATGTATGTTTGATTGATTGATTGATTGATTGATTGATTGATTGATTGATTGATTGATTGATTGATTGATTGATTGATTGATTGATTGATTGATTGATTGATTGTGGTCTTTAACGCGCCTAAGCTAAACCTGGGCTATGAGGCGCGCGGTAGTGGAGGGCTCCGGATTAATTTTGACCACGTGGGGATCTTTATCGTGCGCCGAAATCTCGTACACACGGGCATTTTTGCTTTTTGCCTCCATCAGAAAAGTGGCCGCCGCAGCTGGGAATCGCACCCGCGACCTCGGGCTCAGCAGCACAACGCCTTAGCCATTGAGCCAGCGCGGCGGGTTAATTATTTGTTGTTATTACATGGGTAATTGAATTGCAAAACAAAATAGAAAATAGATGACATATACTACTTTACCGGCTAATATGAAGCAGGTAATTAGCTCAGATTCATACTAATAGCTTTATAATTTTACTCGCAGAGACGGGTCTATTTCAAACCCCAAAAAATAACAGAAATAATTCACTGCGGGTGTACCTGTGCAGGGCTGCGGCATAAGACCTCGGAGTCACTCTTACCATTCCGGGCAGTGTTATTCGTCACACAGCTGAATCGTCCGTCCACATGAGCCCATCAGGAATGGCAGGCCAGGAGAACTGAAGTATCTAAAATCATCCCTCTTGCAGCTTGATTGTTGGGTTTAACGCGCCGACGCAACGCAGGCGATGAGGCCCGCCGTAGTGGAGGGCTCCAGATTCATTGTGACCACACGGGTATCTTAAACACGTGCCGAAATCTCGAACACACGGGCGTTTTTGCTTTTAGCCTCCACCAGAAAAGTGACCGCCGCGGCCGGGAATCATCACTCTTGCACCATTCTGCCTGTGAACATTTGTGAAATATGGAGAGCATTGGCGGTGCCTGTCCTTTATTGGCTATACACCCAAAAACAGCATCGTTCTCAAAGCCGACCAGTGCACGCGGACCGTACAAACAGAACTCAATGTATTCTCGGCTCGTGGATTGTTTGGCCTCTGAATGTGCTTGAAATATATTCTCGTAAAGCGACGTCGTATGCTTGTAACAACAGGTGGAAACCATTGCCAGACCTGTCAGTAACAGAGCGCAAATGTTTGCAGCTGTGGATGACAATTGTGCGTAGCCGAGTGACATAAAAACACTATTCCGCTGCACGAGAGTGAGGAAGTCACTGCTCCTGATGGGGCCATCTTCAAGGGATGTAATAGTATGAGGCATTATTATGCAGAACTTCGTGGCATATTGTTAGTGCTAGAAGCTCCAAGTATCAACAGGCGCAGAGTCCGTTGTAAAAGTGTAAAGCAGATTTTTAGGAAGCAGTTACGGGTTGCGCAAACCGAAACTGCAAAAGACGTTATCACAAAGAACATGTGTGTAATGATCCGTACGGAGAGCGCCACGTGTTCTTTGGACCTCTTTTGAAGCCGTGGCCGCATCGATTTGAGACCGAATTCAAAGCCGAGCGCGTGTTCAGCGGTTGTTACAACACCACGACGCCTCCGCGTTAGTTCCGCCAGTCGGCGCCATCGATCCACCTTTGTTGCGGCCATTTTGGAGTACACCTTTCACGTGGGCAATGAATAGACCATGCGTTTTGTCAGTGCAGAGATGGCAAAATTACTTCTAAAAAGTAATTAAATTACATTACTCATTTCTTTCCAAGAATTTTCTCAAATATAATTAAATTACATTAGTAAAACAGGCGGTTGAAAGTAATGAAATTACATTACTATTACTTTTCAAGAATAATGAAAATACTTTGAAATCACTTTAACAAAAATTCATTACTCATACACTACCAACTCATATACACTATATTTACACTGATATACATATACACTGAAATATCAAAAATAGCTGTTTATACACCAACTTATATACAGTTTATTTACAGCGCGATACATTGACATGTTAAATATCTTTATTACACCTCAGAAGGAGCTGCGATTCAAAGTGAAAATCGGAAAGGTGTCCCTGTTCGTACGACAGAGTGTATTTTGCCCTGCTAAAAAGACGCTCCGCTGGCGCGGATGAGGGCAGGGTTATGTTGAACAGAGTGAAGGGTTTTTTTCATCTTGCGGATACCTTTCGAAAACAGTAAGACCCTGTTCGTACGACAGAGTGTATTTTGCCCTGCTAAAAAGACGCTCCGCTGGCGCGGATGAGGGCAGGGTTATGTTGAACAGAGTGAAGGGTTTTTTTTTCATTTTGCGGATACCCTTCGAAAACAGTAAGATCAGCGATGCCGCGGCTCCTCCAACGCTCGAGTTCATCGCTTGACGACTCAATAGGCGAGGTCATCCTAATCTTGAAGAAGTCATCGTGGGCGTCTGTTGACTCTGCCGTGTCCTCACTGGGAAAGAGTTCATCGAAGTGGCTTCGGACCAGCTGCCAGTTTTGCCGCTCATGGCGCTCGTCGTCGAGCCACGCCAACTTGAAGCGGGGATGGGTTGGAACTCTACTTGTAATTCTACTTGGTCAACTTTTTAAACCGTGAGAGAAGCGGACAGGCTATATCGTAGTAGAAAATAATTGGTAAAGTAATGAATATTTGCCTCTGCCCGCGTACACTCCCTCCGGGCCATTTCCAAAGAGAGCCAAGACACGGAGAAGGCCCCCTACACACTGAATGGCTACGCGGACATTCTCGCTCCCTTCAGACACGAGCGTCAGCGGTTCCCTACACCCACCTCCCACCTTTCCAGAGCCGAAGCGACCACACTTCGCCGGCTACAGACCAACTCCTACCCTCACTGTACCCTCCTCCACCATATCTACCCCACCCAGTATTATAGTACCTGCCACTTTTGCCCCCCGCCAGGCACCCTGTACCATCTGGTCTGGGAGTGCCAACAATCCCCATCCCTCACACCCAATCCCCGTCCTTCGTACGAGCAGTGGGCGGACCGGCTGTCCAGCTCGTACCTCTCGACCCAGCGCATGCTGATAGAGAGGGCACGAGCAGCGAGCAAGGACCAGGACATCCCGGACTAGCGGACGCCCCCCACCGGTGGTGCTCTCGCCATCCTGCACCATTAAGCTCCAAATTAAAGATGTTTATCCTCTCTCTCTCTCTTCCATGAAATTTCTGGCCTGAAGCAATTTGTTACATTACTAAATTACCAAAACTCAAAAGTAATTCATTACATTACTCATTGCAGCAAAAAGTAAGTTAATTACTGTAATTTAATTTCTGTAATTTCCTTACTGCCAAGTCTGTGTCAGCCCGCCGCTGCTGAGGAGGTTTGTGCACTCCAATGTCTTCAAGGCCTCCGCACAAAGTCAACGACTTTGACGACTTTGCCGACGAAGTCGACAACGAAAACTGCTTCATGAAGGAAGTATTTGAAGAGATCAAAGGTGCAAAGTACAGTGCTGCCGAAATTCAAATGTGGCGCCATCGCCAACGTAATACGCAATAATGTTGCATCAAGCGAAATGAGTTAGTTAATTTAAATGTTTTCTTAATGGCTTAATTGTGCTCCTCCTTTTGCTGGCGTTGTCATTGCATGATATTTATTATAATATTTCATCCGTCTCTTACGAAACTGCGGCCTCACGTATGTTAATTTGTTTGCCACAATGTTTTGTCAACGCTTGTCGCCGTTGGGAAGTTGTAATTTTTCTTGATGTAGACGTCAATTACGCTGGTTCTTAAGCTCCCTACCGTGCTGTCAACGAATTGGAAGGAACCCACAGCGTGATTGCGTATCTACTGTTCTGTAACTACCGCCGTTTATGTATTCCTTTGTCTGGCACGCGCCCCCTTGCTCTAAAGCAACAAATTGTGAAATTGCGGTCCTATTATTAGTTAGGTTTGCGATTCAAAAAAATTACTTACGCCACCAAAAGAAGCGGCACACCGCCTTAAAAAACGTGCGCGTGCTGTCACGCACAGACCGTCTAGGTGTATCCTGTGGCTACCGTTGTAATATCTTCGCCACGTGCGTTCTCGGGAACCGTCACTCTGGCAAGGAAGTGGTAATCGTTTTCAAGAGACTTTGCAACACTTCTGATAAACGCTTTACTCTTCCGCGTCTGGAAGAATTGTGAAAGCTATACTTATTGCCAGCACGGAGCGGCACTGCGTGATTGCTTGCCGCACCCACCGCGGTGGCTATGGCGTTCTGCTGGTTATCCCAGGGTCGTGGGTTTGATTCCCGGCTACACGGCCCGCTTTTGTGATGAAGGCGAAAACAGAAAACGCTCCTGTGTTCGAGATGTCGCCGCACGTTTAAGATCATCAAGTGGTCAAAGTTAATCCGTAGTCCTCAACTACGGCGCGCCTCATCCCCTGCGTAGCGTAGGGGCGTGAAACCCGAACAATTAATCGCCAATCAATTGGGTATCGTGAGAAGCGCAAACTACGAGATAGCTATATTTCACTTTTACTATAAATAGCTTGCAGTGACGTCACGATGGCTTCCATGTTGCTGACCCGCGTGAACGGGGAAAGGCAGTGAACTTATCTAATGCTCCTATCTCGAGCAGCGCTAGGGAAACTGCGAGCAGTGCACAAGAAAGGGCGGTGGTGACGTCACGTGCAAGCTACGTATACGAGACAATGGTGAACACCTAGCTGCTGATAACAGCACCGCGATAAGTATTCAACTCCCACAACGAACCCATTGTTATGCTAGGCTGTTGCAGAAGGGGCGATAAGGCAACAATTGACAACCAAGCAGCTTCCTCGAGTGTGTATTGTTCTATCCTAAGGTCACATTTGCATCGCGATAATGCTTGTAGGCGAACCGTTTCGTGATATGAGATCACGGGGTTCTAACCTGTAAGAAATCACTTAATATGGGAAGGTGAACCACTTAACTTGAAGCTGTGTAGCGTTTGCAATGATTTATTTAGAAACAACGTCAACTGAATGATTTGATTGATTGTAGGGTTTAACGCGCCAACGCAACGCAGGCGATGAGGCGCGCCGTAGTGGAGGGCTCCGGATTAATTTTGACCACCTGGGGATCTTTAACGTGCGCCGAAATCTCGTACACACGGGCGTTTTTGCTTTTAGCCTCCATCAGAAAAGCGGCCGCCGCGGCCGGGAATCGAACCCGCGACCTCGTGCTCAGCAGCGCAACGCCTTAGCCACTGAGCCACCGCGGCGGGTGTCAACTGAATGAAGAACGGACGAACCAGCGGAATGACACTCTTCAAAAATATAGCTTATTGGTACCTTTAAAAGTTTTGTAAACCTGGCTACATGCCTGTGTCAAGTGCCTGCAGTATCGGTGCCTTCCCCAGTGTGCTTGCAACAAAGTCGGACTATGAATCACCCGGCCATTACGACCAATAAAACGCCGTTTCCGGTAGAACCCGCGTTACAAAAACTGGCGTATATTACGTTGCACAACAAAACTTCCTTTGTGGACGCTTTTGATTAGGGAAGTAATTGATACGACTCCTAGCATGGCTAATATGTCATTATATTGTGGTGGAATAGTAAAAACAAATGGCCATGCAAGTTTTGTTGCTGGAGTGCACTACAGGGCCCACATGGACGCCAGTTATGATACCTTAATAATGTTTAGACATACGAGGCCGAGTACATGCTCCAAAGTGCTTGAGACAAATTTTCCCAAGCCTGCATTACAATCAATCAATCAATCAATCAATCAATCAATCAATCAATCAGTCAGTCAGTCAATCAATCAATCACCATGGAACTCTTTTCGCGAACTGCCATCAGGGGCACAACACCTCCTGTACACTTTATTCACCAACAAACAGCAGGAAGCTCTTCGGGGTTCGCTGATTTTTTTACGTTGTCAGCCGACGCACTATGCGCCACTGCAGCCGCGTATGGTAGGCAGTGCATTGCGTCTAACCGAGATTTTCACACGGTGGAACTGAAGAACAACGTGACGGGTGTCGTCATCCTGTCACGTGACACTGCCATAGCAGCAGAAACCTGAAGCGGGCGTGCTCTGAGCTAGGTTGCCTGTTGCTATGGCGGCGTGCGAGCCCATTAACTACCCCGTGGCGTTCAGAGTTCTGTGCGCGGGAAATTCCTCCAGGTAAGCTGCGAATAGTGTTCTTGTCGCACGACGTACCTCGGCGTCAATTTTGTGGAATCTGGACAGCCTGCAAAGTGAAAAGAACAAAGTTGATTCCGCGGTTTCCTTCCGCCACTGCATTCCGAATCCCAAAACTGCCTGGTGTTTCATCCTTGTCGTGTAGCCGGCCCGGTGACACGTAAAAGTAAACACACTACACCACTGTACGATTCATGACAATGACCCCCTTTAATCAGCGAGTATCGGTTATATACACACACGCGCAGTGGCGCCATCCATTCCGTGGCCAATGACTCAGAAGGCCATCTGGTGTAAATGTACAACACCACAATCCTCAAGATTGAGAATATTTTGCCATATACATGCTGATCCTCCAGCTAAACTCTTACCAAACGGAGAATACATGCGCTTAAAGTAGGGTTGGAAGGCTCGCCTTTGAGGTTCGCGGCTATGCTAAGTACCCTTTACTCAGCTGCGCTTGAGGATTACGAAAGTGAATTAAAATCTCTTCATGTCAGGACTTTCCGCATACTGAACCATGTGTATGGTGCCTGCTCCTGGAGACAACCGAATTTTTTTTTCTGCACTGTCGCCCTTTTTGACAGCTAGTCAGGTGCTTTTGAAGGAGCCGATTGAGACGATGGGGCTGACACTTTGAACTTCACTTAGTTCATCTTTCGCGGCATTAAACTCGGGTTCCGCAAAAGGGGATATTTTAATTTTATGCAAGCTTATCTTTCTGTTACAGGTCGCTTGAGTTGCTAAGGAATCCATAATCATTGGCTTATTCGGGTTTTATCATAGTGGACTTTACTTCACACCCTTTGTTTTTGGAAAATAAATAATTACTTTAGGTCTCAATCCAAATATAGTCCATGGTTGAGCCCTGGCGAACTCTTTCATACGGATACAAGCCAAGACAATCGATAGCATCATCATCATGACCATCATCATCATCATCATCATCCTTCGCTGCTGCGTGCTTCTAATTGCACAAACACTGAAAACACCACAAACAAACCCATTATTTTCCTAGAGAGATTTACTGAGCACTTTTTTTGTGTGCCAAAAAAACCACGCCTTTCGATACCGTATGGAACTGCCCACTCATTTGCAAACCGAGATGAATACCACAAGCCATTCTCTAGAAACAAGGCAGGTGACCCTGGCCGTCGAGGCCTTAGAAGACTAGCTCAAGCTGATCGACAAGGCCTGGGTCAGGTCACAAGCATCTGGGGCCCTGGAACGAGCATTCCACCCATGTTTATCCCCTTAATTCCCTCGTCAACCCCAATACAGTTTCACTGAACTTAACTGCTACTCACCAAGCAGGGCGAGTGTGCGCTCGAACTCAGTCCGTAGTATGTCCAATACTCTTGCAACACCCTCGGTGCCCTGTTAACAAGGTAGTAAAGACAGGGCCACCATTTTTGTTACATTAGTGTTCTTATTCTACGTGATGACAAACATAAATAACAGTTTCTTCCCTCAAAAGTTTAGGAATTGAGCCCTTTTGATGTGCAAAAACAAAGGTTCTCTGAGGCGTTCTCTTTGCTATCCTTTAATTGCATCAACCTATACAAATGGCATAATTGTAGTTGCTTTTTTTTCCATCCCTTGATGAGGGTACATATTCTGGGTTGGATTGGAACTCGTGAAGGCAGAAAGCTTGTAAATCGCTAGAAAAGGAGCCACGTATGACATTTACAGATAACAAGAGGTACAAGTCAGCTGTCTTATCCTTGTCTCATTCGGGTTTGCACATATCTGCTAAAGCAATGTCGCTTCTCTCTAGTACGTGATCCTCTCGCCGCCACACCATACTTGCGTGAAAAATGAGCCAAGTACAAGGTTTACGCGGAGAGCATATTTGTAGCAGAAACCCTGCTCACATTGTAGGCGAGTCCCCACAATGCAGGCCTTCCGATGAACACTGCCCGTGCTCCTAGACTCAGGGCCTTGGCGACATCGGATCCAGTGCGGACCCCACCGTCCAAGTAGACTTCCATGCGGCCTCGGAGTACTGCAACGATTTCTGGAAGGGCTTCAATCTAAAAGGAGCGTGAAATAGCAAGTATAGTTGTCAGATGCACTTCGAAGAAGAGCCAAAACGTGTAAGCACTTGAGAGGCATTGCAAAACTTGTTCAAGGCCCTCTTTCAACACAAAACGTGCCCATCCAGAGGAGCGCACTATTTTGGCGATATTTACAACATAATGAATAGTGCCACATTGTCAACATTCTTGCCGTTGTCACCAGGTTACGTTGGTAACAGGGGGGTGGGCGTGTTGCCTAACTGCTTCCTCACCGTAGCTGGGGTGCCGTCCAGTTGGCGGCCTCCATGATTGGACACCAGAATGGCCGAAGCTCCAAAGGTCTGTGCGTACGCGGCCGCTTCGGCTGCGAAGAAGGAGAACCCCCAATATCCACCACTCATTTTCGATGTTGTCGAACCATTGCTGGAAGCTTTAAACCAATCATTTTTCTACCCCGTAAGTATTGAGTGGTTAGCTGAATTTCAGTAGCACTATGGGGCGCTGTTGAAGCTGCGAGTTGCGCTTTATGGTTAGTACAGCCCGGAAATAAGGGAGGCTGCTCCAAATTTTTTTTGCTAATAAAGAAGTTTATTCTCTCTCTTCTGCTTACTTTCGTGGAAAGCAGACGCCGTTTGAGCGTGTGTATAAGTGCTCTGAGCGACACTGCCGCTTGATTCCGTCTACTGCAGTTGCTGCAGAGACTAGCTGAACGCTCCTTGGTGTAATAAAATGTTTATATGGTTCTGTCCCCTGAATTATTTTCCGACATTGCTACCTTAGAACTGCTTCGATACATAACGGGGGTACAACAGTGCACGTGTTAAAAATATGCCGTTAAATCCACCGCCTCATCTGTCTAATGAGCCACTTCGCGAACCAACCTTCCAGGACACGTTCACACGAAAAGGTTGGAGAGAGAGAGAGAGAGAGAGAGAGAGAGAGAGAGAGAGAGAGAGAGAGAGAGAGAGAGAGAGAAATAATGATTTATTGGAGAGTTTAGCTCTAACCCAAGCAGAAGCTGGCTACTCCAAACATTGGAGAATGCAAAAGGTACAATACTTGTCTTAAGGAACCACAAGGTTAGAGTAAGTACATTTAAACAGCAGCGGCTGAAAGATAGCATGTGCACTTAGTAACTACTTGCTATGTATAGTACACAAGCACAAAAATATATATGCATGTTTCCTTGCAGCAGCGGAATATAGTCCAGACAACTTATCTAGATCTATATGCAAAAATACAAAATGGCCACGACGTGACACAGATACTTCCGCCAATATACATAACACCCTTGTGTGTTTCCACACCCTACCAGAGGAATGTTCCCGCATTTGAGTGGTCCGCGCTACCTTCCTAGAAAAAAGCTTTCACTGTTAAAACATTTTTATTTTGTTGACATTTCAAGGATTGAAGGAAGCGTGCGTCCTTACGCGTAACGATGCCCTTAATGACGATCGGAAGACTGGAGATCCTTTCCAACCAAGGAATGTCCTCCCACGTGACGGCTGGGTTGAACAGCCGGCTGGGTACTCGGTCAACCCCGAGCCGGACATCGAGGACAGACCGGACAAAGATCCTTCTAGATTGGCGAGCCTGCATTTGCCAATGCATCATAAGTTGTATATGGGCAGAAATTTGAGGCGACAATAGTTTCTTGAGCTCACTCGAACAAGAAGAGAAAGGACATCTACAGACAGCTGAAATCTCTGGAATTTTTTTATTTCGCACAATTCAGCAGTAGAAAAAGTCACTACCTTCCAGAGTAGGTACAGGCCCCCCAAAAAGCAAACGGAGCACGGCTTCGTGAAATTACACAATTTGTTTTATCCGGCTGCCACCTAAATGGAAAATGTGCAACCGAATTCTGTCCTAGAATGATTTCTTTGAAATGTCATTTCGATGTTGCTGGCTACGCACAGGGCATGGAAATCCGCTCAAAACCGGCAACCTGCGCTCCGTTTACTTTTTTGGGGCACCTGTACATCATGTGCGTTGACCGAGAAACATAAAATAGTAGTCTAAAATGTCGGTTCCAGCCTCAATAAACACCTTATAAATAACATGCCACAGCATGAAAAAAAATTTAAGAAACATTTGCCGTACATGCAGCCCCAAAGAGAGGCATAAGGCCGCGTTTTATAATTTTAGGGGTTCCAAATGTCGCAAATACTCTACATATTGTCACGGGACATGCTGGACAATGCCGCATGGGGTCATGACCTTAACATCCACAATAACGATGATGACGACGATGAGCGAGTGGCTGGTGGGCTGCCTACGCGCGCTTTTCATCGCCTCTTGTACATAATGTACATAAATCACCCATCACTTGCAATGGTTCCTCTTAAATGTTCCCTGCATCACGTAACAATATTATTTTGCATAATGTTTCGACTGTCAATGAACACGCTGAACGGCAATGTCAGACACCTTGTTGATTTGTTGATATGTCTTAGTGTCGATGCAAATTTAGTTTATTGGAATGAGTTCAGTAAGAAATTTCTAAAAAATATCCTATGGCATAGTTAATGCCCTAGAGATAAAAAAGGCATCATTGGGAAGCAGGTACTGTTATTGCGGTAACGTTTTTCGACCGGGATCGTACAAAATTTCACCACAGTAAGAACACCAAGCTAGCATATCTACGAAAGATGAGGGCTACAGACATACGGAACCAGGCAACCTTGACAGCCGGCCACCTTTTGTCAGCCTCTTTTGTACAATCTTTTGCCTCTCAAAACCGGCGTTACATTGACAGGGGCTCTGAGCGGCCGCGTGCCGCAAACAAGCTCTGCTGGTTAGTGGAGATGGTGCGCTTGCAGTTAAATAGGTACGGTACTAGCAGCAGCAAATGACACCGCCTATCTGTGTGTTTGGAGAATCACTTCCGTACAGTTCATCTCTATTAAAGTGGTGGCGTACCTCACACGTAGGGGTACATGCTAAGAGTAATTTAATTCTGACATACTGTGTTAGAATTAAAACTGTGTGTTCTAGCATTAGTACTCCTCAAACAGTGCAAGTGCATAAAAAACTGTTGTTGATTCCTCTGTCATAGGAATTGGTAAAACACGAAAGTGTAATGTGCAGTGAAATCTGCAGCTGAGTGACATGTGGGTCAGCAGCTGTCTTGTGGGCGTGCTTGGCGAGCGACGCCCTGCTAGCGGGTTCCTTCGGCAAAGATATACTGGCGTCATTTCCGTGACGGATATGACGTCACTGATATCGTGGTGTATCCCGGCATAAAATACTTTGGTGTTAAAATATAAAACCCGAAAACGAACAACCCCAAGTATAACCTACTGTTTAGTTATAAAGGTTGCTTCCCCGCAAGAAGACCCTGTGTGCAGGGGCGCAGCCTTTACAGGCCGCTTGTTTCGTTGTACTGGCGTCATTTCCATGACGGATATGACGTGTGTGAACTCTTCGTGTATCCGAAAGTAAAACACTTTCGTGTTAAAAAATTATTCTTGAACCCGTCTTAGTTCGAAATTACAGCGTTGTGTACGGTTTACTGATCATTGTATTTGTGCGCGCGTTTGCTTGATGCCCGAATACGCTGAGGCAGCAGAGCTCACGTAAGGTTTGGGGGTAGGCTGAATCTGTTCTTGACATCGATGATCCTCTGGCCAAAAACAGGCGCGTCGACAGTGAGCACTATGGCAGAGTAGCCCGCGTTGACGGCCCGCTTCACCAGGGACTCAGTCAGGGATCGATTCTGGTACACGTAGAGCTGGTACCACAGCAGGCAGTTTGGCGCCGCTCGGCGCACGTCCTCGAGAGAGGTCGTGCTGAGAGTGCTCAGTATCATCACTGTGCCCGCAGCTTCGGCAGCTGCGAAAAAAAAAACGAAAGAAACCATCATACTGTTTGATTGACATCATTTCACGGTCAACAACTCTGAGACGCCAAAACTGCGGAAAAAAATCACTACTGACCACTAATTAGAATGGATAATAAATGAAATTCTAACAGTCTAGATCCTGTTGCTCTAATGGTAGCCTTACTGAAGAACGTAAAAATCACCGTGAGATTATATTTAACTGACATCAGCCCGCCGATCTGTAACAAACTATTGTTAAACTAGGTTTATGCAGGCGTGGTTGTACAAAGGTTTTGTTTCTTTATTTGTTAGAAATTACGGGTACTTCTAGTGCAGTGAAATATTCTGTAGTATTCTAGCCTTTCTACACGCTTACCTGAAGTAATTCTTTCTTAAAACGAGAACAAACTGCCTCGAATTCGGCTGAAGTAAATACTCTTAGAATTGTGCCTTGGCACTACCTTTTGGAAGAATGGACACTTAGCACAACCATAGCTGTTGTAAAGTTTGCAACATTTGAACGCGATCAAAAGTGCTTGTTTTGTTTATGCCCTGCAAACAGGCCGAAATACAAGGGAAACGAAAGCAAAAAGCTTACAAAATGTTCCAGAGATATTGCCAAAGGGGTGAAAGAGATGTTAAATTTGATAAAATGTGTAAACGCTTCCTGCAACGCAAACTGAAATCAATTTAAGCAGGTTACCTTAACGACGTAAATCTGGCGAACATACTTGTTTTTTTGCCAAAAGCTTCTTGTACTGAGTTCCAAGCAGGCGCGAACATTGATGTGTGATCGAGCCATGGGCGGCAAAAGCCAAACCTCACGGTTTTTTCGACCGCTGCACTTTAACTGAGTAAAACTATTGGAGCCAGCTCACCTCTTGCCGTGCCCACCTCACCGACTGGGTGGGCAAGTTTTTGCATCGCCGAGGGCGCGATGCCTATGGGCATGGATATCTCCTTCCCAAGCACAGTTGTAGCCGTCATTGTCTTTGAGACGTCCACCAGAACTCGGGGTCGGAAGCGAAGTCTAGAAAAGAAAGGCGTGAATTAGGACACGTTAATTCTTACAGGTTGGGAAAGACAGGGAAAAAGGTGATGTTTTCGTTACTAGACGTGCTGCAGGAAAGGCAATGAATAAAGCTTTAAACTGGCGCTTAAGAATTGAGTGTGTCTGGACAGTCATGATGACAATCAAACTTCTTATGCACTTTACGTTCCGCAAACAAAAATTTTGGTATTGACTTTTCCATCAGAAATTCGTCAAGAGCATCAGAGGCGAAAGAGAACCTTGGGAATGAGCAAATGGTCGGTTCAAAAACCCACCAATACATCAAACAGGCTAGAATTCATGGCATATGCGGAGACAGATGCTCCTGGGCCTTCTAAACAAACCTTCCGTTTGGGCGCGCCGAGTTTTGATGTGTTCGAATGTGGCTGTAGGCTTGGCGGTCTTCCTTGTCTACGTTATTCCATTGAAAGATGGGCTCATGCATGAATGTTATTCCCCGCACAGAAATGCCGTTTACGGGGCTGGTTATTTTTTCACACCAGGTGATACTTCTAGGAAAGGGGTGTTTTTTATTACAATGAGCCGATTGACTCAAAGATGTGACCACAACTGAAATCGGATATACGAAAATAGGCAACATGCTGCAGAGAGAGAAGGAAAAAAACCACCTGTACGCTTTGTAGGACGTCTGGTGTGAACATGTTGCCGTACTCCGCTTTTTTACAGCATTATCTGGCTGTTGCGGAAGAACGAGTTTGTAAGGTTGGAGAAGGGTATATACGACATGAGCGCCTGTTTCGCCTAGATTCCCTTCCGTCGTTATTTTCTAGACCCCTTACAGCTGTTGTGACTCCAAGTCGGCTTGGCACAACTTTCCATAGTGCCCTTCAAATCAGCCCACTGCGTAGCCTTCAGCCTACGCGACCCCCTTCTCCCTTTCGCCTTACTGCCCCCCCCCCCCCCAAACACACGTGTTCACTCTGAAGGGGTATCAAGCAGAGTACTTGTATGTCCAAAGACTTTCTTTTTGGTGCATTTGAATATCGCTTTATAAAAGTTTGACAGACTAAATTCTTATTGAAACTCATTACATGAACTCGTGGTGGCTGCTTATTGATTTTCGTATCGTGTAGCGCTACGTTCTGAAGTTACCAACCTGCAATATCGCAATTGAGCGGGCCTATTTGTTTCCCATTGGCGGTTCCCCCGCAGATCAATGAATGGGAAGTGAACGTGGTAGATTTACCATGATCTGGGGCCCCTTTGATCTCAATCTTCTGTTGTCTTATTGTATAAACGTACTCTATTGTATGGCTGGCTGTAGCGAGTGTTGTCCGAACGAGTAATCTTTCGGGTGGAAATTAGGAACACTTTATGTCTTAAATCTGTAATTCTCTTGGCGCAGAATAAAATAAATTTGTCTGCAGCCCGAAATGTCAGTGAACGAGTTAAGATTTAGAGTTGTCTATATTGTAGTAGCCATATATTGTAGGGTTAAACTATGGCCCTGTTAAATGAACATGATGACCAGGTAAGCGCGGCACAACGAAAGCAATAACGTACCTGGGGCATAGACACGGCACACTATTCGTGCCGCCCATTTATCATACACCCCAGCGGCGATGTTCACTTGGTACGGACCGTGTTCTTATGCCAAACTAACCTGGAGTACGCTTCCACATTTTCCCGGAGTGTCTGTTCCTGGTCGGCGCCGCTGTCGTAGTAACCGCGGGTTGTCCTCTCCAGCCTGGCGTCGCCCAGCCTCTGAATGTCGGATATGGTCACCACATCCGGGTCTGGCGTAAGTTCGATAGGAGGCACCACGGCGCGGCTGCTACCGTCACGTTTGTCCGCCGCACCTTCTCTACTTGCTTCCCTTGCACCCCCAATGCCCGCTTCCAGTTCAAGGGAGACCCCTGGCGGATCGCCCCCTTGCGTCTGCCAGGCTGGTCGGGCATGTACAGGGGGAGCGAAGTCCGGTGTTGCGTCAGGCATTGAGTAGGAGGGGCCACGCTGATTTTGGGTTAAGCTGGGGTCTTGGTAGCCCCGACCATTGCGATCTAGTCCGGGGCGGAGGTTATAGTTGAGCCTGGGATCAAACCGTCCGTAGCTGTCGGGATAAGAACCATCACTGTAAGCACGATTCCCCTTAAGTAGCAAGTCGGGGGGTAATCCTCGGCCATAATCTGGATAGAACGCTAAGCCTTGCGGGCTGACATAGCCGGGAGCGGGCGGAGGGATGTCCTGATTGGGAATGCCTCGCGCGTCCACGTGTAGACTATAACTTTCAGCTGTCAGTGGCGCAGATTTCTCGCTGTTTGGGGGTTCGGCAGTAGCAACTTTGATGGTCTCTTCCTGTTTCGAGAGCTGGGCTCTTTGGTCTGCCGGTGCTACTGTTGTTGCCTCTTGACGCTGCTGGTCGCTGCTTGCTTGGGTACCTGCAGGGTGATAAATGTCAGAAAAAAAAACTGTTGTTGATTCCTCTGTCATAGGAATAGGCAAAGCACGAAAGCGAAATGTGCAGCGAAATCTGCAGCTGAGCATGATGTGCGGGCCGGCGGCTGTCTTGTGGTTATGCTTGGTGAGCGACGTCCTGCTGGGGGGTCGCTTCGGCAAAGGTGTGCTAGCGTCATTTCCGTGATGTATATGACGGATAGTGAAATCTTTGTGAATCCCGGCATAAAACACTTTCGTGTTAAAATATAAAACCCGAAAACGAACAACCCTAAGTATAACGTACTCTTTACTACTAAAGGTTGCTTCCCTGCAAGAAGACCCTGATTGCAGGGGTGCACGTTTACAGACCGCTTGCTTCGGGGTACTGGCGTCACTTCCGTGAGGGATGTGACGTCATTGAAATCTTGGTGTATGCGGGAATAAAACAAATTTTTATTACCAACGTCACTTCTACCCGTGTAAAATGTAGGCCGTTTGGCTTTTTACCGCTGAATGTAGCCCGCAAATCAGGGGCAGTGCTATGTGAACATGTCGAGGCTCCGCAAAAAATGATAAAGCCCGCACAGTCAGCAAACGGCAAGAAATCTTGGCATGAAAATCGGAGGTATTTTTCTACTAGCGATGAGACAACTTTTTTCTCGCCTGCTTTTAAAACGGCTGATAATGATTGAGTGCCTCATTTAACACTTCACAGTCCTTGCGCTTAATGCTAACTGGACAAAATGAGGCAAGCATGAGTACATATACGTTTTGTCACACTTAGCGAACCATTCACCTGTGAAAGTAGGAAAGCGGGACAGCAGTCAAGAGTCTGTTTTAAAAGAAAGCATGAAGAGTTAAATAGACAGAAGTACCACAACAAAAATATCTGGCCATTTATTTTTGTTCTCGTATGGAGCGAGTTTGTTTCTAAGCACTTCCCCGTGTTTCTCCCTATTTTGCCCAGGGTAACTATTGTAATTGTGCGCAGCAATTGTGGCTCAAAAATGGAAATCAAATCCTGACGCTAACGAAACCGCTTCTACAGTAGACGCCACAGGCGGAGTTTTGACGCCAGTAATTAAAAAATGCACATGGTTCTTTTATTTACACACGTATCAGTTGCGCAGTCGCATTACCACTGCTCGATTGTTGCGTGTATACTTCACGCTTAAAATTTTTTAAAGACGATAGCCTTTCTTGGGCTACTAAACCCAGAAATTTTGGTCTGTATGTATCTGTCTTTGTCTGTCTGTCTGTGACTCGATTCAGCCACGCGGCAAAAGTGAAACAAAATCTGTGCAATAGTCTTATATATCCACATCCAAATCTAAACGTCTAAGCCCGGTGTTAATGTTCGCACTCGTCCAAATTTTTGAACAAGAACGACATTGCGCAAATATAAGGCAGAAAACTCAATAGAAAAGTGATATTTGCAGTGTTCCTTAATTAAAACATTCATAGATGCTTGGTTTCTGCGATAGCAAATGAAATACTACACCAATTGCAGAAATTCGTCGCCTGCTTTTGCTAGCGCTACTATAGCTCCTGGCGGAATTTAAGAAATTGAACGGCACCAGCAACGAAGAGTTCCACTAGATATATGCTCCGTTGGAACGCACGTGGAAAAGGGCAACGTGGGTCTATAAATATTGTAGTAGGGCAACTGAATTCACTCGCGTCTGTGTCGTACGGCAGCACTGGCATCGAGGCACCCGCCCTGGAGCAATGGAAAGCGGTAAATTTAAATTGCTTGAGCAAACCTTTAGTGTATTTACCTTGAGAGGAGCGCGACGGAAGACGAACAGCTTGAGAGGCGACTTGGAGAGCAAAGGGAGGCATTTACTCGGCAAATGTCTTCAAAGAATATCGTCTTTTGACGATATTTTCAAGGAAAGGAGCAGATACACAGGCAATTTTTTTCTGAGAAGTTAACTTACCAACTATTAACAACGGGTGTTGTTACCGACACCATTCGATCTCGTAATGTTGATCTCGTGCGGAACCTTCACTTAGTTGAGGCTAGTTTTTAAGAAAATGGCTATTTTTACTTTCTCCTAAGCTGGGGTGCAGACAACGCTGTTAGAAATATACAAGAAATGTTCACAGCGCAGTACAGCGAGGACCAAAGGTAGGAACGGAACAACGCGACACTTAAGTGTATTGAGACTACAGTTATGCACAGATTCCTAACAGAATTAAAATAATCTAAATTTATAGCAGCACCATTAGGCCATAGTTCGCTTAGCATCCCAAGGAACCAATAACGGACGTACAGAAGGGAGATATTTCACGGTGGGTGGCATGCCCTACGTCCGAATAGGTGTGGTGCATACTAAACAGCATGCTGAAACTGATGTTGAATTAGGGTATTTTAACATGGTTTAGCTAGAAATGCACACGGTTGTGAAATACAATTTGCAATCACAGTACGCATAACCCGCAAGCTGCCCGAACGTGTCAATTGCTTTCATGTTAACCAACACCCACTCAATAATTTAGCTTTCATAAGTCGTCCGGATTTTAAAATTGTGTTTTAAGTGACCAAAAACCGCTGAAATGTGTGATCTGCATTTAAACAGGAGTAAGGTTGTGCTAAAAGATTGCATTTTTACACCCTTAATGACTCGGGTGCAACGCAGATCGCTGCTTTATTCCTGCCTTATTGACTGATCGATTACATTCACCAAAACCCTCACGGCGTCGCCACTTTTTCTCATCTACTCAAATATTAAAAGCAGTCAATGGCATTAGCCCAATTTTGCCGGTGTCACATCTGGCGCGTCCAAGGGCAGTCATCCCCATCATACTATCACCACCCCCCGGTAGACTCTGTTGGTAGTTTTGCAGCATCACCTGTATATGTATACATAAAAAGGTCGTGTAGCGCAACATAATATAACCTACCCTAAGCATACCCCAACAAAACCTAACCTAAATTCAATTTAAACCTAACCTTCAACGAACAGAACATAACGCGAGCAAAGTTTTCTCGATTTCATTGTACGCAAAACAGCGTGGTGCTACGGAACCACCAGAAAAATACTCTCCCCATTAATACCGTCCTCGTCATCATCATCACTATCATTTTAATATTCGCCGCAGGACGAAATCGCTGTCGTTGTGACAGTGTTATCGGGCTTTGTAATTTTTTAGATGTTTTCCAGAGAACAATACTTTCGCGGAAACCGCTATTTCAATGAACACTAATCTTAGCCAGAGTAGGGAAGCACTTTGCAGTTATCCTCTTTTAACATTTTATTCACGCAATACATTATCAATTACTTCTTTTTCCCATTTTATCACAACAACGGTTTTCCCGATAGGCCATTTCGCTATAGAATATCTCGATTTTATCGGGTTTTTATAGGAGCGACACCTTTTCCGTGACCAATTCAAGAAACACCTTACACTACTAATTGACTTCCATCGTGATTTCATGCTATTATCAAATATCTCTCCCTTTGCTGGTCTCGCGTGGTATTACTGCGGCTCTTGAGTACCCGTAGAATGATGTTCACTAGTTGTCATGAATTTTGTGCCGATATTCTCACTCAAATCATTTTAATCGCTGCATTTTAGGCTTCAATCAGTATTACAGCGTAAACGATCCATATAAAAACCAAGGGTTGCAAAAATTACTCCTGCAGTTCTGCCCCCGTGTGTGCTCTTGCTCCGCGCTGTGTATACGTGTCCCCTCACAAAAATATATTTGGGAGCCTTAAAGCAACATAGCAGAATAAATAAATAAAAAATTCACTATCAAAAGTACAGCTCACATCTGCATTGAAAGACACTAAAACAGCCTTTTTGGTGCCCGTTTTTTTTTCAGTTTTGTTGTTCACCCGCTGTTAACGAGGGCAGTCTAACACACAATCTTTTCTATAGACCTCGGTAGCACTACAAGCAGAGACAGGAACCCCACAAAATTGGCCATGCCTGCCCGCATCCCTAGCTAAGCGCTTTTTTCTGCTCCCTACAAGACTTCACTATTGGGAGCGGTGTTCACTTACCGGATAAAAGGCGCCACTAAACACCCAAACCCCTCCACCGCTTCCCCCGAAAATTTACAAACAATCTTAAGTCGTCATCTCTTACGTCACAAGTATCTTTCAATCCTTCATCCGAGCCGAACTCCCTGAATTCAAAGAACGACATTACTGGCACGGTTTCGGGAGTCGTTAGTAACGGCCTTTGACAGTGTTAGGTTCGGTTACACTGATTTAACCAAAATGGTGCGAGTGTACTCTTCGTGCCGGTTAGAAACTACAGTGATTTCATCAATGAGGGCACTCACCTACAGCACAGCAGCAGACAAGTAACGGAAGCAGTACCAACGCTCCGCATCCTCCTATGCAGCCCATCCGTCAGCTTCGTCGACAACGCTGCAGCGTCTTGCCGTGATTTCTTGTTCCTAGACACGCGGGGACTCGACCAGCTTCCTCCTCAGCTGACCTCCCTGAGACGTCACAGGCGAAAGTGGTTGATCCCCGGAATTTCAATGACCGCCGCCGCGGGGAGTCTTGTGCCGGCCGGCAGCTCCCGCTGTTGATCTCACCCCTTTGGCTGCCGATATTTCCTACGGATAGAAGAAGCAGAAACGAATGATATGAGGGGAGAGAGGGAGCAGAAACAATCACCCTCTCTCCTATCGGGGCGTGCAGCGGCCTGGGTCAAGTCTCCGCTCGCGTCGACCTTGGTCGGGCGGATGCCTGAGAGCCAGGCTGCGTTATCGCGGTGCGGAAATGTGGCGGAGTTGGATTTGGCGGGCGGCAGCGAGTTTTGCGTTGCAAACAAGGGGTTGCTTTTTGTTCTCTGCAAACTGGAGTCTGACATGTGTAGTTATAAAGGATGGGTCGTATGTATGGTTCTGACGTAACTGAGAGTGGGTTAGCCACGTCAAAAAAGGAATAGTATTACACAACCAATGCCAACTATCGGTGCTTACCTCATTAGGAAGCAGAACGTGACTTCTCCCAAAGACAAAAAACTTGGATCGTCCCCAAAGTGGCTAGTGGAAAGGAGTTCATGGTGGGTAGCTTTTATGGATATTGTAGAAAACACGGACGTAAAAAACCTATAGCTCAATTTGAGGGAATGAAACCATGGTAAATGTAAAACAAAGAGCACGAATACTAAGTATAAGGGTATCAAAGTAGTTGCCCCGTCTTGTTGCTACCTGTCGAACACGTCGAGGCATCAACATCCTCATCATCCTCGTTATCATAGAGGACACTGCAATTTGTCTTGTCCTCTCTTGCCCCTAGCCTCGCCTGCTTGGCACAGTTCTTACCTTTAGCACAGTCTTACGAAACAGAACAAAGTTATGCGAATAATGTGATGTTGCTAAGAAAACAAACTGTAGGAAGACCGGCCATGTAGTACGCACAACTTACAACAAACCGTGGGCCGGCTGAGCAGCACAAGGGCCACCTAGAGAAAGCATGAAAAGTACAAAGAGAGCAACAACTATGCCGGCGGATTTTATTGACTGCATTTTACTAGTGAAAAAGAGACGCGGACGAAGAAGAAGTACACAGGACACTCGCTAGTGTCCTGTCCTAGACTCAATCGATCAATCAATTACTTAAAATGCCGCAAATTTAAAGTCGGCGACCACAAAACGTTTAGGCGTGTACACTGAATCTGGTACGCGTACTTTGAAACTTAGCAAAGGGTCATACACAAACACACACACAAACTATAGCTGAACCCACGATCAACATCATAATGAGAGAAAGTACGCTCTCTAGCAGTGCGGTTTGGGTAGATCACAGACGACGTCGGGGAAAGGCTGAAAGCTTCGCTTTAGAAATTAGATTCAAGCCTACAAATTAAACTCTCGGAGTCAGTGTGCGCAGTGTTCGCGATATTCTGGTTTTCGTTCTCATATTTTTTTTTTCTGAACGGGTATTGCGAAAAGGGTTAGCGGTGAATTAGGAGGGTTGAGGGTTACAATAAATAAGCGTAATGTTCGCCACAGCACATGCGAAGGCAAAACATTGTTCGTAATCGCTATATTAAAAGCACAATGACGCAGCTTCCACACTGCTTCTTAAAAGCGCAGAAAAACAGTTGAAGAACCTAAATATATATCACCAGCAAAAAAGACATGGAACAGGAAAGAAGCTGACAGGACGATTCTCGGTCGGTGTCGTTACTTTCTGGTAATATGTAATGTCACTACATCAGGTTACAGAGTATCGACGCTTTTTTCTCCTATTGCTCCGTGCCGCCGCCATGATAATTAGACTGTTCGCGTCACGGGACGTTTGTTACACGGCGGCGGTGCATGGGTTCCTCCATTTTGTTGTTTATGCGTTTCAGTCTATCAACTATGATAGAGTTAGCTCGTCCTTCCTGCTCTGAGGTTGCGCATGACTGATGTTCCGAACACGAATCGAAGATTACACGTGTATCAGCATTTTAGCAGCAGAAGTGTGTCCGAAGATGCTGTTTTGCTTCGTATTCGCCAGTGTTGTTAACACACGACCCGGTATATGCTAGCGGTGAGGACGCAGATGCAGCAATCTCGCAACACTGATAACATCCAAATGGATGCCGTTGACTTGCGTGTCTCAGTGGTGGTGTACTCTGATACCTTATCTAGTGACTCCGGTAATATATATTCAAGTCAAGACACACTAGCCCAACGTTTAGGCTTAACAGTCGAAAGACATGAACATGCAATTGAATCAGGTCGTCCATGGGAAAATTATTGGATGTAACAATGGCGCCGTGCAGTGCCGTAAACACCGAAGCGCGGTTAGGCGCTTTGTATACCAAATTCTATGTTGCAGGTCGCTATAGCTTTGCCTCGTGGGACCGTATTTTCAATTTCCAGAATTTTAAGTGAATTCGCAATGTTGTTTTACGCAAGCGACCGGCAAATTTAATCGCAAAGATATCGTGTAGAGTCCTGCAATTTGAAACTTTTCTTACGAAAATTACCGCGCACACACATTGAAGAATGCAAAAACTTTTGATCGGTATTCTTGGCGCTAGAGGAACTTGAACTTTTAATGGGTGTATGTACGTTAATACAACAAGCCATTCCAACAACCCTCACAGAAAAGGGAGCGAAAGGCGTTTGTTTGAACTGGAGGACACGGCGCAATCACTTCTTCGCATCCATACGTTTCTGTTCACTGCCTTTAAAACTACCCAAGTTCTTTGCCTCAATTTAACTACTGAGCTCTTAGTAGGTTCCACTGGGGCTCGCCTCCCATCCCGTAAATTTCTGTCAAAAAATTATTCAGAATGAAGTCAGGATTTGTTTTGATAGGCATTTGACGTAAGAACCTTGAGGTCCAAAAAACGCACTTGACAACTTACGATTTCTGTACCGTTAGCAGAGGTACAAAAATCAAATACAGAGGTACAAATTCTGTACCGTTAGTAGTAGGGGTTAATGGAGAATACCTCAGTAACCTCAGATTTGCTGCTGACGTTGCCTTGCTAAGTAACTCGGGGGACGAATTGCAAAGCATGCTTTCCGCACTGGGCGAACAGAGTAGAACCGTGGGCCTGAAAATTAATATGCAGAAAACTAAAGTAATGATCAATAACCTCGGGACAGCACAGCAGTTTGAGATAGGTGGCGAGGCAGTGGAAGTGGTAAGCGAATATATCTACTTAGGCCAAGTTGTGACCCCAGATCCCAACCATGAGGCAGAGATAATTAGAAGGATCAGAATGGGGTGGGGTGCATATGGCAGACATTCTCAAATAATGAATAGCAGCCTACCATTGTCGCTCAAGAAGAAAGTGTATGACAGCTGCATCTTACCGGTACTCACCTACGGGGCAGAAACTTGGAGGCTCACTAAGAGGGTTCAACTTAAATTGAGAACGACTCAGCGGGCAATGGAGGGGAAAATGATAGGTCTAACATTAAGGGACAAGAGGAGAGCAGAGTGGGTCAGGGAGGAAACTGGTGTTAAAGACATATTAGTAGAAATTCAGAAAAAGAAATGGACGTGGGCAGGGCATGTAATGCGAAGGCAAGATAACCACTGGTCATTAAGGGTAACAGAGTGGATCCCTAGAGAAGGCAAGCGTTGTAGGGGGCGGCCGAAAGTTAGATGGGCAGATGAGATCAAGAAGTTTGCTGGGATAAATTGGTCACAGTTGACACAGGACCGAGATAATTGGAGAATAATGGGAGAGGCCTTTGCCCTGCAGTGGGCGTAGATAGGCTGGTGATGATGATGATGATGAGCAGAACAAATTTAGTAATTTCTTTTATTTTTCGGCCTCTGCGTTAGGCGAAGAATGTGGTGTGCAGATTTCTATATTTTATGTTAAAAAGGTAGTCAGATCTTTAAAGCCATCGCGAGGGATGTTTTAAAAAACCTTGTAATTAGACAGATTTGGCATATCGTTTCGGTATTTGCGTTACCGTTTACCGTGTTACCGGAAGGCGAAGTTACGCGTTTTAGCACACGGTTTGCGGTTTGCGCATTCTGGCTTATCGGCCGCCGTGGGACCCACAGCGACATCTAATGCATTAGTATCGAAACAAATCACGCATAATTTTGTTGCTCAGAGCTATCTGCTTTCGTTCAAAGTAGCTTGAATGTTTCACTTTTCGGGTGAAGCGTTCTCAATAACATTGTTATATTTGAGAATACTGTAGCCATCACCTGTACAGCTTTAAAAAAGAAAAGTGGTGTCTGTGGCGCCATCTACTGAGTACAGTAGAAATCAAGGTAAACTAGAATTTACGCCTGCGCTAAATATTTCGGCATGAAATGGGTAAGATATCTTGAAATAATTTCTGAATAACCTACACTACCTTGCCCGGCACAATTTTCGAGACGTAAAAGTGATTTGCGTGCTCAGAAACGTATCTCAACAATTTAAGGCGGGCGAGGCTTAGCACGAGTAAAGACGGCCATCTTGCTCACCCATCTGGAAAAAAATAGTTGTTTGTCCTACTCCTGAGGACCATTTAACGAGAAAAATGTAATAAACCACATCAACTAAGAATAGTTTTACCGGCTGTACCTAGCATCAAGCGCCGAGCGCACTTGGTTTGCTGTATTCAAGACGAGAAGGTACACTTGGTCTGCTGGGGAAGCGCCGTGGCGATGCTAAAGGCTGTGGCGGTAAGTTACGTTACCGTTCACTGTAACTGGCCGCGCAAGCGCAGTCGACTTCTGCAAACCCGGTCACCGGTAATGCAAGCACGGTAGCGATATACTAAAACTCTCTATTATATTTTAGGAATATGGTATTAGTAATGTGTAGACGCAAAAAAATAAAAAAACCCGATAGTATTGTGAGATATTAAATACAGTAACACCTCGTTAACTCGAAGTAGTAAAAACCGGGAAATATTTCGAGATAAGCGGATTTTCGAGATAAGCAAAGTTGCGTGAATTGCCATGAAATATCGAGTTCTTTGCACAAAAGGCGCTACTACTTAGCAGCTCTTAAACACCAGCTTTCAATCTTGCTTTTCATAAAGCTTTTAAAGAAAAAAACAACATACAGGAGACGTTCACGGGCTGGGTTTTGTAGCACTGCAATTTTACTTAGTAGAAAAGAACTGCGTAACGCTGGTCTGCTTTGCGGCCGCACTGGGGCCTATAGTAAGAAATCCTGTAGCTGCTTGACGGAGTTGACGCATTCCATTAGCCGATGTTCCCCGCCGCTGCACTCAACCTTATTTCGCAGCAAGCGCAGCAAATTCCCCGTTTCGCCATATGTCGGCACCTCTCAAGGAGGTTCGTCATCATCGCCCCCGTCTTCGCCGTCCTTTTGTGGCTATTTCAACGATTTCGGCGTCCGTAAGTTCTCCTCTCACGCGCACATCCTGCTGTACCTCTGCACATGTCTCTACCGTCACATGACGCGCCACGAAGTCGATATGCCTCTAGGCTCAGACTTCACGTTTAAGGAAAACATCGGCTTTGTGATAGTCGCGGCTAAACGAGAAAGAAATCGGGGGGCTTATGCGCGGCAGCATCGTGTGAATCTTGTGAAACGGTACGCGGCGGCGAAATTTTCGTTCCCCTCTCAGTCAAGATTTCGAGACATCCGCAGTTTGACCCAAAACTACTTCGAAATAAAGGGCACCAAATACGTAGGACGTATAGGAAATGGTTCGGTGCCGCGGAAAATTTCAACTTAGCCGATTTTTCGAGATATCCGAGTTCGACTTAACGAGTTATTACTGTAGTTTATGTCAACATGTTTTCCTAGCTCCTTTGAGAACTTTCTGAAAATGCTGAAAAGACTACTTTAACATTTGTATCTGTGCGAGCAGAAGCCAATTTGAAGGGTCTTTGCCACTCTGTCTCCTCGGTGTGCTTGAACCTATACACAACTACTGAAAACCAAGTCAATAACTTTTTTTGCTCAAAAGATATTGTGGGAATCGAAAAACGATAGAGGCAGTTGGTATTCAGGTACCTGGCTAATTGTGAGGTCTCGGAAATTCAGGCGCTCTCTATTTACACATTTGTGTGGAAGTAGCCGTGAAATGCACAAATAGGTGGGAAACGGGGTAGTTGCTCTCCATTTAAACATTGTACTTACACCAATTATCCAAGCACTGAGCCTTACTTCTCCACTGCGCGAGTCTCTTGGCATCCACGCGATGCCTCTCCCTGACACTATCAGACCCCTGCAACCTCATATCCGGCCATCTGCTAATGCCGGCCTTGTGCGAGCATGGAAGCAGCTGCTGCATATATGAGGCAAATATGTCGACATGTTTTACTCCGCTGTGGGTTTCGAAGAGCAGCGACAATAGCTGTCTTCTCTTTTTTTCTGCGCCACAGTTACTCTTCTAAATGGTTCGCGACTGTTTTTCGATGGAGCTCCTGCTGTCGCGCACCGGATATCTGGCGTTAAAACGTAGGGCCAACCGGGCGTTCTACAGCTGCACTAGGGCTACAATCTATCTTTAATGAAGCAGCAGTCTGAATAATAGGGTTTGTTTCTGTACACTGAAAGATCCGCAGGCAGATTCTGCGTGATCCGATGAATGTAAAATTGCAATGGTCGCATACGTAAAGGGACCATGAAGCCAAAATACAAGTTTCGCAAAAATATGGCTGTGTCCCGATAACAACGACCCCAGTTTTATCGCAAACTTCAAAAAATATTGGAGATATTAAGGAAAACTTTTGAACCATTGCCAAATCCCCGGCCACTTTCCAACAATTTTGCTGTGACGTCACAGAATCCTGTTCGTGTGATTGGCGGACACCGACCACAGCCAGTGCCAAGGAACATGACAGGGGGATTGTAGTAGGGCGTCTAGTTTTCCTCATCGTGCAACTTCAATACTAACGTGCCGTTAACACGTTGATAACCAGGCGTTTAGAGCTGGCCCGTATTACATCACTTTTGCCCATATTACGTCACTACAGAGCAAAATTTGAAAAGTTCTCCTGTTTCCCGCGCATTTCCGGCTGAAGAGCGTGTTTCGCTCCTAGCATAGAGCTGAGTTAGCCCCCAAAGGCAAGTTATTTCGAAGTGATGAAATTTGTATTTTGCCTTCAAGACACCCAAGGACGCGTGTTCGACTCCCGCCCACGGCGGTCGCTATTCTGGTGCAGGCGATAAGCGAAAACGCCCGTGGGTCAAGGTTTCGGCACACGTAAAAGATCCCCCGGTGGTCAAAGAGCCCTCCACTAAGGCGGGCCTCATAGCCTGTGTAGCTTCGTCGGGTCAATCCTTATAACCATTCTTTAAAGAGAGTTAAAAAAATTGAGGCAAAATTTGGCTGCATTCAAAGCACGTATGATGATGCAGAGATGGGAGAAAATGATGAGCCACCTTACTTTGAGATGGTGGACCACCAGGGAAGTGTAAGACCATTCCAACCAGGGCGCCGCCATCTTGCGTGCTCAGCGCCCTCTCGTAGCTGGCCGATTCGCTGGCTTGGGCGTTTGCTCCCCGGCGCATGGGCTGCAGTGGCGACTCGGTGAATTTTAAATGCAGAGCATTTCAGTAACTTACGATGTCACCCGCGTTGACGTCCGTAGTCGTAGTCCGCACACCTCCCCCTACACTATATAAAAAAAAATACTATCCGGCGCCTGGTTTCGATCCCTCGACCCTGCGGGCGGAACGCAATGTACATGGTGCTTCTACCCACTGCGCCACAAAGCCGACACAGAATGGGAGGCTACGAATGCGCCTTATATTCTTGACTCATTCAAACTACGTCAAGAAGCTGCTAATACAACGCATTCACTACCACCCACTCCCCAAACACTAAACGTTAACGCAATACACCCACCCCCTATGCGACGCATTTACTCGAGTCCCCCTCACGGGGAGATGGGCCCAATTTTTTCGTTGTAGCGCGTTGTACGTTCTTTTCCGCCCTAAACTTTAAACTGGAAAGCTCTTCCATAGGACCCGTTTAAGCGATCTGGCTTAAAGTGGCGGCTTTTTGGGCCGTGGTAGAGCTGAAATTTGCCTCGAGGAAGCGTGGTCCATGGAGGGTAAACGATGCCGTATCGAACATATGTTTGCAATACTTCATCACAATTTTTTTGTTTGTGTGTGTGTGCCCCGGCAGCGTGTTTTCAAACGCTTCGCTGCACAGAGCAATTAACCACGTGACATGTCTGTTCGTGCGATGCAGAACTGCAATTAAACCTCGTCATTGGCTGCGACCCAATCCTAAAGCGACCTAAACGTACCAAATCACTATTATTACCCCCCCCCCAAAAAAAAAAACACGTAAATGTAAGTATAATAACTACATTTAGAAAAAAAACGTTAAGCAACAACAGCAAAAAAAACTGAGATAGACCAGCTGGGGCTGGAACCCAAGCCATCAGCGCCTGTTCTCAGTACTCAAAATCGAGGCCACAGAGCCGGAAGAGTTAGCTCCTTTTAACAGCTGCTCAAAAGAATAGCGCCCGCTGTGAAATCACACATGTCACGTGGGTCCTCTGTGCAGCTTCGGACATTACTGTAAAGGACCTTCGGTGCGGTGTACTAGTTGTCTTTGTGAACTTCCGTGATCTTCACTTCCTTTTCCTCTGTGGCTCATTACGTAAATCCTGTGCTCTGTCGACCCGTGTAATAGCTAACTACAGCGGGTTCCAGCTGTAACCTGTGTTTAATAAATTCTCTTTATAGGCGAAGCGTTTGGAAACACGCTACCCGGGATCGCGTATAGCCGGTATTTTGATCACTTTAAAGCAAAAACTGGTCTTTGTAAAAACGGTCTTACCATGATACGCTCTGCGCCCATGGGCAAAAAGCAGAAACGCGTGTCAATGTGCCCGACTTCTGTATTTATGTCCCTGCAGGGTGTAATACAAGTAGTTGTAGGTGAACATATTAAGTATTTGGTATATTCTATAGTTTGTAATAAATCTTATAGATATATCAACATTTAACCCTCAGCCAGCCACCCGCCGCGGTGGCTCAGTGGCTAAGGCGTTGCGCTACTGAGCACGAGGTCGCGGGCTCGATTCCCGGCCGCGGCGGCCGCGTTTCTGATGGAGGCGAAAAGCCAAAACGGCCGTGTGTACGAGATTTCGGCACACGTTAAAGATCCCCAGGTGGTCAAAATTAATCGGGAGCCCTCCACTACGGCGCGCCTCATCGCCTGCGTTGCGTCGGCGCGTTAAACCCTACAATCAATCAAATCAATCAACCCTCAGCCAGCACTGCCGCCAACTACTAACAAAACTTCCTCTCTCTAGAATTCCAATCTGCTCTGCAGCCAAGCCGTGTAACTAATGTAGAACATAAATAAAATAAACAATGCCGCTCCTGGATAGCGTCATATAAGGACTTATTCAGCGTCTGCCATTCGGCAACCAGACAAGCGTTCGCTTTTGCGTTGCTTAGTTTGACGTTTACTACAAAGAGGCACCCCATTTGGGTAATAGACTGAACTCTTGGCTGAAGTGAGTGAGTGAACAACTTTATTTTGCCCGAATCGGGGAGGGGGGAAGAAGGGAGGTGGAATCCCATTCAGTATCCCCCTCCCCCCTTCCCCTCAGATTGACTGGGGAAAAGGACAACCTAGGGAGGCAGTACTGACTGTGAAAATGGCCGAGGTCAGCCAATGTAATACTTGGAGCTGGGTATGCCTCAATGTGACCGCAGCAACAGTGGAGATGGAACTAATACCATCTGCAGCAGAGGGAAGTTTCAGTGACCCATTTTGGAAAGAAGGCAGCAGAACTTTCTTCCACTACTCCAAAGTAGGTGTACAGAAAGAACTCAGCAGAACAAAATTGCAAAACTCTTGTGTGCTTTAAAGTGGCCAACTCACAAGCTGCCAGTCTGGCTCATTTATTAGCAACATTTCATTAGTGGTAAACCTGCCCGCGTGGTGCCTACAAAGCGAAGTCAAAGGCAAAGCAGGAGCAGCGCCAGGCCCGCCGTGATCGGCGCGCACACTCCAGAGAGGGGGGAAAGGCGGCCCGCACGCCGCGACCACTGAGTGCGAGAGTACGTTTACCCTCGCCCGATGGAACGGTCTATAGCACACGGCAAAAAAGTCAGAAGTTAGGTAAAGGGTAAGAACAACTTTTATTTTTTTAGCGTTTACGGCGGTCTTTCGTAAGAAAGAGACATGCATACACGCACAAACTGTTATTTTCACTGTACTTATTTTGAAAATGAGGAATACCGATAAATAATTTTTACTTAAAACTCATATTCAACAGAGGAGACTTGTAAGCTGAGGAGACTTGTGTTCATCTCGCCAACGATGGCTATTATTAACTAATATGCTCGAGATGCACATCCGAGTGATGACAGGTATAGTTTTCAGGGCCAAATCGTGTTTTGTACAGCATGCGACTCTGTTGACGACCGCGTGCTCATAGCACACACCGGAATGATCGTTTTTGAACGACTCGCGCAAAAGAATGCCTCGGAATCCTGGCTACATCAGCCTCGCTTAGGAAACAATAGCATTTCGTCTGAACGGTTAATACATGGCACTCAGTTTGCGTGACATGTATTTGAGATTGCAATTGCCAGAGCAATCTGTGATTGCGCATAGTGAACTAGCAAATTTGCGTATAACATAGATAGATAGATAGATAGATAGATAGATAGATAGATAGATAGATAGATAGATAGATAGATAGATAGATAGATAGATAGATAGATAGATAGATAGATAGATAGATAGATAGATAGATAGATAGACAGACAGACAGACAGACAGACAGACAGACAGACAGACAGACAGACAGACAGACAGATAGATAGATAGATAGATAGATAGATAGATAGATAGATAGATAGATAGATAGATAGATAGATAGATAGATAGATAGATAGATAGATAGATAGATAGATAGATAGATAGATAGATAGATAGATAGATAGATAGATAGACAGACAGATAGTTTTATTGTTGAAAATTGTTTTTCTTGATATTACTGACACTTCTCAAGCTTAGGCGCAATCGGAAGCCAGAACTATAACAGGGGCTCTCCGTGGTAGGGTTTACACGCTGCCTAAACATACTACGAGTGCGCGCATCGATTTGCACCGTATTAGCACAAGTGCAACGCTTTCATATATTCTTGTTTCACAACTCGAAAGACTCCATACTCTCAGCCGATTGAAAGTTAGGGAATGAGGACATACCAATCATGGAGGATTTTTACCCGATCCATTTGACGCGCTTGTAGAAAGAGAGAAAGAAAGAGAGGGAAACGTTTTTTATTGGTTAGGCCTAGACATGGTTGAGCGGCGGAAGAGCAGCTGTGTGGGCCCAAGCCCTGTCGACCACGGCGCACTGGTACTGGACGTCCTAGCACGACAGCAGACAGCCAGGAGTAGGGGGGTTGTGTAGGGGAAGAGGAAGCCGGGCGTGACAGTACCAGATAGCATGCGGGGTGTCTTCGTACCCCTTGTCTAAACTTGTCGATATTTATAGACAAAACGTGTCGAAACTTATAGAGGAACTTGTCGAGATTGATAGAAACCAGCGTAAAGGCCATCTTCATGCTGCTCTACAACAAACTCAGAATTAGCACAATAAATTGTTGTACGACTTGACAACCGGAGCCGCCAAGGAGAATACGCAACCGTACAGTCCGGGTACCCATAAGGCCACCATAGCGTAAGCCCTGTTGTATGGGTTGGCGTGAGGGGAAGTGATTTGACGTGCCTCGGCCTTCTAAGTGCATTGCACTTTAGGGCCGCACCTTGTCGTCGTAGCTCGCTCGCTGGAGCCAAGTAGAGCCGGCGTTCTGTCGTAGTGACTGTCGTCGGGGCGTAACCCAGAGGCTTCGAAAGTCGAGCGGTTTATATCGTCATAAGCGTTCGAAACTCGTGAACAGCTGGCACTTGTCATACATCTCCGCGTTGTTTAGCGCAAATAAAATTGTAGGGAAATTTCAGGCAAAACATATGTAATTAACAGGCAGTGCGAGTTCCTTTAGTTATGGACGCTTGAAATTTGGTTGGTTTTTACGATAGTAAGCGAAAAACAAAATTGGCCGCGTATCTGCTCCTTTCGTTGCAAATGCCGTCAAAAGACGATAGTCTTTATCGGCTTTTGCGAAGTAAATGCCTCCCTTCGCTTTCCCGCTTACCTCTCATGTCGTTCCTCTTTCGTCGTGCTCCTCCCAAGGTAAAACGCCACAGGTTTGCTTAAATCATTTTAAATTTGCCGCATTCCACTGCTCCAAACCAGGTGTCTCAATGCGAACGCTGCCGTACGGCGAAGACGCGCGTTCATTGAGGCGCCCTACTTCAACGTTTATAGAACCGCGTTTCCCTACTCCACGTGCGTTGCAAGCAGAACGTGGAACATATCTAGTGGAACCTTGCGTAACTGTTGCCGGTTGATTTTTTCAAATGGCGCCAGAAGCTATAGTGGCGCGGGCCACAGCAGGCGACGGCGGAGTGAATTCTTTTTCTGCAGTTGATGAAGTATTTAATTTCGCAAAAGTCAAGCCTGTTTGATTGTTTTAGAAAGGAACACTGCAAATATCACTTCTGTATTAATTTGTTGTCTCATATTTGCGTAATGTCTTGTTCTTCTTCAACAGTGTTGACAAGTATGAACATTACACCGGACATAGACGGGTAGATTTAGCTGTGACTATATAAGACTATTGCGCAGGCATTGTTTTGCTTTGGCCGGGTGGCTGAATCGAGTCACAGACAGACAGACGGACGGACAGACAGACAGACAGACATACAGACAGACCAAAATTTCTGGGTTTAAGTACCCCAAGAAAGACTATCATCTTTAAAATTGGCCGCGTATCTGCTTCTTTCTTTTTATGCAGATACTGAAACTTCAGCCCTCTAAACCCGAGTGGCTACCCACAATTGAAGCATTGTTGGTAATGAAAGAATATTGAAATCACCCTGCTTGCCCAAGAAGGGCTGCAGTTCTAGTGTTTGTATTGAGTATTGCGTGTACAGATTATCAGTTACGTGTGTCTTTGTTTTGTCATCCTGTCAAAGAAGGCAATAAAGAAAAAAAAAAGTATCTGCTCCTTTCGTTGCAAATGCCGTCAAAAGTGGCAGTAGAACGCCGGCACGGGCGGGAGGAAAAGCAACCACAAAACAAACAGAGCTCCCGCTGGCGCAGTTTCAGGCAAGAAACGCGCGAGCACTGCGAAGGCGGGAAATTTGAAATGCGTTTGGTGGTAGCCGGGACAGACAGACACTGCCTTGCACTTCCGACAGATCTCACACTGAGTGAACGGCTTTATTTGTTTTAATCCTTGCTTACATGTCCTTGCGGATTTTAGAAAGTGAGGAAGTACACTGAAAGAGGCTTATTAACAATCAATCTATCGATAGTCCTTATTCATATATTTTGCTAACCATCGAAGCATTATCAACAACAGGACTAAAGCATCTAATACTCCATAACTGAAAAATTTCCAACCAGATGTGAGGCTTCTTATAAAATGCACGAAGTTTACGTCTGCAAAAAGATACCCGTGACTCTATCATTCTCGTTTTAGCAAAATTACGACTCCCCATGCAAATCTGAGACAACCGACTGCTGATGCTCACAAGTCAATTTTCTTTTTTTTTTCGTTGAAACCGCACTGCACAAAAAGGAGGTGGCGTCAATTTGGTACGAAATGAAGGCATTTATTTCGACTGCGTCTTGTTAAAAGCGGAACAGAAAGCAAGTGCAGATGCAGGTACTCATAGCCCACGTGTCGCTTCGGCGCGTTAAACTCCAAAAATACAAAAAGAGAGGTCTGTTGCTCGGGTTTAGGAATTTTAACAAAATCGCAACCGTGCAAGCAAATCTCCGACCATGGTCTGGTCGTTCTAGCAAGCCGATTATCTTTTTGTCTTCGCAAGCGCACTGCACAAAGAAGGAGGTGGCGTCATTGTTCTTTGTAGGGACTTCCAGGGCATTTCGATAAAAGAAGATTACAAAGAAAGCGTAGATGCATGCAATGATAACATTTTAGCGGAGTCAAAGCGCGTCAAGGTGACAGAGGTGAATGGAGATGCACGTCATCCGAATTGTTCCCGAGAAAAGTATTTCCAGTTGCTAGAGATTACCATACTCCCGGCTTGCAAAGTACAATGGCCAAGATTTGCAGACGCTTTTGATTCCCCTTATGCAAAATGCGGCTTTTGTTCGCTTCGAAGAAGAAACACTCGAGCGTGCATTTATCTGCCGATGCTCCACGCAGTGGGACATACGGAGATACATCGACATCAGTCGGAGTCACGATAAATGTTGCCCTCGTGAGTTCGCTCCGATGCTTTACGGATAGAAATGCTATCACCTCATGCCACCGCCTGTAGGAGCAGCGTCGACAGTTCAATCAAGAGGGAATGCATCCAACCATCATTGATGCTGGGGGTTGATGGGGATATAAACAAAAAATAAAACTGTTCAATTTGAAAGAACTGGGCATTACTACCTCACTTAGCTGAATTCAAACCATGAAAGACATTCTGTTAAGCGACCGAACGCAAGAAATATTGAAAAAGCGTTCAAATTTCGTGCTACAGTGACGTGTTATGCGCAGGAATGACGTCATATGGGCCGGCAGTACAACGTAATTTTCAGTGTGGTAACTTCCGGTAAGCACAGAACGAAACTTGTGGACCCACTATATGCAATCGTCCAGTCATACTTCTTGGCAGTGATTAGGGCTGGCGGCCGCGAATCGCACAAACAGATATTGTGACGTCATATAAAAGTTGCCGAAAAGTGCCTAAGGAATATACACCCTTTGACATGTTCTTTTAATATCACCATTACTTTGTCGGTGTTTACGGTGAAATCGGTATCATTCTTAGCGGGTAAAATGGTCTTTCGAATGAAAAAAACAGGTATTTTGTCTCAATGGTCCGTTGAAGGAGGAGCAGGAGGAGGAATATGCATGTCTCTAAAGCAGTGAGCCTGGGAAAGAGTCTTCATTCCAGGACCCCGTGATTCCGTCCGGCTTCTTGGGCTCTCTGCACCAGCCAAAGCTGGTCGTCAGTCTGAAACGCGTTTTTAGGAAGTGAAATTAACTCTCCAAATGCTCATCACGTGCTCACGCACATAAAAGCCGAATATGGCTCCACGCACAGCAGGAACCTCACAGTACCACTGCGGGGCGTCAGTGGCTAAGGCGTTCTAGTGGAAGCAACTGCTGGTGTGGTTCGAGCCCCGACCGCAGCGCTGTTTTTCTGGTGGAGGCGGAAAACGAAAGCATCCGTGTGTCAAGGCACTGCCACCCGGGAAGATTGGTTGAATCCAAAGCGCACAATACGAAACCCTCATAACCCAAGTGCAGCTTCGGTGCATAAAATTTCAATCTGAGTTGAGCAGGAAGGTCGAAATTACACTTCGATGTTGTCCCCTTTTCTACGCGCTGTCTTTAAATTAGTATCGTGTTGGTGTCATTGCCGTGAACCGACGCTGCTTCCTTGATGAGTTTTGTTTCAAAGACGATAGTCTTTCTTGGGCTACTTACACCCAGATATTTTTGTCTGTCTGTCTGTCTGTCTGTCTGTCTGTCTGTCTGTCTGTGACTCGATCCAGCCACCCGGTCAAAGTGAAACAAAATCTGCGCGATAGTGTTATATACTCACATCCAAATCTAAACGTCTATATCCTGCGTAAAAGATCACACACGTCAAAATTGTTGAACAAGAACAAGACATTACGCAAACATAAGGAGGAAAATCAATACATAAGTGATATTTGCAGCGTTCCTTTATTAAAAAACTCATAATTGCTTGGTTTTTGTGATAGCAAATGAAATACTATATCAACTGCAGAAAATCGTCGCCTGCGGTTGCTAGCGCTACTATAGATCATGGCGGCATTTAAGAAATCAAAAGGCAACAGCAACGAAACATTTCACTAGATAGGCTCCAAGTTCCGATTGGAACGCACGTGGACCAGGGTAACGTTGGTTTATAAACGTTGTAGTAAGGCAACTCAATTGACGCGCATCTCCGTCGTACGGCAGCGCTGGCATCGAGGCATCCGGCCTGGAACAGTGGGACGTGGTAAATTTAAATTGACTTGAGGAAACCTTTTAAATGCAGAGCATTTCAGTAACTCACGATGTCACCCGCGTTGTCCCGTCGTAGTCCGCACCGTCGTTGTCCGCACCCCTCCCCCTACACTATATAAAAGAAAATACTATCCGGCGCCAGGTTTCGATCCCTCGACCCTGCGGGCGGAACGCAATGTACATGGTGCTCTACCCACTGCGCCACAAAGCCGACACAGAATGGGAGGCTACGGACGCGCCTTATATCCTTGACTCATTCAAATTACTGCTGACGAGCGCTCTCTCGTCAGCAGTTGCCACAAGTGCAACAACATTAACGTAATGCAAACTCAACGTCGTGCGTCCCCCGGAAATGCTCTGCATTTGATCGTGCCCCTCGCGAGGGGGATGTTTGACGCTACCTCTTGCAAGACCGAGTGCAACCGCCGAGAACAAAGTCCTACGAGCGGCGCGCGCGCCGTGGACTGGTGGCGCCATCTGTCAGCTGCGACGCGAACTACTATCAAGGCAGTCAGAAAACCGAACGCGCGAAATACAAACTGGGTTTGTATTGTTGTTCTTCTTTTTCTTTGCGTTTATCAATATGGTTTTCATTCGCTTGCAAGAACCGCGATGGTTGATTGTTTGTGCATTTACCTCGGGTGGAGTGCGACGGAAGATGAACAGCATGAGAGGTGAGCGGGAAAGCAAAAGGAGGCATTTACTTGGCAATAGTCTCAAAGAATATGGTCTTTTGTCGACATTTGCAACGAAAGGAGCAGATACGCAGGTGATTTTTTTTCTCGTGCGCTTCCTGCAATACCGAGCGTCGTCTTTTCATCGTGTGCTCACTGCACTGAAAACACGTTCCATTAAGTATTGTTACCTGCAATGTGCTTACGGATTTCATGTTTGCCTGCGTTCAAGTGCTGTCTTAAGCCATCTATAAGGCTTCTTCTGTGCACTCTCCCCGGTTCTCTGGGATATAGAGAATATTGTCGACCATTGGCTGAAACCTGGTTTAATCCTGCTGGTTTAGAGATTTTGATTAGTAAATGACATTCCAAGCAATGATGGGGTCGACTTAGCGGTCAACGGCCATATGACTTTTTTGGGAGTAGTTTTAATAAACGATGCCTACAGCGCTTTGCTTCTTAGCTTCAGCTTTAGGGAAGACTTTCCCGCTATGCGTTCTTGCCACTCCAGATTGGGTGACTGACGTAAAAACCCAGAACACCCTATCTATTAACAGTTTCGCTGTAGAAAGGATCATATTTGGTCGTAGGAATGCCACATGGGTCGACCCCCGCACGCTGAGAACATCTTGAAACCGGGATGGGCAACGCTGAAGCGGTTTCAAGACCAATAAAAGATTGAATAACATGAACTTTGCACCGCAGCCACGAAGAGAAAAGTTCAAGGCATTTTAACATTGGAAAAGACAAAAGACATTTCGCCTGAATGTCCCCTTGAGCTGAAATGCCACATTTCACGTAGCTGGCGTTGTGCGGTGCTTGAAGTACAACATATTAGTCCAAAGTTGTGACGATATCATCTTCCCTCAAAGCTTGCACAAAAATAAGCTTCCTCGAAAAAAGTTTGCGCCACTGCCCATAAACGCTTTTATTCTTTGCAACCTTTTTGGAAGCACTGCGAAAACTGCACTTACGGCTGGCAGAAAGTGGCACTGTGGGAGTTTCTCATCGAGCAGAAAAACCTTCCAGTTTCTGCATTCCTTTTGTTACGGTTTTCATTATTCTGTCCGCCGAGCCCGTTTATTGCTGCAACTGAGTAAAAACGAGCCGATAGTGGCGACATAAGAATGTCGCTTCACGGAATGTCGATCCTTAGCGAAAATGCTTCTTGCCGGATACAAACGCGCGTTCACCGACTACGTTGAATTATCTCTTACCCGCTACCCTCGCGAATTTTGGCGTTATGTTATGTTCGGGACACGTCACCCACGCGAAAGCATAACCCTTCAGGGCGGTGCTATGTTTGTCTGTGACAGAGGTAGCGTATGTGAACTCTTCGCACGGCATTTTTCGTCGACTTACTCGAAAACTGGTGACAGCGGCCGTGAGCTGGATTTGCAATTTCCCGGGGCAGTATTGCAAATCCTATCATTACCAAGGAGGATGTCGTGTCCGCTATTCGCGAACTCCCCTCGAACCGCTCGGCTGGTTGCGACGGCATACCTTTCTTCATCGTGAAAGGTTGTGGCGCTGTTCTCGCCCCCTTGCTGTGCAACACCATGCGTATATCACTTGATGAGCTGCATGTTCGAGCAGAGTGAAAAGTAGGCTCTATTTTCCCTCTGCACAAGTCCGGACGGGCCAAAGCACCTCTGAAACGGCAGGCCCATCTCCCTTTTGCGATCATTTTTAAAAATATTCGAAAAGGTCATACATCGATATGTTCTGGCGGTGATCCATTCATTAATTCCCTCTAACCAACACGGCGTTATGCCTCGAAGGTTGGTGGAATAAAACCTTGCTTGTTTTCTAAACGACATCAGCCGTCGTGTGCATTGTCTCTCGCGAACAGGTAGACACAGTTTTTTCGACTATAACAAAGCCTTTGACGCTGTTAAGTATAATTTCCAGCTTCGCAAATTTTTCTTATGTGGTCTGTTCCGCGAGTTTTTCCAGATGTTCTGCATTTGCTTCAACGGCAGGTCTAAGTGCGTTTGTTAGAAAGGCGCTAACTCCCGGCCTTTCGACGATGACTTTAGGGTACCTCAAGGTTCCACACGCTCGGCCCTCTTCTCTTTAACATTTTTGTTAACTATATACAGTTGGTAATTAAGCACTCTTCGCTTTCTCGGTACGCCGAAGATATAAAGCTCTATAGCGCAGTTTCTTCGCCGGACGATTGCGTCTTGCTGCAAAACGACATCGATGCAATTTCGGCCTGGTGCAACAGCAACCATTTAAAGCTTAATCACTAAAAAATTATCGTAATATCATATACTCGGAAGACCGCTGCTGTAGTACGTATTTTGGGTATAAAGTTGGATGGAAAACTCCATTTCAATTCCCATGTAAACTACTTGACCAACTCCTGCCTCCGTAGGCTAGCTACGGAGGCAGGAGTTGAAGGCAAAAGGGGAAACCGCACCTGCGGAGGCAGGTGCGGTTTCCCGGGTGACCGGTCAATTCACTCAGCGGTCGTGCTCCGTTTCAGTCTACCGCGCCCTAATTCTACTGAAGCTTGACTCTGCCAGTGCAATTTCAAATTGTTTAAGCGCTTCCTCGTCCCTTGCACAGGGAAGGTTACAGAAGCGCTTACAAAAACCGCGTTTTGTCGCAACTCACCACGGAGTCATTGTGCGCGTGGTGAGATTCTCAAGCATCTGAATCTGAATGATCTACCTACGAGGCGCTCCGGGTGCGGCCTGATCTTTCTTTTCTGCTGTATTCACTCAAAGTTTGACTGCTCTTGTGTGTGAGCTCAGTTCATCTGCGAGTGCCGGGTAGACCACTGCGCCCGCATGGATGCTTCCATATAGATAAAGCACTGAACTTGGAACCAGCTAGCCGATGCCAACATGAATTTAGCCGCCTGTATTTGCGTTCTCTTGACATTTTTTTTTGTAATGACACGGTTTTATTTACGCGCTCGATGAAAAAAATATGATTTCTTGACTTCGCCCATCCTGGACTGATCGTATCTGCACTTTTCCTTCTGTTATTGTGTACCTCACACCAACAGAAGCACTTTGCTCATGTTTGTCTATGTTAATTATTGTATACTGTGTACACAACCTCCAAGCCATTGCTCAGAAATCTTTTTGTTATCTTCTTTGTTCGCATTCCATTTTTGCGCAGATTTAAACATTTATGTCGCCCATTTTCTTACTGCTGTTTCTTGTAGGTCGTCTGTTTGCATGCCCTACATTTCTAGTGTACGCAGTTCATCCCCAGTTAAGGCCCAGCGCTGTTGGTGAGCACTTAGAATAAATAAATAGATAGTCCGAGTGACGTCACTCAACCGAGCAAACACTGCTCGAACGAAGAACGAGAGAAGATTTTGTTACACGATGGGCGTAGCGCCGTACTTCTGTGGGATGTTCATTGTGGCCCTTATTCCAAATACTGAAGACACTATGTGGCTACGTTCTGAAAACAGCTAAGATTTATAAAAAGTATTGCAGGGTCCCTTTGATCTGTCACTAATACGAACACTGACATAAACTGTTGTCGCTAAAATCAGTACTTAAAATTGTGTGGTTATGATTTAAACATTTTTTCTTCTCAAGGGCCGTTTTCTATTTACGTGTGGTGACCCCAGCCGCTATAAGTAAATCCTGCAGCATGGCTACTTACCTTGCCGCGAGAAATCGCAGTCAGCTTTTGACGCCACAATATGCCATCTCCTATCCGCTAAACAACAAGCGTAGACGTAATGTGTTCGTCTGGTCACGACGAAATTGCACCCTACGGCCACTCCGCGACAAAGAGCAATGAATTGCTCTGCCCCTGGACAAGCCGTCACACTCAGCTCAACCACGCCCATGTTGCTGGCTTCCTCGAAACAACACAAAATAGATACAGCGGCACGCTTCTTTCACAAAGGAGTGCGCAGAAGTAGGTCGCGTCTGAGAACAATTAAAATGACTCAACCTAGTATTGGGGTGTGTGCAGGGCAAACCGGGTTTGGATTGCCGCACCGCCTGATAATGGCGCTATGCTAGGTCAAGAAAAATAAATTATGACAGGGGATACTCACGTTTGTTCTTCACGCTGGGAGCGGGTTCACAAGCAATGCACAGGCAGTAACAAGATGTAAGAGCAGCCCCACCGGGAGATCTTTCGAAGGCACAGCAAGCAAGAGCGAGGGAGGAGTTTGGACACGAAGATCTGAGGTGTAGGTCACAGATTGAGAGCATTTCTAACCCGGCGTCATGGCTGTCACCGGCGGTGACGGGAGGTGTCAGAGAGTGGCTTCTTGTCAAAATCAGCCACGTGTTGTGTCGACTCGAGGTACAAATGGTATGGGGGCTTTCTTTAATTTTGTTTGAGAAAATCGACGCTACTTTCTAACGTGCCGCATTTCACAGCATTCTATCTGTGCTTTCAACTTGCAAGACAGGGTCTTGTTTCCGGCAACATAATAAACAAGGCGATGCTTGGAAGTTGTTTTGGCGGGTTTCATTTTAACACCGGAGCTGTTGTTACTGGCCGTAAGTTCGGGGTTCGTGCGCGCCGAAAACTCCCCGAGAAAAGGCCGAGCGCTCGTGCACGCGTATACCGCGAGTGCACGTTCGTGAAACTAAGCATACGCACTTAGGTTAACTGGCAAATATTGGCCAAGAAAAACTCCAGCCTTGGCCGCGTGTCTCGAGCTCACGGTGGTCAAGCCAAGCATACCCACTTAGGGAGATTTGCCGACATTGGCCACAAAAACACTCCAACGTCCACCGTATGGTCGCAAAACTTGCTCAGAACGGGGAAGACGCGTCATAGCGTACGCCTTTCAATCGTTCGTCCTCTAGTCGTCATGCGCATGGGCTCTGTACCGTAGAAGAGCCACGACTTGAATGTCGAAGCTGCTGTAGTTGATAATGAACTCCAAATGGTCCAGCCGCGGATAGTCCGCCCGGCCGAGGAAGAAGCCGCGCTTCGAGCAGCTCGGTGTGCAAAGCATCCGAGACGCTAAATCGCGCTTGGAGAGTGGCGTACGAACACGTCGACCAAGAACGACGAGCTCACTCTGGCGGACTTGCTCAACATACGGTCTTTGAAATTCTGGCCGCCGACGTCGACCACGAAACCACAACGATACTAAAACTAAAAAAAACTCAAAACCCGCCAGTGATCACCTACAACAGTTTCGCCCTTCAAGTCTTTCGGGTGAGTGTATGCTTGCCTGAATTTCTTTTCTCAGAGCGCGTTCATTCCTGTCATTTTTATTCCAGATAGTGTGGGCACACCAGAACGCCCCCGGAGTCCCCTCCCAATCCCAAGCGTACCGCTTCACAGTGGACGGCGAGGCAGACAAGCTTCTGTGGTTGACCTTCTTTCTTCGTCCCCGTCGTTTTAGTGCTGTTAGAAGAATGCAACCGTGCCAACTAGCAGACTTTCATTACTGTTACAGCTCCGAACCCTGCTCCCAGCTCCTACTGGTGAATAGGGCACGGTAGGCCGGCTACAGCCACGGAGTCTTCGACTGAGGATACACCTCACTGGTAACCGTACCACAATCATAACGGATGCGATAATGGAAGTCTCTCTATTTCTTTTTCCTCCTATGGTCCATGGTAATTATACATAAATGACTACGGTCCCGATAATTGTCGAAACATCAGCATCAGCTGTTGCGACGATTACAGCGTGGCTCTTTCTAAGAACGAACCGAGGACCGCGCGCTGTGACGTCGCGTTCTCGTTCGGAGCAGCTGTTGCGGCGATTGCGGCGAAACGCTCCTCTGGAGTGCTGCGGCGGTCGGTATCACGTGTCTGGGCGTTCTCTAGCGGGTGTTGGGACAGCTGTTCGATAGCGTTCCTTCCGGGTAGTTTTCTGCAACACCGAACTTACTGACAGTAACAACAGTTCTGCTGTTAAGGCATTTTGGTACTTCTTACCGATTACGTCACAAGTATTTATGGCATAGCACCGCGTCCCAAGATATTTAGCCGTAGAGACTGACGCCGAGGCTCCAAGTGTGCTTGCATATACAATAGAACAAATGGCTACTGATGGTGCGCTTCCGGCGAATGTAATATAGTGAGGTGCCGTTTGTGTCGTACGTAGCTTGCTACAGTGCCCACTAATATCAGTTGCACATGGTCATTACTAAGCTGTGTGTTATTTGGTAGGAGCCAACCAATTAATAGTTTGCTGTAACAACGCCGTTGGCTATAGATTCAACGCCGCCCTGAAAGTTCTGTGCAATCTCCAGAGAAAAAACTGGCTGCCGCAAAATTCCGCTTGGCATCGCAGAAGTCAGTTAGAAGGTATTAGCTATTAACCACAATCTCAACTTTTATAGAGCGCTGATCCATGACGTCTTCTCAGTCAATCAGCAAGCCCGGCCACCTGCGAAGTGGTTCAAGGTACGCAATGCTAAACAACTTGACAATTGTAACCGAGCATGTTGGGACGGCCTTGCTGTGCGCGTTCTTTCACCTCAGGTCAAAATCACCGTGGTTGGGCGACAAGGCAAATAATTCGCTTATGTAACAATTTAATCAAATCTTTCATACAACCATCTTGTTTCAATTATCGACAAACTTGCCGCGTATGGTGCGCACGTTTCGTCATCGTTCCAACTGGGTGTTATATAGCAGCTGTATCTAAAAGTGAGCGCTTTATATTGCTTAGCATGAGAAGTGTATCAACTCCTCGGACCGGCACTGGCGGAGAAATAGGACCCAGAGGCGTTACTCCATCCGCCTATGTGTGAGTGCATGTTCGAACAATCTGCAGCTCGAACATTCAAGCACCCCTCCGTTTAACGACGACAATAACTGAACGCGAAGCTTTTTCGTAAGGGATTCCTTGGCTGTTGTCCGAGTTTGGACGTTGACTGGCAGGCGGTTTGAGCTCTGACTCATTGAGCTTTGAGTCTGACTCAGACGCAGTTTGGACTTTTGACTGCAGCGGCTTTGGCTTTAATCCTCCGCCACTTGATTTCGCACTAAGAAATCTTCGCGTTCAACCGTTGTTTTCGCTAGGCGGAGGGGTCTACGATTTTTCTGTCTAATTTTGAACGTTCATGAAGCCCTCTCCAAATCCCAAATGCTTCGAGAGTGTCGAAATAGGGCAATCGGATAGACGACATCTTCATAACATGGGGGAATCGGGTTCGATTCCGACATCCGGTACCGTTTTTAAAGACGATATTCTTTCTTGGGCTACTTAAACCCAAAAATATTGTCTGTCTGTCTGTCTGTCTGTCTGTCTGTCTGTCTGTCTGTCTGTCTGTCTGTCTGTCTGTCTGTCTGTCTGTCTGTCTGTCTGTCTGTCTGTGACTCCATTCAGCCTCCTGGCTAGTGAAAAAAAGTCTGCGCAATAGTCCTATATACTCAAAGCGAAATCTAAACGTCTAAGTCCGGTTTATAGGTTCATACTGGTCAACATTGTTGAACAAAACATGACGCAAATATAAGGCAAAAATTAATACAGAAGGGATATTTACAGAGTTCCGTTATAAAAAAATTCATAGATGATTGATTTTGGCGAAATGAAATACTTGATCTACTGCAGCAAAAACAACACTGTAGCCTGCTGTCGCCTGCGCCACTATGGCTTGTGGCGGAATTTAAAAGAAATGAAGCAGCAACAGTTACGAAAGCTTCCACTAGATAGGTTCCACCTTCTGCTTGGAACGCACGTGGACTAGGGCAACGCGGTTCTATACGCCTCGAGATTCGCGATCGCTGCGCCGCCTGCCGCCGCTTCTCCGCGGCGTTTGCGGGATTAGCGCGGCGTGGCTGATAGGTGGTAATGCAGTGTTTTGGTTCTCTTTCGCTTCTCTTTGCCTTTTGGCGCACTAAACAACTTGTTATGGTAACGTCTGTAAGCTAACTGCACGCTTAGGGCACTTAAAAAAAAACAGCTGCGTCTTGGTAGAGCGCTCTAACGCCAACAAGAGCTGCCCAGGGAGGCGGTTCTGCGCGCTTCTTATCCGCTCTTGCGGGCGTCGGCGACGGCAGCAGCATATCACCGCTGTCACCTTCGAACACGTCAGCACAAGTGAATTATATTTATTGTCGCCTCGTTTAGACCTGATATTGGCACTGTAAGAGGTTTGTTCGTTTTGCAGCGCAGACAACAAATGCGGCTTCGCTTCGAATATGTACGTCGTAGAAAAATATGTTTCGGGGATGTGATAACCCAATAGCTGACAAAAACTTGTGCCTTTTATGGGAGTATAAGCCACGCGAAAATGTTAAGTACACTCAAAGGCTGTGCATTGTCAGATATGTGCCCACTCATGCCTTATAGTAAGAACCAAGGTATATGCTAATGAAACCACGGGAAAATGAATGGTCTGCAAGTCAGGAATAAATAGAATAGTCGTACGGGAATAAAAAAAACCGAGTGCAGCCTCTGAAATGCTAAAGACGTTTGTTTGAGCAAGGTAGTATTCAACAGACCAACTAGATGCGAAATGCACTATTTCGCTAGATGGTGGGGGGGGGGGGGGATTTGAGAGAGGACGCTCAACTATCGTTGTTTACAAACCGGAGCGGAAGTGAACGAATGAACTTGTTAACCACAAGTTGGCTGCCTTTCTTCGTTTTTCTTCGCCTTCAACGACGGCTGATCACTCGGCGGACGCATTTTTTGTATGTAACGGGTAGCATTTCAAATTAATTGATCTTGTTTTTTGTGAACTGCCGCTATGGCGCCAGTTGACGTTCCACTGGGTTTTAGTGGCCAAATTCCAGCTGGCGCTGCTGGTCCAGTTGGGACCAGCTGGGACCACAAGCACCCAGCTGGGAATTGGCCAAAACCAGCAGGGACCAGCAACCGTTTTCTCTAGGAAGCGATACGAGTGTCGTTGAGTGAAATTGATTGACCCTCCGTTTAACGACGACCGACGAAACGGAGACGATTGAAGCATTAGTGGAGGCCCCGGGATTATTTGGACCACCTGGAGACCTTAAGTCGCCAATCTCGTACACTGGTCGTTGGAAGAGTGTCGTATCTGATAAGAGTCTTGATTTCGGTTTATGCTAGATTCTGCAGTCTCCTAAGACATATGCGTTCGAAGAAGATTTTGGTCACGGCGCGGATTACTCTATAAGCCCACCTTCGACGTTCGTAGGATAAATGTAACAGATGAATCTTTGCGAGCGCTCACCTCGGGACAAGACGACACAGCATTAAATTTGTCGTCGTGTGCTGACTCCGGAGTGTAATTTGCTTTATCCATCGTACTTCTTAGTACAATGTTTGTGAAATTATGCCGCATTGGCTTGTTCTGGTACTGAACAATATCTGATATGTGATATTGGCAGGGTAACTTGCGTGCTTCAGGCATGAGTGCTCCGCTGTATTTTCTAAGTGCACAAAGTCGATTTACATCATAGCGTGTTGGCCGCTACATGACCATCGGAGGAAGCTTTACGGAGACACTGCCACTAAATTTCAGGCAGCGGAATTGCAATCAGCTGCATGCAAATGCTGGCTTCGGACGCCGGCCTGTGACAACAAGGCGCTCATATAATCTCACTAAGATCGCGTCATAAACGTTTAACTCTCGTGAACACACCACGCTTGCAAACAGAGTGCCTGCTCCACGTTATTCGGTATTTCGAACGCGGACAAACTGTAAATGGCCGTCTTGAACGAGCCCCAAAAGCAACGGCGACAGGGGGGAGCGGGCCGGGGACTCCCACGTGAAGTCGGCCCGCCTCGGATTCACTTGCGCCTCTGCCTTACTGCAGCGCTGGCATGGAGGTACCCGGCCTGGAGCAGTGGAAGGCGGTAAATTTAAATTGACTCGAGCAAGCGTTTAGAGTGTTTACCTTGGGAGGAGCGCGACGTTGGAGGAACAACATTACAGGTGTGCGGGAAAGCGAAGAGGGGCATTTATTTTGCAAATGTCGACAAAGACTAATATTGTCTTTTGTCGACATTCGCAACAAAAGGAGCAGATACGCAGCCAATTTTTTCTTGCACTTCACCCACGATCACCATCATCGTCAGAGAAATCAGGGTTTCCTGCAGTGGGGTTTCGACGCGACATCCACCACCAGTTAAACATAAAAAGCTCTTCTTAAAAAAAAACAGGTGGGATTTAAGCGTGTGGTGACGGAACCTGTGCTTGCAAACTATCACGTTAACAGCATGTGTGAAATGCGAGCACCAATCCAGTAGCTTTGGGTGACTACTATTTGCACTTACGGTTAATCTTAGCAGACAATTTTTTGCATACTGTTCTTTCTCTTTAAGTGCACGGCGAAGCGAGCACTTGCATCGCATTCGGTTCACTCTGTGACCCTGTGTTTTTCGACGCATTCGTGTGTCCTATCGCCGCGTATTATCTTAATACGTCACCCGCATTGGAGTATCCACAAGGACATCCATGTGAATACTTAAGACATGATTCGGATTCAGGTCTACACAAAAGGACTCCAAAAATTGAGGTCAATAAACCTTCCTCGTTACGACACAATGTTCTTGGCATAGAAATTTTAAAACGTCACCTTTACATTCCGCAGGCGACGTAAACACGCGTTACAAAATAAAATCACGAAGATATGATGGTTTCTGGATGACACAAACTCTTTTCTATACGTGACAGTGATACAAAGAAGCCTGATAGAACCTATAAGCACCATTACCATTACGTCGTTGGCGTCATTACAGCAATACCCCCGGAAGTGTCGGACACACCCACAAACCTCCACGCCTTTTACGCGCAGCACGCAGGATCCTTCATTGGCATTGGGCCTCAACTTTCGTACTTTTTGGCAGTTATTGTACGCGTGGCGACTTCTTTCCATCGGCGTTGGAAGCTTTCCAAACTGCACACAACCGAGCAATAAAAGCGGAACGGAAAATGGCCGACATGGTAGACCATTATCGCGTACGCATTTAGACCTACGTCTGAGAAGCAAACCTATAGTGAGCAAGAACAAACCTTCGCAAGGCCTTCTTTATCCGTTTTTCCGAGGGCTATTCCTTCAATGGCGAAGAAAGAAGACGAGGGGGAGTAACGGTAGCCCGCAGTTTGGCTCGGAAAGGATCGTGACCATCGACTACTAGGTCGTCGTCGTTAATAGACGCAGGCTGCCTTGCTACCTGCTACGAAATTCTTGTGAGAGCGCGCATTTCCAAGCAGAAGGAAGATGTCTGGAAGGTTGAAAGGCGTAGGCGAGAGCCCTGCCATCTGGCTCCCACCGGTCATTTTCGCACTCACAGCGCAAGACGTCGATTTCTTCCCTACTAACCTTTAAAGGAAACGTTGAAACAAAACACAAGTGTGGCTAATGAAAACAAACACTTCTTTGTATCGATAACAATGGTATCAGTTTTATCTCAAACTTCACACAAATACCGGAGCTAATAGGAAAAAACAGGTAACGCAGGGCTGACTCAACAGCCACTTTCTAGCAAGGTCTCCGTGGTGTCAAATAGTCTTGGTGCAATTGCGATTGCCGACCAACACCACCGCCAAAACACAAGACTGGATGATCGTAGTGGGGACTTCAGTTACGTTGATCGTATTTCTTCAAGGCAAACGTGTGTTTGACACACTGATAACTGTATTTTGGTATGATAAGGCATCGTGATGCTGACCCCAAAGATGCCGGTGCCGTTCTCGGCCGCGCTCCGCCCGCCCCGCCCTCCCCCCCCCCCCCTTTTTTTTTTTTCAGATGGACGCGAAGGGCAAAAACGCCCGTGAGTCCAGATTCCAGCACACGTCCGCGATCCTAAGCTCGTCAAAGCGACCGGAGCCCTTAACCTCGGAGCCTTGTGTTGGCATCAATTACGTCGTTGGGGACGTTGTGTATCAAAAAATATGAAAGGCTATTATTATTTCTAGTGTTTTTTTTTAAGCGGAGCTGTTTAGACCGACACAAACCCGTCCGGCGGAAACAGAAAACCCCGAGCGCACGTGAGCGCGTGCCTCGCGGCGACCGCCTGGCGTCGTCTAGGCTTACCGTGGGCTTAGGCTACATGAGGAGCTCCTGCTTTCGTCGTCGTCATCGCGTAGCGACCGGCGCACAGCGGGTCCTCCTCACCGAAGACGTAGAAGGCTAATCTGTTAAGCCATTCTTTCGCAATTCACACGTGGTGACGGCCACGGGAACAGCTGACCAACAAGTGTAGGTCGACTGAGGCGAGGACACGCTACTACAGGATTCGCCCTACGCGGCTTTCCCGCCCAAAGACGACGACGAAATGTATGGCAACGATTGCTACTGAAAATAGACAATATTAGGCCCATAGCCCTCTAAAACTAGTAGAAATAATTTTGCTACATCGAACTGAAAGGCTGTTATAACGCGATGACGTTGTGAGCCCCAAACAGAAAGGATTCCGGCCTGGCTGCTCAATATGAAGAGCCGTATTCAGCTGGCACGCCAACGTAATGAAGTTGGCCTGTTGGTTACCCTTAATATTGCCAAAGCTTACGATAGCGTTGAATACCAAATTCTTATTCACACAATCCAGCGTTATTCTTTTCCAGACTACACTCTTTTTGGCACTTATCGTTTGTTCGTCGCATAGAAAATTATTTTTTCCAAGGAAGGCTTGCCAGGAAGGCTTGCAAACAGCCTTCGTTACATGGCCTTCGTTGTTCTTCGGTTGTCCATGACCACAGGCGGTCTTCCTAAAATCTCTACTGGACCCATTAAATGTGGCCCTCTTGTCTGCTTCCGTACTTAATAGAATGTGGCCCTTAGATATTTCCGTTGATGACATTTTTCACTCTAATGCTAAATTACTTTCTCTGAATCTTTTCTCAGGCCTTCTACAGGATCATCGGAACGGTTTCCCTTTCCACGCCATTATTGCAACCGATTCCTCTATCCGTAAGAGAAGGTAGGCGTGGGTAATATTACTCCCGGTCTAGATTGGGCCTTTTTCCTCCGGTGGCCTAACTTCATTACTTCTTTCCACGCAGAATTTTTTGCAATAGTCTGGGCCCTTCGTAAATTTGGTTCTTCGAAACAACAGCCAATAATTCTCGGGAATTCATGTTCTGTTTGTTGTTCTGCACTTACTTCCTCAACTTCATTCACCCTGCGTTATCGTTTGTGCTATAGTCTTCTGTGCAACTTCGTTGAACTCTATCGTCTATATTGTCGTAACGCTGGCCACACCTCTTAACACTATGTCCTTACCTTCCCCTTCTTTTACTGTTTTTATCTTTTTTTTCAATTGTTCACTTTCCCCACGTGTAGATAGCAAACTTGGCCACAGCCTGGTTGACATTCCTGCCTTTCCTTTACCTTTATTCCTTCCTTCCTTCCACCCTGCGTCCAGCTCTTGCTTTTTTATCGCCTTTTTCCCTCTTAGAACGTCGTTTGGTTTCGGTACCTGGACATGCAGGTATCTAGCTTAATGAATCACTGGACGCTTTGGCAGGAATGGCATTGGGTGGTCCAGTAGTGGTGGTTCTGCCGCCCATTAACCTCATTATTTCGGCTCGCTTTCGTAGGCTGTGCTTAATTCGAAGTATGCCTGATTTTATTTACGAAGTCTCGGAGCTCGAGCCCTTCTGTTACTCATGAAAGTGCAGCATAAGCCAGTCGCGAGCTTTCGAAGTGCCCTTCACTAGCTTTCGCTGTCGCGTGCCAAATTTAAATTATTACTTGCACCGCTGTAATCTGGCCCCGTCGCCGCTATGCGCATTCTGCAACCTAGCTGAAACGATCGACCATGTCTCTTTCTCCTGCCAACCGTTCTCCTCTATACAACGAAGGTACTTAGAAGGTGCATGTAACCGGCTAAACCCCCCACTGTCTAGTACACTGATGTTGCCATTCGGGGCGGAAGAACTGGGATCCTTCCACGGGGATGTTTGCCGTGCGTTACACTCATTCATTCTAGAATCAGGCCGTCTGCCGTGTTAGACATCATATGGCCCTGCTGGATTTCCCTGTCAAATATATGTGGACTTTACCCATTGTTTCGTCTGTACCACATTCTTCCTTCGTTCTCCTTACTTTCTAATTATTTCATGCAATGGTGTTTTTACCTTTCTTTACTGCTGTCTATATTCTCCTAACTTTTACTTCTCTAGTGATCTATTGCTAATACATTCTAAATTAAAATATTTCCCCCCCAAAAAACTGCATATATCTTCTTTCGGTAAGACACCCATTTTCCGGCCTATCCCCCTGAGTGGTGTGAGCCATCTCACTGGTGCCACCACCACCTACGCCAACTCAATGTACGTACTTTATTAGTCTTCTCTTTACAGTCCATCCAAAACGGCTTTGCACTGCTGGGGTCCGGCTGCTCCCTTTCTACTGCGATCCGCTGTTAGTGTGGGGAGAAGCTAGGTCGACCCCAGCTCTGCTGTTTCTTCAGACTTGCACAAGTAGTGCAAGCCGCGCAAATGTTTGTTAACGAACATCTTTTGCGGCTAAAATGAGCTACCGAAGGATAGTTGCTCGAAATTGAATAAGGTTGTACTTTTTCTCTTTCTCCTTCGAAACAGATAACAAATAGTTGGCCAGCTCTTACCATTAATGCGAGCTGTCGTCGCCCTTAGCATTATATCCATTCTGAGTTATTGTTCTGGTATCGTACGTGCATAATTACGACGTGCGGAGCAGGCACTGGGATGATCAGCGGATTGGGCTGAAGAAGCACCCCCCCCCCCCCTCTACCGAATCCTCCAGCGAGAAGTAATTGATGAGGCGGCAAACCAGTCAAGGAAGCACTATAAACGTATTTATCAGGGTAACGGCCTGTTGGTATTCATGTAATAGGAGCAAACGTAACCTGGGGGAACACTATACAATCACACCTTCATGCTACTTGACGGTGGCTTCAGTTGGCGGCCGTCAATCATAGGCACATGATCCTGTGAGGTCATGTAGTCTGGGAGAGAAAAGGTTGATGGCTTGACAGCGCTGTGTATCCAAAAGTATATAAATTATGCCTTTGAACTTTGTCATGTAATTGGTATCCCTGTTATAAAGACGGAGCAGTCCCTATACAACAAGGACTTTAATGAACCCAACCGGTGCTCTGCTTGGCCACCCCTTTAACTAAATGCTCAGTACATACCCGGTTGCGGCACTCCAGCGCCACAGAAAGGCGGTTACGGCAATGTCGAAAAAAAGTTACTGTCTTCTGACGGTTTGAAATCTTCCATCTAAAGAATTGCCCACCTTTTGAAACAGAGAAATATAACCCTTTTCTTGGTTCCAAATGATCAAAAATTAAAGCCGTTCCACTCAATGTGAAAGCTGTCGGAAGTGCAGAGTAGTGATTCACCATTATGGGCTGCAGCGCCGTTATTCGCTCACCGCTGTCACCCAATGAATTTCAAATTTCCCGCCTTCGCAGTGCTCGCGCGCCCCCTGCCTGAAACTGCGCCAGCGGGAGTTCTATGCTTTTTGAGCTTGCTTTAATTTCGTATGTTGGAGCTGGTTTGCGCCTTTTCGAACACGTAATTTTTTTTTCTTGCGCGGTTGGAGCCTTTCTGCGGCAGTTCGAACGCGCCATTTTTTTCTTGCGTGGCTGGAGCCTTTCTCCGTCATTTCGATCGCGTCATTTCTTTTGCGCAGCCGCTTATCTCGCTTTCTATCGTAAAGACCAACCACACGAGCATTCCTAACTAAATGAATGCGAGTGCTGCCGGTTATATACACAAACTTTGCCTGAAATGTGCATGCAGCTTTCTTTGCGCTAAATAACGGGTGTGCATGCAGTTTTCTTAGCGCTAAATATGACAAGCGCCAGCGGTTCACGTGGTTTGAACGATTATGACTAAACCGCGTGGTTTTCAAAGCCTTAGCGTGACTCCCTGGTCCGTTATCTCCCTGCGCCGCCTGATTACGGCCGTCGCATCGACCGTTGGCGAGCTAAGACGACAAGGCGAGTCCATGAAGTGCTCGGCACTTAAAATGTTCCAGGGCGCCACACTTAACGGTTTTGCTGTCAGGTATACGTTAGCGTGCGCCGTAAGCAGCATCTGCAAGAACATCCCATTTTACATTAAAATTATGTAATAACACAATACCCTAGGTTGAAGTCATGAAGAAATCAGGTATTGACGTAGTAACTGTTTAGTGTACAGCGTCACTATTGCGTAACACTCGCCTTCTGTTGTCCGCACTAAAAGAGATGGCGCACTGTTGTTCTAAAATGGAGTCACCCACTTTGTAGGGGTGAAGCCGTTTAAGGGCTGGGGCTGTTGGCGTCTCCCGTCGTCGTCGCCGTCATAATCGTCGTCTCATGTAGTCATGATACAAAAACACCGGGAAACTCATTTACGCCTCGTGCTAGAAACTAACGCGTACTAAAAAAATACACCGGGACACTCGTTTATGGCTTGCGCTAGACAGCTTCGTGCTTCAAAGGCAAGAGTCTTTTACAGCAAAGACGTATACCTCTACCTCCCAACGGTTTCATCTCCGTTGGCAAGAACGCCAAGGCGCCAGGACTACACTTGTACACTGCATGCTTCGCTCCTCTCCAGGTTTCACGCTAGTGGAAATGGCCCAGGATTCTTTTTTCATTCCACTACTACCGCATTCCTATGTTTGGAAGTGTACTTGACAAAGTATGAAAGCAAAAGCGAATAACGGCACAGGAGGTGCATCTCAAACCACTGGGAGCACTGCGACGATAACCGTTTGAATTGACGGATTTTTCGGTTCCACTTCAGAAGCGGGGGCATGCAGCAGTCGCTTATCTGTGAAAAAAAGCACGGAGTATTTTCTTGACATATGTTTGATACAGCACGTGTTTGCAGGTTTCCTGAAGAGGTTGTTAACTACCTTTATTACCCTATTTATTGCCAAATCTAATGCAATTTCATTTGTTGTTCGCCAGCGCTCCCGTCTGCCTTCTCTGCCCAGGCGAAAATTTGAAGTGGGACCACTTTAAAGTGGGACATCGAACAGGGACCAATTTGCAACTGAGACCACTTGGGAAAGTGGGACCATTTGGGCGGCCACTTGGCAAGTGGTACCACGTGGCAAGTGGGACCACGTGGCAAGTGGGACCACTTGTGAAGTGGTACCACTTGTGAAGTGTTACCACTTGTGAAGTGGTACCACTTGTGAAGTTGGACCACTTGGGAAGTGGTACCACTTGTGAAGTGGTACCACCTGTGAAGTGGGACCACTTGTTAGTGGCACACTGCAGGCCTTCGGTGCGAAGAAAACCACGTTTGATCGCAGGTTCACACGATTTGTATTAGGCACCCGATTAGAAATTAGAACTTGTACTTTATGCTTTCTGGCAGGTCCTGAATTTTTTGTTACACGAGATCAAAGCAATCTGAAGGGTAGTTGCTCTCACATGATTAGGAGGTAATGCATTAACAACAGGACAAACAAATAAATGGCACACCGGACATTTCACTTCATCCGCTGTTAACGCATTTCCTTCTAATCATTGTAAAGATTGTATCCACAATGTTCTTCATGAACACTCTGGTTCTTGCTGCTCAGCAGGCCACGGTTCCTAAAATAAGAAAAAAGGAAAACACATCAGGCACATATTTGTATGCAAAAAAAAGACAGCTGCTTACCAATGCTTGTACCCACTCTTTCAGGGCTAAGCTGCGTTTTAGTTTTGATAAAAGTAGCAAGTTTAAAGCAAGTGGATTTAATGCCTCGTAGGTGCAAATAGTGCACTAATATGTCTGTACACATATGAAAATAATCATATGTCTAGCTGGATTATAGAACAAGAAAGTTCATTGGGCTAGAATTATCTCAAGTAAAATTTTTGCTAGCTGAAGTAGTAGCTATATTCCAGATAGAAGAGTTTGCAACACATCCTGGATTGCTGAACTATCTAGCTAGACATATAGCTACAAAATTTCACTTTTCTTGCAGGATAAACATGATTACAAGCAGGAATTATTTAATTTCGCCCTGATAAATTCTACTTTCCAGTGTTGTTTTCAGCTAGACATTGTTTGTCTAGCTAAAATCCCAACAATATCTAAGCTGGAATTACATCATTCATAGGATGCAATGGATGTTGGCCTATCTCATTCATTGGGCCACATTACAATCGGTCAGTGAGGTTCCGAGACGACGTGGTGACATGGTCACTCAAGAACCGCAGAAACGCGAATTCTCGTTAATCGGTTTTATAAAACAACAAAAATATCCCACAGGGCTATCAAATTTCTCGTGTACTCCCTACCTTCCATGTTACGAGACCCACCGAAGTAAGGATACATATTTTTTCAGTATAGCCCTAGTTCAAGAAGTTGCAAAGCCATCAAAACACTAATAATTATTAGCAATACAATTGAAGACAACTGCTCCCGCATGCCTATGCTTCACTTGAACCCTGTTAAACATGCTTTGCACTAATGAAAATGCAGCGTGTTGAACTCGTTTTTTTTAGTCTACAATGTCAGAAAAGCACCAGACAGCATCACGCACCAGACGTCACAGTTTTATGGGGAAACAAAAGGTACCTACATTCTAGTACGACCAGTCTATCCAGCACGCTTGTCACTTCGCCTTGTGTGAAGATATGAAAGTTTTGAACATGTTTCGCCGCAGAACTTTTTTTTTTGCGTTTCCACAGGTGGTGCACTTGCTCATAAGCACGATCTTCAGCAATGCAAAGGAACAAAACACAGCGGTTGCCCACTGACACAGTGGCTCAGTGGCTAAGGCGTTGCGCTGCTGAGCACCAGGTCGCGGGTTCGATTCCCGGCCGCGGCGGCCGCTTTTCTGATGGAGGCGAAAAGCAAAAACGACCGTGTGTACGAGATTTCGGCGCACGTTAAAAATCCCCAGGTGGTCAGAATTAATCCGAAGCCCTCCACTACGACGCGCCTCATCGCCTGCGTTGCGTCGGCGCGTTAAACCCTACAATCAATCAGTGCCCAAAAACACAACTGAATCGGACAACCACGGTAACCACTCTCATCCACAATATACGCTGTGTTGTGGCGTGTTTGCATGTTTACATCACTGCCACCGGCGCTCATGAATCGCGCTGAAAACGCTAAGATTTACTTTGCATATACTTTGGAATAAAATTATAGCACAAATTTTGGACATCGGTTTTGCGTTTTCAGTCCTCGTTTTAAGCTTTGCATCTACAACTCTCATAGAGTTCATTCTACTGAATTTCACTATTGTCTCTAGAAAGATTTGCTAGTCTTCCGTCCGCCGGTCGTGAGCGGGGCTCCTCCGTGATTCATCCAGCGGCGGCAGCGGCGGCGCTGCAGGCAACCGGATCGCGGCCGACCAGTGTTAGTGCGGAAGCAGCAGTGCTTCGTTCGTACGCCTGGGCGGTTTAAGCCAATTTTAACTGCACGCTTTCGTCCTCTCTTCCTTATCTGTCTACACAAAAGATTACCCAAATAAATTGTTTCCTACGAATACGAAGAGTTTTTTTTACCGAAGCATGAATTGATGGGAGTGCGTTTTCGCGTATTATGAACGATCGAGTCAAACCACGGAATCGTGTCGCTGCGCTATATACTCTAAAGCCTCTGCCGGGCAAAATGTTCCCACACATACTCGGGATCATCAGAAACAATGTCGGTACCACATCGTTTGCCAGCTGGGGCACATTACTCGGAATTTCGACTACGTTACGTTACAAAGAAGCGTTTTTGTGTATACCCCAACCGTACACTGCCATGGGTATGTAAACGCGTGAAAATATGTGTGGTGTGTGGACACTCCGCAAATTCTTTTGTGGCCCTCTGAAACCATCCTGGCTTCTCTCTGTTTGCGAGTCATATGTATGCTTGAACAGGATCTGACCAATACGCATCGTTCATTATTTAGGCTCCATCGCACTTCTGTCTCCTCAGTTATGAATATCTGTATAATATAAATGCCCAATAAAAATATTACATGTGTTCGCATGCATACGATGTGGTTTGGCACTTTCATTCAACAGGCAGAAACTGGGGTAGTATGAAACCTTTTATTTCGCGCGCCTGTAATTGCCGTGAATACTACGATTTGGAAAATTTGCTAGCTTGAGGAGCACGCTAAACTTTCTTATAATACAATCAGGCTGCCAAACAGTAACTGTGCTTGCATTCTTTATCGCATAGGGCTTTTTAAAGGAGCCATGAAGACAAAATAGAAGTTGCTTTTATTCGAAAGATTTCGTGTTTTATAGCGTCCCCAGCTCTTGCGCGGCAGCAAATGATGCCGTATTCCCTGAGAAATTAATCAATTTAGGTTAAAAATTTGATTCTCCCCCAAAATCGTGTGTTTTGGTGACGCCTACAATGAAGTCAAAACGTCGCGTATACAAACAAACTTCCACTGGGCCATTCGATTCTGCCGCCTTGCTTGCCGTCAAACTTCCCAGGTGGCGCTAGCGTACAGTCAGCACTCCGCCGTTGCTTTGTTTTTGACCGTGTTTACACCTGGCTTGTTTTTGTTGCGGTAGAAAGTAATCACTTCGTGAAACAAGGGGTATGCTTGACAAACAGGGTCACGGAAGTCAACCTCACTTACGCCAATCGGCCAGCGACGTATAATGCCTGTGGTACACGGTAAATTTCAATTGACAATTGGACGTTCACCCACAACTGCGCCCTATGTATTTACAATGGAGCACTCGATCGACAATCGGTTCAACGGCATTCCGAAGGCCTTCGAAACCACCGTGTAGCGCAGGTACAAGACAACTCCGAAGCGTCGGACTGCTGTGCAGCTAAAACAAGCATAGTGCGCCCAGTGCCAACAGCAGTGCGCATTGGTACTTCTATGTTTACGTGCATTTTCGTAACTTTTGTTGTTGACCGCACCATTATTACTGCTGAAAAATGGATATGCATGGCATCTAGGCGCAAATAGCTCGTTCGGCAAGCTTATATAAGCTCTGCCTAAATTGAGTCTGCTTTTGCCGGCTTGAGCCAATTGCACTGCTGGGCTCATATGACATCATAGGTTCTGTTGCGGGAAATGGGCTAGTGGGTCGCATGGCCATTTCATTTTTCCATTATTATTATATAGCTTTTTGGAGCGAAGAGTAGGTTAAAAGTTGCGTCAGTATAATTTTAACGAGGCAACCTTTCGAATGAACCAAACTTGTGTTTTGTCTTCATAGCTCCTCTAGAATTTCTTGATCGCCGGCATATTCCGAGTGAATCGCGAGACGCACGCAGGGAAAGCAACAAGGGAGAATACGCGTTATGGCCGATCATTTCCTCTGCAGCTGTTTAAAATTAAGAAGAAAAGTTATTGAGGCCTATTTACTGACCATATGCCTTGCTTTACCCGCCCCTCTCCCCTTCCCGAAGCATGTAGGGACAGGTTCTTTTGGAGAGCATTTCACTAAAGGTTTTTTGTTTCGTTTTTCTCGAGCTAGCCTGGCCGGCTACATGCCGACCACCGTCAATACATGACGTTCGAAAATAACTCAGTGCTTTTCACATTAAATGGAACAAACACTGAGTCTGGCGCCGCTGGGTTCTCTTTGAACGTGATCTCATGGTCTGTGTACTGCGCGAAATAATGAATCCAGTGGCGGTGGCGAAACGGCTACTCCCGTTGCTGCAGTTTCACCCTTCGGTCCCACCAGCGAAGGTCACCGGCCGCAAATAGGCTCCGTTGCCCGATTCGCGAAAAATACGGGCCGCGAAATTAAAGGGTCTTACAGCAGTTCTATCACAGCTTCAATTGTGAGTTGATGTGCCTGGAGTCTTTGTAAAAAACCCGCTGCGTGCCAGCCCTCCGCGGCAGTAGCACCCGGAACAGGCCGGCCGGCGGCCGCTATCTCTCCGACCGCTCCGAGCACCGATTGCTCGCACCGCCCTCTGCGCAGAGCTGTGCGCGCATAAGCGGCGCGGACACGCCTCCTCATAGAGAAGGCGCGGGGATGACAGAGTAGCAAATATTTTTAGGGACTATACTATCACATAATCGAAATACGACACCAACCTTACAACCGCTGCACCAAACACTCCCGCTTATTGATTCTGCAAATCAAAAGCACTGGCTCAGCGGGAGTAGATTGGAGGCTGAGGAATTTGGGAGCAGCCGTTCTCCTCAAGGAGGGGGGCAAACACGAAGTCCCGAACTGCTGCCGATTAGCATGGGCTGAGATGAGCGGCGCTATCGCGAGGTGTGGCGATGGTGGCAACTCGCACTTCCAGGTTCATTTTAATCAACGTACTGCGTTTGCGCTACGGCAGCAACGTTACGGCCGTCGGAATTTTTTTCTGCCATGCTAGATATCAAGTCGGATGCCTTTGAGTGGATTTTATAACATGAGATTTCTAGCAGAAAACTCGGAGCAAACAAAATGAGCTAAGAAGAGATTTTTAGTGTTAAAATTTTCAAAAGTTATTTCCACAGTATGCAAAAAAACAATCGCAAATTGTTACGTAAAGATCAAATTCAGATGTCCAGTAATACAAACAAATTCGATCGACTTTCACATTGCCTACTTAGGGATATTAATTAGGTCAGGGGGGGTGGGGCAAGGAGGAGGTTATGACCCACGACCAGTGTTGTACATGTGTTGTACTTAGTCACTATTTCACCTCAAGTGGGACCTGTTGAGTAACCACTTTAAAGCAAGTGGTACCTGTTTCCTCACCACTCACAGCAAGTGGGACCAGTTCAGCTCCCTCTTTGAACCAAGTGGTACCTTTTGGGAGATCACTTGCTTTGAGGGACTACTTGCAAGTGGAGACCACTTTGACTGAAGTGGGACAACTTCGAAAACCACTTCAAATTTTTGTCTGGGTGTTCATTGTGTCCTAAGGTGTCATGTGTACCAAACTAGCCCAACGTCAAGCTTTAGTACCTTTGTTAGCCTTGAGTCACGAAATAACTATTAAATATTCTCTACGATACGATGCTTAATGCTAACATCGTTTACTAGATCCAATAGCTGAAGACAGCTTTAGGATGCCAACTGTAATTTGATTTTTACAGTGCTTACAGGCATAACAATGGATGGCGGATTTTGTCGGGCTGGGGCAGTATACTGAATGTTGTTCATGTCAGGCCCGTTTCAAGCTGTCCATTTCGAGCGACCTCTGATTTACCATGATTATTGCTCTTTTTTTAACTGGTAATACTCAGGTGGTACCAGTAGGCACCTTTGCCACTGTGCTCACTGGCTGACGCTAGGTGACACGCATGTGACGGAGTGGGACACGTTTTAGGCCCCGTAAGTGCAACTACGTCATGTATTTAAACGAACATGGAAGAAGGAAGGCTTTCGAAACAGCCACAACCTCGGAATCTCTCCCCTGATTCGATTTTTTGGAGAGCGACGTGGCACGAGGATGTGCTGCCCATCTGGGAAGATTCTGCACCACTAAAAAAAAAAATTACTGCAGTGGCGCCATCTGGAAACATTATGCCGAAATCGCAACAGTGGCGGGAAATACTGCGATCTTTCAAATGAAGTGTGTGTTTAGAGAACGCAGGTGTTTCCGACGCCTGTGACTCCACTTGGCACTAACATGCCTTGTCACAGTAGCGACAGAGAGGCTGTACAAGTGGTTCCCCATACAGTGTGTTGCAAACAGATCCCATATTAAAGGCAGCATCCTCACTGAATGGTCACGGTGCAGTTGACAGTGTAGACGTCGGTTATTTTGCCTGCTTGTCATTAATCTCCTGGCTCGGCGCTCCTGTGGTTACAGCGGAGCTTTTGATGATATCCGGGGATGACAAAGGACAATGCGGAGCGCGTTATGAAATTCGGTAACTTGAACCTCGACATGTTTGGCGAAACGGGTTAATTGTACTGGAAAAACCACTGAAAAATTCTATCGGCTGCAGCTCAGTTTTGACTCTCGAGTTCTGAGGTTTCCTTATGATGTCCTGGTGATGATCAGCAGACTACCCCTTGAAGATCTCCCTGTAAAAATATCACGACCAGTGGCCGCTTGAAAGCGTTATCCCTCTGAAGCACCAGTCGTCGGCTCCGAATCTGGAAGTTTTCGACGTCGTGCTCGTCGGGTAGCGTCAGCCACAAACACTGCAAGTGCTAACCTGCTTAACTCAGTTCATTCTAGCGCACAGTACTGCATTGAAGCTGGACCCCCCCCCCCCCTTCTTTCCTGTCTGTGGCACAAAATAAAAAAAAAACGTGTGGATTTTGTGTTTTTCTCCAACATATTTTGTTTTCCTCGGAATTTGTTCCAGTACTTTCTAAGGTATACCCCCATGGTGTAGTTGCACCACAATGCACTGGTATGAGAAATCCGTGCAGCCAACAATTATGCTTCGGCGAATGGCGGTGTCGGGCACACGATTTGACTCAAAATTTTGGTCTGTGTTGTGAAATCACGCCATGCGAGTGTGACGTTGTGCATTGTGCACTTCCAAAGCGCAGTTCACATTTTGTAGCCCACTGGTACGGACGGTGCTGTCATTCGCCGCATTTGCTTTGTACGCGGCATGGATTGGTCACTCGACTGTGCTCGTGCCAAGCTGAACCAGGTGATCGCCCTAGGGTGATACATTCCTCATAGTTTTCCCCTCATTTGCAAAGTACGTTTTTATGTCCCCTCGGACATTGCAGGGAGGGTGGTACAATCACGCATGTCCCGGCTCTAGCATTACAAAAAGTTTGCTTACCGGTTGTTATGATTTCTGATGCCAGGAGTTGTCCTCTACCATGCCGTGTTACAATACGTCTCGTGAAGTGGGACATTGCGTTACCGGTTCCACAGCGGGCCTTGTATATTTTACCACCCGGAACACGTACAGTCATGGACAATTGAAACGCCAGCACAAAAAAATATGAACTAGAACACACAAATAGCGCAATTTGTTTTCGTCCCAGTGTAATTGACGCGTAGCTTAACTACATTAACAAAGTTGTGAAATCTGGCTTTCCAGATTTACCAATAGCGCACCATTATTGAACGTCCACGAAAAGTATTTTTGCAATTTTGCGTGTTCCGGTTAATATTTTCGTGTTGGCATTTCATTTGTCCGTGACGATGTATCACAGTGTATTGAACAAACCGCCACTCGCGCAAAACTTCATGACTTTTTGCAACGGCGGTGAATTCTTCGGAGGAGAAGAAATTTTAATATGCTCCTATAGTTTGGTACATCATCTTCCGAGGATCCAGCGCTCACACACCTATGAAGGAAGAATGAACGGCAAGAGATGTCGAGGTAAAAACGCGAGCTCCCCCTAGCGGGACACACACGTCTCCTTTGATTTTTTTCGTCAAGGTTTCACAGGACTCGCGAAAAGACCTTGTCGTTTCCCAGTGCAGGAATAACCATGACCCGCTCCGTCCGCTGGACGATACAGCCGGAGAGGTGCAACTGTCGTAAAAAGATGTTTTTTTTTCTTTTCATAGAGAGAAGGCCCTTAATGCGGTGTACTGTATTAAGTATAGTAAACGAAAAAAAAATAGCCTGAGAAGCGTTCGATAATATATCGGCTAATGAATACTCCGCCAACCATTTTGAATTAACGTTGTTGTCTGCATGAAAAATTAAGAAAAACTAAACGAATACTTCTCAGTTGCTTTTCGATTTTGCTGTTCGTACGATTACCTTAATGATGGTTGTACCTTGGCTAACATAACACAATATAAACCAAGAGTTGGCAGTTCTGGTACCATGTACAATAGTTTATTTTATTTTTATGTAACACTTGATGTCAGTGACAAATTTGTCACCTGAGTTTTGTTATCGGTGAGTAGGCAAATCAACTTCAAAAATTGATGCCCAAAGGCTTACAAGTGTCCAAATTACTTTTTGTTTCAATGACAGCATATATAAGTACATTTTGCTCAGGTTATGGCTTCTCCTACCAGCTTTTCTAAGTCCTTACGGAACCTTTACCGCATCAGATAAGTTGACCTGTTCAATTCATGCTTTTTTAAAAAATATTCTCGGAAATGGATTCCCAAAATAACACTATATAGAAAAAATAAACCTGAACGTCGGAGTACTGAATGTGGAAAGGAACTTCTGCGTGCAAGCGGTAAATTCAGAGCTGACGGTGGGGGGAATTTTTATACTCAAAGACCTTCTCGTAACGGTAAATCTTACTTGTTCCAATCTTTATTATGACAGACACTGATTTTCGAAGCAGTTGAGCCGATTAAACTCTGTTTGGTCTTTCAATGTAACGAACACTCAAGTGACCCCATCAAGAATACATCAAGAATGAAAGAGGCCTGCCATATTCCTGGATGTCATATCCTCCTCACCATCCTCCTGCGGACGTAGTTCGGGCCATGTTCCCGCATCTGGTGTTCTTATCACATCCCATCTCTGCCTCCGAAATACACGAAACGAAAATAAACGTGTTTCTATAGTTTTCTCGACATGATCTTTCTCTCCATCTCTCAATGAAATAAAAATAGACACGGCGACACTTTAACCATGCAGCGTTCTCACAAAAAAACAGTCGCGCCATTTTGTCACACAGTCTTAATACACAGGACCACGCAGGCACGCAAGGACCTGAAACAGAAAGCAAATGCGGACTATAAAGGAGTCGACATTTGTCTTTGTTTAGTGTGTGTGTCTTGTTGCGTGTGGATGAATGTACGCGTGCGTCTTGAGTGTGTTGCAAGAAGTATGCGTTGTAAGTGTGGGTGTGTGTGTCTTAAATGAAGCCACCTCAACGCTAGAATCCTAGAGTACCTAGAAAATATCACATGTTCTCTCCGTTTCCTTTTGCTTGGCGCTGGACACAAAAGTGGTGAACGCAAGAAAGGGTGCCTCAACGCTCCCTACTAGTGGCTTGTCTACCCCTACTGGGACAAACTTTGTCTCCCTGATTTCGGCGATGTACAGTTATTCCTGTGTGGCGTTCAGAAGAACAGTAGCAATGGGCGAATAAACGCGCAGTTCTCACGTGTTCCTTGAAACTGGAAACGCACCAGGTACTTCAACACAAAAAAGAACCTTTGAAAAGAATTTCACCCAGTTCCTTTGCTGACATGCGACGCAGCATGCGTTTCGTGCACCTAATCTGGAGAAAATCAAATTTCCTGGGTTAGTTTTAACACGAGCTATAGCACCAGTTTTGCAGTATTGTGCGAATTATATTGAACTTTTTGGTAAACAAGGTAAATTGCCCTTCACATCCATCGGGCTTACATTATAAGCTGCGAATTAACACCCGTAATGCCCATCCATTTTGACATGCAAATAAGTGTAGAATAGACAAGAGGTATACATCACAGCACGTGCATCACCTAGCTGATAATACAAAACGATTTCGCATAAGAGGGCCATCGAATAATGTACAAGAGTCTCATAACGCTTGTATGCCTCGATGAACACTGCAACAGCGCACTGAAGTTTTTTTACCTGTCCTAAAGTGTACACTCCGGGCCCAGAAGAGTCAGGAATGGCTACAATCTGCCCTTTCCCATTTCAACAAAGTTTCTCCCAAAAAGACGTTGTCAACGATGTATTCGTGGTTTTCTAGATCATTTTTCTTAAGTTTGTAGTTGTGTGGTTAAATAATTCGAATGCTTGATTGTCACTGGAGTTACGAAACACGCAGTGAAAATGAAACCCATTGGTGCGTTGGCCACATCGAAATCAAACATTCAACGACCATGCTAGCGCCTCTACATTGACGCGAGTAACATTTTTGGCTATTTGTTTGCAGTAAGGCTTACGCTTGCTTAGAGAATAGAATTCAATAAGGTATTCTTTTTTTACTTTTTGACTGAGCTTCTTTCAGGTTTTCTGCCGTGAAAGAAGCTTTTCTGCCGTGAAACACACACTCTGGCGAAACCTCCTTTCCTCGAAATTCACTGACAATGAATGTAGGGCACCGACATTCGACAGCATGATACGCAAAACAAGGCTATCTATTGCGCGCAGCCTACAGCCGAGCTCAGGCCATAACATTCAGGGTGCACGCAGATAACATCCAGAGCACTCTTCTATAATTTGCTGATGCACAACGCTTTAGCTGGCAAAACTTTAGTCGCACCTATCCTTACTCAACAAGTATATTATATTAACTATAACGGTGGTAACTATACAAGGCCTATCTTAGTCCAAGCCAAACGCTGGTGTGCGGTTTGCTACTTTACTTCTCCGATACGGTACTGGACGCCAAGCCAGGACCAACACGGGATAGATGGATGGAGGCAGCGCCAGCTCATCTACCTGCGCTCGTCTTCAATAAAACAGTTAGAGCGAAATACCTAAATTCGTTAACACCGATGAGATTTTTAATAACAAAATGGGTGCCAAAACGTTTTCTGTGGAGCTGTTGTAACTGTTGGCCAGAGGTTGGGCATAAGGAAATGAGGGGGCGGGAAGATAAAAATACTAAAGTTCCATTACTGCTGGATAACTTGCGACGAATCTTTTAAGCTTAAATTTGAATCGTTTTGACTTCAAACAAAGCCATGCTGACACCACCACTTGGCTCGTGTTAGAAAAGGCGGCATGGGTGAGGTGTCCGCTTTTCTACACGCAAAAAGAACAAACTTTAATTTGCGAATGCTGCAAGAACAAATCATGGTGCTATCAACAGCAATCGGAGACTGACAGTCTTAAGTTCTCTCGCGTGTGATTGGAGAGATACAGTCCTCATGTTCTCCCGTGTATGAAACGCAGGAAGTGACGTGCTGACTGAAGAAAAAATGCACTGTTCTCGGCAGATTTAGGGACTCTGCCCTTTCGTTCTGGCAGGAAGACTAAAAACCTATAGAGGAACTTTACGGGGCAAAGTTCCCGCGTATACACCACCTCTACAGAGAGAGAACATTCTTTTGTTAGTTTTCTCCAACGACGCATGCTCGCCCGCCCTGCGAACCTTATCGGGCTCGCATTATTATGCAAGACAGACCTGCCATGCTATCCAATTGAGAACGGGAAGCCACTGAAATTTGCGTACAAGCGTGAGCTTACGGATGGCGGAGTTCGCTATCTGCTGAGCAAGAAACTGTACACGGGGGGCGGTCGGCGTCAGCCGCAAGCTTCAACATAACTGTCTGTGTCTACTGGAACTTTGAGTATACTCTTCAGGTCGCAATGTATCGATTCTTCGGGGCTTAATGGCCCGCCCGAACTACGTCAGACCAGAACCTCTCCTGTCGTCATTTTCTTTTGTAACATTTCCTTGCCAACCTTGTGATAATGCAAAGGAGCTTCTGCTTTCCTCAAGGTCAAGTTTGTCAATGTGGTGATTGGTTTTCACAGCGACAGTTGCGTTGTCAGGATTTGAAAAGAAGGCGCAGGGGTGCACGTACCCCAGCTGTGTAATTATCCTTCGTTTTTGGCTCGTTTTGCGACATTTCGGCCCTGGCATAGAGCCCATGCTTGTCAGCCGAATAAGACATAGCCTCATGAAGTTTAGAGGCACTATGCATTTAGAGGCACAAGCTGAAGACATTAAATTTCTGGTCACCCGCCACGTATGAAGTGTTTTTTTGTGGCATTAGGAGATATCCTGAGCGTTTGTTGCGTCGTATTTCTTCCGTACATTTAGGGTGTTAGCTGTACGCGACCAAGAATACGCCAACAAGCTTCCCATTACGCAATGGGGAGACGACCAACAAGAACCTTTGATTTTGTCGCATCAAAGTCGACGTAGGTTGACCTCGGGAAGCAGCCCTTCTTCTCCTCAATTCAGCTAGTTCAGCCAAAAACCACGCCGGACAACGCGGCAGCAGAAAAGCAGAGCCACATTGAAGCACCCTATAAGCACTGAACAAGAACACAAACAAAGGGCTAACTACACCTCCCGTCATGCCGACGCGTCACTGATGGACGCGTTCTTCACAGTTCTAGACGGCTACCGAACCACCACCGCCAACAAACCCCAGTTTCGTCGCTCAAAGGCGGTCTCAAGAACGTCACTGGCCGAAGCACAATACGGCACTCAGCGGTGGCAGCGAAGAGGGGAGAAGTCTTGGTGTTGCCAGTTTTCTCGTGATAAAGGACGTTTCTTTCTCTATGACAGTGAACGAAGACAGCTGAGCCATTCTTTCTTCATGGACGCTTGGACTAATTCCTTCCCCTACGGTGGCGACGTCTCCTGAACGCTGGTTTTCCGCAGTGCTGAAGGATCCCAGTTGTCCAAGTGCAGACCCAGCTGAGGCAACAAAGCTTCCGGGTCGCTGGCCCGGTGGCTCCAGCGAGGCACCTTAAGCGTGCTGGAGTCAGCATCTTCATCCGTGGGTTCTCGAGAACCCCAAGTGAACCTGCAAACATTGACGTGCGATTCAGACGTTTCGCTTACGTTGTAACACCATGCGAAGCCACAAATGACGGCGGGATATTGAATCAAATACTTCGTGATAAATTCCAGTCGGCTACAAAAGTAAATACCGTGGTAATGATGAATGCTACACTGTCAGTAGTTGTAGAGAATCCTGTGTCATCGAGAGAGGGGAATATGGCCTTATTGTTTTCGCATCTTTGTTGCTCCTTACGTTAGGGTCCTTTTTGATCTTACAGTGGCTACACTGAGCCCGGAACGGCAGGGCTCATGCGCATGACAATAAACAGACTTGACTAGTCTAGCCAGCCTGGAGGAAAAAACCAGAACGTTTGCTCCCAATCTAGTGCGTAGGACTCTTCTGTTGTTTTTTAATTAGTTCACTCTTAAGTAAGTTGGTATCGGGCTGTTCACGCCAGCAGTTTAGGCAAAGCATAAACGAGTGCAACGTTAACGTGCTTTTGATTATTTAAACCACATTGCTAACGTCAGCTATCACACGCTTCGTGCACGACCGTATTTGGTTACTACATGTTTTGCAAGTTGCAGCTGCCATGTACAGGAAGGGAAGTTTGTTCTTCACAGCAAATTTTCAACAGAATTCATTCTGCAACCAGTTTATAGGCTTATCTCGGTAGCATCTAATCAATGTTTACGCACCCGTCCCAATTTTACTAGGCAGCAAAGAACGAACCATTGTGTTCTGATGTGCTCCACATGGGGTTATAAGAAGAGCGCTCAGTGATTACGGCCAGCTAAGCCTATTTAGTAGTTTATTTACAACTGCCAGCGTTTTGCGGATTTAAAGCAACGGAAGAAATCCTCCAAGGCACCCTCCGCAGCCAAACCTAGAGGTTATTATTCTTAGGAACGAGGGCAATTTAAGGTACCATGTAGGTATAGTTCCGGACAAGAGACATAACTGGGAACAGCGCACATTTTCGACGAGGGACTAAGGAGGCCCGCAACAAAAGAATTGTATTGTGGACATCTCTGCATGCTTCGTAAAATGTTTTCGCTGTTCACTCTTCTGCATCAGTCGATTGGTAATACTGCCACTATTAGCAAACCTACACATAGTTCTAGAACAGCTACGAACGCACGTGTATGCAGCATTCCATAAAACCGCGCGCGAGACCTCCGGATCACGGGATCACCCCAACGCCTGGACCGCCATCGCCGCGGTAGCTCTGAGCGGGCCCTGCGTACCGAACAGGCCGTACGTGTCCCGGGCTCCGGGCTTTCCTTTCACCTGGCCACGACGTGTCCGTGCGGCGAGCACGCCGGCGCCTCCAGCTTGTGCAGGTCGCTCGTCGAGTGTGAGTGGCGACCGCTGAAGCCCACCACCGCACCACAGATCCCGGTGCCGGCCACGTCGTCGCGGCGCTCCGAGGTGTTCCGCAGGTCCACGGTGCTCCCTGAGAGCGGACGGCCGGACGGTCGTACCCCCGTGGGTGAGGTTGCGGCTGGGAGGCCCGACACCATCATGGCACCCATTCCACCTCCTCCAACTCCCATCCCCGCACCTCCTGCCACCCCTGCACTGGTTGAGGCGCCGACGTTGATGAGGGAGTTGCCGGCACTGCTCGCGCTGCCGCCTAGGCTGGGTGGAAGCGTGCCCACCAGCGGGCCGCAGACGGATGTTTTTTTCTTGGTGCTCGAGCCGAAGTGGAAGAATCTGCGTAGAAGGAAGCGTCACGTGCAAAGTTGCCACTCATCTCCTATTTTCATGCGCCACTGTCGGCTGGATAAAGGAAGGGAGAAGCGTCTAGTAATTTCGTCCACTTAAAGGAATGGAGAAAAACTTGTTTACATCGCAGTTGGGATTATTTCTTTATATAAATTATTAGCCTGAAAACAACTGGGGCGATATTCTCGAGTTTTGTCCCTTTTGCGTCCCTTTCAAAAGTGTCCCTTTTGGAGAGCCCTGATTGGCTAAAAGCAAACACCCGGAAGTGACCTAACGCAAGCGCAACAAACCCACTGCCAACGCCTACTGCTTAACCGGAAGAACGTCACGATGAAAGGGACTCAAAAGGGACGTTTTCAAAAGGGACAGTTACGAGAATAGCGCCCCTGGTTACCACTTCATGCGCTTTTGAGACGTCGTGACGTCATCACCTTTTGCGCTGCCCCTGGGCTTGTTGCAGTGCCTGCGCCTTGGCCAGCAGTCGCCGGAAGTGTTCGGATCGCTGGAAGCGCGTGTACGTGTCCTTCTTCATCAGGGCGAACACGTGGTGCTGGGCGGCATCAAGGCTGAAGCGCGTGGGCCTCTCCTGGACCTCCTGCTGCGTGCGCTCGAGGGTCTCGCTGTCCAGGTTCACCTCGCACGGCGATCCACGGCACAGGAACTCTCTGTTCAGGAAAGATGGGAAGGGGTCAATGATGCAAGGATGGCTTTTTGTAAAGATGCCTCTAGTGTTGCTCTTATTGCTCTGAAGTTGGTAATGACCGGTATAACCATACGCTGAGGCCATTGCCCAATTTTACTAGCATTTAAAGTGTTCAGTGATATCCTCGTAGACAGAAGCTTGCATGTTTGATTTTTATAGAAATAAGGATTGATAGTCGCCAGTAATGTCATTTGACACACTGCCCTGCAGTAAATCAATGAGAGTGAAACTTTCAATGATAGCTAAAGAGAAATGTCGAACAAATGATTAATTTTATCACGAAAACTGAGACGTAAGGGGCCTTTGCAAAAGTAGTGCAACGCATGTAAGTTAAAAGAGCTGTTCAGTATAAATACTGAACAATTAAGCAGTTGTTAAGCAACGACAGAAACAAGCAAAAGGGAAGAGTTTCTAAGTTAAGAAGTTCTGAAAAATGGTAAAAAACACCAAGAAAGGAATTGTTATGGTGCTGCGTAACTACGGCAAGGTTTTTCTTGCTTTATTATGAAATTTTTTCTTCATTATACTTGCGTTTCAGGGAATTATAATTAAAGGTTTGTTTAGCATGAATAAAATTTAGCGAACAAAATATTCATCAACAATTCCTATTTTTTCGCAATATTACTAATTAAATTTGGGAAATGAATTTCGAAATTCTGATACAACCCAAAAAAACTACGAGCAGTATTCTTTTTAAAATAAAATTTTTAACTGGGTAATCGCAGTAAAATTATAGCCGACGATGAACCGCGTCGTCCAGCATACTCAAGTATGCTTAAATGTTGCCTTTTGGTTAATAGGCAACATTTTTAAGATCTTTATGCAACCGGGTACACATGCACTAATGCACTATAGAACAAAAGAATATTACTAAGCAATGGGTCTACAAAAATACACAAAAATTAGTGGGTAAAAACCAACAAAAACTACTATTTTGATGGGTGATCTTATCATCATCATTGTCTCAAAAAAATTATGACCCTCAAAATATACAAATGTATTGTCTAATCTACGACCCTGAACGCAGGATACGTTTAAAAACCGCTATTTGTGACACTACAGTGCTGTAATAAGGTGCTGGCGCTCAAAGATTAAAGAAAATCACTTATGGTTGTTCAGTGATCAGGTACGGTAGAAATATCGCAATTTTGTAATGTCTAAAAACTGCGGCCAAAGCCGCAGCTACAATATTTACTCAGGGAATTTATTTATATACCTTCATGAGTACTCCAATATTAGCTAAAAATTTCAGCAGAATAATTTATTCCAGAGAAGGAAATGAATGCACGTGTATATATGTCGAAAATGTCGGTCAGAAAATAGGAAATAAGTTTTTACTCTGCCAGTTATCAACCAAAACTGTTTAATCTAATGCCTCACACTGATTGGCACTAATAAGCCCATTTAGGGCACCAACAGGCCGTACGGCACAGATGAAACACCAGAAACCTTTTCCATATTTTGGCTTGCACATCTAGCTTTTTAATTCTTTTTTCTCCGGACTCACCGAAGTGCCCCCGCTGCCACGTCGCCAACCCATCCCCCCAGCACGACATGTCAACCAACGTGCAGACTATGCCAACAAGCACATCCCACCGCCAGCAAGGACTGCCCGAAACGCGTCCTGCCCATACTCGGCCCGACACGGGTCATCTCACCGCCCCCTGCAGAAACGACGAAGACTGCCCGCCAGAACACCCGCCAATACAAGATGCCCACTAGCACCGCGCCCGGCCTCAATAAGGTGAGCTGGTCCAACATCGTAGCGCAAACTCCCACTGCTCACAACTTTCCCCCTCTCCCACCCATACTCACTAACACCCCGAAAGCTTCTCAACAAACTCCCGATGCTCATGACACCTCCCTCCTCCCACCCAAAACAACCAGCCCATCGGAAACACCTCAACAAATCTCCCTCTCTCCCAACCTTCATGAAGTCCTCCGAAACATCCAGCAACAACAAGCTGCCCTCAGCGAACGCCTCAATTCATTGGCGTCAGCTATAGCTGCTATTCAAAGCCCCTCCTTATGCACTAACCCCCCCACAACTCTCCCACCACAGACTTTACAAACCGAGCATGCTGCCGCCATCCTTGAAGAGACCATACCAACACGGATAATCCCCCTCATCGACCAACGCCTGGAAAAGGCCATCGGCGACTTCCAATCGACCATCACAACAACCCTGACTTCTATTCAGAAGATGAGCGAAGTGCTTACTGCCCGCATCACAAACATTGAGAAGGCCCTCGCTAGCAACTCTTCCGTTCCCATCTCGCAATCCAAGAAAGCCAAACTCCAACCACCCAATACGCATGATCCTATTGCCCTAGCCACTGCCCTCCCCAACGACGATGTCTAGCTCCCCGGCCCTGACCATCTATCAGTGGAATTGCCGATCCTTCAATAACAAAAAAGCCCAATTGGGATTCTACATCACCCCTGCCCCCTCCCGATATCATCGCCCTCCAGGAAACCGACACGCCTGCCCCTGGAATTCGCGGGTACACGGCCTACACCCAAGATCCCTTGCACCGCACGGCAATACTAGTGGCCCAGCACCTCACCGCCCAAGAACATAGCCTAACCTCCCCCATCGCCCACACATTTGTCGAAATTCTTCCAACTCGGAGAAACGAACCCAGTGTTTTTGTTCTAAACGTATACAGCCCACCTCTAAGTTCTTTGCAAGCAATCGACACTCTCGTGCACGACGCCAAGCGGACAGCGCATCAAAATCCTTTCTTTTTGCTCGGCGATTTTAACGCCCCACACTACTCTTGGGGATACTCCCAAGCTACAAAAAAGGGAACAGCCCTCCTCCACGCCACCCAGCATCACGCCCTCGTTCTTTACAATGACCTGGCCACTCCAACCAGACTGGGGAACAGTGTATCACGCGACACCTCCCAGACCTCACATTCGCAGCCAACATAGGGCATTTGACTTGGCAAAGGACTCCAGACACCCTCGGAAGTGACCACTACCTCATTCAAATCGTGATACCTCAATTGCACACAACCCGAAAAATTGGTTTCACAAAGATCACTAATTGGCCCGCATTCCGCAAGGATCCCACCGCCCTTCCTTCCATCACCGAAAACCTAGAAGAGTGGACATCGGCCCTAGAAAATCTCGTCCAGAAACATACCGAAACAATTCCCCTCACCGACAAGAATCCTGCCGCCGACGCCCATTTGCTCCATCTCTGGGCAGCCCGCCGAGGGCTAGTCAAACGGTGGGAACGACAAAAGCATAACCGCACCCTCAAGAAACGTATTGCGGCAATCACTTTACAAGCGACCCAGTACGCTCAAACATTGCACACACAAAACTGGCACTCCTTCTGCGACGAGCTAAGAGGCACTCTTAGCACCAAGCGCACCTGGCACATCCTCCGAAACTAATCGGCGAAAAACCACTCGAACAGCCACCAACCAGCAAATTCATAGACTCATACATAACAGTGACCGGCCTCCCCGAGAACTCCTACATTCGATCAGAGATCACTTGTTCGGCCACCCAGTCACGCACCCACCCCCTCCGGCCACCAGCTACACGGGTCCGCCAAACCAAGCACTTGATGCCCCGTTCACCCACGCCGAACTCCAACAAGCCCTGGGACGCCTCACTCGCAATACCACCCCGGGTAGGGATGGTATCACCAACAAGCTCATTCGGAATCTTCGACGATGAAGCCCAAGAATCCCTCCTCACTCTTTTCAACCACCACTGGGAAGCAGGCACCTTGCCCCCTCAATGGCGTCACGCAGACATAACCCTAATTCCCAAACCGCACAAGCCTGTTACCCCCCACCAATCTGTGACCCATTTCTCTAACATCGTGCCTGGGAAAACTTTTCGAACACATGGTGCATTCCCGGCTTACTTCCTACCTCGAAACTAAAGATCTCTTCCCCATACTATGTTTGGCTTCAGAAATCACCTGTCTACTCAAGATGTGCTCATCCAAATAAAAGAACAAATTATCGACAACCTCAGCAAGACTTACCCCAGCACCATCCTCACCTTAGACGTCCAGGGCGCATTTGACAACGTGACGCACGACGCCATATTACAAGGGCTCCTTCACACGCAATGCGGTCCTCGAACCTTTGACTACGTGCGCGCCTTTCTTACTGACCGAACTGCAACTATCCGCCTTGGCCCATACAAATCCCCTACTTTCAACACACCAGCCAAAGGAACTCCCCAAGGGTCGGTTATTTCCCCCTTGCTATTCAATCTGGCCCTCTTTGAACTACCTAAACAACTTTCCACCATTCCGAATCTACGCCACGCCTTTTACGCGGACGATATGACACTTTGGATAAACAAAGGCTCACCAGGCTACCAACAAGATGCCTTACAACAAGCTATCGACCTCACCCTCCAGTATCTCGCACCTCGCGGCCTAACCTGTGCTCCCCAAAAGTCCGCTCTCTTGGTCCTCCGCGCCAGAAACGCGTGGTCGACCCCCGAGCACCACCCCAGACCCTCAAGTTACTATCAAAGATGCACTGGTGCCGAAAGTGAAAACCCTGCGAATTCTCGGCGTGCCTTTTCATGTGGATCGTTCTGGAGCAGCACTCCTCCCACAACTGCAGGGCACGATATCGCAACTTATCCATCTCATCCGGCGAATCTGCACACACCAACATGGACTGAGGGAACAGGACACTTGCCGTCTCGTTCACGCCCTACTTTTAAGCCGCCTCACATACGGCACCCCCTACGTCTGCCTCAAACCTCAAGAACAGAGCAAGCTGGATGCACTCATTCGCCGGGCTTACAAGATCGCTCTAGGCCTCCCAGCTTTCGCCGCCACACAGAAATTGCTTCAACTGGGGCTGCATAACACCCTCTCTGAACTCCTCGAAGCCCAACAGACAAGTCAATTGGCACGCCTGTCCCTCACTCCTACCGGCCGAACTGTCCTCAGGGCACTAGGCCGCCCCACGCCGAACCCTCATAACGAGCTTCACCCCCTCCCTCCCCATATCCGGACCAATATCAAGGTGGCACCAATTCCACGTCACATGCATCCCATATACAACCCAGGCCGACGCAAAGCCAGAGTGCAGCACCTTGAACGAAAGTACTCCTCAGCCCCGGATGCTCGCTATAGCGACATCGCCCAAACCCCATCACACCCCCGCTCGACCCTAGCAGTCACGGACAACGAGGGCACCGTTCTCAACGCCGCTACCTTCTTTCATCTTTCTTCGAACGCTGCTGAAGCCACCGCCATTGCCCTCGCGGCGGCCACCCACACACCCACCACCCACCTAACCATAATCACGGACTCTCAACAAGCCTGCCGATATTACCTCCAGGGAAGAGTACCCCCCGGCGGCGCTCAAGCTCCTGAAAGCCATTCGCGACCTACCTACAATAACAATCGTGTGGACCCCGGGACACGCCTCACTCCCTGGGAATGAAGCAGCACATGCTGCAGCCCGCGAGCTTCACTTCCGGGCGTTCCCTACAGGGCCAGGCGGCTCGGACTCTACGACGGCCACTATCCATCCTCTTCCACCCTGCTTCACCGACATCTTATCCCACTACCGCCACACTCGCCGAAAATATCCTCCGCCCCACCCTACCCTGTCCGTCGAAGAATCACGAATCTGGCGCAGACTACAAACTGGCACATACTATAACTCCACCATCCTCTCCCACATCTCCCCCTCACGCTTCGAGTACAACTGCTCCGGACTGTCAAGTTCCAGCCACCACTGCCCACCTCGTCTTCCTGTGCCCTCAACACCCTGTTCCTCTCCCTTCCCCTACCCCCGAGCAGTGGGAATTGCGCGTTGACCAGCTCGGACCTGCAGGAGCAGCTCAGCCTGATCCAGCGGGCCACGCGAGCAGCGGCGGCGCGCGGCCTCCTGAACTGAGGACGCCACCCACCGTCCTTTTTTTTTTTTCAATAAACGTTTTGCCTCCTCCTCCTTCTCGACACATTGCCATCAGTGACTCTGCCCCGCTCATTCTTTTCATTTGCATGATACATACCGCACGGTCAAAAATAATTGAGGAAACGATCGAGCCCCATCCGATGCACTGATCACACGGACGGGCATACAGAAGGGACGGGGAGAGAAGGCCAACTCACTCGAAGATTGCGGCCACCTTGCGAGGCATCTCCTGCTGCGATCCGTGCCGCAGGTCCTGTACTGCCTTCCAGAAGAGGATGTTCTCGTGGCTGTACTCGGTCTTCAAATACTGTTCAAACTCCTGTGCCCCCATAGGGTCCGCGAGGAGCTCCTCTAGAGACAGGTTCCACCGCTGAAGACGGCGCTCCGTCGGCGCGTCGGCTCTGCAGGAAAAGTAAAAGTGGCAGAATGTTGGCCAGTGCGTTCATGATTCACTTGGTTTACGGGTCAGCTTACCAAACATATGCTGCACGGAAAACAGAAAACCTGACGCCAAGTAGCGCTTACGTAAGAATAGCGCTGACATAAGGGTAGGACGTGCGTTTCATCTTGTGCGAACGTGAAGTGAGCTTGCGAGTGTGCGCCGCCCTCCCAACCACCCCCTTCTCCATGCACGCTTAAAAGGGGGACTGCCTGATATGCGTGCTTTCCTAAACGGAAAAGACTCCGGAAAAAACGTCGCACCAACATGAAGACGGGAACATCGAGCTTTCGAGCAGTCGGCCATATTTCGTGTGCAGAACATCGGCCATTTTGTGTGCTGTCCGTCGGTTATATGTTTGTATGGATGCCGGATTTTCATCACGAATAATTGTTAAAGTTATTTCTATATCAAACATTTATATATCAAATGACATAAGCCATCGTTTTTGGTGTATACCTTTTCGTATGGTAATTGTGACCATGCAAGACATGCAAGACATATACAGTGAGACAAATCTTGTAACAGTCGCAGTAAAAAACTTTCCTAATAATGTTTTAGAGTTAAAGTGCATGCCTCGTTGAAGCAGATATGCTCAGCAAGAGCTGCACTATACGTCTGTTCCACGGAGCAATATTTTGACAAGTGCTACCGGTGTAATGACTGGGCACACTTATCACACATGCTGTAGGCCTGTCCATAGGCGACAACGTTAGGTCTCAACATCGCTTGACTAGAGCAATGGGAGACCGTATTGCTCAGCTGCGACAAAGCGGATCAAGTCTTAGACATTCATCTGGCCGAAAACGCTGCTAGAGCTCAAGGGCTCTTCGTCGATGTCTAGGATTACTGGCTGTTATGCAATAAAGTTTTTTATCTCTCTCTGTAGAAATTTACGTGTACTGGTTTTATTCCTGTTTCAGGAAACTGCCTATACAAGCTCCACCAACCAGTTTCCCCATACGCAGATTCGAACGACTGAAATCCTAGTACACAAGTCGTAAGGTCAAGGTGACATATATTATTGTTTGCTTTTTTGCCCTTCTTTAGTACCGTTTTACGCGTTGTTGCTGTTTTTGACCATTTTCAATAGTACAGACCAATCCAGCTGGAACTGTAATCCAGGAAGCTCTGCCATTCTCGAATATGAAAATATAATCTCACCAGATATGCCTGAGGTTTCGGTTTCGTTGAACAATGTAGACAGTAGGGTCCATGACACCAGTTTAATTATTTGAAGCGCTCTTGTTAATGTATGATTCGTGTTCAAGCATTCCTCCAAATGCTTTTTTGGAAGGACGTTTACATCGAGTTAGAGACAGACATGCATACCGGAGTTGGCGCGTTCAGATAGAGTAGAGAAGGTCATCTTCTCTGAAACTGAAATTGGCTTGAGCGACTGCAACCATGGCAACTCACGTGCTGCCCTCGAGGGCCCATAGCGTAGGGTCGTCCGTGATCCAAGGGTTCCCTGGATACGGTGGCACTAGAAAGCTATCGAAGAATTTGTACTGCTCACACCTGCAAAAAAAAGAAACCAACTTGTGAATTCGTTTATTCTTCTTGAGCAAAAAACCCTTAGCAAATGCAGAAATAAACCCATGAAATAGCTTCTGAGGCTGCAAGTGCTTAACTTAAAAGCAACTGGGGTGTAACATAGGGACTTCCATTTCCCCGAGAAGCAAGTTTCCTCAGCGATACTTTTTTGAATTGCTAAGCTACTTGGAAAAGTTTTCTTGGGGGTGCCCACTGCACCTGATTGAAGGAGCTCAGAGAAAGTAACTCCGAAATTAAAGTGGTTTGCGTGTACTAAGTGCCGAACATATATTGAAGTTCTTCGCCGCCATTGCAAATCGCCGGTGATACTCCTATCTCAACAAGGACACAATAACAAATGACAAGTTCATTTACTGCTATGCAGCGATCTCGGACTCGCGCTTGTAACAGCGGGCATGCCGACAAAGATTAAGGTGCATTGATATTGTGTTCCACAATAAAACGATGCGAAAGCCGTGGAGTATCCTTCGTGTATTTTATGGGCATACAGTGAATGTGGTGCTCACCAACCCCGTCCCATCTCTGCCGCCACCGCAACAAAGCGCAGATCACTCGCACACTTGTGTCCACCTCGCGACCGCCATATTGTTGCAACAGAAGACATTATACACAGATTTACTGGCACATATATAGGAATTCATAGCGTAAAATTATTATATAATATACCTGCACATCACAAACGTAAGTAGTATCGGGCGCCACATTGAATATTTTTGGATATCTCGTATCAAACGTTGCTGTAGAGGTAGTTAAGTTATCTTGAGTGAAAAACGCACAAACTTACCTCACAAGAATTTGGGATACTTTAGTCCGTGACCGGGCAAGGTTCCTTTTGAGGATTTCGATCTGAAAACAGTAGCGGTAGCAATAAAATGTCTACAGGGCTAAACGTTAAAAATGGATGTCGATAATCTCCTATAACACCAATTTTTGAGAGGAAGTTTAACAAGTTCATGCGTGAACACGCTTCAAACATTGACTACGCTGTAGCACTTTTAGTTTTGTAATGACAAAACTGTGACAGATAAATAAATGGCTCCTTGAGGTTGCTCCTACTCGATCACTTGGAGCATCGCATACGGGCTTAAAGGTCATGTCTCCAACTTGAAAAGGAACGTCCACCGTATGTTGATACTTTCTACGATCTTACACGCACGTTTTCTACAACCACATGGTCTAGTAACTAATATACAAAAGCAGCTTTACTCGCCTCAGATTTCTGCCGGTTTTTATGTTCATTTCAACCTAGCCTGCACTTCTCAATGGCAGCTGTGTCTCCATAAAAGAACCGATGAAGTTAAAACCTCCTTGTTAGATTGCAGTCATGTGTTGGACATGTACGACGTTAATATTTGTCAGCAGACTAAAACAGGTTTCACTGCCGGCAGCAGAGCTAAAGGTCTTACGGGGATATTGGCCGGTCAAGATATTGTTATTGTTTCTAATTAAGCGTTCGTTGTCAAACAACGACAAAAAATAAAACACTAGGTGTAGAAAATGTTTCTTTTAGTAGAATTGTGCCTTTTTATACCTTATTTGACCAACATACTCTCCAATATTTTTTGTTTTATTTTTGAAATTATGAAACTCATTAAGAGGTGTTTCTTAAATACCTACATGCAGTACGTACAATAAAAACTGGTTTGCTGATTCCTACACGACGTCTGACACATAGAGTGACGCTAAAGAGCTCCTCAAAACCGATGTAAAAGTTGGGTTTATGTCAGCATCATCATTAAAATCACGAATATATATTCGGCTGCACAATAAGGACTCTCCCAAAGACATCTAGCTGACCCCCGATTTGGAATGCCAAAGTCTACTCTTTGGCTGAATAATTTTTACTGTTTTCACGTACATTAAGAAGTTTACTTCCTCTACCTATAATGTCAATTCCGAGGTACCCACTACTTAGCCGGATGTTCCACTTTATAGAGACGCTGACAGACTTCCGATAAAGTATTTCACTCTTTCTTACGCGTCTGGAAGCGCTGTGGAAGCTATAGCTATCAACAGCACGGAGCGGCACTGCCTGATTTACTCGTCGCAGCAGAACTATCCGCCTTCCGTTTCTGCTCGCTTAGTGCATGGCTTTTTCCAGTGCGGCTAGCGAAAGCATTATTAGTGCAACAGAAAGGAAAACGGCCAATAGCCGCTACAGTGCTGTAATTACGTGATTTGAGCGCTCAAAGATCGCCAAGACTCATGAAAGAGAGAAAAATATTCTGAGCAGGTTTCCAAGTTATCTCATCGGCATAGAGCAGTAGTTTCTGGCTGGGGTACCTTGTCATCACCTATTCTAAGTGCGAGTTGTGTTTGTTGAGTACGTTCTGAAAGCATTTATAATATATAAAAACTAAAAAAAAGTGTTGCAGGGTCCGTTTAAGTCAGTTGTCGTATTGCAAGCCCGGCTGAATCCTGAAGTCGTCACCTTTACTCATAATTTAGGTGTGATGACTCGACTGCGTTCCGTAGTTCAGTACAGTTGTTTTTTCTTCCTAAGCGATGCTCTTATCATCCTTCCTTGCATATCTTGTTGTGACGACCTGTGCGTCATTTCAAAGTATTTAGTAATGCGCCCAGTTCCTATCCCGTACCTGATCACCTTAGGTAAGGGTGGGTATATGACTATTCATTCCCCTGAGAAAAGTAGCCTACCACTCCAGAATGTTCCCATGCTTGTTGGAAATCTAGTATTTTATGGGTTGTCGCTTATGAGGTTAACGTTTGTGAAAAAAAAAACATTTATACAACGGTGAGGTGGGCTGGCTGGTCAGCTCTTGTAAGCATTTTGACATGAATTTCGTGTGAAAGTAGAATTACGGTAGCATTTGTTCTGGCTAGGATCGTTTAAAACACAACTTTTGATGAACTCAGAGGCTAACTTGTAGGATTTTGTAGCGCAACGTCTCCTTCATGTTTTAAGTGATCCAAGCTTATTCCGCCGTTTCCGGCAACTTTTCATCTCTTCGTCCACGCAAGCGCCTATTTCACTCTGTATTCAATAACTACTAGAAATTCACAAAGCAAAATAATCGTTTCAGTACTGCTTTTTGCATAATGTTGAAAGCATAGATTTCAGCGAGGAACCTTTCTGTTGTTTCATGATTGCATTGCTGTTGTGGATAATGTTACCTCTTTCTTTCCCTAAAGCATAACTTCTCTTCGCAAATAGCAAACCTCTTCCCCGCTGCCCTCCAGCTCCTTCCTAAATACTAAAGTTCATTTCCCTTTTCCCCGCTGTAGGTGTGGAATATCACTAACCGTTTTCACAGTTACCAATTGTGGCAGCTCTGCCAATTCGATTAAGTTCTCCGTTGTTTGCAAATGCATAGCCCTGCTTTTGGCAGTAAGTTGCATAAACAAGCGGCCACTCACCTCCCTTTTCAGGTCATCTTTCGTCTTCTTTTTGGGAGGGCCTCTCTTGTTGGGCACAGGACTCCTTTCTAGGCAACTTGTGCAACCAGGCTGTTGATGGAGAGACAGAAATTATTTTTGAGATCGCCAGTACACTATGCGAAACATTGTGAAGATACAAATCAAATCCCATTTCCTAACCGAAAGAAGGTTAAAGCGAGAAGCTTCCTACCTCGCAATCCAAGTTCAAAGTTCATAATCCAAACTTAAACCTGAAACAGTGTCGGAATGGCGCTTTCGGATGCCTAGACGTCGGCTTCATTACGCGAGGGAACGAGGTTTAATTCAGACCAGGGTAAGCATTTTTTTCTTGAGGTGCTTGAGGAGCATTCGTTTATCATCCTTATCGTTTTGGGAAACGTACTGTGAAACCTATAACCTCTGATGGCGACGGGATGGTCGCCATCGCTGAGGAATAGGAAAGTTTCGCTTTAAAAACGAAGCGTTCGTACTCCTGCGGTTTAGGTTTACATAACGATGCTCAATTTCATAATAAAGATTGCAAAGAGTTGTGGTAAGTGCACTGAGTGCAGAGCGGCAACGGCTGAGCGCAAATGACGTTTCTACAAGTGCCATCAATCATTCAGGGCAGTCAACTTCGCAAATAATGCAATTGTGTTTTTCCAGCAGGGCTGTTTAAGCTTTAGCCCCACCGTCGAGTGCTGCCAGAAAACTCAGCCCAGCCAAACGCACGTGAGCGTGCGCTCGTGAGGAGCGCCCGGCGTCGTCCAGGCTTGCGCCACGTGATGAGCTCGCAAAAATACCAAGAAAAAATACCGAGTGGACGTGAGCATGCGCCTCGTGAGGGGCGCCCTGCGTCGGCCAGCTCAGCCTACGAGAACACTGTGGCCAGATTAAGTGGAGTGATCTTTCGCGTACTGTTGTCTTCGCCAGTTCACGTAAGTTCGTGCCTGAAATCGGAAGCACAGACGCCGAGTTCGCGAAGTCGGTTGCCGTGTGTTCTAGCGCGTGCTAACGCGGCCTACTTTGGGGGACATGGGCACGCTTGCAGATAAAACGATCCCGACGTGCCAGTCATGGAGAACTTCCAGCGGCCGGTTCGGAAATTTATGTCAGGGGCAACAGCCGGGAATCTGACGAAGGGAGAGGGGCAGCCAGCATTGCCGTTTCTCCAGCTGTGCACCACTAGTGCAAGCTACGAGAATTTTTTGCATCCTGTTTTTGGAGCGTTTTGTTGGTAATCGGCAGTTTTCTTGCTTAAATAAAATTCTTATTCATAGGCGGAGCCATCGCACGGGTTTTACTGAGCTACCCAGATCGCAGTTTTTTGGGCGACATAGAGCCGAGGCGGCTAAGGCATCAGCCTCTGCTCGACGTCACCCTTTCGATGCACGACTGTCTGCCTCTTGCTTTACTACGTAAGTCGTACGTGCATCAACCCCGCTCCGCTTTCTTGCTGTCACCTCCGAAATCATCTCCTAGTTGTGGTTATTAAACGAAGCCATCTGTTATTTTCCGGCATGACCCTCCTATTATAAAAGGAATAAATTTCACAAAGCCCCTGCCCCCTTAGAGTTTCATACTAATATATACTAGAAAGAAATCTGGCGCCACTGCCTAAGGGAGCCGCGCTTCAGCGAGCGTTCCGTCATGTACCCTGCAGGTACGTTCCACTTGTCCTTGGCATGGCTCATGAACAGGCTAAAACGTTGGCTCTGGCTGCAAAAATGCAAAAATATTACCGTAGATGGTTCATGAAATTTCTTTTATTATTATAAAATTTAAACTCCAAAATGTCAGTAGTTTTTTAGAAGCTTAATGTACGATGAACAAGAAAAAGATGTTACTTTTCTTTTGTTGATTTCGGCTTCGAGACAAAAAAGAAGCCGTATGGCTAGCTAAGCCAAGTAGGCGAGGAACGTCGCTGGCAGCAATGGCGCCGCCCACGGCGGCCCGTGACTGCAGCGACAGATTTCCCTCTAGCATACATTAGTATGAAGCTCTATGCCTGCCCCCAACCCCCTTCAGGGGGAAAATATTGCTTTATGAATCATTTTATTCAGTTTGATGCCGTTTGACGCTTCTTCTTTAAAGCTTTGACACGCTCGTCTAAGAAGTCTTGTCAATCGTGACCTTTCTGTGCAGCCTCATGGTTACAAAACACTGAACGTTCGGCTTTGCCGTTGAGTATACAGGGGACAAACAATTATTTCATCATCTCGAAACTTTTGCGGGAAACGATTCTTTTTTCCGCGTTCGCCAACGTAAGCATTTTACTGTTTGGTTGCCGTCAGTCCGTGCGGCCGTCTCATCTAACCCTACCACGGTGTCAAATCGTATTGATGGGATGCAATGAATCTACAAAGACCGACCGCGTGCCGGGATTTCAGCGAGACGTTGCAGATACCTAGGTGGTCAAAATTCATTAGGAGCCTTGCACTACGGCGCATCCCATAGTCCATGGGAACGTGAAACACGTAAAAATGTTTGATTAAAAAATGTAGCGTTGTCAAGAAACGTCGTCTACTAGGTAGCGCCAGTGGCCATGGCGTGACTTGTGGCCAGGTGCTAAAATCCGCTCGCCGATATCTGTGAAACAGTAGCTAGCAGATGCTGCAAGTTCCTGTGCGCCACACAGAGCACAATGTAAGGTTAGTCAGCAGGTGTCCCCACCGGATTTTATTGTTGTGTTAGTGTAAAATATTAGTACTTACCGGTGGCCGGTGGATCCGCCAGTAAGCCCGCTCTTGGCTTTGTAAAATCAGCTTATCGGTCTTTTTCCTTTCCTTGGCCAAACTGCAGAAACAATTAATCATAAGCAGACGTGAAGCACTGTGTAAATAGCGAGTTTTAGCTGACAGTTTTTCACGGTCCGCTCCGCTCCGATAACAAGCGGTAGCGCCAATGCACATGCGTAGGGCGCTAGGCCGCAAACGGCATTGGCTCCGGTAAGCTAAACCTCTCTAGTAACCTTTCTAGACCCGTTCCAAATCATTTCGGACATTGTTTCTCCTTTATAGGAGTAAATATTTTCGCTATTTGAGTACTTTTTTGTCTCATTATTTCCAGAAAACTACACGTACGAAATTTTCAAATCAAAGATACGCTTCTGGAATTCATTATATTTATGACACCTTAGATGTCCATGCCTTGCTGCGTACGGTATCATGATCAGTGATGTTATGTAAAGGATCTCAGTACACATCGGTGTCACTAAGGTTCTTCTGATGAAACTTCCACGACATATTTGTCTCAAGGGATCCATATTTACAAAACAATAACGAACCAGTAGCGATTCTTTTTGAGAATACACGTTAAGTGGCATGTGGACTTGGTCACAAGCTGTCGCAAATATTCCTTGCGCAAATCTAGCAATGGAAGTGTTTGGGCTCGTTGGTTCATACCTCATACAAAAACAGCACTCGAGATGGGACACAAAGAAAGAGGCAACACACAAATAGCCTAGCGCTATGTGTGTGTTGCCGTCTTGAGCGCTGTTTTTGTAAACAATTTAGCGGTTTCAAAACTTTACGTTCTGTACATTTGAATCCTCGCCGAGAACTGATGCCCTGTAGTCAAAACATCCAGATCAGCGTAAGGTGAAAGGGCCTGTTGTTTCAGAAGCAGCCTTGATGCAGCTTTCACCCCCTTTACAGTTTCAAGACCGGAGCCCGCCTAACTGGACTTCACACGTTGTGAGGGTATCACAGGCCACATGACTACCTTTTAAGCTCAGCAACATAACTTTCCGAGTTAAGCATGCGTCAAGTATTAAACAAGACACTCACGCCGCCTGTTCTTGGGCTTGCATGCAGACGAACTCCCACTTATGGTAGAGAAGCTTTTTGAGCCTCTGCAACGCCTCCTGAAAGCCATCGAGGGAACACGATGGAAAACCAGATCAGAAATAGATCACGACAGTGCTGGTTTGCGCCTGTCGGTAGGACATGGCAAAAGTTTGGTAGCGCTGACACAGGCAAGGGCGAAGGGGGTGGACACACATAAATAACTACGCGGTAGTTCTTCGCCACTTGCAATCTTTTTTTGGCGTTAGGGACGAGATGTAAAGCGCACCATCCCCATTGCAAAAACAGAAACACGTAGAAAAGCATGGGGTATAAAGACTAAAAGACACTTGGTTTTAAGGTCACTTTTCAAGTAGATCAGTGTTGTTGGCGTGGGTGGCACTGCGAAAAATATCTGTTTTCTTGCATTTATAGAAAGCAGCTGTTGGCCCATAGTGATCGCGATGGTGTGACCATAAACTCGCCTCACCATTATCACAGCTGGGCACCTTAGTAGTGCACCTCCTCAGTTGCTTAAACTACGTAAGTGGGAGGTGTTCACGCATGTGTCCCTCCTTGGCGGCGCCACCAGGGACTTACTCCTTTCGCCCGAACCCATTTTTACAGCGAAAGATACCTTAGTGGAAGTGACACCATCCTGTCAAAAAATTAATGCTTTTCACCATAGAGCGGTTGATCGACCGAAAAGCTCTGTTAGATTTCTGGACTCCCAGCGTGTGTCTGAAACCGGGATTCTACAGTGTCAAAACGGTCATTTGAAAATCGCTAAAAATGAGCGGTTCTAGATACGACAGTACACGCATCTATCATAACGAAGTACAAAAGTATACGTTTATCTCATAAACTACGTATCGGTATACATTTAGATCGTTCGTAGATGCGTTTTTTTTCAAGGTTTCAAGGTTTATTCAATAAATGTTTGGTTTACAAAATGCGCTATTGAGGTTAGTACAGAAGGAGGTCCCGAAGTAAAAACTGTCAGGGGGACCTCCTGTTAAGATTTCGCACTTAGAGTGTGCGAAATAGTCGCGTGGGTTCGTTCTGTGTCTCCGATTTGGGCCTTTGGAGGCGTGACGATCGATTAGACGCACATTCAGCGACGATTACACGCACTTTTAGCCAATGTTTTAGCGCTCTTTTGACGCAGTTATGATGTCTGAAAGCTTTGGCGCTTTCCTTAACTTTCTTTAGGAAAGTATGGTAAAGATATTTCGGAGCTTCCCGATGCGCCATATCGGCGGTAGGTGTTCATTTACGTGACCTTCTGTCCAATGTGCACCCCACGTTTCAGCTAGGGCCCACATGCTCGCGATCATCAAGAGTCAATAAGCGTTGTGTGACAACGACGATTCACGTTTCAATGGGGATCATGCTGATCACGTAGCGTGCTTGTGAAACCGGTCTAGCTTGAGAACGTTGCCATGGCCGTGTGCGAATCGGCGTTGCAGATCGGCGTCGGGGTTACATGTCAATCCTTGAGCGCATATTCTTTGGCGTGCTCGGTGTGGAACGCTAAAACCACGTAGCTGTTGTAAGTCGAAACTTTTCGTCCGTCTGCTGTAGATCGTGCGTCACGCAAGGGTGCGAGCAGGTTCCCAGCCCCACTGATAGCGGGCGCAGTGGAATCGCAGGGGCGGGTTCCTCTCCCTTACGCCAGGAGAAGGAAAGAGAAGGAAGCCTGCCGCCACTGACATTTAGCTGCCGATTTCTCCGCGCGAACTGTAGCATTTGTTCGGTGACGACGCTGCAGTTCTCGGGCATCCGCTTGCTTACTTTCGTACAGATACAAGAGAACCACAGCTCTGCTGTTTCTTCATATTTAACACTGGGTGGCATTGGGTCTAATTTATTACGTATTCAAAATTACCTGTTGGCACCAGAAAGTGACCAAGGCTCTCATCGGACGTTCACACTCGCTGTGGGGTATTTTCGCGTAAGTTCACGTGATCACCTTCGAATTTTTAGGCTTGTTGTTCAACGGCCATTGAGCATTATCGGTGCCGCCTCTGGTTTAGAACTGTCCGGGGCTGACGTCGTCTCCAATTCCAGCAATATATAGGTGGTTGCTTTTGGACTTCGTAACAGCATTTTGTAAGTTCTTCTGCTTGAAATGTAAACCTTAATTTATGTAAGCTGTGTTTTGCACTTTGCCACGTGCAATGAGACACTGAGGAGGTAAAGGTACACATCGTTTGACTCCTGCGTTGCGTAGGAATTTTTCACGAGTCTTGTAATTGGGGAATGAAGGTAGAGTTCTCATGAGAAAAAGGTTGTGTAAGAGACCTCGGATACTGGCATTTTTGTGCTGCCTCTAATTAGAAATAGCCGTAATCATCGCACCCGCCTTGGCAGAAGCTGTCATGGGCAACAGTAATACTTCTAATGTGGTCCATGATGGGTGAAGCGAAACGGCCTCGGCAGTTGTAGCCACTTCTGAGGAATATTGAGAAACAGAAGTGCTATGTCCTCTTTTGTTGTATTATGCATTATTCCTCCTTCCCACATTGCGTTCTTCCGGTTACAATGCCCTGCTCAGTAATGAACATCCGCTTACTACACCTTAGCGACGTGATCGTTCAACAACGGGCCTAGTAAGTTTCAAGAAAATATACCGTGTGTTTTCTAACCGAGCAAAAAAATTGTTATACAAATCAAACTGCTTGCTCGAAATTGTTAAGCGTCAGCTGCGGGGAAGACTAAAAACATAGCCGTCGCTTATACAACACAGCTCTTGACCCATGCAGCCGACCCAATGGAACAGACTTTCATAACTAGCATTTCGTAATGAGCGCTACCATAATTTTAATTGTTTTGTTACATTAGAACCTTCCAAGTATAGCACTGCATTTTCTCGAGGATGTATCACAAACTTTCTCCAGATATATGACTATCCTACTACAAGAAAACCATTCAGCAGCTCGTTCGAAATAATTCTTAGGACAGTGAGGGCCCGGTTTGAAAAATCTCGGACTCAGTTAAAGGCCAACTGCACTCAAAATTTCGACCTCTTGAAAACACTATTTCCATACAGTCTGCTGAAAAAGAAAGCAAGATGTAAAATACAGAGCTGAAATACGCGCGTGGTCGCCGCAAGCGGTCAGTAAAAATCGGCGATTTTGAAACCGAAATCGAAGAGAGCGCGGCCATTAAAATGACGTTGCAGACGGCCAGTGAGCCAACGGACGGTAAGCAGCTCGGGAGCAAGCCTGCGCGCAAGCTCTACGCTCGGACGGGGCAGCAAATGGGTGAAGCGTTCGCAGCAGAGCTCGACCTGGTTCTCTAGCTGCGTGGATGGCCAGAGGAAGAAGCCGGCCGGAGCGTCACAGGCGCGTCATGGCTGTTTACACGATCCGCCGGCAGGTGCAGCATGGTCTGCGGCGGAGCTCTTTTAAACGCTTCTGACTGATCAACGGAGGCGTTTCACGGGGCTACGACTCGTTTCCCAGCTGATTCGGTGGTACTTACTACACATTCAAAATAAATTTGTTCAAGGTGGAATTTGAGCGCTGTTGAATGCATTCTGTCGAACATAAGATTGCAGACCTACTGAAAAGATCGGCAAATGTCCCGAGCTTCACGTTGTGTTTTTCGCCCACCATTTCAAAATAACTAGAGCATATTAGAAAGCAAATAGTGAGGCTCAGTGTCCGCGAGTAAAGATTGGTGCCTATCAACAAGCAAGATTAACTGCGTGCAGTACAGAGGTGGTGTATATCCGGTTACTTCTTGCGCGGATTACCACCGTGGGCTTGGCCTGGTTTATGTATTTAGCAATACTTAGAAAGCACAGAAACCAACTGTAAGCTGACAAGAAGCCAGAAATGTATCTTAGTATCACTGTCGTCAGCCATGGGAACCTTGCTGATACAACAAGTCGTCCATGGGCATTCGAAAAAAACGCTCCAAGATAGAGCCGTGAATTGAGTCAAGACGCTCATTCGATGCTGACTATGAGCACAACAGTGGCAACTGCGTCATTCCTGCCATTTTTATTTTTGTAACTATAATTATGGCGGAAGAGCTGCGGGTAAAAGCACGCAGTACACCGCCAGTGAAGGGTGTTTGTATTTTGTTGGGTTGGTTTCAAAGTTTTTCTGTGACAGGCACTTACAAATGAACGATAATTGCCAAAATATCTAATGTTAGCGGTTACGTTTGTCCGTAGTCTCTATTGGTTGTCAGACAGCGTGCTTTCTCAAGGCACAGAAACATCTCCAGTCTCCTTAGATTGTAAACAGTAAAAGTGCCTTACGATTTATACTCGTTACCCCTGTGATGTTGACATTTTTGTCCCTCTTGGTCACTTTCCTTGCACCGTTTGCTGATTTTGATTGATCGTTTGCCTTTAAGATTTCGTTGTCAACGTTTGTTTGAGCCCGAACTTTGCTTCCAGCATTTCCTTGGATCTCATTTCTGCTCATATCACTGTAGTCATCCCCAGCTGGCAAGCAAGCCCTGTCGCCAACAGGGCTAACCTCACCAGTTGACATTAACAAGTATCTCTATCTCTCTTAATCTATATCTGTCTTTCTTTCTTCTCTCTGCCTTAATCTCAATCTCTTTCTCTTCCTCCCTATCTCTATCTCAGAACCATACCCAGAACAGCCGTAATTTTCCTACAGGATAACGCATCCCGGTCTAACGTAAACAAGTACTTTGCGCTGTGACATCTTTGGCAACTTAGATACTGGTTTATCAGCTCTTCCAGTAATCGGTCACGTTTGACAGAAGGTACAAAACATATTTCATGCATGATTGAAAAATAATTATGCCCACCTGTTCGTACTCTTCCAAGGCATACTTGGGCTTGTTTTTGAGCGCCCGCTTACACAGGTAGATGGCTGGAAGAAGAGAAATGGACCGCACATTAACAAAGCGGAAATTAAAAAAAAAGTCTCTCGACCATCGTTTCTAAAATTATTGATTTGAGGGGCTGCAGCAAAGGCCGTATCCTATTGCAAAAAAAGGCTGACACGGCAACAGAACGCTCAGCTCGTTGCTCACCGTAATCGGTGTTGTCGGGCTGGTAGCGGGAAGGCCAGAAGTATGGAGTCTGCAGGGGAAACGGGAAGAAAAGGGCTTTTGTATAATCGTTCGCTACTCGCAAAGGTTTCATGAGCACGCGTAATATAGCTGTCGTCATTGATTTCCTGCGGCAACCTCTCAATTGTCCTTCAGTCTGCTCTTCCGTTCATGTCTTCATTTTCTGGATGGATTTGATTGAAGAATTCCGATTCGTTTATTTAGCCATTCATATGTGGGACGCATTTATAGAGCCTGCACTTTTACAAACGTAGGGTTTGGAACCTATATTCTCAATAATGGTTCAAAACAACACCTTCACTACATAAGAGATGTTGTAAATTTCTGTTAAGTTTTGTCTATTCAATTTTCCCAATAACTAAAACCCGTTTGCTTTGCCTATGCGAGCATATCGACAAAACCCAACCGAACCTTGCGAAATGCACCTACTTTTACCGCATTTTTCTTAGTGTCTTTCGAGATCTGAACTAATATACGAATGTCTCTTTCAAGTCAGTCTTTCATGTCAGATCTACCGAGGATAGCAATAAAGAAGGTAGATTTTCTATCAATAAAGCCAGCAATAATAACAATAATAACTGCGGTTGCCGAGAACCACTTTATTTATTATATTGGTTGGTAGAAAAATTAGTTGCGAAAAATCGGCCACATATTCTACATGTAACGAAGCTATAAGAAATAAGGAACATTTTTCCTTAACCAAAACTCCAACGCCTCTACCAAATGAGTGTCATGTTTAGCCAATTTTTAGGCCAACACTAATTTTGAGCCCTTGATAAGCCTATTAATTCCTTGTTAGACGGGCTCTATGACGCAAGCTGTTGATTCAAAATCAAATTATCACAGTGGTACAAATATTTTGGCGCCGAGACAAAATAGTGAGGCAATATTATCCTTTTTTATCTATTCGACAAGCACTGTCACCAGCGGTCTCCTGCTGTAAACTTCGAGCCAGTCAATAATACATAAAATCTGTAAAGTAAATCTTGATCCCTACTTCAGTACGTCTCAAGCTTGTTCAATCCCACCGTGTGGTATTCGGTGTTCGGTTAGTGTGTGGTATTCGGAGAATCAGTACGTTTTACAAGGTAGCTCCATGGCGAAGAACACTGCGACATTTTAGCATTACAGAGAGAACATCGTCCAAACGATGATATTTTAACACCTAATGCACCTTTACTTACTCCATTGTTCTTCCTTATAATTTAATGTGTAGGCTAATACATTTCAGATAACAAATGGAGTGTTATGTCTGGTAATTTTAACACGAAAGCGTTTTATGCCGGGGTTCACCAAGATCTCACCGAAGTCATAACCGTCACAGAAATGACGTCGCCAGAAAAAGTGCCATGAGAGCCCACGAACTCATTCGCCGGAACGGGAGGTAAGAGGCGCTCTGCAAACTGAGCTATGAACTCAGACGTCAAGAGGTCTACGAATGCGTCTTATATACTTTCCTATGACTCATTTAGATGGTGCTGCCGTCTAGCAGAGGCGAAGCGAAGTAGCGCACCATGACGCTAATGAGCGCCGACAGTTGGTTACTCGATGTCAGCGCCATCGTGTACGGAGTACGCGCGTGATATGAGGCGCCTTCCGCGATCGCGTTGTTCGAATGACCGTTATGTGTGTCAAGCTGCTGTTTATGTGCATGTAATTTTTGGTTGTTTTGTCCCGGAATAATCCGGTTATTTTTTCTGTTTCTTGCGTGTCGGCGTCACTTCGTCTGGCGGGGTCAGACTCGCGAACCCTTCGCACATGAAGGAGGTTCCTTCAACATTCAAATGTTCCTGTGAAGGCACCTTTCACTTTCGTGCTTTACCGATTCCTATAAAAGAGGGATCAACCAGAACTTTTTTATAACATATTTCGCTGCTGTTGAGAGGGTTGTCTTTATTCCCAACGCACAATACGTGACATTTCATACCTTAAGACAGGAGCCTTCATATGATTGTGTAATTTTGGCCGTGGTTTGACATCAACTTTGATTCAGTGGTGCTAGGGTATCGAAACACATGGATAACGTTACCCTCTAAATTGAAAATATCTGATGGTTCTGTTTTTCCAACGCGCTATTGGAGAGGTCAACGATTGTCACAGGGTCCTTGGAAAAAGTTGAGGACTGACCTGGAACCTGTACAGTGTGCTGTCGTCCCTGATGGTGAAGGTCTTCGCGTTGTCGCTGACAGGAAAAAAGTAGCCATACTGACAGAGGAGATTGGCAAGGTGAAGAGCTTCTGCGGCCACAGGGTCTGCGAAGACGTCGCAAACACCATAATTTAGTCTACTTCTCACGTAGCCCAGTGGGGCTCAACGTCTAATGGAAAACAGGGATGCCCTTACTCTGATCTTCAATGTCCAAGTTGTCGGTGAGCCATTCGACGACGTCGTATCCTGAAAGTGGATGACGAAAAAATTACCAGTGGCATAGCTCGGATATGCCAGGATATAAGTAGCATGAGCTAAGATTCAGTTGATTATTCTTTGGTTTCCTGGTTGTCTAGGATTGGCTGATTATCTTGCTTACTGCTGCTAAAATGATTTCCAATCCAATACAATTCAATCAAATTCAATTGTGGTGGCGGCTCCGGCGCACCAGCTCTGCGCTGCAAGACGTCGTTGCTAGGCGCGCATGCGCAGGACGGCTCTCCAAGAGCCAAGCGAAACTGCTCAACATTGGCCAGTGTAGCTCACGCTACAAAAAAAAGTGTCCTGTTAATTGCACCGCCGCATCGAGTAGATACCCGATGTAATGGGTGACGTGTTTTACTGCGAAAGTAGGTTAATGATTTCTTGGTGACCAAAGAGGTATCGGGAACCAAATTGGCCTGTATGCACACTTTACTGGTGTTCTCTGCATTGAGGGCGGTTACTTGCAAACCACGTGCGCCGTTGAAAAATAAACTCGCTTATGACCAGCTTGGAAATACAACTGTTTTACCGAACCCGTAAATAAGGTATATGCTTCTGCCCTAGCGTCCAAGGCTGCCTGGAGATTTCAGCGGTCTATGTGGGCTGTTGCGCCGCAAAATTACGCGCCGTTTCACTCCATAGACCCGCACGGGACCTTTAGGATGTCTGACGGACTTTCCAAGCATGACGAAGCGGTTCTTCACCGCGTGCGGCTAAATGTCGCTTACACGAGTTATTTTCGATTCAAGATGAAACAGGCTGCTTCCCCCTTCTGCACACTTTGTGAGTTGTGAGGGGAGCGAGGACTTGAACCACGTATTATGTGAGTGCACGTGGTATAGAGCAGCTAGAACGTCCCTTTTAGTGTCCTTGGGTCGTCCGCTTTCTAGAGGACTAACTCTAATTGACGTGCTAGGCGCTTGGTCGAACTCTAAACGAGCATCTCGAGCGACAAACGCTCTATTGTCTTTCCTGCGAAGCACAGGACTTGATCAGACTCTTTAAACAGGACTCTCTTAATGAGCGCGTCATCTTCATCACAGTCATTATCATCATATGTTCATTGATTTCATTTTTTCATACATCTTGTGTAGCAAGCTAGGCGCCTTGGCCAGGCTAACCTCACCAGTATCATTAAAGACCATTCTCTCTCTCTCTCTCTCTCTTAGCTTTCGGGCTTAAAATGACACAAGACAGACTCATAGCAAGCCCATATTGCTGAGCTGACGTAACAAAAAGCACAAAAGATTTTTTTTGCAGAAATTCAGCGAATTATTTACTAATGCGTAGCATTCTTATGCCGCTTTTCTTGATTATGAGTTTTTTTCCAGCGAAGTGTTTTGGTTTTTCTAAATCCTGTCCGACCAATTATCTTCATTTACGCTATTATAATGACTAGAAGTGGAACTTTCGCGAAATCTGCATTATTGTAGAAATGCAGGGCGTTACATGGTTCGCCCTTTTCTTTAACCTTTTTATATTTTTCTTGTTTTTTCAGTTTCTCAAAATTTGTTTCTACTAATTATCTCATTTACGCTAATATAACGATTATAAGTTGAACTTCCGCAAAATCTGCATTGTTGTGGAAATTCAGGTCATTGTACTATTTGCCATTTTCCGTAAGTTCTCATATTTTAGGTATTTATTATTTTTTCAAAATTTCCTCCGACCAATTATCTCCATTTATGCTATTACAACGATTACATTTGGAACTTTCCCGAAATCTGCATCATTGTGGAAATGCAGGGCGTTACACGGTTCGTCAGTTTCCGTAATTATTTTGTAATTTTCTTATTTCTTTAATTTTCAAAATTTCGATCGAACAATCATCTCCATTTACGCTATTATAACGATTACAGGTGAAACTTTCGGGAAATCTGCATTTGTGGAAATGGCATGCGTTGTACGTTTTGACATTTCCCGACATTCTTTATAGTTGTCTTTTAGTTTGTCATAATTTCGCGCGACCGGCGATCTCCATTCATCGGCATTATAGCGATTACAGGTGGAACTTCCGCGATATCTGCATTTTTTGGAAATGCAAGGCGTTACACGGTCCTGGCTGTGGGGGTACTCGGCAAAAAATGCCACGCATTAAAAAATTAAGATGGATCACATTTTACTCATGATTTCTCCGGAATTCTGGGGTTTGAGGGCTGCCAAATGAAGGTTTTCTGAGCACATTGTCAGTTACAAAATAGGCTTTGGGATTATAAAAAAACACCGTGCTTCGAGCGTCTATGCAAAACAGGTATTACAGCAATGGAAAAACTGTTATAGCGTGTAGCAAAACTTTCCGTCAGTAAGGCCATGGAGCATAATGTCGCTTCATGATGACCGCGGCGAGTGCTGCATACCACTTGCTAAAAATAGCAATTCCGCATTTCCGCATTTCCTTCTGAATGTCGTTGTATTTAACTGCGTATCGTAGTATTTAAAAATAATGCTGCGCTACCAACGCAGAATCGGTGAGATACTACGAAAGAACACCCCCAATGTCACGCTTTCGAAACTAGGATCGGAAACCGACGCTGTCAGAGCATGAAGTCAAAATACGACCAGCTCTAGTGGAAGATACCGCACAGGCATGTCATACAATGTGTGGTCGTTGTGTAAATGCGACTAAAAAATCCCGGGCCATCTCCACTAACGTACAACCTGGGGAGGGGCGAAGCATGCAGTGTATAAGTGTATTCTTGGCGCCTTGGCGTTTTTTCCAACGGAAATTAAACCTTTGGGAGGTACAACAGGTGTACAGATTTGCTGTAAAAGTCTCGCGTCTTGGAAGCACGAAGTGTTCTAGCCCGAGGCATAAGCGAGTGTCCCAGTGGTTTACTACCGTGACTACATGAGACGACGGTTACGACGACGACATTAGATGCCGACAGCCCGATCCAATACGGGCCTTCGCCCCTAATATGGAGCTTCTCAAGCTCCCAGTAGCCATCAATGCATTTCACGTGGCGGGACGTTGGAAAGGGCATCGAAAATTTCGGCGAAGTGGCCAGCCAGACCAAACCAACGGGCAGAGAACCTCACCGTGCTAATCTACAAAGGGCAGCAAGGCAAAGGTTGGAAGTTTAGTGGAGACGGCGGACGTACCGAGGAAGGCGCTGGGAATGGAGGTAAGGAATAGCTTCTGGCTGCGCACGGGCACCCCTGTGTCCGGGTGCTGCATCTCTCGCACGAGCGCCTCCATCTTGGCCAGCACGGGTTCCTTGCAGGTCGACTCATCCAGGGGCGGCAGCTCCTTGCCCTCCATGGGCGGCGCTCAGGCGGCGCGGCAACGGCTACGGCCCCGCCCGCAGCCCATGCCCTGTGCCCAGGCCTGGGAAGGAAAGGGGTGTGCGGAAGGATTTAGGGCATTTAAAGGGGCCATGAAAACAAAACACGTACGGTTGAAATTTGACAGAATAAACTTTTGCAACTTGGTCAACTTGGTTTCAGCACCAAAAGACATTCTTTTAGATAACAATTGCAAGACAAAATTAAAGGGGGTGCACACGACTTGCAAAGACTGTGAAGGCGAGAGCCTAGTTCTGCTTTCCATGAAAACAAAATACGCACGGTTTAAATTTGACAGAATAGACTTTTTGTAACTTGCTCAGCTCGGATTCAGCACCGAAGGCCTTCTTTTAAATAACAATAGTATGAAAAAAATTAAAGGGGGTGCTCAGGACTTACAAAGAATGTGAATGGCGAGAGCCTAGTTGGACTGAGTTGCAAACAGCACCAGAACAGGACGATAGGGGCATCACACAAACACAACGCTCGCTAACAACTGATGTTTATTGTCGCGAACAGGCAACAAATGTGGAGAAACAGAAAACACGTGACATAGTCATCTAGGAATGACAAATACAAAAAGAATATTAAAAGCAAGAAACTAAAAAAAAACTTCTATGACACAGTAATCTGCACTACTGTTAAATCTGCAGCAGCCAGCACACTTTATATCAGAGCGCCCACACAATCTCTACTAGCTACCAAGATAGTCAATTTCTTTCCCAACAAGGGCGACGGACGGTGTGCTGATGCAGTCCTGCTGCCTGGTGCGAATTTCCCAGGCTTCTCTGACCTCCCGCCGCAGCCTGTCCTGATACCTGGCCACCACGTGGCACTGCTCAGACGAAGGCGAGCAACTTGGGCAATTTGCAACGTGCGCAGCGAGCGTGCTCCCTGTTTCTAACTTAGTTATGTACCAACTGGCCCGCCTACAATCCGTGTTTCCTAGTTGGATTTTGTCTTGATCGATTCGCTGGTGCACTTTATTATGAACTTTGTGGTTGCGCCTCTCACAACTTGGTCAGCCCTCTTCTTTGGACGTGTTTGCACTGACCTACCCTCCTTTAGGGCTGCTGTTTCTCATTTCCGGTGGGAGCTCAGTCACACTTTCTCACAGCCCTCATCCGACCCTCTGCACTGCCATTTCTCTTTCCCGGCACAGGATCCCCCGCTCGCGCTCCCATTTTTTGCGCGATGCTGCGTACTTCCCAACAATTGTGTAGCTCACGCGTTTAAAACGACCAAATTGTAGCGCCAGCTACAATGGCCGAGGTTGAGCAGTTTCACCTAGCTCCTGTAAAGCCCTGCTGCGCATGCGCGAGGAGCAGTGCGGTCTCACGGTGCACAGCCGCCGCCGCCGCGACTGGATTGAATTTAATTGGATTGGATTGGAATGAAAATCGTTTTAGCAGCAGCAAGCATGATAATCAGCTAATCCTAGACAACCAGTAAACCTACGAATAACCAGGGAACCTTAGCTCATGCTACGTATGTCCTGGCATAGCCGAGCTAAGCCACTGCTAATTTTTCACGATACGCAAAGTCAGCAGCGGCGCAATAGGGGAACAATGGAAAACCCGACTATCAGCGCGTTAACATCAGGCGAGCATTGAAAGGCCACCATCAAGCGGAAATAAAATCCCCGCAACACGTCATACTGCAATTTCAGTCTTGCATCTCGTCGATGTGTTTAGTTAGTGGTCGCCAGTTGTACAAAGAAGATCCTGTGACGTCATAAATACCCAGCGAGAAAATATCTGGTGGCTCGCCACTGGTTAATCTGTTTTTCTTGATATGTGTATTGCTTTGTGTATGTCTGCAATAAAATTAGTGTAATTGTTATTAGAACAAAGCAGCCTTTTCTATGAAATATGCGTGCTTTTTTTTCTCTTCATAGCTTCCTTAAAGGGCCACGCAGACAAAACACAAGTTTGGTTCATTCGAAAGATTGCCTTGTTAGAATCATACTGACACCACTTTTAACGTACGCTTCGCTCAAATAAGCTACATAATTAGGAAAAAAAGGAATGGCCATGCAACCCACTAGCTCGTTTCCCGCAACAGAACCTATGGTGTCATATGCCCTTCTGTGTGATTGGCTGAGGCCGGCAAAAGCAAACGCAAATTAGGCAGGGCTTATAAGCTTACCAAACAAGCTGTTTGTGGTTAAATGTAGGGCACATAGCGGTAAGGATTGTGGGGTGAACATTTACAGTTATGAACGAGCACGTAAACACAGAAGCACTTATTGCTGCACTTTGCCGGCTGACACCGCTAACACGGTCGTCGCGCGCGCTGGACTTCTCTGAAACAACACTGACCAACTGACACTGACCAACTGACCAACACTTACCAACTGACACAAGCGGCATGGGCTCTTGTTTGTTTGTCGAGTCATAGCCAAAGTATTAGAAAACGATTAGTATGAACAGTAATAAAAATACGGCAGGTGTAGAAGTCCGGGGAGAAGCAAAGTACAAACACTGGCACTGATGATGATTGATGATGATTAGTGGCTTTCCTTTTAAATCGGGGCGTCGATCGCCAGCAACCGACCTGCCTGTTTTTTTTTTTTTTTTTTTTTACGTTTACTTGCCCTACTCCCAGCCAACAGCGACAGTTGGTGGACCGGGCACGCAGGACCGCAGCCGCCGCAGGGCCCTGGACTGAGGGCTTCTCCCGCTTTCAAGCGCAAATCTCTTGAATAAATGTTTTTACCACCACCACCTATAGATTTGCTTCCTCCCTCCCATCTCTCCCTTCTTTCTGTTTTAAACTCATCGCCCCTACCCCCCTTTTTTCTCCCCTCGATGTTCTAAATTCTCATCCGTATGATTACTCCTACTGCGTACCCATGCCCTCCCTAGTTTTCCTCCACCACCACTCCAGTCCCTTCTTCGTCACCTCTATGGCATTGAAGTTGAGGTTCCCCCTCGCCCCAAATCCCAAAGCCTCCGCCAGCGTCGTTTCCCCCTCACCCCGCGGTGGCCGTATCTCTGTGCAGCTCCTGACAATATGGTCTATAGTTTCCCGATCTACTGCCGCAGCATGCACACGTTTCGTCCTGCTGCCTGTAGCTACCCGTGTATGCCCGGGTTCTCAGGCACCATGACCGTGCCTCGGAGAGCAACGCACTGCCTCACGTATTGCCACAGAATCCCTCCTTTTTAATTTCCCGTTTCTCTGCCCTATAAGTCTCCAGGGTTTTTTTTTCGCTTCCATTCTCTGTGCCCACTTCGTCGTCTCTGCTGCCTTTACCTGCTTTTTAACTGTGTGTAAACCCCGGTTTCCCCTACCGACTTTCCGTACCGCTTGGTGAGCTGTCTGGTCCTCCGTCTCCACCGCGTGTCCACGATCCTCATATACAGGTACTTAAACACCCTCACGGCCTATTTTTCGTCCGCCATGTCACGAAGTCGCTCCTCAAACTTTATCTTGCTCTGCGCCTCCCTCGCCTCGAAAGACGACCAGCCCATATCCCCTTGTACCGCTTCATTTGTAGTTTTGCTGTGGGCCCCTAGGGCCAATCTGCCTACCGCCCTCTGATTTACTTCCAGGCCCGCTTGGGTCTCTGGCTTCATGCACAGAACCGAATTAGCGAAAGTGAATCCTGGTACCATGACCCCTTTCCAGACTCCGCTTACCACCTCGTATTTGCTGTATCCCCAGAGGGCTACAATATAATCAAACGGGCGCGTGTGAGATGAAACAGCCGTGGTCAGCAGGCTTTATTTAGTTTTAAGGCCGTGCTCTTAATACGTCATTGTCAACGTCACGAACACACACGATTTAGCGGGAGTATTGAAATTTTTACTTAAAATACCTAATTGGTCAGTGAATAAAGCATCGTTTGCCGCCGAACAGGCGCTTAGGGCCCTATAAAAAACTAAATCTTTAGAATAAAACAAACTTGTATTTTTCTGCGTGGCTCCTTTAAGGACACAAAATGCTACCATACGTGAGTGCCATAACTCCACCCTCGGAAAACCACGCTCACATATTTTTGCAAAATAATTGAGCACGTGGTAGGACTTAGCGTGAACGACACGTCAATCAGCAGCCGCAGAAAATTCTTAGCCATTGGGCGCCCATGCTTAGAAATCATAGCTATGACATTCCAGTAGAGTTGCAGTAACATAATTTACCGGGTTACCTCGGCTAAGCCACAACAAACAATAGAAAAAAAAGGATAGAGGACACGCGAACGAGACCAACTAAAAACAGCACTTCGCAAACGAGTGTATATCCCAAATAAAGCTCATATTTATGAGAGAAGTACTCTGATCTGCAAAGCTCCTATGCACGACACCCTCGAAAAAGAAGACAGTCACCACAGCACCCCAAGATCGGCCTTATAGCTCCAATCTAAGGCGGGCAATGTGCTGCAGCTTTTCCTAAGTAATTGCCTGACTCTCCTCATCTCATAGTATGTGTCAACATGTGGTCACTATCGCACGTTCATGTTCAACTCATACCGCACAATCACTCCATATGAGCATGTAGTCATCACAGCGAGAGGTGAGCCCTGCCGTGAGCAGGGCGGACCTTTTTGAGACCATTATTAAATAATTGTTCTCTCTCTGTTATCATCTTAAACCACGATAGGATGAAGAATGCAAGGTTGATTGGGTTACGCTACCGCGACACCATACAAGGCTACTGCAAAGACTGCGAGCAAGAAGAAATTTCTAGCCCGACTGACCCCACAGGCACAGTTTTCTTAAATTCTTGGTATCATTTCAAAGCATTATAACTAACGGGAAACAGATCAATTATTGCTCAAGGCTATTGCTCAAACACACAAACCATTTATTCAATGTGCAGGTTGCCGAATTCCAGCAAACTGCCCTCTGGCCGCATATCCCCACTTTTTTGTAATAAACTTGTTATATGCCACGGTTATTTAAATCAAAAGAAAATTAACTTGAATCTGTGGAGGCTTTCTTCAAATAGCAATTACATTAAACAAAATCTCAACAATTGGCCCCCAGCGGCAAAGGAACTTCCTCGCCTAACCAGGCCCTGGCCTGGGAAGGTAATGTTTTGCGTGTATAGTTTACTGATCCAGCATTAGTCTTGATGGAACACTTTTAGCGTGTAAAAAAATATTCCTTGCAGTTAGCAGTAGTTAGTCCTGAAACGTAAGTTCTCGCAGAAATTTTCAATGGAGCCAGTCGTGCTGGATAACAGTAGCCAACGAATCGATAGCGCTCTTAAACTATCATTAAACTAATTTATCAGTCCTGTAACAAATTTTGGCATAATTCGACTAAATAGTGAACGTGCAGATGCTATCACCTTATCATGATGTGAATTTAGTCTTGCAAACTTTTTACCCTCGAAACAGTGTTGAATAGCTCCAGTATCGCCGTTCAACGCAATAAAAATATACCATGACAGCAGTTTTTTAAGAGTTTATAGACACGTGTCTAGAGGCTGCGTCAAGCAGAATTCAGAAAAGAAGGCGCAACACTCAAGGTTTAAAGGTCCTTCTTCCATATTTCGTTTGTAACTGTCTACTACGTGCGAATGTTGGCGTAAACGGAAAGTAGATATGAGAACGATAAAGGCCGGAAGACCTTACAGTGGTTCCCCGGGCCCTTACTTGAATTTATTGAACTAGGACACCACTTGTTGCGAGCGCACCAAGTCATGACTTTTCCGGGCATGGGGCTTAACATACTCTAACAGCAAAAAAAAACAGTAATGCGCGCAAGTTTTTCATTATTCTCCTTTAAAAGCGACACGTTCAACACTTCATTGATATTGGTGTTCTCCGTACGTAGGAAACCATCAAAAATATATTCCCGCCAACGAACCTGGCCCCTCAAAACATCAGCCACTTCCCAGATAAAAGAACACTGCATGGACAGTTACAAAATATCAATTGTTCACTAACAAAACCATCTTGCTTGCTTTGATAATTAAAGCTGAGGGTCCGCGTAAACAGATTATTGAAATGGATTGCGCATATGCAAAGACGAGCATACCGTGTAGACAGGTATGTGAAAAAACCAATTCCTCCTAAATCTGTCGTAATGCGCCTGACACCAAATTTTGTAATGTGGCACCGCGGTGGGGACAAATTGTCATGCAAACAAGTACGAAATTCCTCGAAGGTTGTCAGTATTGCATTGTTATACTGGCACGTAAGTAACAGCCCGCATCGGACGTCAAAATAGTGGCAAGTGACAATTTGTACTGAGTGTAACTCTTAATTCAAGTGTTTCCAGCCACCAACTCCGAATGAAGCCTTATCTACTTGTATATTATTTTCCCTCTAATAAACGGAAGGGCGTGAAATGGCCTTTGTCGCACGTCTTTGGTATAAACCGCTGAGATTTGCTATAACACAGGTCATATTACCAGTCGAATTGTGGTTTCTCAATAACGTGCCGCTTAGCTTAAACCTGCAGTGTCAATAGCAAAAGAGTTGTGCAAAAAATTCCACTCTAAATAGTTCACTTTTACCTAGCCATGTGGTTGCTCAGTTAGCTTTAATTCAAAGTTTTCCCCCTACCCCTGTATTTTTTATGTAAGTGAGCACATCTGCGTTAAGAGAACCATTAACAATGCTGCAAGGCTCTCCCTCGCTATCGCTAACACTACATGGCAGCTCATACTAAGCTCCAACGCGCGTGGTTTTTAACGTGGAGCGCCGTTCGACTATCTATAAAGGGAACATTCAGCAGGTTTGTATACTTGGGGCTGTTATGTTTTGTGAGGAAAACGCTGCTGTAGGTAGTTTTGATTCGTGTGAACGGGGATACATGGTCTAAAGAAGTGCAAGCACAAGGTTAGCCACCGCCGCAAGTGGTCGACGATCTGCCATCAAACCTGCTGATTTCAGCGGAGGTTTACGCTTAACAGGACGAAATGTCGTCAGTCGACAAGGACACTGCTTTTAAGTATGTCCGCGTAGGTGGAAGGTCAGAACCTATCCCGTAATCATAGGGCAGCCGCTAACACTCGTAAAGCAAGGCTTGGCAAACACCGGATGCTCACTGCACTGTCGGGATATTTTTTGTCGCAGGTCGCTGCCCCATGTACAACGTCAAAAAAACAACCGACACAGCTGACGTCGACCACGACACCCCAACGTCCATTTTCTGATTGTCTCGAGCGACGTCCGGCGACGCGACCTCGGCGGTCACGCATCACCGGTGTTCTGGCGGAGGGTCCCCATGGTGAAGAGGGGAAAGAAGTCAACCTCCGTCAAGAACGTTCCCGCGAGCTGGGGAGACCCCGTCTCCGCGTCGTGGGGGCTTCCCACAGGGATGACCGGGTGTTCGTCCCGGTGTTAAGCACGTTTCTCGCCCGCTCCCGACCACCGGTGCCCTTCACACGAGGCGGGGAGGTTGCCGGTGGGTTTATTCACTCACCGTGGCGGGGTTGAGCGGGTCTGCAGCGACGACGTCGTTGGCGGTGGTAGCCCTGCTGCGCCAACATCGATTGACGCCGTGTGTCCCCTCTCGCCAACATGGCGGCCGTATCGATTGCGTCTGCTCGGGAGCGGAGGGGAGTCCCTAGGAAACCCCTCCGCCGCGTCCCCATTCGCCTTTCGCTCCAGCCGTCTGCTCCTGCAAGCGGCCGCAGCCATCATTGATTCTGCAAAAGCCATCGCGCAGCGTCACCTGGCGGTGACAGTTCGAAGGGGTTTGTCTCCGTCCGCGGCCACCGGGATGGCGCCAGTTGAAACGGTGGAGTGGACACTCCTGTTGTGTAGTGGATTCGGGAGTGTCTCGCAACGCAATACTAGGGACATGTGGTTTTTGTAGCGCTGTGCATTTTCCGCGGATGCTGTGGCCGACGACTATGGACGACTAAGGGACGCGAAATAAGCGTCCAGAGTGATATATCACCATCCATATTTTTCTGGCCGCATATTTTCTTTGATGAGTTTGCTAGGTCCTCTTGAAGTGAAAACCGAATTCACTCCTTTTGACAGAGGCTTATGCGAATACCACATATTAAACGGACGCTTTCGTCAGAAGGCGCCTACCTTTACGGAGACGCGGACTGATTATAAACGTCCTAATGTATGCAGCTTTAAGTGGTCACTCTTTCCTTCAAAGCGACGCATACTTTGGTAAATCATTCAAGACGTTAGTACGTATGTGTAAATGTTATAAAATTGTAGGAATCCTTGAAGTAAAACAAATAAACGGTTGTTCACTTGTTGCGTTAAGGTTTGTCAACACTAACTTGTTTTCTGATTTTTTTTTTCATTCCACGGAAAGGAAAAATATCAGGAGCGAAAGAAAAATAACGGCAGTAGTAGCAGCATGCACACTAGTATTAATGATTACCGATGGGTAGAGTGTGCTGAAGTGTCTGCACGGGTGCGCATGCGCAACCTACTTTAAAGGGTGGTTCCCGCCAGTGAAAGCTCAGGATAGTGGACTCTGGGGTATCGAAGCCGGTGCCCTGCCTGCGAAGTGACAGCGCTAGCGACATGCTTCTTTGCAAGCTGAAAAAAGCTGCCATGTTTGTGTGTGCCAATGCACCTGCTTGCTTGTGAACGCAACCATTAGAACCGTAATTTAAACCACGTAATTCAACGCATAAGCATGCAACGAATGTTCTCTTCAGAAGGGTTCTGCAATAATGGTTCTGCAATGCGCTGGTTCTGCAAAAAACCAATTGTTGAAAGTTAGCGCTTGTCCTGTCCACGCCTCGTCCTCTGTTTGTTACTGCGCTTGTTTTCTGTGTAACGCATGTGCGCCTCTGCATTTTCCGGCTAGTACACTGACTCCGAGAAGGTGGTGCTGAGGAGAGGAGGAGGCAGATTGCGCTGGTAGTGTTGGTCCTTATTGGCACTAGGGGCGCCTTTGTTCCATGAACTCACCAGCCAGCAGTATTTGGCGGCCTCTAGGGATACGTCGGGCAACTACGCGTTCGTTAGAGTGCTCGGAATTGCGGATTCATGCAGCAACTCACAGTGAGCAGTCGACCAGCCTGCTGTTTGGCGGGCGGCGCATAGAAAAAAATGTAAAGGTAGAACAGGCGGGAAAATACGGACTTAATGATTGCGTCTTCATCACGTGAAAGCGTAGCGGTTGGTCTTTCCGGCATTTAGGGCGAGTGGTAAAAGAATCCCATTTAAAATTCAAGCTGGCACGCAGTGTTATACTTTTAAAATTGTGTTGCTGTCATCCTAGACACTTTTATTGATGCAACAAGTTGAATATTTGGGCATTGCGCATTTTTGTGGCTTCTTCATGAAGGCAACCTGGCCTAGCCGCAAGCAGCCACCGCCACTTGCCTCTTTCGGCAGCGTTTTCAAGTGCGTTTTTACAACCCCGCGCTAACTTCTATCGTGGAGAAAGAAGCGCCTGCTGCTTTCTTCACAGTATCGGTTTTGCATATTGAACAGAAGGTGAGACTTTTTTAAGTGTTGATGTGGGGTATCATATTTCGTTTTCTTGTACTTCGAACGCTGCGAGCATTCCGTAGCTTTAATGAAATCAGACAGCTGGTTCTGCTTCTTTAGGATGATGATGATGATGATAAATTATTTTATTAGGAATGGGAGGACCGAAGGTCGCTGGTGCGGGAAGAAGGGGAATAGGGAAGAAGGTAGACGCCCACTAAATCACGCTCGCCAGGCCGCTGGCAACTGCCGAACTGGGCTGAGGGCACCAGGTGGTGTGGATGTTGAAGGATGTCTCTATGCAATGCTTCTATATCTGAATTTTTAAAAACACTATCGGTTCATTCTATGAAGATCAAAAGCGGAGCACTGCAGAGCAAGATGTTCCATGTTTGCTTGAGAAATGGTGTTACAAAAGGTACATGTGCAAATAAGAGCTTAGGAAATGCACTGGAAATGCTTAGTGACCATTTTTTAGCCGAACATAATGATATTTTTAGGGAGGTTGTGCCCTTTGTTTAAGCGCTGAGGGATGTCAGCAGTAAGCGCCCATCGTCGCACGTCGGCTTCACGTGCAGCGAACGACGGTGGTGAGTTACGTGCGGAAGTGGCCGACGGTTCGTACGCGAGGCAAGGGTTGTGCGCTGTGGCTGCACTTAAGTTACGCGAGCCGCACGTTGCGTTCGATTATTAAAGATGATAGTCTTTCTTTGGCTACTTAAATCCAGAAATTTTATGCAGAAATGCATTATAGTCGGGGGTTGTCGTGCGTCCCTTGGCCGGCGTGCGCAGCGCGTCTGATGATGATTGTGGCATGATGCCCCTAGGGATTGGCCAACCAAACAATCCATCACGAGATAGCTTCGCGTTCAACCACCATCGTCATCTTCCCGTAGGGGAACCGCTGAAGAAGAAGAAGGAGAAGAAGACAAAGCTGCGAAGAGGAGGGCTGCGTGAGTTTTGGCTACCGTTATCCTCCTCGGCCGGCGCATCTTCCCGATCTGAACCCGGTCGAAGAGCGGCGCAGCGCGTCTGATGATGATTGTGGCATGATGCCCCTAGGGATTGGCCAACAAAACAATCCATCACGAGATAGCTTCGCGTTCAACCACCATCGTCATCTTCCCGTAGGGGAACCGCTGAAGAAGAAGAAGGAGAAGAAGACAAAGCTGCGAAGAGGAGGGCTGCGTGAGTTTTGGCTACCGTTATCCTCCTCGGCCGGCGCATCTTCCCGATCTGCACCCGGTCGAAGAGCGGCTCATCGCGCCCCGACTCTCCTTCATGAGCATCAGGCGGCTGACTCAAGGCAACGGGCAGTTTGGAATCAAGGGACAGGCGGTGAACGTGCCCATCGATGTATCGAAGGTTGTGCGGTGCCTTCCTCGCATGGTACCCGAGGACGTTGCGTTCGACGTTCAGATTTCTGCATCCTCACAATCCCCCTCGGGGAGGTGCGGGGGAATTTATTAGTCTGTCTGTATGTCTGTCTGTCTGTCTGCCTGCCCGCCTGTCTGTCTGTCTGTGACTCGATTCAGCCACCCGGCCAAAGCAAAATAATGCCTGCGCAATAATCTTATATAGTCACAGCTAAATCTACCCGTCTATGTCCGGTGTAATGTTCACGCTTGTCAACATTGTTGAAGAAGAACAAGACATTACGCAAATATGAGACAACAAATCAATACAGAAGTGATATTTGCAGTGTTCCTTTATAAAAAAATCAAATATTCTTGATATTTGCGAAATTAAATACTTCATCTACTGCAGAAAAAGAATTCACTCCGCCGTCGCCTGTGGTCGCCTGCGCCACTATAGCTTCTGGCGCCATTTTAAGAAATCAACCGGCAACAGTTACGCAAGGTTGTTCCACGTTCTGCTTGCAACGCACGTGGCGTAGGGAAACGCGGTTCTATAAACGTTTAAGTATATGCCTCGATTAACGCGCGTCTTCGCCGTACGGCAGCGTTCGCATCGAGACACCCGGTTTGGAGCAGTGGAACGCGGAAAATTTAAAATGATTTAAGCAAACCTTTGGCGTCTTTACCTTGGGAGGAGCACGACGAAAGAGAAACAACATGAGAGGTGAGCGGGAAAGCGAAGGGAGGTATTTACTTCGCAAAAGCCGATAAAGACTATCGTCTTTTGACGGCATTTGCAACGAAAGGAGCAGATACGCGGCCAATTTTTCTACTAGCTAGCCATGGCTAGCTTGTCTAGCTATTACTGCTATTATCTATTGTGCCGTGTTGCGCTGCAGTGCCATCCGCGCGAACGTACGCGACGAAGTAAGCGCAGTTGCATTAGTTGGCTGGTCTTAGCATGAAGAGCGTCCGTACACGAATTATGAACTTTTACACGTGTGCCATGACTCGTGCGCTGCCTGCGTAACCCGCGTAGCCACTCGCCAAAGCCAAAGATGCGCGCGCGTTGCTTCGACATGGCGCGTCAAACGTTGCGAAAACGGGTCTTTAGTCGGCAAAGAACAGCTTTGCTCGATGCAGCGGGAGTATGGAGTGACTTGGGATCTTCACAATAGGTCTTCGTTCTACGTTGTACGTCGTCTGTTATTGCATGCATTCTGTAGAACTGTCCCGCACCTTGCCGTTTTTTTAAGCTTTTGCTTTTTTCCCTGTAGTCATTTTTTGGGTGGTTTGATAAAGAATGTATTGGGCATGTTTCCCCATTCTCTGGGCTCTACTGTATGTTATTGCCATGTTTTTTCGCCCATCACCTCTGGGGGTCATCGATACAGCACTTACTACTGCGTGCCATGGTGCCCACAAGGCGCGCAACTGTGACCTCGTCAAGTGCTTCGGAACGGATGTGCTTCTTTCGCATCCCATGGGAGGGCAAGTGTTTTGGGGCTTAGTGTTACCTTCATTTCTCGCTGACTGTTGTCCCTGCTTGGATAAAAGGACAAAGCCATTCAGGCTATATGAGCTGCATTTTCATTTGTATTATACCAAACAATTGCTGAATTGCATTAAGAATGGGCCTAACCACTCTTCGCTAATACAAAGACATGCATACTTTTACTGTCGCTAGTGGCGCGAACGCCTGGCCGCTGAATAGAATAATAGAACTTTTTATGCTGTATATAGGTGGCATGTGATGGATGCAACACTTGGGTACTTGTAGTGAAAGTTTTATTTCACTTACTTAAACCCATGTGTCGTGTTGCTGTTTACAGACTTTTAGTAGGTCACCTGTGGTAGCAAACTGTTTGTGTATTGCTCCCTTAATCGGCTACTCAGGTCGACAGCATGGGTGGCCCACACTGGGCGAGATGACATCAAGACAAAGCCAAAGAGCCAACTGCATTCGTCTTAGCCCATATGCTGTGAGCACCTCCCAGCACAGCACTTCATGAATACTGCCCACACACGACTTACAAAAATGCTCGTGCGAACGGTTCTCCCAGTGTTATTCAGCTGTATCACTGGTTCCACGCAGTGCTTCTTGCTGCCTTATTGATGCTCCTGGTGGGTACGGTAAATATCTCTCATACTCTGAGCATCGCTTTCCCCCCCGGAAATCGAGTGCAAGTCTCGGCTATCACTACGGCATGACAACTGAAAAGCCTAGCGTTAACGCAAGCAGCAAGGGGATTTTTATCTCTGGCGTGCCTCATCTCATTAAAACCACACAAAAACGTTCAGCCTCCGAAGTCCATTCGCATATTACCGTTGGGGTTTACATTGTACATCCATTAAAACATTTTTCAACATGAACTTTGCGCGGATGAAAAGTCATTCTACAAGCCGATGTTTGGCGCCGTACGCGTCATCTATTGTTGGAGTGACTTAGGTGGAAGAGAACCAGGTCGGAACCTATGTTGTCAAACGCACGTCAGTAATTAGTGCAGCACCTATGTTGTCGAACGCACGTCAAACGCACGTCGGTAATTAGTGCAGCACCTTAAAAGGCAACATTTTAGTCGGTTTTTTTTTTTTCTGGCCAAATGTGCACTCGCATTGTGATAAATAGATGCACCTTTGGTAAATGCAGCGCCGACTGTGCTGCGCGGTGGTTCTTTTCTGTGCTCTTGGTTTTCTGTTTAAGCACAGCTCGCCAATATACGCAGTGTGCCCATGATGTGCCTCTTAAGAACAAATTTGCACTTTTATTCCATTTTGTTGTAATCAGGCCGATAAAAAGTATAATGCCATGTTGCATGCAAATATGCGGTGCAGTCGCCGAGCATATAGGCGACATAAACGTTTTTAGCCTCTGTCGCGGCACATGGTGATTTGTGAAACAAGCCTGATGTAAAGTGTACTCTGGTAGCATTCGTCATTTACCGGTGCCTGGTAGTGAAATGTTTGGACGCAAAGCACAGTAATGCCAAGTTCAATTATGCACCTGTGCGCTGCATTGTTGGAGTTGTGCTCGACTGCGTGTTCGAAATTATCAAAATGTGGCACGTGGCCCCACAAATGTTGTGTTAGCTTATAGGACTATGTAATTGGTTCGTCATTGTCTCTTACAAAGAGCCGTAAACTGCATGCCTGGTTTTTTTATATTTGAGTGCTCGCATTGGCTACGAAGATGTGAGTTTGTGTGCTTTTGTGGAGCTTGGAACCTGTCGGTTCAGTATGTGCCTCAGTTCTCCCCGCCTTGCCTTTCTCCTTGACTGGGGAAGCAACGCTTTTGGAACCTTACCCGGCTTGGAAATTACTGCTTCGCGAGGGACCAATTCAAGACTGTGTTTTTTTCTTTAGTGTTTTCGTTTATATGTCTACAAAAATGTGATTTCTGTTCAATTAACACTGATGATTAGTACTTGACGAAAGACAATAAATGTCATTGGAGCTCATCGATTAACCAAGGCCATTAAAACTTCTCTGCTAAATTGGGCGCAAGTGTTTCGCTTCTTTCACATCCTAACTGGAGAAACTGCCGCAGTGAAAACATTTTATATGCAAAAATTGTGGGCGTAAGCATTAGCGGGTAGTGCAGTGCCTAGCTTTTGTTATGATTGATATTTGTATATGACTTCACCTTCATATACAGTCTCACGATGCCACGGGATGCCTTCGAAGCCCGGCAGTCTAGCCAGCGAGTACCGATTTATCAAACGCTGCTTTACTTGGCTTCACTGGACGCAAATAATCACTGAAGACAAATAAGACACACGATGGCGGATTCTTCTGGATTATCTGCGTTTCTATTACCAATAGTTATCTTCGTCGATGTTCTTTTCCCGGGGCTTCTCCTCCAAGCCGCTGTAGCGCTGAGGATCTGACCCCGGGTATTCTCAACCGACAAACTCAGCCTCGATACAAAAACTGTACGTTTATTTACAGCCCGGCAGCGACTAAAAAACAGTACTCGCGCGGGCCCGAAGACGACGGGCCGAGCTCTCCTGCGCCCGGACCGGTCCATCTCGTCTCTTGTCTTCATCTTCCCTCCACCCGGACGCTGGGGGCTAGGGAAGAGGGAAAAGCGAGTCCTTCGTGGGGGTCCAACCCCAGGTGGTGGCCATTAGCGCATCCGGTGCGAGCAGGCGCGACCTTCCTCGGAATGCGCGGTTTCAAGGGGCCGCGCGACACGTGCGTTCATTTCTGTGCTGCTCGTCCAGGGCCCGCGCCAGTGCGTGCGTCGAAGCGCCCGACACCAATTTTTGTGTGGTTGTGGTACTTTACTTGCACGTTTTTTTCATTCCTGGAAACCTGCTTTTCATTTTACTACTCTGTTTTGTTCCTCTGCTATGTTATATTCGTCACTATTTATTATTATGGGTGTATTGCAAAGAATGCGGCACATATAAATTGTTCTTACATGTATTACTGTGCAATAAATGCTTCTTAATTTATGAGGTGTCCCATTTATGTAACTTGACAAGATGTTGAAACACCACAGCAAAACTGAGAGTCATAACGTTTGTAAATGGTGCTGGTAAATCGCATTTCACATTTTAAAGGTGGATTCTTTTAAAGGATGCAGGCTACCCACTGACGATGATATGTTCAAATAAAACGCTCTAACAATGCATGGAATCATCAGAAAAGCGTTCCGATGCCCGTCGCCGTGAGCAGCGCTTTGCAGCCATTCACAATTACCCGCTCAGTAGGTATCAATGAAACTGAAACCGGAACTAGCAGTTCGTTCTTCATATAGTCGATTGATGTGCTACAGCAAATTTGGCCGCAAGCACTAGAGTGTACACGCACGGCCGGAACTCGAACTCTCCTCCTACCGCGCTCCCTTCGGTCCGGCCGTGCCGCTCGCAGAGTTTCACTCTAAAGGAGCTAGAACAGCCAACTGTTCCTATCCGGACTCTTAGTGCGAATAATTTGTGAAATTGTAAACACTAGTAGCGCTAATTATGTTGCAATTGTTCGCTCTCCTCGAGCTCGATTTCAGCGCCCTGTGAGGTAGTTTTATGATTTTTTTTTTTGCGTTGCGCTGTTCGTGTATTGTTCCCGTATCCCCCAACCTTCGCCCTGTCTTTTTGCGCATTTTCGAATATGCACGTGGCAGAATTATTATTATTACACACCTTTCCCAATGAAATGTAACTTAGCAGAGTAAACAATTCTTTTGCACATTTATGGTGGGGTAGCAAAAAAAGAATACCCGCCCCGCTTACTTTCAGCTGCATAATTTTCAGATACGACAAGTGAATACAAGAAATTAAAGGACTTGTACAGACGCTGAACCCAAACTGATTTTTGGTGCAGCAATGCAAGGTAAAAATTACTTTATCTGGTTTTCCTAATTGAAATGCTTTTGTGGGTGGATGAAGCCAGCTAGCTAGTACTGAGTTCGGAGCTAATAGAAGATACGCTTCAAAGAGTTAACTACACGCCGTCGCAAAGTTTTACGTCATCATTCGCAACAGCACTCCGTTCAGCACACGCAGACGTACACGCAGCATTCTGAGTATGTTAGGGCCGTGACCTGGTATATTGACATCATGATACGGCTCTGATTAGCGAGCTCTGAAGAAAGTAAATCTACTACTGATGCAGAAAACATAGCTGCTAGTACGAAGAAAAATAGCAGCACAGCGTTTATGATCTAAACACTGGCCACTGCACGCAATTCGCCCCTATATACCCAAGTACCTCTGCACAATGTACTGCTTCAAACAGCAAGCCATGGCAATTGGCTGCCACCGAGTCCAACTAGCACACGCAGAAGCCGACAACGACGCATGCGATAAACGCACGTGACTTCGACAACTTCGACCACGCTTCGCTGACTCCAAGACCTCAACAAACAGCGCTACGCAAAAAAAAGAACGAAATAAACTGGCCACATGGCGCTGCAATCGAAGGCGATGAGCGCGAAAACTTTCAAAAACTATTCGGGCTAGGAGTGCGGGCAATTTTGAAAATTATTCGCGCTAGTAGTGCGGATAGAGGCAGCCGTGGCAGGGTTCTGTGGAAGTGCCCTCCCTTATTGGTCTTTCTTTATGGGCGGCGCCCGTTCCAGAATGCCAGTCTACGTGGGCGCGAGTGCCTGCTTGTGTTTGTGTGCGCCAGGAGTCAGCGGTTCATCAAAAGTATTTGCACTTGCACTAATTTATGCGTCCGCCTTCATCGTGCAGCCGGTGCTTTGAAGCTAAGGCGGGTATGTCGGAGACTGGGGGCGTACAGGGTGCAGCGCCTGCATTTACTTTGCCAAGCCTACATGTATCAGCCATGCACCTCCGAAAATAGCTGTGCTACGATGAGCGATGACATCCTGGCTAAAATGCCGAAATCTTTATACCTACACGGGCGATATTTGGACGCAGCAAGATATCTCCAAATTCCCAAAAAATGACGAACATCCTGCAGCAATGATATTACCAATCTCTTTGGTCTTCCACGTTCCCGTCAGTGCAGTTGTCCACATTCCTCATCTGTGTGACATGTCAGTGTTGAAGTTTGTCTATAATAGTTTTTGTATGGTGCTCTATTGGAACCACGATCTGCATTGGGAAGTCAGTGAGGCCTATCATAGGTTTCATGATGTTTACCCGTTTTTGGCTGCACAAAATTGAGAAAACCAGTAGCCGCACATACCTCGTTTTGTTTGAAATGAAAATATTACATTTTCTGAGATCTGGCAATTTATGCAAATCAGATTTCACAGCTTGCCGTCAAAGCTACTCAGTTGTATTAACGGTGCTAATACTGTCAAAACCTTCTACATCGAACGCGGGTTTAGCTAACGGGCGCCGTGATGTCGACAAAGGGTCGGTCGGCTTGTCGACAAAAGGTCGGAGGACAAAATCTCGACAGAGGGTTGGACAGTTCAACCTGAGAGGCGGCCACTGCGGCCCTCATCGAACCCGCCAACCTGGGGGGAGCAGTATAACGCCTTATCCAATGCGCAACCGCCACGGCAACATTTGGCGTACGGAAATGTACTTTTGGCAGGAGAATTTTTAGTAAAACATTTCGACTAACTGTGCCTTTATAATGCCGCTCGAGGGGTGGGGTAAGGGTGTGGGGTGATATGGAGCACCACATTTACAAAAAAAAAAAAACTAAATGATCTGAAAAAGGAGTACTTAAAGTAACTTTGACTAAGCATAATTAAGGAGAAAGCGTGGAATATTCCAGGTCAATACATTGCAGGTTGACAATCCCACGCCTTTGGCAGACAGACGGCTCACAAATGGCCGGATTTTAAAAGGAAAAAAAAAACATAGGTGAGAAGATGCTTCAAAGCGCAGGATTAAAGTTAAGACTTATCGAAACCATACATAAACTGCTGTCATGGCTCGTACGTATTTATATAGTTCCGCTCAAAGGGATCATTACGAATATTTTAGGCGAATGTACATAGTCCACAGCACACCGTCTTATGATACCCATTAGGTTGGTTTTAGGAACAAACGAAAAAAATGCCTTGTTTAAAACAGTGTGGAAGAGAGACAAATTAGAAGACTACTCAAATACAAAAGATTTCAGCTCGAACTGTTTCAAACAGAGACAACAAAGGAAGAGACAACCCCCGCAGTCCAACAGACGGCGCGTAGGTAGCGCGAAGGCGGGAAAATTGAATTTAATTCAATACACCTGATTACAACGTGGTGGCCTACAGTCCAAGTAAGGAGAAAAGAGAGTGCGATAGTGGGGGTTTACATCTGTAGGAAAAAAAGTTCAAACCGAAAAAAATGGTGATGACAGTGAAATGACATGTTCAGCAATTAGACACTAAGTTTCGCGAATACTACATCATAAGGCTCGCTGAGGTGTTCTAGTAATTTCTACCATTATAAATTCTGTATCTTCCCTCAACCCATTACTTCTTAGCCATGGCATGGTCCATCTCTCCTCGACGGGTTCTTTTTTTTTCATCGACTGTGAGGACAAGCTGATTTTTCTTTTCCTTTTTATCCCAAGGTAGGAGACATGAGAAAATGTTTCGGTCCTGCTTTATTTGGCAGCATGGGCGGTCACAATTGCCTGCAGCCGAGATGGATGGAGGCAACTTGTTTGGATAGCCTGCAGAATCGATGCCCTAGAGCGCCGCGACGCGGGCCTCTACGTCATCCTGGTGGGGTCCTCTACTCGGCGTCGGCTTCTGCTGCTCCCGCGGTTCCGTCGCCCGTGAAGGCGCCGTTCCCGGTCGTTTTCCGCTGGGCTTCTGCCTTTCGAGAGCCGAGAAAAAATCTGCTGTTGGTGTAATTTCTTCACGCATCTCACCATAATTGTTGCCCCAACCTTTTCGAGAGAGAGAGAGGAGAGAGAGAGAGAGAGAGAGAGATGAGAGAGAGAGAGAGAGAGAGAGAGAGAGAGAGAGAGAGAGGAATGTTTATTTGAGCCGCTGAAGTAGGAGTGATTCCCTAGTCCGGGAACCCATGAGGTGAACAGAAAGCCTTCGTTCTGGATGCCAGGGGTTGCTGGACGTCCAGGTGGCCACTGGTCGCCAGGTTCTTCCACAGGTCAGGGGGTTGGAAGAGGGCATCGGAGAGGAGGAAGATAGGATTGTGCTCACACTGCATTATAATATGCGGTAGACTTACCTCCATCTTCACTATTGACGAATTCACGCAAGCATACGGTCCCCAGCACGCAACCATAATGAAATCGGTCACCCGATTATCCCCATCGACTGGTCATTACCAGCTCATCACCATCACCACCACCATCATCATAATAATCACCACCATCATCATCATCATCATCATGATCGTCGGTGTCGGCAGCGGCGGCGACAGCGGCGGGGCGGCGGCAGCAGCAGCGGCAGCGGCGGCGGCGGCGGTGGTTGTGTGTGCTGTCGTCATTTTGACGTTTCATGACGTTTACTAGCCCCATTTCTAAAGTTTGTCTCCTTATTTCTCTCTACTGAAAGCCCAGAAGTCCTGACCGGCCATGAAAAACTAGTCGAAGTGCAGCAGACACGACAACGTAGGCTTCAACAACAATATGGCTCGTAGGTCACGTCCTCTTTGTGATTGGCTGAAGAAACGAGGCGCAATATAGAAAGTAGGCCGGAACGCTTACGTCACACATTGGAAACTTCAGCCTGCGTAAAAGTGACCTGATGTTACGTAACAGCTCGCAAATGGCGGCTGTCGTCGCCGTGAAATAGGGCAGAAACGTTCCTACACCTTCAGCGCAGTGAAATACCCGTGAATTTGCAGCAAGCGCAGTTTCCCACGACGCAGGGTTTAAATCCGTTTTCTGGGAAAGAAATAATAGTTTTGGCTGTTTCTAGGTAAGCGACAGCGGAGCAAAAAAACATGACGTCACGTATTTTTTTTATGTCTGAAAATAAAATATTAAATATTTGTTTGACATAATAGCAACATATGAGGGCTGTACAAGCATCTCCGTTACAAAGTATTTAACGCAAGGCATTTGTCCACACACCTCCTTTTAAGCTACTGGTCACGTGATCGAATCGAATCGTGACCGAATCAAATAACAGAGAAAGTTCACGTTTTTTTATTACTGTGCTCATTGCGTTCTAGCCTGGCCAATGAGTGAATTAGCGGCATCAGTGCGCTCTTCCGTTGTCAGGCGGAGCATGTCGCTGTCCTTACCGCGGCATACAGATGGTTACGGCCGCCTATTTCTGTGGTCGCGCCGTGAACTTGCAACACATCAGCAGACGATAGCGTGCGGCGGTGACGGCCGGGAAGTTAACGTAAGGTAACTTGCATTGAAGCGGAAAGCTCAACGATGTTACTAACAGCGATTGAAAGAAATAAATAGACACGAGAATAAAGATTGTGTAATGTTATTTAGCTTAACGCACGCCGTCTTGCTCACTTTTGTAAATGGAGGTAAGAAAAGGTTAGGAGAGGCCCTGCCGTCACGTTTGTGATGCCGAACCCGCCATGTTGATGCGTCCACCGAGCCCACCACTCTTTCCCAGTCTCATCTGCTGTTTCCTTTTGGATAACAGCTTCGCGGTACGGGCGGCTCGCGAAAGCAGACTACGGGAGCAGTGTTTGGGTCCTTACAGCACGGCGGTCTTTGCGCGTTACGGCTCAGCTGCCATGAATTTCACTTCACGTGGATAAGTGGCTGCAGTGCTTTATAAGATGCCTCGCTGTTGCGTGCCGGGTTGCCGGTGGCACCCGGCAAAACGTGCCGAAGCTGCCGACGTGCAACTTCTCACTGGCAGATCGATAAGAACGGAAAACCAGTGCGCGGAATCGACGACATATCGCCGCAAGAGAGCGGCGACTATGCTCACCGACGACGCTAACTATTAATAATCGGATGTTGCCTTCGAAGGAACATTAGACTGCATTGGACCACAGAAGGAACGGCAGAAAAAGAAGAAACGCTGCGAAATCAGCTGTAGTGCACAGACTGCAGACGACGACGACGCCGAAGCGACGGCGCTGTAGCGAGGCGCCCACAGTCAAAGCGCAGTAAAAATTGTCCGTCGCATTTAGCCTGATTCAGCCGCCGTTGCCGTAAGAAAAAACTAGACAACACTGTTTATGACACTTTTTTCAATGCATTGGGATGCTAGGGTCCTTTCCTAAGTATTCCTAAGTATTTTGTAGCTTTTAGATCAATGTTACTTGATCGCTTAGTGGTGTTGACCCCAATTTTAACCTTAAAAAATTGTTCCTCTTTCAAGCTTCAGCTGCACTCCTAATTTTTATGAGACATGCAAAGTGTTTTCGTATCTTTTATGCGGAATAATTGATAGCGGGCACACGTCAGTTATTGATTGCGTTTTGCTTAAGGAAAAAAAAACATGGCGAATTCACCGTGAAGTCTAGGATGGGGCCCAAGCTGTTCCTGTCTTGTGAAGCTCTTGTCAATTATTCCCTTCCTAATTTTCTGGTTTTAAACCTTCTGTTTTCAGACCTTCACCAACTTCTAGCAGCTGTCAGTAGACAACCTGAAGCAAAGTTCGCACACTGTCCTGCTTTATTTTCAGAAAGAAGGCGTAAATTGATCCAGGCCGACAACAGGCCGAGAACGCAAACAGAGAGAGAGAGAGAGAGAGAGAGAATACTATTTTTATTTGTCGAGCAGAGGCTGTTGAGAGGGCCTCGCGAATACCCACGTCTCTACCCTAGGCCACCGAGGTCGAACACGTAAGCGGTATTAGAAGTTGCCCATGAGAATGTCTGCTCCGAAGCAATCCAGTAGATGCCACTGGGCGGCCATTCAAACAAACGAGCCGATATGTACGCACAAAGGCTCTTCCAAACACAAAACGTGTTTTTGGACATCCACAGATGAGCCTCTAATATGAAAATATTGCATTCGTCAGTCATTGTCAGCGGCGCAGCGCATAAAGAAGCGACGCACTGAATGTTAAGATTCTCGCACTGCCCGCCAGATGGCGAGCGCTAAATTAGAGCGGTATTTTAATAGTAATGAATGCAAGAGGGAAATCTGTCGCTGTCATCGGGTGTCATCGTGGGCGCCGCCATTGCAAGTAACGCCGTTACTCTCCCACTTGGCTTGGTTATCCGCTTGGCTAGTTCTGACTTTTGAAGCAAACGCCAACACCGAATTACTTTTTTTTTCGTGCTTTTGCATGAAGCTTTTAAAAACACCCGACAATTTCGGGGCCCTAGTTTTTATAAAACAATTTCAAACAATTTGTGCCAGTGTTTTGGCGCAGCCACAGGCAGCATTTAGCATGGCCATGAACTGTTCCAAAAATAAGTGAAACGCTCAGTAAGGTGCGGTCACCTAAATACCAGCGCCTGACCAGTAGCTTCCAGAATAAAAGTGCTTGAAGGTATACTGGTGTCACTGGCATCCCGACACGAGAGGTAGACGAAACGGCGATGAACCGGCAGGACTCGTGAATGAGCGGAGGGAATAAAGCAGCAGCCGCCGTCGTGGTTGGAATTCTAAAGAAGAGCGTCGCGCCCGAAAAGAGGGTCAAGAGCATCACGTAGAGACGTCTTTATTCCACAAAATACAGAGGCCCGGGTCGGTATTCTCGCGTTTGCCTCTTTTGAAATCGCCCGTTTTGCGTCTGTTTTATTTTCACGTACTCCAAGTTGTACGTGGCCTTTGGATTGACGTTTGCGTAACTGTTGTGGTAAACACAGTTTAAGCGACTACGCCTATTTTGAACAATGATGTGTTTATTGTTCCTCCAGCGAACCAAGTACAAGGCGACGAAAAATAGTCTGCCCCTAATCGTCTGCTCCGAGAAGCCGCTGTCATAGCTCCGCCGTGCTTGCATGGCGTCACATCCGGGTGTTCGCTTTTAGCCAATCAGGGCTTGCTCAAAACGAGCACTTTTTGAAACAAAATGGACAAAACACGAGAATACCGCCCCTGGTCGATTCCGTGAATCGGGCCCCTCAGTAAGCAGCCTGTGTGGCGCCACCGCACGGCGCTTGTCGAAGGCACTGGCGCCTTTTTAAAGCGCATGTCGGTAGAAGGCACTCCCTATCCACGCGCCGCAGTTCGCAAGCTATGTGCGAGCAGAATCCGTGGTTTAAAAAGCGTGGTTCCAAGAGTCGACGCTACCTCGTTCATCCTCCCTCCAACTCATTTTGCAACAAAAAGTTTCTCTTCCCCGCCATCCCACCGACAAATTATGTTTCAGAATCTGGAACACCCCGTAACGATCGGCTGCGTTCACTGAGCACCATGACTCGAAAAGACGAGGTTGACGGGTGCTTGTAGTCACGTAAAGCGCTGCTTTATTCAGCTCAGGGCGACGAATACATGGGTGTGGAGCGAGGAGAAATTCTTACATTCAGAATTATTCAAGGCACCGGCACCCTTTCACCCGCACTATGTCTACAAGGAATCGCAAAGAAACATTGTTCTTTGATTACAGAGCAACAAACAATCAATTGGTTTCCGCGCCTATCTTAGCAATAATAAAATTAACAGCCCCCACCTCATCCTTATATAAGGACCTCATGTGCGTCTTTCTACGAATGAAATAGCAAATTTTTTCTACTATGTGTTCACCTGAATCGTAAAAAACACCTGTAAACAAGTACTGACGCAATACGTAGTATAAAACGGCTGAAAATACCATTTGAAACCCCTCCAAGGGGAGTAAGGGCTCACCTCCATCAATCAAAATCAGCTTGGAACCGCTTCTTCTGCTGAGGTTAATAGCAGATGGCCTTTAAGTATGCTGTGACGAATGTTATCTCACCGGAGCATTTCGCTGTCAGATCTGAAACCGCAGGGCAACAGTACTCTCGCCGAGTGAATGCGATTTGTACGAGGCGTTTAATGAATCGCATGTCATTCCTATTGGACTCTCGCCCCGCCCGACTTAGGCGGCACGTAGGTGATCCAGGCCAGAAAGAAAAAGAGCACAGAAAGAGTTTTGAGCAAGATGAGAAGGCCAAACAGGTTGTAGCTCATGCTGGCATTCTCGTAGATGGTGCATGCCCCCCGCAAGCCGCCACAGAGAGTCTGCCAGGTGAGACAGCTGCGGTCGATGATGGAGCCGATCACGATCGGAGCCAGGATTGTGCCTGCGTGCCCGAGACCCGTCGTTGAGCGAATGCCCTTTAGGCTTAGGTTGCACTGCAGAGTCAAGTCCCCGAAGGTATTTCATACTGCGCAGGTCTCAGGTACAAGGAAAGGTTAATGGCGTCGAAGTATCGAAATAAAGGCTGGAATTTGGAAGTTTAGTTTCCGGCGATATTTTGTGTATGGCAAATTGAACAGGAACAAGAAAAATTGGCCATTTGCTTGTATATGCTGGATTTATTGAATTGAACTGCTTTCACTAAAAATGTTGAGCTGGAAGCACTTCAGAAATGAGTAGATTTAGGGTTGACTGAGTCTAGGCCTCTTTGTAGCTTTCTCTCTCTCTTTCCCTCTGTCTCTCTCCACTTTATCCTGTCACTCCCCCTCTGCTTCCCTTTCCCTGCACTGGGTTGTATGCAGGTGAGCTCCTTGTCAACTCAAAATATCCCCAGTGTCTTTCCTTTCCTTTTCCTCTCCCGCCAACCACAAACAACAAAACTATACAAACAGCAGATGCCGTACAGAGCATCTGTTGCTTACAATGCAGGCATCTTTGAAATCGTGTTGGTTACGTTCATATCCCCTTCGATGCTTTTGATTAAGAACAACCACCCTTACCAAAAAGAACGGAGAAAAAAAACACCGGTGCCGCCTTAGAGATTTTTTGTATACCTTGTCCGCAAATTCTGTTGTTCATTGCGACGCTTACACAGGCTAAGATCAAACGCATGATTGCGCTGCAGTCAGTGAGGAGACGGCTTAGATAATGGCTGAAAGGTAAACAGAATTCAGGACCAAGAACGCTGCCCTCACGTGACGTTTTAACTTTATCCTACACCACGCTTTAAGACAAATATATGTGCTTACGAAGAACAAACTTGCCGACATATGGCCTTCCACACCATCACTGCCCCGTCATCACTAAGCAAGAACTGCTCCACCAATAAGGCTATGAAATGGAGGATGAGGGGATCACAACAGTGATCTTAATAAGGAAACGGTGCGTATGCAATCCTGCTTCCCGCGAAAGACAGAGGCGGGTGAGTAAACAGCACAATGTTAACGATAGGTAGACGGGTGGCAACTGACATAACGTTCCTTGCACCAACGTGGTTATCAAGTGGTCTAAATAAATGTATTGTTACCATGGAATCAAAGACATTTTTTCGCAACGTAGAGCCCGAAACAATTGAGAGCTAGCGTCTCTTTAAAGCCGTCGCACAACGTCTAAGATGACAAACACGTTTGGTACAACCATTCACAATACCGTTTTGGTTTATTACATGAGCCAACGAAGGAACTTAGGCAGACCATTATGCAAGAAACCTGGGGTGGTTACTAAATTAAGATGAGGTAACCTTTGGTTTGGACCTGTAAGACGCTGTATTTAACGCACGTGGCTGGCTGGAAGGAACCGGAGTATAAGAGTATACGTTTGGGCTTTTAAGGGAGTTTTTAATCGATACTAGACGTTTCCGGCAGACAAAATGTTTCATCAGGCTCACTGAAATGTGCAGATGGCATGCAGGCCCGACGCACGAGAGGTTCTGTCGTAACCGTCTTTTGTTTTAAAAGCTAGCTGCCTGGCAATGCGGCTAATTTAACGCCTATACTTACCGAACAGGCGTACGGAAACCCATTGAAGACCAAGGGCCAGGGATTTGGCCGTATCGCCCACGGTCCTGCAGGAGAGACAATTATGTCATGTTATACGCCTTCAAGCGCCTTGCCTAAAGCACTAAATACGCTAGTGACCACTATTGAGTGTCCTATGTATCTGACGATTGTGCTCACTACTTTAAAAATGGTACAAAAAATTAGGTGCCTAGAAGACAAGACGCATTCTGCGACGCGACGCCATCATGAACGGAAAAAAGGAGCTACACACCGGTGTTTACTATATCGCCGTCCTTTTGGTCCCTGTAGCGTGTGATGCGGTGCACTTCAATGATTATGCAACGGATCATCAATAAATCCTCACTAATAATTTTACGACCTGTTTATGAGTGTCGAGCTCGATTTCTTAATAGCTGCACGTCTGGGATACCCACACTTATAATTCTTTCGTAAGTTGCTGTATTTCCTCAAAGTCGGACGAAAGCAGTAAATACAAATTTATATACGGCTGTGTGAGAAAACGCGGCTGTGGATTCAGTCCTTGAATATGACGGGAAAAAGTACGGCCCGTGCAATTCCGTTCAGCCAATTATGATCACATGATCACAGCTAGAGAGAGAGAGAGAGAGAGAGAGAGACTAAACAAATTTATTGTTTCCTAGTAAGGAGTCTTTAGGGTGGATTCCTCATTCCAGGAGTCCATTGGCACGAGCCGCGTCTTTTAGATGCGACTGCATCTCATTCACTCGCCTTGTCCCTCCACACGGCGTTGTTATTGTCCGTCCACACCCCTCCCCCATTCTCCTCGCCGCGCGAGCTGCGCTCTCCGCCGCTCCCCCCCCCTCTCCTCTCCGATAGCGAACACTCTCTCGCGAGGGGCATTGGATTGGATTCGATTGGGTTGGCTTGGCTCGGCTTGGATTGGATTGAATTGGATTTGATTTGGATTGGATTTGGATTGGATTGAATTAAAGTGGAATGTGTTGAATTGTGTTGCGTCATAGCCGCGCCATGTTGCGTCATATCCGCGGTCGTTCCAGCACCGGCGTTCCGATTTCCATCGATGCGTTGAATGGAGCCTAAGAATTCTGCTATCGCCCGCGCAACCGTAACAAGCACCGATCACTGTGATAACAGGAATGCTAGCACCACTGAAGACAAGGCTGCGAAGCGGCGTGAGCGTGATGCTGAACGCAAACGATTGAAGCGAGCAGCCGATTCCGAACTTCGTAAACGTGATACCGAACGCCAACGGTTCAAGCGAGCAGCCGATGCTGAACTTCGTCAACGTGAAGCCGCTGCCGTAGCGAGAAGTGAGCGGCCGATGCTGAAATTCGTCAGCGTGAACCCCCAGATGCGTCGCATCTCCACAGGGTTCCCCTCGCGGGAAGGTGGGGTAATTTTTGCCCTCTCCACCAACTTGCGCTGGACGTCGAGGGGAAAGCTGGCCAAGGCGCTCTCCCAAAGCTCATAAGTGCGGAAGGGATTGGGCGGGTCACGTGCGCTTCGTGTAAAGTCGCAGACCATATGAAAGAGTGTCCCGGATTCCCCACAGAAGCGGCACAAACGGGGATACATGGTGGAGGCTATGTAGTGGTATCTGCTCGGGTGGGGGTAAATATTAGTTTGCAGGGCGCGAAGTATTTTGTCATGACCCTTGGGTAGTTGTTTGGGCGGTGGGGCGTACGTTTGTCGCTGTAGAGTCGATAGTGCTGGGCAATCTCATTCCCTGAGACTCCAATATGCGCAGGCGCCCAGATTATCTTGACACTGCAACAGAAGCCACTAGCGAGACCCGTCAAGATGTACAGCTATAACCTCAGTCTGGGCGCCTGCGCGCCCAGACTGAGGTAGTCCTGGGTAGTCTTGGTAGTCCTGGGGCCACAGGTAGCATGGGTGGTTCCAGCTAGATGACTGCTGCTAACATGTCGCTGGCGTTTTGGTAACAACCCTATATAAAAAGAAGGCCCACATTCTCTACAACTTTTAGAGTAGCGCTGGTTGCACCCACAATTAATCTTGAAAAATATAATTTCACCCCAAGCGACATATCGCTTTGCCGTAGCGACATTCATGCAAATCCTAACACGAACGAGGTCATATACTTTACACGTCGGGAAAAAGAATGTAAGGGCGGCGACTCAACTTCTTCCCTGCACCTGTGATGCTTCCTATCTATGGCTTCCAATTCGAATGGCAAGGGAAATGCCGGGGTGCACATTACGCACGCCACGTAACGCAATAAAAGCAGTGTTAACATTTTTCCATGACACTGGGCTAAACAAAAAATGTAAATTCATGATCATATGCGTGTTTCACCTGATTGTGTGCGTGCGTGTCTGGTGTATTCTTTCTGTGTTTAATTGTGAGTGTCAATGAATTGTTCACGCCACTCTTGCCTCCATATAGAGTAGCAAGTCATGTGGCTAATGTGGCTGACCTCGTCGGTTCATCAGAGTTTCCTCCTGCTCGTCTCCTTGCTCGGATCGATCCCAATGAATTCACATTTACCAACGATTGGCGAGGTCGGCTGGCTCTTAACGTGGTGGCCAAGCAATAGTGCCGACGATGTGAAAGCATTCGAGGAGACCGGTCCTTACCGAATGGTGGCACTCAGGCCGGGGGCACTGTTGATGAACGTGCCGAAGAGCACGCAGAAAAGGCCGACGGCGAAGGGGAAGAGGTTCGTGCATGGCGTCTGGCAACGGGTGAGCTCCGCATTCACCGGATTGGGTACACCCGGCTTCTCCTCGAAGTCCGAGATGCAGCTGCAGTCCATGTAGAACTGCGCGCAGAAGTATCTCGATGCGTTTCTGACGCCGCCAATTCGAGTAGAAGTTTGTAAAATAAGAGGTGAGTGCGGTGCTTAGCACCTATTTCATGGGACTAACACACACACACACGCACGTAGGCAGGTACGCACATGAACGCACATACACGCGAATACATACGCACTGTAAATGCGTGCATACATACGTACATACATACATACATACATACATACATACATACATACATACATACATACATACATATCAATAGCATACATAGCATACATATGCATGCATACATACATACATACATACGTACATATGCATGCATACATGCATACAACATACATATATAATGCATACATAAATACATACCGACCACATACATGCATACATACACACATACTGCATATATACATACATACATGCATGCATGCATGCATACATACATACATGCATACGTGGTGAAAAATGCGAAAACCACAAAACTAAGGAGAAAACTGCACAGGACAAGCACTTGTCTTGTAAGCGCATGTTCTGAGCAGTTATTTCCCGAGTCATGTTTATTTTGTGGTTCTTTGCCTTCATGACTCCCTACTAACTCGCTCATCTGTCGCTGCTCCTAATGTAAATACATGGGCTGAGCTGTTTTTAAATTTGGTGATTTTGAAAAAAAAACATGTTTCGAAAGATGGTGCTTCGGCGACCAGTGCATGAAACCAGCCTGAAATAGAAGGAAAATGCAGCACTCCCTAAATGGAACAGGCTAAGTATTTCTTAATTTGCTTGTTTGAAAGCTGCATGTTAAGGAATTCGAGCCTGATGATAAATGCACATTCCCCGCAAAAACCCCGAAGCTGGCGTTTGGTACGACACATGAGCCCAGAGATAGCCCTAATACACCGTGCGCTTTGTTATATCACACTTTTATTTATTGATTTGTAGATACTGCGATCTCGTAGCGAGATCTTGGCGGGGTGGGTTACACCTTTGTAACGAGTACATAACGTGACACAGAATTATACAGAGACATAGTCGTAAGCAGTAATATAAAAAAGACACAACAGCAACAATCAAAGCAAGTGCGACTCGCATAAGTATAATGAGTTTTGTGAAACAGCATCATTCGCCAGGTCGTTCCCGTCTGCAATGGTACGTGCAAAAATAGAATACTTGGAACAGTTATTTCGTGGACCAAGGGCTGTAATCATGAGGGAGTGCTGTTTTCTGGTAGGATAACCTGAAGAAGAGGATAAAATGTGCGAAGTATCTACACGGTAGAGCCCTGTCGAGGAGTTCAGTAACGGAGGAGCAACCACATGAGTATAAATATAACTGCTTTCTTTTGAATTCTGTCTAATTTTTCTGATTATTCCTAGTGAAAGGGTCCCAAATGACGACTGCGTACTCTGTTATTGTGCGAAATATTGAATTGTGGGCAAGAAGGCCTAGATAGGGTGGGGCGGACTTTAACGAACACCTCAAGAAAAAAGTTTGTGAAGACATTTTGTGGTTACATCATCAATATGCTTCGTCCAAGAGAGGTCATCTGAAATCTAAACACCGTGATATTTGTACACCTGTAATTTTGAAATCAAAACGGTGAATGCTGTTAACACAGCAAAAATGGTCGCTTTTTGTGCGTTTTTCTCATAAATACTGTTTTTTTAATGTTTATGGACATTGCCACTTATCGCACCAAAAAACTACTTTCGAAAAGTTTTCATTTAGCCTGGTCTTATTTTCAAACGCAACTAATTTTCTCATATAATACACAATCACCAGCGTATAGCTTAACTGCAACTGACAGGTCTGTGGCAAAGTCATTTATAAACAGCAAAAATAGGAGCGGGCCTAGAACCGATCCCTGAGGGACACCGGAATCAACTGTTACTTTGTTTGAACAAACTTCATTCAGAACAAATTGGTTACGGTTCGACAAGTAGGCTTTGATCCATGTCCGTATTTTTTCGTTTCTGATTATACAGCCTAATTTCTGCAGTATAATTTAGTATGCGATATCTTGTCAAATGCTTTACGGAAATCCATAAATATATGATCGGTCTGTTTACCTTCATTTATTACCTGTGAAAAATCATGAACAGTTTCAACTTATTGGGTCGTAGTGGAATACCCCCATCGAAAACCACGTTGTACATTCATGAAGACACTGTGTTCGTCGAGAAATTTATTTACTCAGATGTTTATGAATAGTATGTTCCAGTAATTTGCACGTGGTTGATGTCAGGGAAATAGGGCGGTAGTTAGAAATGCATGCTTTGTCACCATTTTTATGCGAGGGTTTAATTTTAGCGGTTTTCCAGTCTTCCCAAAGAGCACCTTCATTCAGAGATTTGGTATACAGAATGCATAAATATTTTGCGCACCACTCAGCATATTGCTTCAGGAAGGCATTGGAAATACCATCAGGTGAGATTACATTTAACATTGTTGCAGAGCTGTGCACTACACCCAACGCATCATCATTGCCTTTTGAACAAGATAGCAAAAGGACGCGGTTACACGGCCATGGCTGCTGATAGCTACCACTCTTGCAATCATTAAAAACTCGAAATTTCATCTTTAAAGGGCAGCCTCACATGGCTATAAGGTTCCCTGCATTTATGTGTGGGTGAGTAAACTGCTTTGCTGCAAAGCCAACTTTTTCGCGAACACTCGATCTAGAAATCGACTGTAACTCTTGTTTTAGCAAAAATTTCCCCAAAGCAATATTGTGACAAATTGACGCTCAGGCGACTATGATTACACGAAATTTAAACGCCATAAACGTTGTAAATGTTACAGAACTCTCGTCTTCTGTAAAACAAACGCATTTGCGGGAGGAGAACGGTTACAGAAAAGGGGCTGCAACTCTTGTTTTATCGCCGCAATGATGACTCAATTACACCGAGCTCTGGTAAATTACCTGACATTCAAGGAAACAACGTTCACGAATTCATGGCTGATGTCAATCTATAGGCCTTTACGGTAAGAGAAAGGACAGACTGTTTGCTAGGATGAAACTTCGGTCCTATGAAGTTTTCTTAAGTAATTCCAGCCATAGCAGTACCATCACTAAATGGTGGCAGAAATAAATGCGTTTACCTTCTCAAATAACCTCTAAAGTGTCTATTTTAGAGACACTGACTGGTTATGCACCTCCACAGCTGGATTGCTCCTATTATTTGGAACGAACTTACGCGGCTGTCCGTGCTTCTGCAATGTTTCTTTTGTGATTAAGAAATCGTCAGGGCAAAGCCATGTGATTGTAGCAAGTGTATTGGAGGATATATACACTCACCACCGTGCCGTCGGCAACGTACTCCTCGTGACAGCCGGCGTAGCACGGAGAGTAGTAGGTCTTGTTGTCCAGGCCACAGATGGGGCTGTACAGGATCTCACTGCACTGGCACTCGGCGTTGCACGTCTGGTTGGGCTCGAATTGGTAGCCCTTGCTGCAAGTGAGAACCGCACACGAAGCGCACTGAATCGTGGGAAAGTGGACACGAAACCAGGGGCGGTATTCTCGTGTGTTGTCCGTTTTGTGTCTGCTTTGTGTCCGTTTTAAAAGTGTCCGTTTTGAGCAAGCCCTAATTGGCTGAAAGCGAACATCCGGATGTGACGCAATGCATGTACGGCGAAGCTGTGAGCGGCGGCTTATCGGAGCAGGCGATTTTTCTTCGCCTTGTTGTTGGTTCGCTGGCAGAACAATAGAGAGTTTTAGTATAGCGTTTTAGCTGTGGCGTTAACGTTTGCGAGCCGCAATCGCAAACGAATAGCGCCTCGTTACGCGACGGTTAGCGTGCCCGCTAACGCTATGGGCGCTCTAAAGTGGTGCTTTCCACTATACTAAAACTCTCTAATAAAAGCGAGAACCGTACACGAAGCACAGTCGAATTGTGGGAAAGCGGACATGAAACCAGGGGCGGTAATCTCGTGGTTTGTTCGTTTTGTGTCCGTATTGTGTCCATTTTAAAAGTGTCAGTTTTGAGCAAGCTCTGATTGGATAAAAGCGAACAGCCGGATGTGACGCCATGCAAGCACGGCGGAGCTATGAGCGGCGGCTTCTCGGAGCAGGCGATTTTTCTTTGCCTTGTTGGTTCGCTGGCAGAACAATAAAAGCGAAAATCGTACAGGACGCGCCGTGAATTGTGGGAAAGTCGACACGAAACCAGGGGCGGTATTCTCGCGTTTTGTCCGTTTTGTGTTCGTTTTAAAGGTGTCCGTTTTGAGCAAGCCCTAATTGGCTAAAGCGAACACCCGGATATGACGCCATGCTATCACGGCGGAGCTATGAACGGCGGGTTAGAGAGAGAGAGAGAGAGAGAGAGAGAGAGAGAGAGGAGAGAGAGAGAGAGAGAGAGAGAGAGAGAGAGAGAGAGAGAGAGAGAGAGACTTTATTTAGTGGTCCGATAATGTCACAGACGCTCGGCAGCCGAGTCCAGCTTGGACCCGACGGTGGCGTCTATGGCCGGGCCATTCATGAATGAGGCGAATGCGGTGGCGTGCCTCGCTGAAGCCCCGGAGGACCCGCACGAACCGCCAGAGCCACGAGAGCACGTCTGAATGTTCTTGTTGGGGTTGAGCAGCGCGGCCTCCCAGCCTGATTCGTCGCGAATAAAATTGTTGGCCTCCATAGTGGGGCGCTGCCATAGTATGTGTTGCATGTTTGCCCAGTCTCCGCAGGAAGGACAGAGCGGGCTGTATAAGGTAGGATATATTCTGCTGGACAGCGCGGGCGAAGAGAGGGTTTTCGTCCGGATTTGCCTCAATATGGTCGCTTGGTGTCGAGTGAGTGAGGTGTGCGGGTGCGGATAAATGCGTCTAGTGTCCTTGTAGACGATTTTTCTTCTTGTTGTTGGTTCGCTGGCAGAACAATAAACACATAAAAGAGAGTTTAAAATATGTTTAGTCGTTTAAAATGTGTTTTACAAGAACAGTTGCGTAACAGTCAATCCAAAGCCCACATACAACTCGACGTACGTCACAATAAAACGGCCGCAAAACGGACATCTAAACGTACACACACGAGAATACCGCGTCAGTAGTGTTCGAGCAGCGAGCTCAGTTAGGCAGAAAACAAAGCAAAGCGTTGAGATTTTTGAGAAGTTCGTTCAATCCACTCTTCCCTGCAGGCCGTGCTCATTGGTCGCCCAATGGCCTCGAACAATAAAAACAATCCCGGTGTCAGGAATCGGGGTACGAAGACGGGTGAGACGACGAAGAAGAAGAGTCTAAGAAGCGAGAAATTTCTGGAAGCTGGGAGAGAAAAGAAGTGGAACAAGGAGAAGGAGGACGAAGAGCAGGTTGAAGGATAGATCGTGGTTCGAGGTGACCGAAGGAAGCGGGACCCGAGGTCTGGGAACCCGCAAGGCACCAGTGGCACTGCCCCGTTGGCCTCCTAAAGCAGTCGACGTGGGTGCTCCAGGGCAACAGCGGCTCCGTTCCGCTCGCCTCAGCACCGGCTTGCACGGGCACACGCGCACCAGTGGCTTCGCCGCACTGGCCCCGTAACCATCTTCACGGCTCTGCGCTCAGGCACCCACCTCAGCGACAACTGACACCCGACTGCCGCAACGATCCGGTGCAACGCAACAGCAAAAAGTGCGGTAGGAAAATGGCCTTTAGGAACCTATAAGGACCAGTAGATAGAGCGTGAGGACACTATGTAGTTTAAGGACTGAAAGCCATTTGGAGTCTTTTTTGTATGTAATGTACTTCCAACACTATTATTGTCTATTTTTCGTACCTTCCCAGTACCTTTACCAACCTTAAAGTCTCGTCTCAACTTGATCACTTTGTGTCCGGAATTCATTCTTTTACCGAGGTGACGCGTGACACCCGGTATGGGTGTAAGGGTAACAGTAAAGAATTCATGCAGGAGCATTTATTAAATCTGCCAGCCAAAAATACAGCGTCCGTTGCAGCCGTTACGGAGAGATGAGTTAATGCTGCAACCACATGGAGCATTTTGGTCGGCGTCCCTGGGCCTCCTCTAGCGGCGACGTGAAACAGACGTTGGAGAGGACCAAATTCAAAAAAAAAGAAAGGGCCAGTATGACCAATTAGGAAGTTTTTAGCTAACAAAGCAATCTGGCAGATGTTGGTGCAGTAAATTGTGCTCTCCAACGTTTTTCGCGACGCCACCAGGAGACGCCGACGGCCGCCGGACGCGGGCAAAACACCCAAAGTGGTTCCCGCACTGGTTCTCCAAATTTCCCAACAGCTCTTATCCTCTCCATCTCTTCGCTATCACCTTCATTCATTTTCGGATGCATTCTGGGATTATGTCGACGGCGGCCATGTGGCGTGAGCCTGAAAAAAATGCCTCAAGGCGAGCTCGAAGCATGCGTTAAAAATTGCGTCGCAAAAAGGCAGATTAATGAACAACTATAGACGCCGGCATCAGTGGTGCCACGCGCGACAAAAAATTCATGCACCCCCTCCGTCTAACGACAACGATGGTTGAACGCGAAGTGCTCTCGTGACGGATTCTTTGGTTGTCGTCTGAGTCTTCAAAACCGCTTCGACAATGTCGAAATGGAGCAATCGGATAGACGTCGGCTTCGTAACGCGAAGGACCCAGGTTGGATTCCGGCCACGGAAAGCGCTTTTTTCTTTCACATCACCCACGATCATTCATCATCATCGTCAGAGAAACTTGACCTCCCTGCAGGGTGCATTGACGCACAACGGTATCAGTGAGGACACTAAACGTTCGCTTTAACATGAAAGGGGAAATTCAAGTTGACTAACAGATTTTAGAAACAGCATTCTTTGGTTTATTACTGAATTTTCCTGCCTGGAGACGCGACACTGCTGCTGAGGCTACTCATTTGGCCGCTGAATGAGCTACCCAACCTCACATATTCGCTAAATGCCATTCGCCTCAATGTCATTCAGTATTCTCGTGTGGCACCAAACTGATGACATTTAGAGCAAATGACATTTCCTCTAAATGTTACTAGTGTGACAGGGGTATAAAACACACTACTAAAGACGTAGGCTTCAGTGGGGTCAGGTACAACAAAAATTAAACCTAGTTCCACGCAGTGTGAAATCTGTTGAAACAGCGGAGCTGTCGTTCTCTTCTATCGGCCCGAACGTCAACGGGCCCCGATAACGGTAGCGCCGTCGCCGCGGAAATTTTAGGGTTCGCGCAGAGGAATCGGCAGCTAACCGTGGGCCTCTCTCCTAGGAGCTACGGAGGGAAAGAAACCGCCCCTGCGAGACCACTGCTCCGTTTATCGGTGGGTCTAGGAACCGGTTTCTGCGAGGCCGCGTACGGGTTTGGGAACCTCATCATACCCCTGCGTGACGCAGGACCTTCAGCAGACGGACCAAAAGGCTCGAGCTACAACAGCTTCCGTGTTGAATTAAAGTATAAATGAAAAGGCGCTGCCTCGCGCTGTTGTATCCAGTGGCGCCTAAAAACTGGTTGAATCCTCTGTCATAGGAATCGGTGAAACACGAAAGTGGCATGTGCAGCGAAATCTGCAGCTGAGCATGATTTGCGGGTCGGCGGCTGTCTTGTGTGTGTGCTTGGCAAGCAACGTCCTGCTGGCGGGTCGCTTCGGTAAAGGTGTACTGGCGACATTTTTGTGACGGTTATGACGTCAGTGGAATCGTGGTGTATCCCCGCATAAAACACTTTCGTGTTAAAATATAAAACCCGAAAACAGACAACCCGAAGTATAACGTCCTCTTTAGTACTAAGTGTTGCTTCCTCGCAAGAAAACCCTGTGTGCGGGGTGCACCCTTTACAGGCCGCTTCCTGCGTTGTACTGGCATCACTTCCGTGACGGATATGACGTAAGTGATATCTTCATGAATCCCGGAATAAAACACTTTCGTGTGAAAAGTAAGTTCGGTTGGTTTAAAACGCACAGATCTCCAGAACTTCACGGTCTGCACTAGAGAAAATGTCGCATGCTACCGCTATACTCGCAAAAGACGCCTTGTTACTGCGCCCCATGGCTACGTGAGTGGCCATTTTGTGCTCTTCTTTTGCACACGTCTTCCTATTTTGTCAGCCATTGGTTTCATTCCGTACACGGGCCGTCATTTGTTTTACACGCTTGGTCCGTCTTCCTTACAGCATGCGCCTCACTTGTCTGGAAGTATGTGCAGTCTTTACACTGATGAGGGAACAGGTATATAGCGCGCTTTAGCGACAGTCTGAGCATGGCTCCTTTCTTCTGAACAAGGAGACAACTACGCGAGGATAGTGCTCAGAAAAATATACTTATATTATTCGTATCATACAGATTCTTGTAACAAAAGCGACGCCATAGAATATTGGTATTCTTCCATGCCGTGAGCTGCCGTTTTTGGCGTCCATGTTTCACGTCTCCTGAAACCCTCTTAAATGCGAGAACGCAAGATATAAACCGAGAAAACCCCACGCTCCGCCATGTCTTCCCACAACTCTCACTAGGTACCTTGTTTTAGGGCTGCCGGAGACTCCTAAGGGTGAAGAACAAACCCGGACGGCAAATACGGTGGTTTTCAAATCTTTGGTGGACATTCACCCAGCTTGCAGCGTACAGGCTGCAGTGGCGCGAATTTTCAAAGTGGAGTGTGCGTACTCACTCGAAGGAAACACCGGCGTAGGGCGCGGTGGGGCAGTGCAGGAGTACGAAGCCCATGGCCAGCCAGGTGAACATGCTGGCGAACACGGACATGCGGATGATCTGGGAGCATGCCAGGTCGAATTTGTCGATGAGGTACCCTCCCAGCAGGGTACCTCCGACGGCGCTGGGCATCGCGATTATACCTACGAATGTAAGGCGGGAAGAAACTTCTTAACAGCCCGCCAGATGCAAGCTGTAGATTAGGCAATGTCATCCTTTCGTATTTAAATAGGAGAAGAAATTAAATGCGCGGTGATTACGATGAAAAAGAGCTCTCAGTCAAAAATCACAACAGGAATACCGCAAAAACCTGACAAGAATTCCTGTCGTACGACAAAAAACTGTTGTGACAACAGAAGTCCTGTTGTTACGACAAACCCATCTGTTGTTACGACACATTTCTGTCGTAACTACAAAGTCAACTTTCTCAACGACAAACATTCCTGTAGTCGCAACAGAACTGCCATTTACGCTACTCTTCAAAATGGGCAATAACAATCAAACCATGTACTACTACTGATGGAACATCATGATCACGACAAGACAGGAATTTGGCACGACGGAACATCAGAATCAGGACAGGAATACGAAACGCGACAGAACACCTGAATCCCAACACGACAAAAATACCACAAGACGACAACAGTGCGACAGGTGAAAATACGACAAAACTACAGATTTTTTTTTCTGTCGTCTTTTCTGACTGGGCTGAATCCTAAAGCTCGTTAATCCTAAGCCCTCTTTGCTACTAGGTTGGCTATCAGGTGGACTTCTGTGCAGACGAACGATTAACAGGACAAACGTCACTTATCATTTGTCATCATTGCTATAGTCGCAATAGTCACTAATGTCAGCAGCTCTCAGTAGTCGGCTGCAACGTGAAGCTCTCTTATCTCAACGTCGGGCAGCATCAGTATGGGTCAACGGGGCTTACTCGGAATTTCTCTAATAATAAACCTTCAAATGCTCAGTAAAGCACGTTGTTGGGCTAGTTGGTGTTCCATGATAACAATAAAACTGCGCAAAAGGACGGACGGAAGAAGAGGACAACAAACCAGTTTTATTGTTATCTTCAAATGCTCCTCTTTCTGCGCATTCTCTTTAATCCGCCCAAAGGCATGTACTCCACCCAATCTCATGGCTCAGAACAAAATAAACCGCAAAGCACTACAACGTACAAAACAGAAACAAAAATAACAATGGCTCCATAGCGGTTCAGTCGTTAAGGTGATACCTAATCTCCTTGTTGAGAAGCTAACCACAGCACTGACACATATTTCTCCTTCAGAGGAAGCCGTGAACGCGTTGAAATATTTATTGTATTCATCCTTATTTCATCGCGGTCAATGAGACAGCCGTACGTGCGACAATAAAACGGCAGGTTGTGGCTGCCGCAGTGTCGTGGACGCAGGATTATCCGCGAAGACACTCGACTGTTGGTCTCTTTTTTTTGCCTGTTCAAAGCAGCTCTCAGCAGCTCCAAGCAGCTCCGTATTTTATTTGCCCATAGAACATCTGTGACAGGAGCAGCTTTGGAACTGCTAAGAGCTGCTCTGAGGCAGGCAAAAAAAAAGAGACCTTGTATTGAGGCATCTGCCCGTCTGGCCTACCTGTATACGAACGCTAGCGTGACGGTGGGATTGCATCTACGGTGGGGATTCGGCAATTGACGTAACGCGTGGCCTGTTTTAAAGAAGGTAGTCTTTCTTGGCTACTTAAACCTGAAAAGTTTGGTCCCTGTCAGTATGGCTGCCTGTTCCTCGATTGAGCCACCCGGCCACAACGTAAATGAATTGTAGAAGGAAAAGTTTATATAGGCAAAAGCTTTCCGAACCACAGAACCTAGAAACAGCTAATGCTTGTCGACATTGTTGAGAAAAAATTAGGCATCTTTAGGCAAAACATCAATGCCCAACTGGGGACTCGCAGTGTTCTTTTAATTGACAAGAAATGTAGGCTGTGTGTGGGCGATAGCAAAAAAAAATACTTGTTTCGAACATTTCTAATAAAAAATACGAAAAAGCTCGCGCGAGGTCGAAGAGTTTCGAGTTTAACAGTAACAAAAAGTTCCAGTAGATAGCGCGAAAAGCGGAACGCCGGAAAATTGAACTGACTTTAGCAAACCACCTCCGTATTTATCAGGGTGAGATCGAAAGGGAGGGACACGGGCATGAGGCTTGTTAAGCACATCAACCTACGTACACCGACGTATTTTTATATCGCGTTTAAATTTTGCGAAACTTCGTGTATGTGCGATATTTTCCACGTTGGTGTTAGTGTCGACCTCTAAGGTTTTCTTTTTTATCACTCGTTGGTTCCCGGTATTTTTGCTCCCTTAAAACTAAACTTGCCGAGATGCACAATTAAAGCGACCCTGCAACACTGTTTTCAACTTTCTTTGAAATCTTAAATGCTTGAAGAGCGCACTCACCCAACACAACCAGTACTTAGATTAGGGGTCGCAAAGTACCTCAGCTCGAAGTTACTGCTCTATTCCCATCAGATAATTTGCCAACCCGCTCAAAAGATTGTTCTGTCTTTCCAGGTCTTGACGTTCTTCGACGGCTCGAATTACGCCACTAAGGCCATGTAGCGGCTGTTGGCCGGTTTTCCTTCAGTTGCAGCAATTAACAGCTTTTCGATAGCAACTTAAAAATTTACACCATCTTCCCGCGAGGGGAACCATGGGGTAGATGCGACGCATCGGGGTTTCCGTTGCGTTTCCGTTATGTTAGCGGGTCCATTGTTGTTGTGTGTCCATATTTTACGCAGCATGTTCACTCCCGATGCGTCGCATCTACCCCATGGTTCCCCTCGCGGGAAGATGGTGTAAATTTTTATCGGGGTGGCCGGTGCTTGTTGCGGTTGCGCCGACCATCGCGATAGCAGGCCTGTTAGTCTCCATTCAAATCATCGGTGGTCATCGGAGGATGTCATCGGTGGAGCGGCGGCGAAACGACTGAGCGGAGCGGCGCAGTTACCGCGTTTATATGCAGCGGAATGAGACAGAGCAGCGCACAGCAGCGCATGCGCATGTGTTAACCAAGCGCAAGCTGCGCGCTAACCCGCACCCACGCACAGCTGGCACGGCGACGGAGCGAGCGCCGGTGAGCGCTAACACGCCGATGGCGCTGCGGTGAGAGCGGCGCTCACGCGCAGCTGGCGCGGCGAGGAGAATGGGGGAGGAGATGCGGACTACGCCGGACGACGCAGGAGGGACAAGGCGAGTGAAAGAGATGCGTCGCATCTAAAATAAAGCCCCAAAAGCAAAGACGAAATGGAAGACGTATCTGGTGCGACGAGCAAATAACGCCGTGCCGCTCCGTGCTGGCGATTACTGTAGCTTTCGCAGCGGGCTCCACACACGAAAGAAAGGGTGAAAGCGCTTATCGAAAGTGTTGCAGGGTCCCTTTAAACTCCGTCATCTGTATTGTCAATAAAAATGCACAGAAAGACTGGCACGTTTTGACCTATAAAATGCCCCTTTACAAAAATATTTCCAGGATTTTTCGCAGAACTTACTGTGTTCGGTTTAGTTGAGTGTGCTACCGACAAACTTTAAACATTCCTTGGCATTTCTAGGCTTATATTTTGGAGGCAAAACATGCTCATCTAAGCTCATCTCGCTAGTATGCATTACTGCCGACGCTTTGCGAATAATTCCCTCACGGTGCTGCAGAAAAGGTACCCTCTGGCCCTGCGGTAAAAACAGACTCAATGTTTAGAAAGGAGGCGCATTTACTTTTGGTTTTCTCTGCCTCATCTGACATTACACGATGTGCAGCGAAAATGATTCACGGGCTTTTCATTTGACCGGAGAAGATACGAGGCACGCTATCACACGATACAAAAAAATTGTACATCAATATTAGCTCAAAAACACGTTGAGGTATTGAGCTAATTCCGCGCTAGTCACACCTAGCCTACCCTCGGCCGCATGAATATCTTCTCGGTATTTTTGGCAAGCACTTCTAAAGCAGCGAAGACCCTCGGAACACGATTCAAAGCAACCTGTGCGTTGTGACGGTGACGCTGCATGACCTGCAGCCATGGCCGCGCTGCATTTAACATCTCGTCAGTGTACGAGCTGTGAATCAACTAATAAATTTATCGTAGTACTAGCGAACATTAAAAGAGACAAAGGTAAAGAGGAGACGAAAAACACGCTAGAACTTCAACTCACTTTATGCAGCAGAAACACGGAAAAAGGGTATATGTACATGAAAAGTTGGAAGGGTGAAAAAACAGCGAACACAAACAAAATAAAATAAAACAAAGTAGTATCGCACTCATCACACTTGCTCATATCACAAAACCACATCGCAGTGCCCGCCGATATCACACGGCGTAAATTAAACCTACCCGTGTGTGCGGCTATGATCCCTCACCTGTGATCGTGGGGTTTAACCAGTGTTGTACGGAACGGCGTTACAAGGAACGGCGTTCTGGAACTAGTTCCTTTTTGGAGGAACGGAGGAACGCCACCGTTCCATTAAGGTTCGGTGGAACTGTAACGGTAACTCGTTACGTTTTTGAAGGAACGGCAGGAACGGCGTTCCTGCCATTACATCGCTAGGATTTGGCTGTTTTTGATGCCAAGGCTCGAGTACAAAAATCCACAAGCGCTACTGCGTTTCTCTTCCTATAAGATGGTCAGTTTGCCCGCCCTTCAGCCCTACGTGCTTCCTCGAAGGTCAAAGGCAGAAGAATAACCACGCAGCAAGCCGCAGCTTGTGCTTGCTTTCATGCTGGTTGCTTACGCAGCGTTCGACGGGTGAGTAGCGTAGCCGCGAGAATGCTTTTCACCCTTCATCGTTTGTCTGGGGAGGCCAGAATGCGCGTCTGGCCGATAGAATTGTTCCCTGGCGGGGAAAGAATGGAGAGTTTTAGCAGTCCGTCCGTTCTGTCGTATGCGTTGTTACTGGGCTGACCGGGACCCGGCTGGGCACTTGGGCATTCGTCGCGGTAGGGGGATTAGTTCCGCGGGCCTGCCTTGGCCATTCCGTGCATCGCACCCTTCCTACTCGCCCTTCCGCGCGCTCAGGAGCAGACCGGTCCCGGTCAACCCGGTAACAACTTAGCCAACGAAACGGACGGACTGCTTAACGGGATCCGGACATTTCGGTGTCGGACATTTCGGTCCAGGACGTTTCGGTGTGGACATTTCTGTGCACGGACATTTTGGTGCATGACGTCTTGGCCCAGACATTTTGAGTGAGGGGATGTCCCAGGCATTCTTTGAACATTTTAGCTTTAATATTGTAATTTCGTGACTTGATATGATTTTTCGTTCGAGACTTGTGCTTGTTACGCCGTTCGTGGAAACGAACGCTAAACCCTGGCGGAGCATTGCCACGTGAAACCCAATTTCTGTAGTAGATGGTAAAAATTAACGTTGTTAGTTTGGATCCGTTCAACCATTTTTTGTTATTGTAACATTCATGTGAACAACCCTAATAATTTAAGTGTTACCAAGGCGCTGTTCTTCACTTCACCCAACGGTGCAAGACGCTGCTGCTTTTAGTCTATTCCTCCCCCCCCCCCCCTCCAGCAAAACTTCCGCGAAAAGACAACAGAAAAACGAGGTCGATTAGGCGCGTGTGCATTTCGTTTTAATTATTGTCTCAATCAATCTCGTCTTCGTTGTATTCGGTGTCACTTCTACTTCAAACTAACAAACCAACGATCGCCACTTCCGGTGGCTTTACTTAGGGGAGGGGAAAGCTGAGCCCCGCCGCAATCATCCCCCTAAGTGAGAGACAGGGGTGTCACTTGTGGCTTCACCATTGCGTCTACTGGACTTCGAAAACTATAAGACGACTGTTGCCGCCCCCGTCACACTAGCCTATTCATTTTGTTTTGCTCCTTATAATTCATTTCATTGATTGTAGGGTTTAACGCGCCTACGCAACGCAGGCGATGAGGCGCGCCGTAGTGGAGGGCTCCAGGTTAATTTTGACCACCTGGGGATCTTTAACGTGCGGCGAAATCTCGTACACAAGGGCGTTTTTGCTTTTCGCCTCCATCAGAAAGGCGGCCTCCGCGGCCGGGAATCGAACCCGCGACCTCGCGCTCAGCAGCACAACGCCTTAGCCACTGAGCCACCGTGGCGGGTTTGCTCCTTATAATGGGAGGAAGCGATGTATACCTGGGGTATCCATGATATGCGCGACTTGATGAGTTAATTCCCAAGGAGGCGACTGAAGGCGCAGAAAGAGCGATTCCTGGAGTGGGGGCGCCGTCGATATGACCGCGACGCGCGGAAGGGCGTAGCCAGCAAACGATAGTGGCCATTGTGTTCTCAGCGGCTTTTTGGGTGGCTTTTTCTGTCACAGTATAGAGGTTTCGTGCGCACATGGTGAATGTAAAGCTTTTTCTCTGTTTTAAACGCAAAGTGTGCTATGTCATTGTTCTGAATGTATCACCCAATTCCTGCAAAAGCCTCCACTAAGAGGCTAGCAGTATGTTCTAAAAAAAAAATCACTGCGGTGACGCTTCGGAGACCGTGAACTCCACCACGCCAGTAGGATTTTCAGGGGAAACCGAAAATAATATGGCTGAAAAAGAAATCTGGTCGAGATTCGAGCGTACAGGCGGGAGGTGGGAGGGGGGGGGGTGCGCTAGAACGAAGAATTAAAATGTGGTAAATGTAGTCTTGTAGCATTAAACGAAGGTTGGTTGTCCCGAACACAATGGGTGGAATTTGTATGCACAACCGGTCCGCGCTTAATCAGCATTTAGGACATTAGAACCTGCGGCTGTTTTCCAAAAGGCCCGTTTTTCCTCCCCGACAATATCCTAGACCAGTGTTCGCGAATTCATTTTAGCAAGGCAGCCCAGCCTACGTAATACTCTTCATAAGGTTTTCTACATTCTGGGGGGCTAGCTAATGTTTGTTACTTTTTGGATATTGAGAGTGTGCATGTAATTTATGTAATTTGAGGGTGTGTAATTTAAAAAAAATACAAAAGAGGTGGTAGACCATCGTAAACACGGGTCTTAGCTAAAAAAGAGCGAATATAAATTAACAACCTGTCATAATGAAAAAAAAAACATGTGCTAAAGAATTCAATCGGCTGCATAACAGGTGTCCCCACGAAAAGGTATTAAACAAAAAATATAACTGTAGAATTTCTAAAAATACCTGGCAAAGATCAAACATGGCATCAATCAAAAAATAAATTCACTGCTCCAGATTGTTGTCTATAACCCACGTTAAGCGGAAATAAAAATATAACGGCTGTCGCAAACAGGCAAGCACCGGATAATTTGGTCGCCGAAATGTCCGTACACCGAAATGTCCGTACACCGAAATTTCCGCACCGAAATATCCTGCACCGAAATGTCCTCGAGCCGTCTGGAGTTTGTCGGGTGCTCCCTGAAAAAATTCGGCTAGGAGCGTTTCGTTGATTATCTTTATCTCCAGATAATCTGCTGCCGGTGGTGTTAATATTCGTATAATATACGTAGTTGGATGTGAGTTTTAAATGTCTCACTTAATTTCCACCCAGGATTATCCGACACTATATTTTAATTTAAAAACCTAATTGTAACGTTAATGTAACGACACGTTCCAATTTTCGAAGTGGAACTGGAACGCGTTCCTTTCGCAATAAAGGAACTTGTAACGGGAACTCGTTTCAAAATTGGCAAGGAACGAGGAACGAGCTTTCGTTCCTATTTTGGAGGAACGTGTACAACACTGGGTTTAACACGCCGACGCAGCACAGGTGATGAGGCGCGCCATAGTGGAGGCCTCCGGATTAATTTTGACCACCTGGGGTTCTTTAGCGTGCGCCTAAATTTCGTACACACGGGCGTTTTTGCATTTCGCCACCATCAGAAAAGCGGCCGCCGCGGACGGGAATCGAACCCGCAACCTCGTGCTCAGCAGCGCAACGCCTTAGACACTGAGCCACCGCGGCGGGTACCCCTCACCCGTGCCCACCCTGCTCCCCCTTTTCAAAAAAGGGAATTCCTTCACGGACATGAATGATTTGTTGAAATATTTCTTGCAGACGCGCATCCTGTACAGGTCTTCCCGCAAACAGAACGAGAAATTTTTTGAGGCCTTCATGATAGGCAGAGAAGGGAAAGATGAGTCAGTTCACTTCACCGTCCTTGGCGCTGTCCGCAAAGGAAATCGGTTTTTTGGAGAGGGGGAGGCGGTTGTGCATGGGTAAGGGGGGATAGCAGCACACAGGTGTAGGTTTACCTTACGCCGTGTGTTATTGGCGGCACTGTGATGTGGCGTTGGGATATGAGAAAGTTTGGTGAGTGCGATACTATTTTACTTTATTTTTTTGTGTGTTCACTGTATTTTCACCCTTCGCACTTTTCATGTACATATAGCCTTTTTCCGGGTTTCTGCTGCAGAGTTTGAGTTGAAGTTCTAGCTTGTGTTTCGTCTCCTCTTTACCTTTGTCTGTTTAATGTTCGCTAGTACGAGCAACCAACTCGCCCAACTCACCGCCTTAGTCATGACGCAACGGGATAGGGGTTTCCTCCTCTCTCATTACCTTCGCTGCGCCATGACATACGCCGGGAGAACCCGCGCCGCCTCCTTACCAGTTCGGTCCAACCCTCCCCACAGGTTACGTTTCCCTACGGCAACCACACATCTAGCGCCGAGCGACGTATTTTCCCGCATAATTGCTCTTCCCGTTGAAATGTTCTAAGGCCTGCTGCATTACGGGATTTTAATCTAAGGAACACATATGCGATAATCTAGGATATACAGTGAAGGCTCAAGCATTTTATGAGGCAGGCTTCAAATTTGGCCAATGTGGCCGTGCCTAGAGAAGGGAGGCGGTAAGAACGTACCTAGAAGCGTAGCGGTTGCAGACGAAGTCAGGCCGAACTGCGATTCCAGGATCTTCGTTATGAATGCGGAAATTCCGGAAGCCATCATGGCTGCAAGGTGAAAATGAGCGAAATATGTGCTTTTAACTTTGCCCCATGTACATACTCTGCGAGTGATGCCAAAGCCCACACTGAGGCGGCCTCCTTACTCTCTATTGTTCCGGCGATGGTCAGCAGCACGAAGGTGCGATTCGTCAGGAGGGCGCACACCAGCTCGAAGAAGCTATCGGGTTTTTCCGCGTCGGCTTTCTCATCGGGGGCGCCGGCTGCTTCCAGCTTCTTTATGGCTTGAATTTCCCGGTGACCTGGATGCCAGAAAACACTCGTTAAAGAGCCACGAAGAAAGACAAAACGCAAGTTTGGTTCATTCAAAGATTGCCTCGTTAGAATCATACTGGCACCACTTTTAACGTAATCTTCGCTCAATATTTTTTTATTTTTATTATTTATGAGCGATTTACCGAATTGTGTCACGGTTCCAATCAGGTTGTTTGCCGACGACTGTGTTGTCTATAGCAGAATTGAGACACTACGTGACCAAGTTAACTTGAACGACAACCTTCGAAAAATTAGTAATTGGTGCAAAGAATGGCAAATGACTTTAAACGCTGAAAAAACGGTGTTTATGTCAATCACAGGAAGAGAACACCGCTAGAATATAACTACCAGATTGACGATACTAGGCTTCAGCGCGTGCAGAAATAAAGGGTGTTGCGACGATAACTGGCACTTAAAATTTTTCCTGAGCGATCCGCCGCTCTGTTCGCGCTCAAACTTCACACAAAGGTCGCATTTTTGTCTATTTGGTTTGACGGAACAACAACGGTACTACCTGTTTATCTGAAAATAAATAAAAACGATTTTCGCCTATGGGAAATGGCCTGATCTGGACGTGCGAGCCAGCGCAAGTTGATGTTGGAACGACGGACACCTGCAGGTGAAACGCATGTTGGGATTCAGTACGGACAAATGGGGCAGCAGACGATCAGAAAATGCACCTAGAATGAGCTAACAGACGATCAGAAACCGGTTTCGGGCTCGCACGTCCAAATCGCCGCCATTTCCCATAGGCAAAATCGTTTTATTTATTTCAGAATAAACGGTAACTACGTTGTTGTTCCGTGTCAAACAAATAGACCACAAATGCGACCTTTGTGTGAAGTTTGAGGCGACAGAGCGGCCCATCGCTCAGGAAAATTTTTTAAAGGTTCCATTACCGTCGCAACACATGTATAAATATCTGGGGGATGTTTACACCGATCTCCGATGGAATACGCACATTGACTACGTGTGCCAGGTCTAAGCATTTCACAGCCTTAGGCGTAACCTTTATGGCGCCCCTCCTGATATCAAGTGCCTAGCTATAAGACTTAGTCAGGCCAATTATTGAATTCTAAAATTGTATGGGACCTACACACAGTCCAACTGCAATAAAATAGAAAGATACAGCGACTTGCAGCGAGGTTTATCTTTTATAGTATCGCGGCATATTCCCCACTGAGCTTTTAGAACAGCGAACCTTGAAAGTCTGGAAATCAGGTCAAAAATTGAGAGACTAAAATTTCTCTTCCAGCTAATTCACAATCATTTCAAACTACACCATTCAGATTTCTTTCAGGTTAATACACAAGAATACTCCAGGCATCGTCATAGCATGTACATCCCACCCCTAGCCCCGCATAACGACTGCTTTAAGTTCAGCTTTTTCCCACGTGTATCGAAGAATGGAATATGCTGCCTGAGGCCACAATCAGATGCTCTTCGCTTGCGTCATTTGAAGGTAATCTGAAACGGTTTTTCCTGTGAATAATACTGTGGCTGAATGTCATTTTTTTTTTATGTTTATGTCTGAGTGCTTTTTGTTACTCGCATGATAACGCCCATGCTTGTTTTATTGGTGCCGCTTCCAGGCGTCGCAAAGCGTTGTCTGAAAGCGTTGAGTCATTGTCCAGCTCTGACCGCGTGGCTTCCTTTCCGTGAGTGTTCCATTTTTATGTATAATTTGAGCTGTTGCTCGCTACAGCCCCGAGAAATATGTTTCAACTTGATAACCTGCTTTCGAGTGAAACTTTTTGTCCTTCCACCCTGTAACGGCCCACTTCTGGGCTAACAGTATTAATAAAAGAATGAAATGAATGAAATAAGCTGTATAGTTAGCGAAAAAGGGAAAGGCCATGCGACCCTCTCGCTCATTTCCCGCAACAGAACCTATGATGTCACACCAGCCAGCTCTGCGTTTGGCGGAGACGGGCAAAAGCAAACGCAAATTAGGCAGACCTTATAATCTTCCCGAACGGGCTATTTGTGCTTAAATGTAGGCCACATTCTTTTTAAAGCAGTAGGAATTGTGGGATTGAAAGTGGAAGTTACGAAAGCACACGTAAACATAGAGGTACCGGTGCGTACTGCTGTTGGTACTGCGCGCACTATGCTTGGTTTAGCTGCACAGGACTGCGTGGCTTTGGGATTGTCTCAGACGACACTTGCCGATTGACGCAAGAAACGGCGTATTACGTGACCATATTAGTCGAGCGAGCACTCTGTTTCACGAAACGATTATTTTCTCCCTCAACAAAAACAAGCCAGCCAGGTACAAATACGGTCAAGAACAAACCAGAAGCAGAAAACGGCTTGCTTCGGTATGGTGGCGCCATCTAGGCTCACTAAGGTTAAGCAAGGCTTTTCAATTGGCGGCAGAGCGGTCGGTTTTTGTGATGTCATTTCAGACCACGAAAACACATGATTTAGCGGAAAAATCAAAATTTTAAGGTAAATTGATTAATCTCCCAGTGAATAAAACATCGTTTGCATGCGGACGAGCGCTGGGGACACTATAAAACACGAAATCTCTGGTATAAAACAGACTTGTATTTTGTCTTCTTGGCTACTTTAAGGGCAGCAGAATCGCGTGACTGCCAAAACGAACCAAGCTAATGTTCGGCAGGAACGCAGCCACAACCTTCTACCTGGTAACCAGTAGGGGCATAACGCATTATCACCGTCTTAGTCGGACGCGCTCTCCAAGCCCCGCTCCCTCTATAGATCATGGAAAGTCTGCTAAGTGGCTTCGGCTGCACGCGAGCACCTTCCCGCGTCCTGCATTGTGTCACATCCACCCCCCCCTCCCCCCCGCCATACTTCCGCAACTGTACTTTGTGCGGCGCGCCTTTGGCTTCCTTCCGCCACATACTTGGCGCCTGCCTGCCACCCACCTCCATTCTTCCATGCCCGTATCCCTTACTACGCTAGAGCAATGGGAGGCTACGCTGCTTATCTCCGACCTACAGGTGCCGCTAAAAACCACCGGCTCCCGGCCGTTGACCAGAGGACTGCAGTGTGCCGGTGCTTGCTGCTGGCGCCTTTTTCTCTTCAGCTTTGGGTCAATAAAGTTTTTCCAACCAAAACCATGTTAACCTGGCCACCCAAATGGCGGTGTGCCATCTTACAACACGGAGCATGCTTAACTTAACCCAAAACAAGTTTCCCTCATATCAAAAGACAACAAAACGTTCAAATTGTAAAGTATCACAGACAGCGGTCATGTATGCTGTCTTGCAAGGTCATTCATGGCATCGGTATGACCTTAAGCAGCCGCAACGCAATGGCGGCAAGTGTGCGTAAGGACACGTGATCCTTGATTTCGCAGCTGTGCTCACCTGAGGCCTCACCGCTGTGGTATCATGTGACTAGGCAAGGGATTAACGGCTGCTGTGCAAGCGCATTGGCGCTCAGTTTCAGCATGGGGGGCAAGCCGTTGCCAGAGTAAGGGTGGTAGGTGTGACCTAATTTCATAAAAAAACTGTGTGCATATCTTTTGCAACTCCTAGCCAAACAGAAACTTCGCACGTGTTAAAGGGACCCTGCAACACTTTCGATACACACTTTCACTCTTTCTTTCGCGTGTGGAAGAACTGCGAAAGCTATAGTTATCGCCAGCACAGACCGGCACTGCCTGATTTGCTGGTCGCACCGGATACGTCTTCCGTTTCTGCTTTCTTTTAGCGGCTTTATTTTTAAAGTTGGCATCGAAAAGCGTTCATTGCTGCAACTGAAGGAAAACCGGCCAACAGCTGCTACATGGCCTCAGTGACGTAATTTGGGCCGTCGAAGAACGTCAAGACCTGAAAAGAGAAAAATCTTTTGTGTGATTTTCCAAGTTATTTGATGGACATAGAGCAGTGATTTTTGGATGAGGTACTTTGCGACCGCTTAACCTAGATACTGGATATGTCGGGTGACTACGTTCCGAAAGCATTGAAGATTTCAAGAAGTTGAAAAAAGTGTTGCAGGGTCCATTTAACAGGGCTTACAAGTGTTAAAGGGACACTGAAACACTTCTTTACCATTTTAAAAATCCCTAACTGCTTTCAGAATGAAGTAAACAAGCACATCCAGTACTTAGAATACGGGTGAAAAGCACCTCACCCAAAAATTACGGCTCTATATCCATCAGGTAACTTTGAAACTTGCTGAAAAATTGCTGTCTTTTCCGTACCTGGCATTCGTCAAGCGCTAAAATTACGTCATTACTGCAATTCAGGAGCTATTGGCAGGCTTTCTTTGAGTTGCAGCAACACACTGTTTCAATGGCCATTTTAGAAAAAAAAAATTACCCCCCCCCGCGGGAACCGGTGTACGCGCGCGAGGAATAGCAGCGCAAGCGTGCAACCGTAACCAAAGGTCACAATGTAGCAGACCCTAGGTAGAGCAAGAGCCCTGACCGGAGATGTCTCAGAGTCTTTAAACCTTGCCACTTTTACGCAACCACAATTCCAAAAACAACCCAAAATTCAAAACCTACGCTTAGTTTTCCATGCAGCGCAATAATTAAAAATGGTTTGGTCTGCATTGCCTGACGCTTGGTGCAAAGAAGGGCAGGAACGCAAAACCCGCACTATTCCACAACTACGTTCCATTGGATTGTTTACGCGCCTAATGGTGGGCACCCGAACGCGCTTAAAAATAAATCAAGCGAAATTAATTACATTTCTGCCTGAAACGTATTCAAGGTGCACTGCTGCTGGCGATAACGCATATGACACAATCCGATGACCCTACCGAGAGCAAGGGCTTCCGGAAGTGTCTTTGAGTCCTGACCGGAGTCAACGGTTACTTGCCTAAGGTACTAGGCCACCAAAATTCGAAATCATATTAGCTTCTAATAAAAGTCCTACGTAATTAAAAAACGTTTCGGTCTGCATTCCGCTTTGTTTAACTGATGGAACTTATTTTGACAACACTGATTTTATGGGCAACGTTTATTGCTGTATATCGGACGTGCACCCGTTGGTGAACCCGACACGCCCTACGGTCCAGCGTGGGAACGTCACGTTTTACGGCTGAACAGTTGTTCAACCTCTTTTGCCCAAAAAGGATTGAAAAATCCCGGCATGCGCCCGCAACCAGGCCGATGGGGGCGTAGTTTCGAGGGCTCCGGAATGAACGGGTGGGCCTGAAGGTGCTAGGCCTAAATCTCGTACGATGATCGCTTCCAATACATAGTCCTGATTGGTAACTTCTGTTGCGTTTCTGGAGTATATTATCGCTTCATTTCCCGTGTGTGGAACTTTATTTTTGCCAACAGTGGCTTTCTGGGCAGCGGTTATGCCTGTATCTCTGGCTACGAGCACCCGTTTGTGAATGCGCCGGCGCCCAGCCGCCGCTCGCGGGGTCGCCCGCGTGAAGTGACGTCACGAATTTTTGACGAGCGCTGGCCGCGTCACTTCTTTTGATTAATTGATTGATTGTGGGGTTTAACGCGCCGACGCAACACAGGCGATGAGGCGCGCCGTAGTGGAGGGCTCCGAATTAATTTGGACCACCTGGGGATATTTAACGTGCGCCGAAATCTCGTACACACGGGCGTTTTAAAGACGATAGTCTTTCTTGGGCTACTTAAACCCAGAAATTTTGGTCTGCCTGTATGTCTGTCTGTCTGTCTGTCTGTCCGTCTGTCTGTCTGTCGGTCTGTGACTCGATTCAGCCACCCGGCCAAAGTAAAACAATGCCTGCCCAATAGTCTTATATAGTCACAGCTAAATCTACCCGTTTAAGTCCGGTTTATATGTTCATACTTGTCAACATTGTTGAAAAAGAACAAGACATGACGCAAATATAAGACAAAAATTAATACACAAGATATATTTACAGAGTTTTGTTATAAAAAACTCATAGATGCTTGATTTTGGCGAAATGAAATACTTTATCAACTGCAAAAAAAAAATTCACTTCGCCGTCGCCTGCGGTCGCCTGCGCCTCTATAGCTTCTGGCACCATTTTAAAAAATTGGCAGCGTATCTGCTCCTTTCGTTGCAAATGCCGTCAAAAGACGATAGTCTTTATAGGCTTTTGCGAAGTAAATGCCTCCCTTCGCTTTACCGCTCACCTCTCACGTTGTTCTTCTTGCGTCGCGCTCCTCCCAAGGTAAAGACCCCAATGTTTGCTTAAATCCTTTTAAATTCCCGCGTTCCACTGCTCCAAACCGGGTGTCTCGACGCGAACGCTGCCGTACGGCGAAGACGCGCGTTAATCGAGGCGCCCTACTTCAACGTTTATAGAACCGCGTTTCCCTACTCCAAGTGCGTTGCAAGCAGTACGTGGAACCTATCTAGTGGAACCTTGCGTAACTGTTGCCGGTTGATTTCTTAAAATGGCGGCAGAAGCTATAGTGGCGCGGGTGACAGCAGGCGACAGCGGAGTGAATTCTTTTTCTGCAGTTGATGAAGTATTTAATTTCGCAAAAGTCAAGCATGTTTGAATTTTTATAAAGGAACACTGCAAATATCACTTCTGTATTGATTTGTTGTCTCATATTTGCGTAATGTCTTGTTCTTCTTCCACAATGTTGACAAGTATGAACATTACACCGGACATAGACGGGTACATTTAGCTGTGACGATATAAGACTATTGCGCAGGCATTGTTTTGCTTTGGCCGGGTGGCTGAATCGAGTCACAGACAGACAGACGGATAGACAGACATACAGACAGACCAAAATTTCTGGGTTTAAGTAGCCCAAGAAAGACTATCGTCTTTAAAAGTCGACCGGCAACAGTTACGAAAGGTTCCACTAGATAGGTTCCACGTTCTGCTTTCAACGCACGTGGAGTAGGGAAGCGCGGTTCTATAAACGTTGAAGTAGGTCGCCACGATTCACGCGCGTCTTTGCCGTACGGCAGCATTGGCATCGAGACACCCCGTCTGGAGCAGTGGAACGCGGGAAATTTAAAATGATTTAAGCAAACCTTTGGCGTCTTTACCTTGGGAGGAGCGCGACGCAGAGGAACAACATGAAAGGTGAGCGGGAAAGCGAAGGGGGGCATTTACTTGGCAAAAGTCGATGAAGACTATCGTCTTTTGACGACATTTGCAACGAAAGGAGCAAATACGCGGCCAAATTTTTGCTTTGCGCTTCCACCAGAAAAGCGACCTCCGCGGCCGGGAAACGAACCCGCGACGTCGTGTTCAGCAGCGCAACGCCTTAGCCACTGAGCCACCGCGTCGCGTGCTTCTTTTGGCTACCTCGGGATGAAGTCACGCTGACGTCCTTTTCCTGAGCGCCGCTCCGCGTGCTGTTCGTCGGCGCGATAAATGAGATACAATTAAAGCATGTTCTTCATGTCACAGGCCGCTAATATTTCAGCCAGGGTATTCAGTTGAGTAAGGGAAGCGAACTCTGCAATAATATCAACGCGGAAAACTGGTGTCAGTACCCCTTTAACTTTCTCTGAGGACCACCTCTGAGCAAACCTCAATTTTTTTTTTGAGGATTCTTAAGGTAAGCCGGAGTACATGGTTTATGCGTTAGAAGAAATGCTCACAAGAAGGTTGTAGGTACAGCCTGTAATTTTGTTTTTTTGTCACCAAAACAGGGAACAGCACTGTTGTTCACATAATTTCAAAATGTTGGTGCAAGATCTTGATTACCACTCGTTTCTATTACGCGTGCGTTTTCATACAGCATGTGTAAAGAATCAAAAAGAAAATTAAACAACGGCAGTGGAAGTGCAGATCGTATAGACTACAAAAGCAGCGTTGAAAGGGGCCATTGAGGTAAAATTCACGTTCGGCCCATTAAGAAGGCTGTTTTCTCCCGATAACACTAACAATTTTATCGCAAATTCCAAACACTCGTATGAGATGCCCAAGAAAACTTACGCAGTAGTGGCGAATGCCCAGAAACATTTCGCGACGTTTCTATGACGTAATATAATTTAGTTGACGTGATTGGGGGCCTATCATTTAAAGGGGCCGTGCAGACAAGGCACAAGTTTGGTTCATTCAAAAGATTGCCTCGTTAGAACCATACTGACCCCACTTTTACGGGAACTTCGCTCAAATAAGCTACATAATTATGAAAAAAGGAAATGGCTATGCGACCCACTAGCTCGTTTCCCGCAACAGAACCTATGATGCCATATGCGACAGCTCTGTGATTGGCTGAGGCCGGGAAAAGTGAACGGAAATTGGGAAGGTCATAATCTTGTCGAACAAGCTTTTTGCCGAACGAGCCGAACGGGCTATTTGTGCTGATATTTAGGGCACATTCTGTTTATAGCAGTAAGAATAGTGAGTTAAACAGTGGAAGCCATGAAAGCACGCTTAAAAATAGAGCTACCGAGGCGTATTCCGGTTGGTACTGCGCGCCATATGGTGTTTTAGCTGCACAGCACTGCGGTGTCTTGGGCTTGTCTCAGACGATACTGGCTGATTGGCGTAAGCGAAGGTGTCTTACGTGACCGTACTTCTCGAGCGAATACCATGTTTCCAGAAAGATTTTGTACCTTAACAAAAACAAGCCAGTTGCAAATACGGGTCCAAAACAATAGCAGAAAACGGGCAGCCTTGGTATAAGGGCGCCATCTAGGCTGACTAACGGTAAAGAAGGCTCCCCAGCACATATGACATCATTGCAGACGTCACAGAAAGCACACGATTTGGCGGAGAGTCAAAATTTTAATTGATTAATTTGTCAGCGAATAAAGCACCGTTTGTTGCTTCTGACAAGTTCTGGGGGCACCACAAAACACGAAATGTGTCGGATAAAACAGTTATATTTTGTCTGCACTCTGCATGGCCCATTTAAGCCATTGCCAAAAAATAAAGCTCATACTAATGCGTAAGCCTAGAAGGTAGCGAAGCTGTACGCCACAGCAGCGTTCTTCCTCTTTTTCGCACCAGGGCGTTGTTTAAGCCTCGCCGCTGTACGAGGGACCACAGCTGGATGATCTTTCTCTATCGCACACTGTTCTGCGCCGCACGTGGCCTTCCTTCGTGGCGCCTGCTTATCGCTACGGCCTCATCGCCTTCCTCCGCGCACATGTTCGGCGTACGTCTCTTTTCTCTCTTCTGCTATATCTGCCCGTTATCGGACCGGTGCTTCGGGCCGGGCGCTTGCGGAAAGGGGCGTGGTTTGACCTCTAGCGCTCAAGGGCAAAACTGGTCACCCCGCGCGGACTGCCGGAGGTAGCGTACTGTAGCTTCCGTTACAAAACATGAGTGGGAGATTATAGTCGGGCCTTTAGTTCCGTTAGATAATTTTACTCGAATGCGAACGTGCAGTTTACACAGTGCTAAAATTGTGTGCATTGCCTGCCCATACCGCGTCCCTGCTGCCCATATTACGTCACTATGATGTGATATTTGAAAACTTAAAATATTTCCCCCGTTTTTCGGTTAATGAACGTCTTTCGTGGCTGGAATGCATATGGGTGAGCCAGCAAAGTCTAGCTCTTTCAAATTTAGCAAGGAGATCTTCCCTTTAAAGAGATCTAAAGCCCCAACAACGTTTGGTTAAGCAGAAAGATCACGCGTTTTGTGTACCTCTCTTAAGTTTGGTTCGACGATCAATTCTTGCTTGTTTGTTTCTCGCGAACTGAGCGGGAATGTTATATATTTCTGAAGGCAAGTAATTTCGCATATACGCACCTCAATGGCTGCCAGTCGAGCGGCTCTATTTTGCCCTTTGACAGGCGCCGTGATGCCCTGGATGACATTGCTTTTGGAACACTCGCTTTCATTGTTTTTTGTACAGTGGGTTCCACTGTTAAAAGGTAACGGCGGGCGCGTGGATGCTGCGCTCCGCGAAGCGCCGGCGCCAAGAAGTGGCGAGAATCGGAGACAGCCAGCACATGCGCACTGACCGCATGAGGCGGGAAAAGCCGCTCTGTCGTCTGCTACGGCGCTCCGCTGCGCCGCTCAGCTTGCAATAGCTGAGGGATTTCGCACTCGAAGGATGTCAGCGGCCGGGCGAAGCACCGTAGCGGACGTCCGCCGTTTCCCTTTAACAGTGGACCGCACTGTACACTCTTAAATATCTGGTGCTTGAAGAATGCCAATGCAATAATCCGAAGATCAACCACAGATCATGTCGGTTATAACTGCTTTCTGTTTCACTGGGTTAAAATCATTAAGAATGCTTGAAAACGCAATTTTTGCGAAGTGAGGACGATGCATAGCTTTACATATGACATAACACGACACCGTAATCAGCGTCTAGTTCCAGGACACTTATTAGGAATGAAGAACCGCTGTATCTTATTCATATAAACCATCGTACAAGAGGTCTGCTAAATACCTCCGCGAAAAAGGAAACAGTTTGATTTTATAAATGAGGTTATTCAAAACAAAAAACTATCGTCCCTTCTAAAGAAAGTTTAGATACACGTGAAAACTTATATATATCAAAACTGCGTCAAAAGTGCGTCAAAACAATTCCCTAACAGTGCATCCAAAGTTCGATGAAAGTGTGTCCAATAATTCGTCGAACATTCAAAGCCCCAATTTGCAGACGGAGAACGAACCTACGCGACGATCTCTTGCGCACTAAGCAAACGTGTCCAGGAACGCTGTAAATGTGTACCAATACGTGGTTTATGAAATAAAGGTATACTATTATACTCCGGTATCGATGCTTGTATTGTCTTACCTAGACCGTTCCTTTTTTTCGCGATTTTTTGAAACATTGTTTTGACACAATAAACGCCCGCTTTCACACCAGCTCCGGGTGCCCAGAGATGTTATCAGTGTTTTAGGTCGACAAAGCGGTCTATAGGGCAATGCATTAATTTTTTGACAACACCGTTTGTCCAATAAGAAAGCTTTCGCTCTAAAGATTTAACGGCAACTGTGACCAACATATATGGTCGACCTGAGGAAAAGAAAGTCTTGAGTGTTTAGTCTGACATGTGCTTAGCAGCTCACGTCCTTGAATCTACGTATACAACTCAGCTGTTTGCTTGATTAAACAGCTGTCATAACCGCCACGTCACTTGTACCGAAGCATGATCGTCTAATTTTTCATACTAAAGTATTCTACGAGCGTCCAACACCGTTGCATAGTGTGGCACGATGAATAAAATGTGGCTTTAAAGAAACAAACTTAAGTTAACGAACGCGTTCCTCGAGGCAGCTAGAGTCGATCGAATTCATTACTAAAAGGTGTACTGCTAAGAGCTCACTTTACTAATAACAATGATAGGACGTCTACTCGTCTGACCCTTTATCAGGTTATTCAAACGGTAGGAAGTTCCGGCGTAACTTAGGGCTTAAGTTATTCAACGGCGCAAGTTTTGAAAGGTTCATAGAAGACAGGATGTCGTACCAGGCAGGTGCTTGGGGAAGGCCCAGATGGGAATGGCCACGATGTAAGCCAGTACGGAGGCGATCACAAACCCCAACCACCAGGCGCCGACCCACACCTTACTGAAGCGGTTGATCTTGATCCTGCAGGCATGATTAGAGACAAACCATGGCTTATAGAATCACCAGTATGAACAATCTCAGGCCAGAATTTGAGTTAATCCCAAAGGGCCGATCCGGAAGCTAAAGATCCGGAATCGAACTGAAGTCAGGTTTTATGCTCCTCACAAGAGTGATGTTCTAAATTCCGCAGCGTCTACAGCAAGGAGTAAAGCACAGCGATGAATTTGAAATGTTTTCATGCAGAACACATTCCTCTTCGGCGGCACACCGAAGAGAGTAGGCTGCGTCTAATCTCACGGCAGCCGATGAGAATTACCTCCGTGAAAGACTCACGGCAGTTTCTTAAAAGGTTGCTGGTATAAAAATCACTGAATAATATTACCTCCAAACGTAACCTAACATAACCTAACCTCACCGAGCCTAACGTGACCTAACCGAACGTACCATTACCTATTCAAATCCAGCCCAACTGCAACAAACCTAACCTCACCCAGCCCAACGACGCAGAACAGAACCTATATTAATCCAACCCATTGTAGAAGCCGTGTGCGTCGATCTCTCGATATAGCAATAACCAGAATAAAAAAAAGCAAAATCACGATGAGCAAACACTTCCAAAATTCCGAAAGCTTAAAAAAATCCCGCCGTCTCCACGAACTTAATGATGATGAGAGTGGCGATGCTAAAATGCTTATCGGTAAAACCGTGAAACATTCGCCCACACATCATATGAAGACTCGACACGTCAAGCTTTCTACCGCTCCGTTGACAAGCCCGTCGACGACGTCGATGCTTGTGGTGATTATGTAGGGCTTGTTTGGGACGATGAGAATCTCCATGGGTAAGTTGGCGAATTCGGTGTGTGACATTTTAGTCACCTTGGCCGTCGCCTTCTGCAGAGCGTCTTGTGTCGCGTACCCCCGGTACGTGTCTTCAGCTCGCAGGCGACGAACAACCTCTGCTGCTTCCTCTCCTCCTTGTTGGGTAGCAACGAACGCGTTGAATGTTATGACCTCATCGGCCAATATTTGGTTGGCCAATCCCTAGGGGGATCCTGCCACAATCATCATCAATGTGCCGTGTGTACGGCCGGGACAGGGCCCGAGCAAGAGGAGCTTCGCCCCGGAAAGAAAATATCGTTAGCGGCGGACTCTAACCTGGACCTTCGTTCAAAAACTGGTGCTATACCACAGGGCCACAGGAGCAGCTGCAGAAGGATAACTGTAGGGAATATTTATTCCAGAGAATCTTCGGCTGGCGTGTTTAGCCAATAAGAGGCGACTGCCGTGATAAATATCTGACGGTAATTCTCACGGTTGCCGGGATAATAGATACTACCAAGAGAGTAGTCGTAAGGAGATTCCAGGTTCGATATCGACGGAGAGGGGAAACAGATTTTTTCACAGCGTAAACCACTCATAATAAGGTCCAGGCAAAATGTGTAGCAAAAAAAAACAAACGACATACGTGGACACTGGCTAAAACAAAACGCAGGGTGCTATTACGTGTGGTATAGCGCAATACTACCTGCCTTGCGCCAGGTTTTAAGACGCCTTCTAGTCCCTATAAATGTACGCGATAGGGAGTACGCAAGGTGGTTAAGTTTTCTTATTTAAAGCTGACCTGATCATAGCTCCCGGATATGCAGTATGGTAGACTATCGATAAACGGAACTTGAAGGGACCACACGCCGCGGTGGCTCAGTGGCTAAGGCGTTGCGCTGTTGAGCATGAGGTCCCGGGTTCGATTCCCGGCCGCGGCGGCCGCTTTTCTGATGGAGGCGAAATGCAAAAACGCCCGTGTGTACAAGGTGGTCAAAATTAATCCGGAGCCCTCCACTACGGCGCGCCTCATCGCCTGCGTTGCGTCGGCGCGATAAACCCTGCAATCAATGAACTTGAAGGAAACGAAAAAATTAGTTTCGTTTAATAGAAGTTCCGTTTACTGAGATAGATGTGTTAAAGTGCAAATTTATGCAAGTACACAGCACTAGAAGGTGAATGTCGCTGATAGTTTTTCAGAAAGCAGGAAAGCTACAAGAGGTTTAGGCACAGCATCCACGAAGTTCATTTGGCAACAATGAGTCGCTGTGCACTGCAAATTCTTGCACTGTGCACTACAAGTCCTTGCAACTACAACCTCACGGAGGCTGGAGGCCTCAACTTCGCGAGTTCTTACGCGCCACCGGATTCAGAACAGGGCAAAGCGGTAATGAAGTGCGAATAGCCCCACGATGGCACGAACGAGGTGGCAGGAGCTGAGCCCTGTAACCTGGGTGTCTTAAATCGAGACCGAATAACTGGAACGGGAACTGCGATGTTGCATTGGTTGCGCTAACACGGCTGACCACTAACGAGACGAGGCCTACGAGGCCAATGAGGCTAAAAAAAACATGGAGGAAAAAAAACGAAACAGCCTGAACTGTGAAAAGCTGAATCCCATAATTGTTTTCAGAAGAAGTTCCATTTCTGGTCCCGTTTACACGGTGACGCGAAAGGTCCGATTACCGAGAGTTTTTTTTTACGTTGTCTGGATACAAAACCAACCAACTTACAGGCTACTGCTCCGTTCGTTTAAGCGACAATTCCGTTTAAGCGATTTCCGTTTCTCGAGATTCCGCTATACTATACGCGCTTGGGTGTACTACCCGCCAAGAACTTGGAGCATCTGCTAGGGGGGAACAACGGCGTGATGACTTTTGTGATGACTCTTCGCGTGATGACTCTTCGCCCTAGCTGCGGTCAACGAGAACTTTTAAGCCCGGTTATTCGTAATGTTTTGTCCCATCCCTAACAAACGTTTCAAAATGTAAGATGCGTGCTCTGCCGAAACCGTTCGATATGGAGATCGTGACAGCTATGACTTGAGACGCTAAGTTCATGGTACACAGAATCGTGTACGGTGCAAGTAGGTTCAAGAGAGCCGCCCCGCTGGGCCCGGCCTAGTCCGGTAGCGGACACAGCAAATCGTGGTTTGAAAGCGGCCGCCTAGCCGTGTATCGCATTGCAGACAGCGGTACGGTGCCGTTCGGTCGGTACTCGCGCATCCCTACAATCTTGCCGCAGACTGCACGTACGAGACCAGACAGTCGTAGGCGAGTAGCCTCGAAACGTTAATGCTTTCCCCATTCACCCTCACTTGTCTCCGTATAAAGCTCTATTCATTATTTCTACCCAAGACGTTAACTTGAGTATCCGGTACTTTTCGCGAGATAACTCAGTGCCCACCGCCACAACGTTGTCGGTGTGCCGACAGAAAAACGGTGTAGGCGCCGCACTCACTCGTTGGCTGGCTTCAGGACGTCGGTGTAGATAGAGAGGAAGTATCCTCCCGAGATGAAGCCCACTGCCGGTCCCAGGATGGCCATGGCGAAGTACGCGCCCAGATAGACGGGCGACTTCTTGGTGGGCACGTTGTCGTCCAGGTAGGCGACGCCCAGCGTGTAGAAGGGGGATGCCCCGCAGCCGTGCAGAAAGTTGCCCAGCATGAACAGGTAGCGGTAGTCGGCCAGCGTGCTCCCTCCGCCGGCGCACAGCGTGTCGTAGTCGAGCCTGTTGGGGCAGGTGTCGCGCACGTCGAAGCGGCTGTCGTAGCTCTCGGCCAGGAAGTGGGGCAGGGCGAAGACGGCCGAGCCCGTGGCCATGACGAGCGTGCCGACGGCGATGATGCGCGGCTTGTGCTTCGTGCCGCCCAGGTAGGCGACGGGCGTGCTGAAGAGCAGCGAGCCCACGTTGTACATGCTGATGATGGTGCCCGACTGGATGCTACGCAGCTGAAAGCGGCGCTCGACCGTGGGCAGCACCACGTTCACGTAGCCGTTCACTGCCAGGCCCTGCAGGAAGGAGGCGGTGCACAGTGCCAGCAGCGCGCACGGAGGCGTCCGCAAGGGCTGCAGGCAGGCCGGCTGCAGCATTCCCCAGCCGCAGGCTTCGTTCTCCTCTTCAGCAGCACCAGGCGTTGAAGGGGCGGCGAGAACGGCAGGTCCCTCGTAGCCTTGTGTAGCCCTTTCAGGTGTTCCCGCTGCTGAGGGCCCCAAAGGTACGGGTACGTCTGGTGCCCCGTAATCGATCCCCATCACGTTGTCGCCGCCAGGACTTCGCGGGGCGGAAGCGGGCCTGTTGAGGCATGCGATATGCGCTCTGTTATAACTGCTTCTTCTTGCAGGGATTAATAAGTCGTAAGTAACCGTGACTTGTGATTTGGGTGGCGAGAATAGCGAGGAATAGCGAGAAATAGCGAGGAATAGCGAGAAAACTGACAAGCTCTACCCTAACATCGGAACCAGCTTGCTAAGGCAGGCATCAGCGCGAAGACAAGGTACTCCCTTGGAGGGCCCCTTTAGAAGCGAAAATACTCTTACATAAAGGTTGTTAGTGCCGCAAAAGTGAACATGACTTACGGAAGACGCCGCGACATGTCTGCAGCAGTACGTAGGCAAGACTTCTTCTCTTTCCCAGCCCGGATGATTCTGCGTGGTCACGAGCTTTGCGTGAGCGCAGGTATCGTGTTCTCACGTGTGTGAAGACGAAGTGCACTAGCCAGTAGGCACGTCTTCTTTCTCGACTGTCGCCGTTCTCAGCAGCTAGACAACTGCGTTTGAAGGACCCAATTGAGCGTTTGGGGTTGGCTTTTTCTATTCCACTTCTATTATCTATTGGCGCAAAAATTTGGGGTTTTGCAAAAAGGAATATATAAAATTGCATTCAAGATTTTTTCTTTCTTCGTCTGGTCACTTGAATTACTGAAGGGTGCTAATTAATGGGTAATTCGGGTTTTATTCATAACTAAGTTTCCTTTTACGGCTTCTTTACGGAAATAAATTAGTATTTTGAGCTCCTCACGTATTTTAACAACCGTTTTAGCCCTGGCCAATGCCCCCTTGTGGATACGTGCCAAAAACTTTGAGGAAATCATCATCATCATCACACCATCATCATCATCGTCGTCGTCATCGTCATCATCATCATCATCATCTTTATACAGAGATGCTGCGTGCTTTCGCACTCATCTCAGCCACTGAAGTGCGAGACCTTCTGCCTCTTCATTACCAGCAACATTCTCCGTGCTACAGCTGCCTTGGATGTACCCGCGTCCACAAATTACTGCTGGAGTGCCAGGCATTACCCGCAAAAAGGATATCGCCACACCTGCCTAAAGGGGTCCTGAAATACCTTCCGCCGATGCATGGTTGTACATGTAACCAAATAAAGCAATGTATTAGCAATCTCCTCCCGCAAGAATTTTGTTAAAGCGATGAGTATTAGCTGAGAAATCGTAAATCAAAAACCGCGCATTATCGTTGCTCCGCGTTTCCTCCTCCTTTCAACTTACTCTCCGCTGTTGACGACGCGGGAGCCTACCCTCCCATGATGCTGCGCTCCTCGGCGGTGACGTACTTCCGCTATTGCGCTGCTCAGAGTGCCGTCTGCTACGCGCAAGCTTTGTCGACACCATGAATCCCGCACTCTGCTCAAGGCTGGAAAAGCGAACGAAAAATCTTGCCGCAGGTGTACGGCGGCCTGGCGGCCTGGCCTTGCCCTTTCGCGGTGTACGTTGCTATCGGCGGCGAACTCGCAGCCGCACGGCGAGGATCGTGCGCTCGTTCTCTTTGATGCACCGCGCACTGTTTATCCAAACAGCGCCGTATCAGATGTGGCCCCGCTGGTGCCGGGTCTTATTTTGCGGCGGTGGTAATTGCTGCCGGCGGCTTGTGAAAAAGACATTTTAAGCCGATACAGAACCCGTGCACAAAACGCTTCAATCGTGTGACCAGTTCAGCTTGGGGTGACGCGTGGTGGAGAGCGGCAACGTTGGCAAAACATGCTCCGTCGCGGCTATGAGCTTTCTAGTGCTGGAGCGAGCGCAATTTCTTTGACAATCTCAACATCGGTTGCCTTGGCAACAAGGCACAAACCACTCTAGAAGTCTGTTACGGTTCCGTGATCCCGGTTCAGCTCGGGGCCCCACCTTGCGACATGTGGGCACTGCAGGCGTACCACTCACACCCATTAGGAAGTGCGAAATGCGTTTGGCATTACAGGAGGCGACGGTATGTGTTTGTTTGTGGACGCCTTTGTTCGCGATGAAATGCGACGTTGTGCTTCTGCGGGTGGATAGTGCTTCCCATGGTCTGGATTATCTTTCTCAGAGCGCGTACGACTCAACCTCGCATGGGGTATGTGCAGTGTGCGTGGCTAAAAGCCATCTCGGCTTGTGCGCCAGAGTTAAGTGACTTGCTGTTCGTCCCTGCAAACCGCGCGCGAGGTGAGTGCCGAATTTACGACGGGCAGGAGGAGGCAACCCATCGTCTGTCAATCGCGGTTCAGACTTGCAATTGCATCGCATGTTGTGACGTTGTGTTCGTTCGAAACGCATCTCTGGATTGTTTGAAGTTGAATAAAATGTATGCGTCAAACCCGGGCATTCGCTCAGGGCGTTCTCTGCGATTGCACGAAAGAAGTGCCACGGGGCTTCAACGCTTTCTTTATGGAACGTACTCAGTAAGAGAATATTCCATGCCATGTTATGGCCGTGTTGCATTCAGTACAAACGGTTAAGCGTTGTTTACACTTGTTTCGTTTGTCGTAAAATGTCCAAGCACTCCGGCACTACGCTGGCAGATTAGCCGGCGAGCCGACGCTGAGCAGACGACTCATCTCTTTGCCGGAAGTGCGTGAAAAAGTCGCCCAATAGCAGGATGTCTAGCTCATGACGAACATCTGGGAATCGATGACGTAGACATGTGAAGATGGCGGCGTCCAAAAACACGAAGGGAAGGGTGAGAAAAAAGCGACAAACTTTGCAACAAAAGTGTGATCTTTCTGCTGCGCGTAAAAGAGTAATACTTGGCACAGATGACGTTGACGACCCTATCTAACGATTGCGCTAGTTCATTTAGTGTGCTCAAAACGCCTTTCTAGGCCCCTTTAAAGTTATTCGCCTTGGAACTGATCTTTCAAAAATACAGGGCCCACACCCATCTATACACTGGTGGATCTGTGACAGCCAGCTCATCGGCTATAAGAATCTGGTTTCCGTCCTCCTGTATCGCCTACAGCGCAACGCCTAGCCACAGGACGACGTCCATGGTCACCGAACTTGCCGCTCTGCGTGCTGCTTTCGCCTACATCATCGAGCAGCCAGCACGTCAATGGGCACTATTCACAGATTCTCGGGTGGCCCTTCAATGTTTAAAATTGTACGCGAAAGATCAGCTTGCTTTCGACATCCATGCATTGCACTTACAAGTTCTAAATGCACACCATCATGTAGAGCTTCAGTGGATTCCTGCCCCCTGCGGTATAACTGGGAACGTCAAGGCGGACACTGTGGCATCGATAGCGCATGATCTGATCGGGCCAGTGATACCGATACCGTTCTCCAGAAAAGATGCTTCTGCCCTAACGTCCAAGGCTGCCTGGAGATTTCAGCGATCTATGTGGGCTGTTGCGCCGCAACATTACGCGCCGCTTCACTCCATAGACCCACACGGGACCTTTAGGATGCCTGATGAACTTTCCAAGCATGACGAAGCGGTTCTTCACCGCGTGCGGTTGAATGTCGCTTACACAAGTTATTTTCGATTCAAGATGAAACAGGCCGCTTCCCCCTTCTGCACTCTTTGTGACGTGCGCGAGAACTTGAACCACGTATTATGTGAGTGTACGCGGCATAGAGCAGCTAGAACGTCCCTTTTAGTGTCCTTGGGTCGTCCGCTTTCTAGAGGACAAACTCTGTGACGTGCTAGGCCCTTGGTCGAACGCTAAACGAGCATCTCGAGCGACAAAAGCTCTATTGTCTTTCCTGCGAAGCACAGGGTTGGTTGGTTGGTTGGTTGGTTGGTTGGTTGGTTGCCTCCCACCATGGCACATACCCACGCGGGGGATTGGCCAAGAAGTTTTCGGCCTAATGAGGATGTGACCTATATTATTTTAGATCCCAAAATTTAGAAAAGGAAATACCCAACAGAATTTTTTAAATATGTATATATGAAAGTAGATTCAGGAAGAAAAATGAGGTATGTGTGAATGTTTAGCTGGTTAGCAGGAAAACCTGCCTGTCGCCACAACATAAGAATGGAGAGCAGACACAACATCCCTGTGGCAGACTCCTAGGGCGGAAGCGCCTAGTGACAGGACCTCGTAACTAGATAGCGGAAGGTTAAGGCGTCTAAAGGTTGACTCCAGATGCGTGCGTCGCATTGGGGAGAAGCTGCGGCAATTAAATAGGAAATGTTCTAAATTTTCCAGCTCGTCGCAGAAAGGACATTGCGGAGATGGAGCCACACGAGATTTATAAGATAAAAATTTAGTGGGGGAATTTTGCACCTGAAGTTTAGTGATTGCTACCTCGCATATCCTTGTTTCACAAAACATTGGCTTCCATGCATGACGAAGGTGGCTATAATCTCTAGAAGATAGAAGGGGCGTCTTGCTTATAAGCCTGGGAGTAGCTGTAGACGTTTAAATCTCGCCCCCAAATAGAAAACTGTCATTTGGACATTGCACGACCACAGGGCCACCAAGAGACATGCTGCTAATTGATCAGCCACTTTATTGTATGAGATTCCTGCATGTCCTGGAACCCACACTAGCCGAACCTCACAAAGCTGATGCGGAACAAATGATCGGAATGTGCGGATAATTGGAGAATCTTTTTCGGATGTTAATGCGGAACACACAGAGAGGGAGTCAGAAAGTATAACTACATGGGAAAATCTATGCTGAAGTTTCTGAAGAGCCAAAATTATTGCCAATAATTCGCCTGGAAAATAGGTGTGAAATCAGGTAACCTGATCGAAAAGGACCAATCGAGGTACTGGGAGAATATCCCGACTCCAGCTTTTTCATCAACTTGTGAGGCATCGGTAGCAATGACAATATGGGAATGAAGGGTTGACAAATGATCCTCCAGCATTCCATTTAGAAATCGAGCTGGCAAACATCTTGGCACTCGGGGGGAAGATATTATCAAAGATTATTTCAACAGATGACACACTAATACAAGTAGAGGGGAGCCGGAAAGGTCTGCGTGAAGTGGCTGGAGCCATGACTGTACTAGATCCATCTGGGGTCTCTGGAACCGCGTCCACTGAATGCCTTGAAAAGATCAGGCCTCAGACGGAAAATGAACTGGGCGTCATGCAGTGGGGGTTCAAACAATTTGACAAAGGTTAGTACGGTCAATATTGGAATCTAAACTTCAGTGGAGGAAACTGTGCCTCAAGGTGTAAAATAGGGTTAGCGACATATTTTGGCAGTCCCAAGCATAGTCGCAAAGCCATTCTCTCGACGATAAATAGGGGATTTAATTTGTACGGCCGCACAACCAGAAAATAGGACGCAGCCAAACTCTAATACCGGGCGGACATAACTGCGATATATCATTAACAGTGTATCTCTACGCAACCCGAATTTGTGGCTACATAGGCCTGCGGAGCACGCCTGCAGCTCTTTCTCCTTTAGTAGCAATATGTTTAATATGAGGACGCCATGTAAGCTTGTCATCATAGATTATACCGAGATATTTTAATTCTGTAACTTGACGGATGGATTGCTGTCGGTACAATAGGCCATAAAGAAATGGGGATGGTAACCGGAAATACTAAGACCCGCACATTTTCCCACATTAAGTGACAAATGTAGCCTGTTAAGCCAATTATCTAGGGTGGCCAGATAGTTTTTGTAGTCTTTGGCACAAGTCATGAATGTCTCTGCCCGATGAGTAAAAAGCAATATCATCGGCCTAAACGTAAGTTGATATGCCATCCATTATGGGAACTGATCTGAGAAGAATATTAAAAAGAACCGGAGAAGGACTGACCCTGAGGAACCCCTCGAAACTGCTGATAGTGTGAAGATGATATTTATTTAATACATACTACATTTAATACATACTACATTTAATACATACATGCCACCTTTCGAACAGAAGAATGTCCTTCCAGTTAAAAACGCACCAATCCACGATTGGATGTATAGAGGGATTATCGCTACTCTCAAGATGTGACATTAAGGTAGTATACTCTACGCTGTCATAGGCCTTTGTTATATCAAGAGTAACAAGTGCTCTCACGTGTTTAGGATACGGCTAGTTTACGCGGCTCTCAATGTCAATATGAGCCTTCCAAATGGAATTCCCGGGTGTGAAGCCAATTTGAGTGGGGCTTAAAATCTTATTGTTTTCAAGAAATCGCATAAGGCGAATATTCAATATCCTCTCGACGAGCTTTACCAAGTTGCTAGTTAAGGAAATTGTCCTGATGTTATCTGGGACGTAACCTAATCCTTCGTTTTTTAGCAATGGCACTATCTTGATTCCACCACGGGCTATTGCCATCTTTTTGAGAAGAGATAATGAATTGGGAAGACCTAACAGCATCCGAAATGATCGAAGTAACTTGAACTGCCCTGCGTTCCTCGTTACCGGATGGAATAGATTGAAGTGCTATTTTTACTTTCTTTTGCAGCACAGGACTTGATCAGACTCTTTAAACAGGACTCGCTTAACGAACGCGTCATCTTCATCACAGTCATTATCATCATCTGTTCATTGATTTCATTTTTTCATACATCTGGTGTAGCAAGCTACGCGCCTTGGCCAAGCTAACCTCACCAGTATCATTAAAGACTATTCTCTCTCTCTCTCTCGAATCTTGCGTAACGCCAGGGATTGTGACTTCACGTGTGTGAAGACGTACTGCACTTGCCCGGAGGTAAGCCTTCTTCTCTTTCTCAGCCCGAGGGATTTCGCGTGCTCGCGAGCCTTGTGGGGCACGAGGGATCGTGCCCTTGCATGTGTGAAAACGATGTATAGGGATTTTAAATTTCCGCAACCGCCGCCCTTTGAGTACTCAATTATTTTTATTTGTTTTAAACAATTGTGTAATTTTAATAAAGTAAATTTGATAAGCAGCCTATAGGCTTCTCAAGCGATGAACGTCGGCTCAGGCTCACTGACAGGTGTGAGAATCGGGACAATTATAAATAACACAGTGTCTATATGAGGCGTTTTTTCTTTTTTCGAAATGAGGCAGATCCAGAAACCGAAACTAAGTCGGATTAAAAACGGCAGTGACAAGAATAACTCGGCCACATTCCCATTCAAAACGGATGGCAAGAAAATAGTTGAGATAACGCCCTGAAAACGCGTGCGCAAATCGCAGTTCGTATCGAAACTGAGTCAGATCCCGCTGTTTCAGGTACCAAAATGATCCAAATCCATTTGACCAACGAAAGTTTGCTTTTGGCGTGACTGTTAAGACTGTTTCGTGGGTGTTTTCGGAAGGGTTTTTTTTTTGCCTTTTTGGAGCTGGCTTAATAAGAATTCAGACGGCAATTACGAGACCGGCGAAGGATCTGTCCCCAGATGTTAACGACGAAGTGACCGGAACAAGTGAACGAAATGAAACTGAGAGATGTGAATCAAGGATTTCATTTCGTCTCACCCGTCCCTACGCAATAGCTCTGGTTATATTTATGTTTTACTCCGATATTTAACATTTTAGTACTGAACTAAATAGCCGCCCCAGCACAAGCCCTGGCAAACCCCTCCCCCCCCCCCGCCCCTTCCCCCCCTCCCCCCGCCCCTCGAGAGTACGAACCACTTCATTGAGGTGAAGAAGATATGAGAAGCCGTCTTGTGTAGCGTTTTGGAAATTCATGGCAAAGAAATGAAGATCTTGCTTACTTCGTGAGTGTCTTCAGGAGTGCCCAAGAAAATTATCTTAGGGAAGAGTTCTAAAAGACCTGCTAGACCCGCCGCGGTGGCTCAGTGGCTAAGGCGTTGCGCTGCTGAGCACGAGGTCGCGGGTTCGATTCCCGGCCGCGGCGACCGCTTTTCTGATGGAGGCGAAAAGCAAAAACGCCCGTGTGTACGAGATTTCGGCGCACGTTAAAGATCCCCAGGTGGTCAAAATTAGTCCGGAGCCCTCCACTACAGCGCGCCTCATCGCCTTCGTTGCGTCGGCGCGTAAACCCCCACAATCAATCAAATCAAAAGACCTGCTAATGATGCCAAGAGGACTCACCTGCTCTCCATGTGTAGTTCTGCGGTTCTTGAAGCCCTGTTGCATATTTTAAGGCCTTTTCCACCAAGACTCAATCGCAGCATGCTTGTAAGTCAATTTATATAAAGTTTTTGTAGGAATGCCGCATCGGCTTAAGTTTTCTATTCAATATGAACCAAATCAAAGCTTATCACCCCAATTTTTTCCCAAATTCAGGGTATAATTTCTAAGTACTTGTGGCCATAAAGTTTCCCTAGCTGACATGTAAAATCCGTCGTATAATAGCTTTGACGGTATTGCATATAAGTCAAGTAACAAACTTCAGCTTGTTTCTCAAATTTGCGATAGGTGGATCTGGCTCGTTTAGACAAACAACGCCTCATATACCGTCCGACGGCACTCCAGCTCAGTGCTACAGTCACTGCTAGAGTGCGTGCGACAACATTGCGATGTGTAATGCTGGATGCTGGCCACATCGTCTGCTCCTGTGGTGTAGAGGTTCAGACATACCGTCCTAGCTGTTAAGGAGGGTGGTTCGAGTACGGCTCTTGCCTCCTTTGTTGCTTTTCACAGCTTAAGTTTTACTTGTATTTATCATGTCTTAGGTTAGTTTTCGGTGTTTTAAAGATTTTTTTGGCTAGTTGCTTATCTAGGTTAGCTCACGTAACGTTACGTTAACAGAAGCCGCAGCGATGCCAGGCGTGCCATTGTTTTCATTGAAACGCCGGTGGACGTCGATTTAATCGAGTGCTTATTCTACCGTCAGACAGCACTCAATAGCTAGCCAATAGATAATAAGGAAGAAACTCCGTCAACGAAGGCCTTCTGTTCATAATACCATAAAAAATTCATCATACGTTCCTAAAGACAGTTAACCGAATCGTGAAAGCTCTCTCACATCAAGACGGCGTCAAACGTGCATCAATCCCTTTGCTAAAACTGCGTACAACCTTCACTCAAACTACGTCAAATGGATCGCCAATCTTGAAAGATCCAAATCCCACTCGTACACTCCCCAGCCTACTTTTTTGCCCAGCCATGGCCCACGTACAAGCGTCCACAGGAGGTGTTCGTCCAGTCTTTGCTCGATCCTTTAAAGGGACACTGAAGTGATTTGTAAACAATGCGGGATTACGAGCGCAAATTGTAGTCCGCAGTCCCTAGGCCCTGTTTCGACCACTGTGAGCGCGTTTACGCGAATTTATTTAGTAGAAAAATCAATTCGAAAATGCTGTCCTCCTCTCTTTACGTTCGCCCATTTTCTGTGGCGTTTTCGTGTGACGTCAGCAGGAGAGGAGCTGGCAATTGGCTGCGCTACTGCACGGCTCGCCGACCTTTTGCGACCGAGTCAGTCGGTCCAGCGTTTAGTCCGCCGGCCGCGGACGGGTCGTCGCAATTCGCTCGATCAGTTGAAACTAAGCCACAACACGTTTGGGAATGGAAGAATGTGCCTTTCTTTACTTCGTTAGTTTGTACACTGTATCTAGCTCCAAGTCACGGTCGCCCTTCACACAAGCGCTGCACAAGCGCATATGCGACGCTTCGCTGACTGGTACGCCAGTAAGAAAATATAAGGCCTCTTGAAGGGGGAGAAGAGTCAGCGAAGTCAATATAGGTACTAAGGAAATAAAATCAACTGATATTTTTATCGTACAGCGTAAAACTAGGGTGCGGGAAGCACTTTTTTGCGCTGGGCGAACAAGCACAGCGGTCAACAGCACGACTACGCATCTGCGAACGCTTTTCCGTCTACGAAATGCAATTGCTAGACGTGAGCTACTGTGGAAACTCGGGGGACGCTTACTGCACGAGCGCAATACAACAAATAGTCACCTAAGCTGCTTGAAATACTAAAACTAAATAAAAGTGTAAACTAGTTATACATTATATAGCTTATTTTTCCGTCATCGGCATCGCCCGCCCGTAGCCTAGTGATCTGCAGCGCTAGGTATGTAACCCAAATTGTTTTGCCAGTCACAAGTTCGAATCCCCGCGGGTACATGCTTTTTTTTATTGATAAGTTCACTTTTTCGTTTTTCGCCGATGTTTTCTATACTGGGTTCACCTTTTTTTTGGGCCGCAACGTTCGTTGCTCCACGAACTAGTCCACAGAACTCGCGCAGGCTGGCACTGGCCCGCTAGCGAGTTCTCGTTGGCGTGCTGTTCCCATACGCACCTACTGCATGCAGGCAGTGGGCCCAGGCCAGAATCAACAGACCCTTGGACTGGTGCGAACACGCTTTTTACGATACAGGCATGAGTGAGGCAAGCTCCAAATATGGGGAAAAGCGCATGCGTGTTGAGCGTCTGCGGGGACGCGGAGGGCGTTCATGCACTGCGTAGGGCTCAGCTAATGAATGCTACGATTCCAAGCCGTCCTGGGAGGCTTATCTTATGCATTGTACAGTCGACAACATGGCAGAAGCGCGGTACTACGATTACTGTGATATTGAGAATGCCCATCCAACGCTGCCATCGGATGTCAAACATGTTGTTTTACAGAACCGAAACCAAAACTGAAACTTGTTTGATTGTTAACCTTGGCATCGTCCAATCACGGTGCCCCCCTCCTCCTAACATCACAGCTTAGTTGGGTGCGGCCGCCGAAACCGCGCATGGTAGTTTTTCTTCTTTCGCTCTTTGTAAAATAATTACCGATTAGTCAACCGGATAAACGATGAAAAGTGTGCTAATTTGAGCCAGTCTACGCAGTGCAAGCAAAAACGGGAGCTTGACAAATTCACTTCAGTGTCCCTTTAAATATCAAAATATTATCTGCACGAACGTTTGACAAACGTTCGACTACGTTTGACGTCATCGTTTTCTGTAAGAAAGTTTTCCCTGTAAGAAAGCCTGGAGTACGTGAGGATGACTGCCCCGGGGTGGCCCTGGAGCCCCCTCTCTAGGAGGAGGTCGGCCGCCAGGCGCAGTCCGGCCAGCTCCGCCCAGGTGGAGAAGGTGGAGAAGAGGCAGGCGGCAGCTCCGGCTGGCTCCCAGCTCAAGCAACACGCACGCAGCCACCGCCTCGCCCGTGCTGTGCTTGGAGGAGCCGTCCGCGAAAAGGTGCAGGTATCTCTCAACTCGTCCTGCAACAGGTCGGCCGCATCATGGCGGATGGCCTGGGGCGGTGTAGGTTTGCTTGTTGCAGACCTTGGGGAGGGTCGTGGTGATGCGCAGGGCCTCCCTGGTGTCTTGTGATGGCGGCTCCTGGCGGGGTTCGTTTGGCCTCTCGATACCATTCTCTAAGATAGACTGCAGCGTTTCCATGTGTGTGTGTGTGTTGGCCCGGCCGCGGCACCTCCGCAGAAAGGCAGCCCCGTCGCGTGCGGTCAGCAGGCGCTGGATGTGTTGCAGTCCCGCCTGCAAGGCCTGCATCTCGATGGGCCAGGTACGCACCTGTGTGTAAGTGCCCGCCAACGGGGACGTGGAGGGGAGGCCCTGGTAGGGGAGGAAGACGCAGCGCTGGTCCACCTCTAGCTCCTTCCAGCGTCAAGGCCCCAGATAGGCGAGGGGAAGCGCGTACAGCACAGCAGAGGAGGCCATGCCGGGGAACACGTGCTGCGCCACCTGGTGTGGGCAGCAGTTACCTCAAGCCAGAAGTTGCTGCACCCCTTGGAGCCCCCGTGCGGTGCGTACCCGGATGGCCATGAGGGCCTGCAGCCATGTGAATTGACAGTCAATGAGAAACCCTAGGTACTTCACGGCCAGCCGCCGGGGGGAAGAGGCTGTCCACGGAATAAGATGGGCAATGTTAGCCATCGAGCCCTGTAGTCTTGCCCCACCATGGCTGTGTTTTCGCCTCTGAAAGCTTTAAGCCACGGCTCTCAAGGAAGGCCCCAACTTCTCCCAGAGCCTCTTGTAGGCACGCCTTGATGGTGTGACAGTCTGCGTTGGGCTGTGGGTCCAGAGCGCCACATCGTCGGCGTACACCGAAACTTCCACTGGGCGTCGTAAGGAGGGAGGGGTGCAGTCAGGAAAAGTAGCCAGCACCAAGTTGAATAGAAACGGGTTCAGCACGCCACATGGGGCACTCCAGAGTGGACGTCTCGAGGACTGCTGGTCGCCCGGTCGACCTTCATCAACAGGCTTCGGTCACGCAGGAACGCCTGGACGTAGCCTCTCAGGCGAGCCACAACGCCCATGCCGTCCAGGGCCTCCTGGATGGCCCCGTGGGAGACCATGTCGAAGGCCGATCGCATGCCCAACAGGAGCAGGAAGGCCGCTTCTTGTCCTGTCGGGCCTGATCCAGCATGAAGAATAGTCCAGTAGGGAGTCAGCCATTAAGCGGTGCCGCCTGAAGCCGCCCTGCTGCTCTCAGAAGACGCCGCGCCGGTCCGCGATCCACTTAACGGCGTCCGATGGCCTATGGCGCCGTAGTGAAAGAGTTAAGACGGGCCAGGACTCCACTCTCCGTGACCTTCCCGCTATGCGACGTAAGGGACACCGGCCTGTAGGATTCGGGCTTCGAAGGAGGGTTGCCTACTTGGAGAATCGGTGAAATGAGTCCCACTATCTGGGGTGGCGGGAGTACACTCGTCTGCGAGACCCGATTGAGCAGCCGCAGAAGTTTCATTCATCTAATAAGCTAGGAAGTACGCTCAATCTCAAATTGCAAACAAACGTGTTTCGTTTTGTGTACTCCTTGGACTGCGCCCACTTTCGCAAGAAATCCTTCTTGACCAAATGGGTTGGCAGTGAATGTTTTGTAAAGTTCTCTAGAAGATTGACCGGAAATTTCGTTGAAACGTTTTGTTCCCGAGCGGAGAATAGCCGATTCGTCAGTGCATTCTTCTGGAGAATGTTGCCTCCTCCGCCCCCCCTTCCCCGTGCTGAAATAGCATTTCCATGAAGTGCAATGTACTACTGCTTCACGTGGAAGCAAAAGTTTCAGAGCTTTCTTTCATCCTTAGACAAGAGCGTTATTAGATGCCAAAAATCTTTAGTGGCAAGTGAACGCACTTTACCTGGGCACTTTTTATAGCCTCACCCTACACTGGATAACACGCCAGCGGCTGGATGTTTGTATCTGCTACACAAACCTTCAGGAGCCAGTGAATCTTGGACGAAGGTCAAACCACGATCTCTTTTCTTCTGTGGTCTTTGCCCTGTGCTTTATCTAAACGGTTTGAAACCAAATATGAGACGCGCACAGCGTTCTACTTGACAAATTATCTCTAGACGGCGGTTAACGGTCGCTAGTCGTACGATGGCACCACGGTTTTAAACTCGTTTGTGTGCTTCGGGACGGGCCTGATTCTGGCAAGAGATAGAGCTGTTAACTTTAAAAGGGTAGAAACAAACAGCATTTCCAAGCAAGGTTGTCCTTTCGGAACCTCGCCGCTTGTGGTCAGTTGCCTGGAAAGATTTGCAGAAGACGTCTGCGGCTCGTAGCCAACATTCACAGTTTGACGGCACGATATAATCGTGAAAGAAAACGCCTAGAGGTGTGCAGTTTTACTGGGCAACGACTAAAAGGTACCTCTTGCACCTAACGAATATGTCTGCTAAAACTAACGTCTTTTTGTTGGTCGCAATGATTCTGTTCGCGGCGGAAATCGGACGGGCACAACTGCCGACGCCGGGTTACCAACGGTGCCGGATGTTTTGCGGCATCGCTGAAAACGTGCGAAGGTGAGTTCAAACTGTCAAACACCTGTTCTACTCCGAAAAATGCACATAGGGCAATTCTGCGGCCATGCCAAACATGCCACCGTCATGCATAAATGAACCTTCGTTTTAAATGGTGCGAAGTTCTTATAATGCCAGCTTCGGAAAAGGAGACGCCACTCGTCCTAAAATATTACTGGCTACGTCTATTGATGAACCACTTAGTGCTCCGGGTTCAGCTTGAGGACACCATTATTGTTAGTACCATCGCAGGTTTGTTATTTGCACTGCCCTCTTCACCGGCGCTTTCTAGTACATGCGGCCGCTGTGTATTTATGAATAATGCCGATTCCACCACTCCACTAGGATTCCCAGAGTGTGTCATTTTTACTGCTCTTGTTGTTTGTAAAAGTTTATCTTGGCGGAAAGTGGAGTTGGGGGTGGCCTGCCTGGTCCGGAAAGCCGCGTCCCCTGGCAGCTGCTATTTCTAGAGGAACAACGTTACCTGCGTCTCTGGCAGGAAGCAGGTCAGGTCGAACTTTAATTATTCAATTTTTTAGCGTGTAGCCATCTGTACGGATTATCACTTTAGCTTGTTTCTCGACTCCTCAGATCGTTTGGCAGTAAAGTGGAAAATATATTTAATGTAATTAATCACCCATGATAGATTGTGAGTTTAGGGTGTAAACGCTCGCGACACATAGAGACAAGAGGTTCGTTCCAATATGCTTGTTTTCCCACACAGGCAGTGCTGCTACCGCTACAACATCTGCTGCTCTATTCACGATCGAGCCTCCCTCCAGCCGTTCGTGAATCCGCAAGAAAGTTTGGTGGGGCCCCACCAGATCCCCGATCCCTCGTTGGGCCGCCCCTGCTGTAACAAGGGAACGTCAAAGCTGTTACGAAATAAAAGGGCCACGGAGTGTCATGGCTTTCTAAAACATTTGTATGTTAGCCTCTAGATAACCTGAGCAGGTGGCACCTGACCAGCATCTCTGGCGCCGCCTTTACTTATAGCCCCTGACCTCGTGCCGTATAGGTACTTCATGTATTGTATATGAAGCCCACGACAAAGCCTCTCACTTCGCTTACTTCTCAAGACCGAAGTGACTTTGTACTCACAAGTGGCTGTGTGTTGTATTGCAGAGTTGAGAAGCACTGACGAAAAGGATGAATAAACTCCGTTGAACAAACGGTATTGCCGTTTGCGGCGTTTCTTCAATCGGTGAAGTACTTCAGATTAGGTACCACCGGGCACTGGCCGCTGTCGAATCTGGAGAGACATGGGTCCCATGTACCTTCAGCCTGGAGTTCTTCTGTGTGATCTCCCACTGGTCTGGGTTGGGGCAAGAAAAAAAGGGGAGGAACGGGGAGTTACGTATTCCCGTGTTATGTCATAGAAGGTGGTTTGCGAGGAGCAGTGGGCGCATGAGGAGCGGGCTTTGTGGGGAAAAGTGATGGTCTCGAATAGGTGAGGGGTAAGGTAGGGGCACTGTACGGTGGGAGAGGCGGTAATGGTGCACAATGTTGTGATACCTTGGTGTGATAGGCTGTAGTGTCTGGTCAATGCCCATACCTCCTCAGAGAATGATGCCAACTGTGTAATGCACACCACTTAAAATTTTAATTTCGCGCCTGGCCGTCATACAATACTGACGAGCTACCACGCATCGAGGAAACGACGTACGAAATATCACGGTTTGTATTGAGCCTATGGACAGTCCCTGCAGAGACGGTTGAAGTGGCAGCAAGTACTTTGGCGTTAGCGTACATTTTTGGGGGTATGTGTGATTTCTTAAGACAACCAGTGAAACTTAGATTTAATGTGGCGGGTACGCTTAACAGCTTGTACTGAAAAAGGAGGCAATCCCACAAGTTGCCCTTATTTAGATTGTCATGTTAAAATGTGCCAGTTTGTTGAAATGTTTCCTATTTGAAGTGTTTCGCGATTTTAGTCAATTCTCCGTATAAAGGTTCAGACAATCTAGCGATGCCTATACCCCACTATATTTAAAAAAAACAAATTAACTAACGCCCTAATCCAAGAAATCGTTTTTATGAAAAACAGCTTTAATTTATCGACGGGGTACACTGCAGTGGAGGATTCGCTCATTGGATGCGAGATCTACTCATAACATACCTAGCTGATAAAATTTTATCTAATAGGGTCGAGTACACTGGCTGTAAGCTTGGCTGATACTTTCAATGCGTTCTTCAATCCTGAATTTACCCAGCCACAAATCAGCTCAAAGGTGTCTTACAAAGATGACCTGGCACTATATTTTCGATCCTGTTAGCGAGATTCAAATCATTTATGTGTTTTCACACATTAATAATAGTTGCTTCCGTGATGCCCACAATATTAAGGTTTCAATATTAAGAAATTCTCCCCATTAAGGTTGAGAAAATCATGGTCTATGATGTTGCACTAGACATCGCGACCATAATCTCTCTTTTCCCGCAGACTGTATCAAGTTATCTTTACTCAAAAATTACCTTCGTTGCAGAAATAACGCGCTTAAATCGCAACAAGCGAATGCGACCTTAGGCAAGGTCGCGGGTTCGGTTTCCGGCAGCGGTGGCCGCTTTTCTGATGGAGGCGAAAAGCAAAAATACCCGTGTGTACGACATTTCGGGTAACGTAAAAGATCCCCAGGTGGTCAAAATTAATCGCGAGCCCTCCACTACGCCGCGCCTCATCACCTGCGTTGCGTCGGCGCATTAAACCCAACAATCAATCAATCAATCAATCAAAATCAATCAATCGACCTTAGGCAACCCGCGCTTGCGCATGACGCACTTTTGCTCTGGTGGCAGGTGAACTGTTTTTTAAAGCGAAGATTTTTATCTCACTGGTTGGCGCCCGTGACCACCACAAAAATCTCTGCAGAAAAGCCATCTCAGACGATAATGGTGGTCATAGACGGAGTGAAAGATAGTTACACGTGAACCTTTTTTTGTTGAAAGCAAATGTCTTCAGAGTCGAAAGTCAAAGAAAAAGAAAATTGTTACACACAAAACGCACTGTTGGAAAGCCAACTTACACAATCGATTTCGACAAAGACGAACAATTTCCAAAAAGTCTTCCCGAGGCCAGCATTGGGCCTGGGCTTCTCCAGTTATGAACGTCAACGTCTGAGATTGCGCCATTCCGAAGTGATCGAAAGAGATTTACTTTCAAAAGGGTGCATGGACGTGCGAAATTAGTCAGAAAAATTTAAAATTATACCCCCTCCATCCAACGACTACGATAGTTGAACACGAAGCTTGCTTTGTGCGAAATCAAATGAGCAAAGGTCAAAGTCAAAGCGGCTGCCATTTAAATTTCGAACAGCGTTCAAGTCAAAGTCAAAGCTAAGCTAGTCAAAGTCCTAGTAAAAGTCCTAACTGAAACGACAACCGAGGAACCTCTCACAGGAATGCTTCGCGTTCAAAAATCATCGTTTGACGGAGGGGTGCATGATTTTTTGCAACGTAATGCTTGATACAACAATTTTTTTTCACGCTTGCACTTTCTTCACAACATTTTTATCAGCACTTAGTTATTTACATGCTCCTACGCGGGCATTCAAGTGGTCACACGGACCGACGAAGACTGTTCGCTATAAGAAGAAGAAGAAAGGGCTGCTCCTTGCTGGGACGCCTCGCAAGGTAAGAGCTGTTGAAACACCAAATTTTCCATTTGTTTGTGAAAAATCCGCACCTTTGAGCCATTCGCTTTTCTTCCTAGCGTACTTGCATTCATCTTGAGAGGGTATTCAGGTGCACCCGCCTCTTAAAATCCTTCTACAATCTATTAGTAATTGCTTGCAGATGGCCGTTAGGCTGCAGCCATCAAAGGCCCGTACTCGTTCCCACGTTCATTTTCCTGCTTAACGCGCCTTTTGCAGTCCATCCTTTGTATCTCAATAACAGTGAGGCAACATCAGTTGTTGGTGCAACAGCTTGAAGCGTTCTCTTTGTCTAACGTCAAAGGCATGCGCTGAGATCGCTCTTCAGGTACCCTCTGCTGGAAGGCAATGAACTGCAAGAAATGCACGTTTACCGTTGAAATCCCACTTATTTCGCTGGTGTTTCAAGTTTCCCTCTACCATAAAACTCTCTCAATGGCCTTCTTAGAGAGTTTTCTTTATGGCCGTTTTGCAAATGTCGTCCGAGTGCTTCAGCTGCGTATCGTATTGACAGTTGAAAATTATATTTTACATCCTTAACAGATTGAATGAATTGGCCCTCAATTTGATTTTAATGTCCAGAAAAGATTAATTGCGTGTAATTGTTAAGGCGCCCGTTTTACAAATAATTGAGCAGCATCTGCAACGACACAGACCATTGGGGAATGTTACATAAGTTTTTAGCAGGCAACATTTGATCTAAGGCAGTTAAGGGAGTTTGTGAAATACATCATCTGTGAAAATTGTCACAGTCTCACCCTCCTGAAGGGAGTTGGCTATGTATCAAGAACAAAAATGTCCCCTTTGGTCCCCGCTACGTGACCGACTGGACTGTTAAAAATTGAGGGAATGAGTATGATTAGGTAGTACACAAAAAATTCATGTGCGGATAGACAATAAACGTCTCGTGATCAAATGTTGTGTACACAATGCTATAGGGGAGGGACAAAAAGAAATGCAGTGCTGGTTTTCAGGTGTGCTCTAATAGGTCCTGGGTGGTAGATTTATACTTTGTCCGTTTACAGTTTTGTTGCCTTTTCTTATCCAGTACAGCGATATTGAACAACCGCAACGACGTACCGGACAAACGCATGGAACCTATAACAAAGCCTCCAAAACCTCGCGGTGAGACACACTATTTCTTCTCGTATTAGAAGCGCTAACTTTCTAAGATTCATATTTCTTAATACATCAGCTTGTGCCAACAACTGGCAACATTTTCGAAACTAAAGCACACTTTACTCTGTTCTGACTTTGACGAAGTTGTAGAGCCCATGCATGTGGGGAGAAGGCGAATGAATTGTGCCAATGTTGTAAGGATTATGCTATTTCTTGAAGCAAGTAGATGCTGAAAATTTGGTTTGTCCGTCGGTACGCCACCTGAACGAAGCAGGAAAAAAATTTAACAATCAAAGTAAAAGGAGGGTTGCTCGCCGGTAGGTCACACATTAGGTCACCGCGGTAGTTCACCGCGGAAACCACAAGCATACGCAATGCTAAGTCACGTTCATTATTCGAGTGTTTTCTGCTCCGACGCTGTATTTTGGATATGAGACGCGCCAACGTGAAAGGCTCCGGGATTACTCAGACTACTCGGAGTTCCTAAACGAGCTCATTGCTTGCCTCCCTCTGAAAAGCGACCTCCGCGGTTGGGACATATTAGCTTCTCTGGGCTCAGCAGCACAGCGCCTTAGCCACTCAGCCACCGCGGTATTCACGCAACGCTAAACGACACTCCAAGATGAGTATCTAGAGTCACGCGTAATATGCCACCTAATTTCTTATTCTACTTATGGAAGCAAAGCCTACGTCCATGGCCTAGTGTGTAGGTGCCCGGTTCGACGGAGGCGTGAACAACCCCCTGACTCTTGTTTGCAATCTTTTTGCAGGGCGCAATTTCGTCCGACAGCACCAAAGTTTAGCTTCGCTGCAAGGCGTAAACTGGTCCGAGCCGCCACCCGTCACAGACCTACAAATGCGACCGTGTCCGCAGTCCAGCTACTCCTATGACGTACCGGAAAACATGTGAGGGACATTTGCGACCCATTCCTGAGTTCAACATCACACTGACCTACGTCACGCTTGGATCTCAAATTCGAAAGCTGCGCATACGATCCGAAAATTATCTAACGACGCATTTTTTTACAACAGCGCCAAAAGATGGCTGCGTAGGAGAGTACACTGCACAAAAGTTGATAAAGAAGGACGCGCAGAATTTTCTCTTGTACAGCAAAAGCTCGTTAATTCGAACTCGGTTAATTTGAACTTCGCTTAATCGAAACTCATGCCGCGGTCCCGGCACAGCCCTGTATATTTCAGCACGAAAAAATCCCGATAATTCGAACGCGTCGGTATCCAGAACGGCTAATTCGAACTGGGATACCCTGGTTTCCATCGCTTCTCGCAGAAGAAGTCGGCCCAGAGTGATTACAATGGGTCGCAAATCCAAACCAAACCAAACCTAATTCACTAGAGATGCAAAGCAACAAAACAGAAAAACAACAGCGTGATGCGCGCGCTGGGCTCGTGCAACAGCTCATTTCGGCTCTAGAGAGGGCGCCGCGCCACCGGAGCCAGTGCTCCGGCGCATGCCATTATTATTTACGAAACACCATTTACGAAATTACCTGCCACAAACGTGTGGTAGCGCCTAATCGGCGATAACGAGACCAGAAGTGGCTTCTTTGTGTTCTACCCGCGCAGTGTGGCCCGATTTCCGTTCATTCTAGCGCCCGCCCGCTAATTCGAACTCCGCTCAATTGGAACAATTTTATGGTCCCCTTCTAGTTCGAATTGACGAGCATTTACTGTACTTGATATTGAACGTAGTCCAAGGTGGCTATGGTCATATATGTGTACTATTGGTAGGAAGCTACCAATGAGGACAAACAGGTGTACACAATAAGGGGGTGTGATGATGAGGACAGAACACGTAAAAGCTCCTGTTGGACTAGACATTAGGATTTGTAATGTTTCCCAAATCGCAACATTTGCCGGTTCATAACAACGTGACTCGAGAAACAACTTGTGAGCGCTCGCTTTGTGCGCGCTGTCCCACTGCCTCGGAAATTTCCGAAATTTGGCTCGCCCTACCGAACTTTGGCTCGCCCTACCTAAAGCGAGGCATTAAGCTCAGACCAGCGAGTGCGTGTTGCTGTAATCTGAACGTAACGTGTCCCCACGCTTGCGTGCTTGCAGCCGGTTGCCTTCGCCGGAGTGTGACGTGAGTCGCTCCCTGACGTACCTGGGCACCTGCCTGGGCTTCCTCTGTGCCATTGGTGGCGTCGCTGCGGCAACCTTCGTACTCGCTGGAGGGGGAAACGGTATGTGGATTTCAGTTGGGGCAAAAGATAATTTCACGTCCAAACTGGAAAGCTGATTGATTGTGGGGGTGTAACGCGCCGACGCAACGCAGGCGATGAGGCGCGCCGTAGTGGAGGGCTCCGGATTAATTTTGACCACCTGGGGATCTTTAACGTGCGCCGAAATCTCGCACACACGGGCGTTTTTGCTTTTCGCCTCCATCAGAAAAGCGGCCGCCGCGGCCGGGAATCGAACCCGCGACCTCGTGCTCAGCCCAAACTGGAAAGCCATTGTCCTTCACTACACTGCTACCACACCGTCTAACTGAGGCAGACTATCGAAACAACATAACGTATGGGTATGGGTACGAATATATCCCTAATGCCATTTGGCGATTTCTCCGCGTTGACGTTTTCCAGGCTGATTTCTCCAGGTTGCCTAGTTCACAGTTCATATGTAACAAAATGCAAACAAGCCCACAAGCAGGGGTTTTACATCAATTTACCTTATATAAAATTAAGATAAATAGCAAGGAAATCCAGTTTTACCTCACCCTATGGGACAAACCTTTGTTTCTATCCACGCTTTCCGGGAAAACTTTTGGCGAACGCTCTGGTCTTTCGTCGAGGCTGTAGATAGGCTCTTAACAATAATCGAGCAGCGAGTAAAGGAAGATAAAACAGTGCTATCAATGGTAGCATTATCGGAAAGGGGCTGATAAATAAAGATAGAAAACTACTTTTACTGCACTAGAGCTGTATATTCCAAGCAGAAAAACGTTTCTGATAACCTACCAAGAGACCGGCCCCCTCCCAAAACATCTGTTGAAAGAACTTCATCACGGCAGGTTGTATGCAACACTTCAATCCTCGTGATTTTTTGCAAATGGAATCACTGAAATTTACTTTTGAGCCGGCGCTACACAGGCGAGGAGGCACGCCGTAGTGGAGGGCTCCGGATTAATTTTGACCACCTGGGGATCTTTAACGTGCGCCGCAATCTCGTACACACGGGTGTTTTCGCTTTTCGCCTCCATCAGAAAAGCGGCCGCCACGGCAGGATATCGAACCCGCGTCCTTGGGCTCACCAGCACGCCTTAGCCACTGAGCCACCTTGGCGGATGCGAACTGAATCGCAAGTCGCTTGGGAGGCTAAAGAGTGGGCGGGAAATACTGTCAGGCATTGTTATAGAATTCTCATTTACCATTCTGTATTTAGTGGTTACTTGACGGCATTATCCTATTACATTAAAGGAACAGAATCCCCTTTCCAGCCACTGAATCAATTAGGGTATACAATTTTGTAACTGGTAACAATTAGCAGAATCTAATCAGTTTTGGTTCTTTATTTTTTTAAAGTGTACACCCTACCAAATCAAAACAATAGTTTTTTGCCCAACGAGAATCGTAAAAGCTGCTCGCGAAAATTTTCTTTTTTCTAATGACAAGTTCGGAAACTTCATTACAACAATTTCAAGCAGTACACTCAAGCGACTCTCGCACACGCAGCGGGGACAGGTGGCTCGTTCCCCTTCAGCACACCGCGTATTTTCTACAGTCCTTTCAATATTCATTGCCCTCGATCCTTAACAAATTTCAAAAGATGGTATCGACTACAGAAAGTGTACGAAGAGGAATCTGCGAAACTATTTTGTGGCCAGATAGTTATTGGTCTTACTTTTGTGCACTTGTATAGTCTTTTATTGTTTGTTCTGGTTTCTTTTTGTTTCACACAGTAAAGTGTCACATGCCTTGGATAAGGTATAGCTGGTTTTGTTATATTTCAGAATTGTGTTTATTGTGTCTATGCATTTTTTTTCTATTGTTACTTAATGTATGTCATGATTAATATTATCTAAGAGTGTGTACACTTATGCATTGTATTTCGTATATGGGTGGGCTTTTACATCTGCATATATCTGTTAATTTCACGTATATTACCGTTGCCAAACAGCTGCTGTGTTTACGGGCTGCCAGGCACCCTTCAAGTGGTCACTGACCGCGTTCTCGCCTGGTGGACCCCCAACACTGTAATGTTAGAAATAAACTTGAAACTTAAACTTGAAGTGTGCGGGGTTAAATTGGTCGCAGGACTGGGGTAATTAGAGATTAATGTAAGAGGACTTTGCCCTGCAGTAAGGTTAGATATGATAATGATGATTATGATGATCATACCTGAGGGGTCGGCTGGGCATCTGAGAAGCGGGAGGAGAGAAGAGAAGGGCGTCAGGAGGAAGACCCTGTTCATTCGAATATCACGTTCTGTGGGATTGGAGGTCGTGGCGTCATCGCCAGGGAGACTGAGACGTAGAAAGTTTCGCGTTACGTCGCGTACTCCTAGACGCACTCCCCACTGCGTACCGTTCCGAATAATCAGCCTGCTACGCCATGCGCAATGACCCTCTTGTAAAATTACCGCACACAAGTTCATTTCAACCCGTGTATGCCAGGACGAAACTTCGTGTAACATCGATTCCAACCTGTGCGTGGGATCTGCTAATTTTTTCTATACTGCCACGTGTTTTTCTTGCATGCCTCCTTAACGTGGATGCCTTGTGAACGCAGCGGCGGAGATGGGGGCAGACCTCGACAGATCAGGTAAACGTATTCCAAACCTTGTACCACCTGTCCTTAAAGGAAGAAAGCAATCTTGTATTAACTTGTGTTTGGCACGACAATATCTTCTTATTGTAACTTAATTACTTCTGAGCTTACGAAATACTTGCAAGATTCCGTGCATATGCACCCTTCAGCGAAGCTTTGATTTAGCAAATAATTTCAAGAAATGGCGCACTGTTGAAGCCATTGCTCATTATGTTTATTCATCGTTTTCTATAAGGCCAACTGCAACAGCAGTGATGTTATGTGCAGAGAGCTTTCCATTTTTCGGGGTATTCTCGTCTGTAATTTAGGTCAAACGGGAAAAAATCGTTAATACATACAGGGAATTTTTAAAGTCTTGGAGTCAAAAAGAGAAAATAATGTGAGTAAACCGGATCTCGCATAACTTATTACTTTGCCGACATTAAAAAAGTCCCTTCACCCTTTGATGGGATTTAAATTAAAAAAAATAACGCCGTTCAACTCAATGTGAAAGCTATCGGAAATGCAGAGCAGTGATTCGCCATTATGGGCTGTACCACCGTTATCCGCTTACTGCTACCACCCAGTGCAATTCAAATTTCCCGCCTTCGCAGTGCTCGTGCGCCCTCTGCCTGAAACTGCGCCAGCGGGAGTTCTGGATTGCATTGGATTACATTTGGTTGGATTGGCTTGGCTTGGCTTGGCGTGGCTTGGGTTGGATGGATTTTGAATTAGATTGGATTGGGTTTGGATTGGATTTGGATTAGATGATAAGCAGAAGTAAGCATGATAATCAGCTAGATAGAACCTGGAAAGCAAAGTATAACCAGCTGAACATTAGCTCATGCTACGTATATCCTGGTATAACCGCTTTGGCTTTCGAAGCCTCTAGGTTACGCCGCGATGAAGGGACCATGACAGGTTACACCGTAACGCCGTGGCGATATGCTTCGTTCCAGCGAGCGAGCTAGGACGACAAGGCGAGCGCCTAAAGTGCACTTAAAAGAGTACTTCAGGTGCACCTCAGTCTGCGTGCTTTCAACAAGTGATGGCACCAGAAGTCGTTGCGCTGACCTAAATTTGCCTCAGTTACCTAGCAAGGTCTCGTTCTTTTTCATACGGGTAGCTTTAGCTTGGAGCTTTAGCTTCCAAAGTAGGCATACTGTTTGGTACAAAAGCGTGAAACGCAAAATTAAATGATGCTGAGATGCAGATGTAGTGGAATTTCGTTCACGCGGAAACTGTGATTCTCTGAACGGTGACTGCGTCCGGAAGGCAACGTAAATAGACATAGGTGGCGCTGGCTAACCCCCCAAACCGAACAGGAGCTGCAAAAAGAGAATGCAGGAACATGTGCAGGAAACTCTTACAAAACCTTCGGGGTAAATACTAAAAAGGAGAATTTCTGGACGTAAAAATGGGAATTTTTCTCTCCAGTGCGGAAAACTATTGCCCAAGAGCGGTGGGCTTGCGGGGCGTAACCGCCGTGTACCAGGTTATCGTTTGTGCAAAATGTGTTACGAAAAGGCACGAACGGCGTGCCGACAAGCATTGTGGAAAACCTATATCGTGTTTCTGTCATATGAATAATCGCCACAAATATTCATCCGCAGTGGACCTTTTCCAGAAGCGTAGCCCTCTTGCGGCGGCCGCCCGAGCTCACTTGGGGGAATATAGAAGGACACGCCCCTTTTATTCCCGCCTGCCCTGCGTAGTTGAGAAAGCCGTTTCAGGCGCCACGCATGGTTTTGGTGGCAGATAAATTTTTCGATGGCAGCCGTAGCGCTTACCTGCCGGCCGCTTTCAGGGATCAGAAAACTGAGCAGCACTTAGCTGGCTCGGCCTTCGCAATGGTCTAATCCAATATGGCGTCGTTTTGTTTACATTTTGCCCCACAAGAATGGCGGATCGGCCTCTGGGAGTGAGAGTAGCGCATGCGCAGAGCGCTACTGGAAAAAGGGCTGTTGTTACGTCTCGGCTAACCACGCCAAAAAACGATAGCTTTGGCGAACTGATGACCCCCGCACTTAACCCTGTGCGCAAAGCGACGGCAATCGCCGCACACTGTGAGGATACTACTAAGGCATACTTACGGCCAGCTCGGTCCTCAGCCAACGCCACAATACAGAGCAAGCGGTGAATATTTCTATCATAATAGCAAGCAATCATTTCCGATCGAAACGCGATGGGATTGTAGAATATTGACAAGGTTTTATATTTATACAGCGGGCCGTCTACATACAATGCAACTGTACTGCAAATTTGCGCGTAGGTTTAAAGCTACGTGGTTTACTTAATGTAAAGTAATTTAATATTGCGTCTGGCTGAAATGAACGGCTGTTACACAGCATTTTAAATTAGAAATCTCGCTTTAATTGCAGACTCTGACATCAATGCCGAAGCTATCAGCCAAGCGGACGCCCCGATTGGCATGGCCCCACTGCCACAGAAAAGACCAGGTTGGTATAGCCTTACCAGTGGCGTACCGTTCATCAGTAACTTGTTATGGCACTTCTTTTCATCACAGAAAACCATAGCTATCTTGCTATATCACAAGCATATTACAGCATACAAGAAAGGTTTTTCGGCATCAGCGTTTGGCGTGGGTATTTTTGGCGTCACGTGTTACAGCGGAGTGGGATGTTGCTAGGTATCTATGCCCTTTTCCAGGTGACGACGATGACAACGACGATGATTATGATGATTGTTGGTGGAATCCCCTCTCTGGCTGGGTGACAACGTGTAATCTTACCAAAAAGGACTAATATACCTATGTTTTATACTCTTGGTTTAATACTAGCGCTGCTCTTAGGGCAGGCACAAAAAGCTTATTAGGCACAGAATACTGTTTTTTTTTGTTACAGGTGGTAACTGTCCTAGGCAATATTCCCCTCTTCGCTTTTCGTCCACCGGCATTCTAATCTTCCTTTCGTCGCCTCGACAGCCTTGAAGTTAACTTCATCGGTGCTACCTTAAATCCCAGGGCTTCCAGAAGCCGAATATTTCCCTCATGTAGATTTGGATGGATACCCTTGCATTCTAACACTATGTGCCGCATAGTTTCTGTTTATTTTCCGCAGACCACACATACCGTATCATTTTGTGAATACTTCCCCACAAAGCTCACAGTTCGCAAGCAACCTGCTTTAGCCTCATTAAGCAAAGCACTGTCTCTGATATCATGGTTGAAAGTTTCCTTTCTCATGTCGAATTCTCAGTCCTTTACGTCTCTAACGACGGTTTAGCTTTGCTATTTTCTCTCCATTTTTTCGATTCTCTCTTCCTTGCCTCTTTTTTTGGTTACCTTCACTGTCTTGGATTTTCCACTGCTTTTTTCGTGTTTCATCGTTAGCCTTATAGGCTTCCTTAGCCACTGCATGTCCACGCTTTTCAAGTATAGGTACCAGGCAGAATCCGCCAAAGCTCCCTTGATGCGGAGGCAAAGCAAACCAGCAGGGCATGAGCAAACAACTGGCGTCCCACGAAAAAATCCATGATATACGGTGAAGCGGCGCATGGACTCTGCCTGCAAATTAGACGAGCCCAAGGGTGCAGATGCAAAATCTTCGACGGCCTTTCTGGGCAGACGTTTCGGATTCAGGTGTACTGCGTCCGATGGTCTGGGGTTCAAGAACTACTTCATTGTGACTGGTAACGTAACGCTCCAGATGTCCAGAACTGTTAACGTCCAAAGGGCGTATTCCTGCGTGAAAGGGAGTGAGGAGTCAGTGAGGGAAAAAGGGAGCGACGGTGGAAGGAAAAAAGAATGAAGCGAGCAAGAAAGGGAAAAAAGGAATGAACAAAACAATGTAAGGAAGGAAGAAAGAAAACAAGAAAGAAAGAAACAAAGAAAGGAAGAAAGAAAGGAAGGAAGGATTGAATGGGAAGGAAGGAAACGACGGAGGAAGAAAGGAAAGGAAGCAAGTAAGGAAAAAAAGGAAGGAAAGAATGAACAAAGGAATGAAAGGAAGTAAGGGAGGAAGGAAGGAATGAAGAAAAAAAGAAAGTAAGGAAAAAGGAAGGAAGGAATGAACAAAGGAATGCAAGGAAGGAAGGGAGGAAGGAAAGAAGGAAGGAAGGAAGGAAGGAAGGCAGAAAGAAAGGAATGAAGCAAGTAAGGAAAAAAAGAATGAACAAAGGAAAGGAAGGAAGGAAGGAACGAACGAAGGAACCAAGGAACGAAGGAAGGAAGGAAGGAAGGAAGGGAGGAAGGAAGGAAGCAAGTAAGGAAAAAAGGAAGGAAAGAATGAACAAAGGAAAGGAAGGAAGGAAGGAAAGAAGGAACGAACGAACGAACGAAGGAAGGAAGGAAGAAAGGAAGGAAGGGTAGTGAAGTTGTTCTCCCCTTTGCTCTTCTTGTGCAGCGGTGTTTACTAGAGGGGCGAAGATAGGACTCTTAAACTAAAAGGAAGAGCTCAGCGTTGAGTAATATTATACAGTGGCATTCTGAGAATTGTTATATCGACCATTTTTCCTGTCCTTAGAGCGTCTTCGGAAGACTCAGAGTCGTGTTCTTAGTGATGTCGTATTATGATCTCCGTCTGTTCACAGCAGAGCGAAGGGCGTGGGAAAGACACAAGAGTACCCGGCGCCATAAAAGCAGCGTCTCAACCACGGGTGAGCCGATTTTAGTGCCATTGTTTGTTCGGATGCGCTACAAACTACTGACAATCGCTCATTAAGGCTCGAGTGACGAGATCAGAGCTGTGAGGAAGTTCTTCAAACAAATATTTTTTTAAAATACAGCTTCTTTCAGAGAAACTCGAGTGATCTATTATTACAAGGTGTAAAATTTAAGCTGCGAAAATTTCACAAGAATATGTTTTCACAAAAGGGAATGCAGGATCGTGAAAAAAAGGAAGTTGTAAAATTATTTCTGAATTTTCACTAACCAGGTCCTAGTTGTTTTCTGTGTAAACTGAAAGCCCCATAAGGGCACAATAACCTCATCACCGAAGTGAGCACGTGAGTGCGGGTCTCGCGCCGACCGCCAGCAGTTAAAAAAAAAACGAAAAAAAATGCCTAACGCTCGTGTGTGCACTCCTCGCGACGACCTCCCAGGCGCACGTTTTTCAAGCCAAACATACCGAATTAGGGAGATTGGCCAAAAAAAAAAAAACTGCAGCATTCGCAGTAATCATGGCAACACTTGCTAGGAGCGACCAAAACACGTCATAGCATACGCCCCTCCAAGGTTATGTCCAATGATCATCAGTTCCAAAAAAGTGAAGGAAGTTAACACCCACAGCAACACTGATGGATTCAAGGTCATTGCGTCAACAGAAGAAGCACATTGGCTGCAATAGTGGTCTTAAACTGTCCTGATGGTCGTGAAGGTTGCGTAGAGTTTCGCTACGTTCAAGTGTTACGTGTTAGTGTGAGCTTCCTTCATTTTTTTTTCTGTTAGAGGAATATAATTTTATATGAGCGGTGTGGCGTGGTTCTATACAAAACTTTCGTAGCCTTTCAGTGAAATACGTAGTTGGGGCATTTGTGTCATACTCTGTTTTTCTACTCAGTGCTCTGGGGAGTTTTCTTCGCAGAGAGCTTCATCGGTAGTTCCATTAAAATGCTCTTTGACTGGATCGAGCACAGCGTTGGATCCTTCGCATTCATGTTTACGTAATTCGTAGTAGTAAGTGCAGCTTCAGCTGTAATATACGATTTATAAGGAAACTACCTTAGTGAAATTTTCTGCGTATACGGAATTACGGGAATACAAAATTTAACGGAGTATTATGCCCCAATACGTAACTATTGATAATTATTTTTCCAAACACAACAGAGTAAAATTATTTGTCTGGATAGAAACGTTTGACGGAGTTTTAATGTTTCTGTCTTACTTAAAGCACAAAATAGGGCTCCATATGTTTTCAGTATGCGTTCAGCATGCTCACTATATTCGGAATTATTACCAAACCTGATTTCGCGTTTCGCGCGGTCGAGCAGAGGTGAAAACGGTGTTAAAAATTTTTTTACCTTTAACTGTACTCTATTATCATGTGTTGAAAACACGCATCCCTGCTTTTATTCCGACGCTGTGTAAGTGAACGTGCAAATTACGTATTCCGATAATTCCCCGTATTCGGAACATTTCAGGAGGATACTTTTCTAATTCGAACAAAACTGGTTTAGTTTTTAGCCCAAGTAAAGCATGTTCCCTTCATCACGCCATCGGGAATCTGAAGCAGTTCTAGATAGTGTGCCAAAGGAACGTGTTATCGCAATTATGCTATCTAACTGGCGCCACTGCGCATAGAGTGTTTGTGAAGCTGCAATTTTGTTCACTTTGGGCCAGCTAGACCGAGCAATGTTTGGAGGGCCAGTGCAGCGAATTGGGATTGCCCGGAGCGTATGACTAATCATCCTTTCTTGCTAATCAAAAGCCTCAAATTACGTGAATACACACGATAAAAAATTGCCTGCATTAGCGTTGCCGTAAATCGCAGATTACACACCCGTTCTGTGCGCGCGCGTGGGCGTTTGCAGTAACATTTTGCGAGCAAGAAATAGCCGTGAATGTATGCATAGTATGCAAAGGAAACACATTTGCGCGATATCTACTATGCGCTCATACCCCAATCCCACAAACGTGGTCGTGGTTCCTTTCATACGCAGCCTCGCAGACCGAGTACGACTACGAAGACGAAGGCATAAGTAGCGCCTACGGTGAGTGTCCATCCATTTGTGTAGGGCCTGTATTGCCCATAATAAGATCAAATACCTCACACGGTGACATTTATGCTTGCGTTTTAGGCCTCAAAAAATTTCTCGCATACAAAAATTCTGATTTATGGCATTATGGCACTACTGAATCAATGCGGAGAGATTTTTTCAGCTGTTTAGAATAACCAGACTGCTTCGTGAGTCAGCAGATGTACCACCATATGTGCGAACCATTCATGTATTACAGTAAAATTATCGGCGTTGCAAGTCGTAAAGCTTAATTAAACTATCTAGTTAAAAATGACTGAGAATGTTTTAACTGGCCTCTACAATGTATATATGAAGGACACCTTCACGCGATTTTATTTGCCTTCCCGCTATAAGACCGATAATGAAGAAGCGCTGTAGCAAAGGAAGTAAGGTAGTTTGCCATAGAGACATGGCGATATTTATGGCTATATAATGACTTTTATTAAGGATAGAACCCAGCTTCGAAGCAGATTGGTTTGCTGTGTATGAAGAGGTGGCTTCATGTCAGTATTTAGTTTTATCCCCGGGTTTTCCCTTTTGTATAGTAGACCAACGGATTAATATTAGAATGGATCAACGTGTGTCCAGGTACACAAAATGTTAGCCGTGTTTAAAAAAGTTCAGGTCTCCTCGGTGAAACAGTGCTTGCACCCAGAGCGTAGGTCTTGAAGGCCGTAACGCTGGAGGATGTTTGCCGCAACGTGCCGCTGGCGGACTTGGCGGAGGCTAAGGTTGACTTGAGATGGGGCAAATTCACGTCTTGTGTGGAGAATTCACTCAAGGGGCAGATGAAGCCCTGTGGGTCTTGGTACTGCGATGGCCAACAGGTGGCTTTCCACCCATGCAAACAAGAAGTCTCTGCTCCCCAATATTCTGCGGGCGGGTGACGTCCCCGAGCGGTTTACCACACACGGCGGTACGAGAGCTAAGGGGGGTTCGCCGACGATTTTCCTTCTGTCGTGCCGCACACCAGCAAAGCTCTTCCGTCAACAGGCTGCAGTCGAATGCAAGGATCTTTCGATTGGTGACAGCGGTTGTGTCAGAGGGGGTGGGTGGCTCGCCAATTCCGTGTAAATTTACAAGGGTTACATTGATGCTTTCACCCTTGTTCTGTAACCACTGAGCGGATTCCGCACTTCCCTTCGAATATTCAACTCGGAATTCGAAACTTAGGCTGGTGACATGCCGGCGTAATAAATCCTGCCAGGGTGGAGATTCTTGAATTGGTTTTCGGTTTTCGAATATCTTATAATTCGCCTGGTTGTGAGGTGCCGCTTTCTATAGGCGAAATATTAGCCTTGTTAAATGGCAGGGAAGGCTGCCGAGTTGACTATATACCTTGGAGATAAGTTATTTTGTATTGAAAGGAATGGGTATTCTAAACGCTACATTCTTTAACAGCGAGAAGGATTTATACGACCGCTTAACTGCCTATCGAGAAACTATGCATAGAACTACAGGTGTTGAGGCAACCTACAATGACACGAAAAGGCTTTCAAGACTTTTGAAGGACACTCAAAACTGTTCCAAGGTAACTTGCTTTAGAGTGTCTGCCCTGTGTGAGAAACCTGATGCAATCATTGTGCCACATAATATACGATTTTAAGCATGAGCCCTTGCTCACCTCCGAGCCAGGAAACCCAGTTGAGTAACTATTTATCTGTCGCTCAAACACTAAAAATCGCCCCATCTACACCACGAGGATATGCGTGGATACTGCAAATCGCATATTTCAGGGAAGCTGTGTGGTGCCGTTGTTCGTGTCAGTTAATGTCATAACCGCATTTAAATGGCGTGTGCGCCTACAGTGAAATGAACCATGTAGCTCCTGTCTAACCATTGGGTTTAGAATTGAAAGAGAAACTTAAACGGGCTTAAGAAAAGTGTAAATGATCCTCCACAAGAGCCCAAAATCAAAATTAAAGGCGTGTCTCCAATTTCCTTAGAAGATATAGGAGTCAGTTGGGGTTGCTGGGTTGTAGCACTCGCAAAACTCCAGCAATGAAGCAATTCTAAGGCCCCGGACTTGCCAACTTATGATTGAACGAGCATTCCAACAGTGAAGAGTAGCGAAATACAGTCTGTAGACACAGAATGCAGGCTACACCACAGAGAATCTCTAATGCATTGTTAGGAACCGTGTTGTTTGGGATACCAGAAAACTATTTCTTGTCCGCAAGTCTGGTTTCGTTTAAGCAACCATGGGTTATTTCATCAATATAATTTAAACTACTCCGGTTTCTACTTTGCGAAATGAAAGCTTTTTATACGGTGAAATGCGATGTAATTAGGTGCAATGTCCTCGATTTCAACATAGGGTTGTTTTTTTCTTTTTGCAGACGACGCGGAAGACCTGCCCAACGCTGACGAGATGCGAAGAGACGGTGCGTGTTACACAATCAAGTGTTTCAACTTTTTTTGCTTGCTTGTTGTACTTTGTACGAGCCGTCACGCGGTGTACTCTGTTTGAAACAGCTTTACTGAGTTGGAAGTTTTAATTTCACACTAAACACGCAGTTCTTCTAGTGGATCCGTTTTTCTGCCCTTTCGGTAAACATTCAAACTTTCGATCCTTGTATCTTCTTGTATCTGAGTGGCACCTATTGTTTGATCTTTCTGGTAAGAAGAATATCTTAACTAGAAGAACGCAGCAACTATGATAGTATGGACGCACATAAAACAGCCTACAAAGGGCTTGGCGTAACAGCCATTTATAAATGTATGCGAAACGCGGCCAAAGGCCCGCAAATGTTTATACTACATGGTCCACAGAATAATTCAGAGGAAACCTCTCAAGTAGATGTTACTGGCACGGGCATCACGTTTATATTAGCGGGGACGGCTCAAAACAGAAATGCAACGATGTTTACGATTCCCGGCGTGACGGCGGTCCTTCTTCCAGAGTAAGTAGGTTCACCAGGTAAACAGTTTGCACGTGCCAAATTTGACGTGCTACGACGTATTCCTATGAACAAGATAGCAAAGCCTAAATACCACCCGGAGCTCTCGCTAATCTCCATCCAAGGGCTGCTCGTTTCTCGTCTTCGGACTTCGCCACCCGCATGCAAAATCCACGAGAAGAAAAAAGCTTTTACAAGCGTCCCCCTAACTAATCACTTCTTTTACACGCGTACACACACACGCGCACACGCACGCACACGCACGCATGCACGCACAAACACCTACGTGCGTACCAGACTTTGCAGCAATGAAATTACAGTAATTAAATTACAGTAATAAATCATTTTTGCCCTAATGAGTTATGTAATTAATTACTTTTGTGTGTTAGTAATTTAGTAAGGTAATGAATTATTTCAGGCCAGTAATTTTGTGGATATTGTGAGAAGAAGAAGAAGAAGAACTTTATTTGCCGGAAACATATTTACATAACAAAATATACAGAAGGAAGTCCCAGAGCACGAGGCTGGAGGGGGACCTCTTATTACAGATAGAAAATAAACGACTCAATTGTGCAGCAAAGTCGGCAGTGAAAAGAAGGTATAATGCGATTAGTGCGAAATACAACTCAAAGAGGTTTTTATGGATGTTATATGTGCACCGCTGGGAAATTTAACAAAGATCGTTTAAAACAATGTCACAAAAATAGTAAAGTAATGAACAGGTCAGGGGTGCAATATTAAATACAGCATAAATACATGGGGTCCAACCAGTTAAGCAAATTATTCATTCAGGTTGAGTAAATACACACGGAGATTGTTCTTAAAGCTTGGTAAAGATAGCGATTGTTTTATTTCTGTCGGTAGAGAATTCCAGTTATTTACAGCCACAAAAGTAGTAGTCAGCTTGCCATGATTGGTGCGTATTTTAGGTTGAAGTAGGTTGCTAGCCGAAGCGAACCTGGTGGAATTCAAATTTTGTAGTAAATCGCGGTTGAATATTCAAATGAACAGAGGTAATGCACATATTTGAACAGTTAAACAATGTGGCGGAATTTCACGAGATTTGATACCATGAGTATACGATATCCTTTAGGTAACACTTAAGGAGTTACTCCGGTATGGGCTGAAAGTGATGATCCGAATAGCTTGGTTCTGCAGATGTTGTAAAAGAATTAAGTGGGTCGGGTATGTATTGCCCCAGGATGCGGCTCACTACAAGAAATGTCTGTGAACAAAAGCAAAGTAAAGTGAGATTAGTGTGGGCGTTTTAAAGGATGGGAACGCCTTTAAGAGGATGCAAATGCCAAAGGCACCCTTTCGGTTTCACTTGGGCAAAATGGTCAGTGTACTTCAAATTAGTATCGAGAACAACACCCAGGAATGAACATTGATTAACCATAGGTATCGAAAAATTGTTCGTCAAGATGACTGGATTGCAGGTGAGTGCCTTTTGGTGTGAATGGAAAACCATAAATGTTTTCTTAGTTGCATTATTGTATAGACAGTTATTACGACACCAAAGCAAAATATTGTTGAAATCATTGCTGAGGTTAGACGTAACGGAGGCAACTGATGTACTAGATGATAATATGGTCATGTCATCTGCATAAAGAAATGGTTCACAGCTGTAAGGCAGGTAGGAAGATCATTGATGTAGATTAAAAATAAAATTGGCCCGAGGAGTAATCCTTGTGGGACGCCTTTATTTGTAGTTATGAAACTCGCTGTTACGTTAGATATAAATACGGCCTGCTTCGTATTTGACAAATAACTACTAATAAAAGTTAGAGCTGGACCAACTACACCTATGGCTTCGAGTTTAGCTAACAAGATACTGTGAATAAAGGAATCAAACGCTTTGCTAAGGACTACAAATAACGCACCAGCATAGCATCCCGAGACTATTGCAGTTTTAATTTTATCTGTGAAAGAAAGCACGGCGCAGTCAGTCGAAAAACCAGCCCGAAAGCCATATTGATGAGGTGAGGGGATGTTAAATTTGGATAGATATTTCATCAACGATTTACAAAACACCTTTCAACAACTTTGCTGAAGAATGACAAGATGGAGATCGGACGGTAATTGGCAGCACATTCTCTGTTTCCTTTTTTAAAGACTGGAATTACTTTTGCTTTTTTATGCTGTTGGGGAAATACTCCAGTTGAAAACATCAAGTTGATTACATGGCTCAAGGGGGTTCCTATGGCATACGGTATTAATTTAACAGTACTGGGATAAATATAAATAACTGAGAGATATGGTGTTCTTTTAATTAAAAATACACAAGGCGCGATTCATACCGTAGTAAATAAAAAACGCGTTGGGAACGACATTTTAACTACAAAATACAAAAATTAAAACCATTCCACTCAACGTGAGAGCTCACGCAGTGCATAGCAGTGATTCGCCAGAATGGGCTGTAGCACCGTTATCCGCTCACTGCTACCACCCTTTACAATTCAAACTTCCTTCATTAGCAGTGTTCGCATGCACCCTGCCTGAAACAGCGCCAGCCAGAGTTGCTCTTTTTGTGCTTGCTTTTCCTCCCACACGTGCCCACTTTTTTTCGCTTACTATGAAAAAAACCAATCCAACCAGCGTTCCGAACTCAATGAACGGGGATGTTGGTTTTGCGGGTTAATTACCTATAGTTTGCGTCAAATTTACCTGCAGTTCTTTTTTTTGCGGCAAACAATGCGGAGATGTTTTACAAGCGCCAGCGTTTCCCGAGTTTTGTGCGGTTATGACTATTGAAACCGCTCTGTTTTAGAAGCCTTTGCGGGACGCCCTTCGACGGAACGCCGGGCTCTATCCGTTGCCTCGCTGCGCCGCCTGATTCCGGCAGTCGCTTGACATCGAGCGTTACAGCGAGATACGACCACAAGGCGAGCCCCTAAAGTGCGCTGCACTTAAAAGGGCCCGTGGCTCGAGCGTCATGCGTTACATTCGCCAAATGTCCCAAAAAAAGAGCGCCAGCTGTGCGAAAGCTGGGAAATTGAACTGAATTCAGCCAAGTTATATTGCGGTAATTACGGGAGGACGAAGGCAAGATATAAACAGCGTGAGAGGTGGGTGGGGGAGAGAGGAGAGGCAGTAGCGTGGCAGGGGTGGCCTAAGTCTATTGTCTTTCGACGACATTTGCAGCGACGCGAGCATATACGCGTGAATTTTTTCCCTCTGCTTCAGAGTTCGGCACATTCCAAACCGAAGAAACGCGGTCCCCACCAACGGCTCGCAAACCACGGAAACGCACCATTGTCACTGGACGCTCGCCAAAAATATGGCGAGACAAGCCCCAGGTCATCCCGACAGCCTTTACAAGTCCTGCGGAGGCAGCGCCAACAGAACCGTTCGGAAAGCCGCCTACTACTTCCCGTCAAAGTGCGTACAGTGAAATGCAGAAAAAGACAATTTCTGACATCTCACAGACAATGCTCGTTCCTGCTTTACGTGTGCTATACTCTCCCGCAAACTGGAGTTAAAAGGATGAGACCGTAATTTGGTGCGTAATGATTCTATGAATTCGTCAAAATCACAACACCAACTTGCCCCTGAATCCGTATTCTGCTAACAGGTTTTGTCTCTCTGGCAGGACAAATAGAAAATCGGAGACACAGCAGAAGTCATTGCAAGCCTTGCAGTTCAGGCGACTTTGTAACTTGCGAAGCCCTCAGACTTCACAGATTTGTTAAAGCAGTTCTGACAGTTATTCGGTATAAATACATTGTTTATTTCTTGCTGTTATCGAAAGAGGCATCATGCAAACGAGTCGAATTATGGGAAGGGAACATGACACACCTGTTCGAAGAGGGAAAGGACTGGTGACACTAATCTGTTGTTTAAACATCTGCCATTGTTACGCCGAAGGAGTTTGTATACGCGCATCAGGTCACTTGTGCGCTTGGTGCATTGGTAGGGGCCATTTCATATCGTAAAGCGAATATTATGCTTATTAATGTAGAAGTTCAGAAACGCAAACCTGAATATAGGTACGCACGACTGCCTGGGTCAACCTTCTACCTGAAATTTCAGTGTACGGGCAAGGTGCTTCCGCAATCGGTCGTCAAAGTAATTATGCCAATGTTTATGACCTTCAGGATGGTGATGGGAGAACGTACGTGCTCTGTTAGAAAAAAAACATTTTAAATAGACACTGGCGTGACCTTACACTTGACGACGCTTTGGGGGAAAAATATGTTCTTTAGGGTTGCCACCCCCTTACATCTCAATACCGTGTATATACTGTGTTTAAAACCGGAATCTGCCCAATGCAGTACTACATAGAGGTGATAATGAAGATTATGACAATGATGCCGTGACCGCGATATGACCTGCATGATGGTGGTCACTGTGATGACATGATTGGAACGTTTGCACATGCAAACATATATGTTAGTAGTAAGTTTGATGTCTGGGCTAGTTGGTTCAACATGGTAAATTTACAGCGCAATCAAGACACACACAAGGACCAGTAAGGGACATGCGCAGCGCCGGCTTCCAACTGATACTTTATTGACACGAGAAACATTGATACATGCAAGATATAGTGACACTACGGCATAAAAGCAGATAAACAAGATAAACAAGATATTAAATGCACTGCACTTTAATCTGCCCGCCGTTGCCGTCCAGTGCCAACACGTGCTTCGTGTAAGTAAGCCATTTCATTTGCAGTTAGTGAGATTGAAGGAACACCGATGGAGTCGTACCCCAACCATACAATCTTTTCTGCTTGGATTATCTCCCTTGTGGTGTGATTGCCACTTCTGCTCAACACCGTACACTCTTCAAACTTCGGTAAGCTCTTGTGATTCCGACAATGCGCTGCCAAGTGCCCTGTCAGCCCCCCTTTCTCATTGAAATCGTGTTCCCGCAAGCGGTCATTTAGGCATCGGCCGCTCTTGCTTACGTGGCACTTTCCACATGAAGAGAAATAGGGTACACGATACCTTCAACACAAGATAAGCAGCCGACAGACAATAAAAAACGACAGTGGTGCCGTACATTCATGGGGTTTCTCATGGCCTAAACGGATAGGGAAGCGGGTAGACGCTCGCGTGGCACTGTCCGCGCCATATAAATTCTTAGGCTTGTGCCGAGTAAATAGTTAAGCCACCAAGCAAACTCGAGGATGTCAGACTAAGCACCAGAATCGTTATGTGAAGTGTTATAGAAAGTTTCGTGTACCGTGTTCCTCTTTCATGTGGAAAGTGCTAAGTAGGCCAGAGCGGCTGGTGCCTAAATGACCGCTTGCGGGAACACGATTGCATTGTGAAAGCGGGGCTGACAGGGCACTTGGCAGCGCATTGTCGGAATCACAAAAGCGTACCTAAGTTTGAAGAGTGTACGGTGTTGAGCAGAAGTGGCAATCAAACCACAAGGGAGATAATCTAAGCAGAAGAGATTGTATGGTTGGGCGACGACTGCATCAGTGTTCCTTCAATCTCACTAACTGAAAGGAAATGGCTCACTTACACGAAGCACGTGTTGCCACTGGACGGCAACGGCGGGCAGATAAAGTGCAGTGCATTTATTATCTTGTTTATCTGTGTTTATGCTGTAGTGTAACTATATCTTGCATGTTTAAAAGTTTCCCGTGTCAATAAAGGATAGGTTGGAAGTCAGCGCTGCGTATGTCCCTTGCTTGTCCTTGTGTGTTTGTTTATTGCGCTGTAAATTTAACATTTAAACATGTATGTGCTTGGAGTGCGACATATAGACCTTGTTCGGGAGAACTGCATGCCAAGGGATGTGAAGGAGTTTTTGGTGCACCCTCTTTTAGGCACTACATCGCTCCCTCCGGGCGATGAAGCAGTGAGTAGGCGACCTGTAACCAGAAGCAAGGTGGTGACGTCCACAAGGTCGCGAAGGAGCACGACTGACGGCGTCAAGAGCATGGAATCAGGCGCTGTACACAGAAACGCCGTCGGCGCTCCAGGCAAACGGCCCCCTGGTCTCCTGGCCTTGCCATTTCCTAACAAGATGCATGGTCCAGGTGCGTGCATCAATGTGCATGCTGGGCGGCAGAGTTACACAAGAAGTCCACCAAACCAAATGTCTGGGCAGGTGCAATGTACGGCACTCGCTTTATTAACTGATGTCTCTTCCTTGTGTCAGTGGCTTTGGTTTTGTTGCTTCTGACGAGCCGTAGCACACGTACATACAAACGGCCATGCCTCATTGTTGCCGAAAGGCGGATTGGTCAGCCTAGAAAGGTCTCGACCACTTTCCTTGCAGAGTAATCTCAAGTTTTTATTTGTTGCCACTTTAACGCCCCAGCCATCGTCAGCGACCCATATATATCGCCGTGAGGCGCATTACCTCTTGTATGCTACCTGTTAACAATGAAGAGCTCTTGGAGCAGCTGTTCCTCGATAGGCTGCAGCCGTTCGGAGATGTCAATATTACACTCCTAAAACTCTCACAGGTCACAAAGGCACCCCCTCCCTCCCTGTTCTTGAAGTGGGGAGTATAGATCATCGCTTTATTTCTGCATAATCAGGCCCCATAAGCACACTTACTCTGGTTCGTGAACACTTGTCAAGTAGGTAATGCCAATGAACCCCGCACATTTGAAGCAACTCCAGGCGGAAATCTACAAATTCGTGCCATTATCGCCGAAATTGCTGTCTAACTGTCGCAGGGCCGACACTCTCAACGGGGTTAGCATAATACCTGCAATTCCCCTGGGCTTTTATTTTTCTGGTGCAGGCTTTCGGAATCTCCTGTGTCTGGTTGAAGGAGGCAGTGTTCCAGAGGGTTCGCCGTTGTACGAGTGCTCCCACCTGATCCTCGGCGACCACGTGCTAGATCTCCGTCAGAGAGTCATTCGGCCAGTGGTTACAGGTGCGTTGCCACTGGTACAGCTCCGCGGTGGTCCTTGGCCTATCTCTACCTGACGCTTAGTGCAAACTCTTTTGCAGTTTCTCTTATGTACCACTGAAACGTTACGAGCGTGTGCATTACACGGGTTTCCGAATTCAAACACTGCCTTGTAATTTATTGTAATGTTCCGCTCCAACCTAATTTTCTGATGGGAATAAACGTAGAGTCAAAACGCAGAAAACTCCATCGGCCGAAACCAATGCGCACGCGCAAAAAAAAACAGTTTGGTGAGGAGCTGGAGGTAAGGGGATGAAGATTGGCTGGGTTTATAGATCACGCAGCTTCTCTCTCACATCTACCCCCACTAGGAAGTGGGAACCACACACCGGGGGCAGCGAAAAGCGTATACCTCACAGCAGAGTGCGCAAACAGTCAGATACTGCGTGCCGCAGATCTCCAGCAAACACGGCGGGGAGGGCCGGCGGAGGTGGTTCGCGTGGAGTAGTGCCAACGTGGCAATGGCGAACACCGGTGGCGCGTTGGAGCTTCGCTGCTTAACCACCCGTACGGAATGCATTTGCGCATTTTTACTAACTGTTGCCGCTACTGCATTCCTTTCCCTGAATTACACCAGCTGAGGGAGTCCGCGAGCCCTGGGCCATAACCACGGCCGCCGTCGCCGAGCAGGTGCGCGCTCTGCGCTCAATTGCGGCGCCTGGAATCCGTCTCCTCCTGGGCCTCCGGTCTCAGGACGTGGAGAATTCCTACCTGCGGCTCTGGGCAAACCGTTCGGCCATGGCCGCGTCCGCCAACCTCGCCTATGAGTGGGTGCGCCGCACAGGGTTCGACGGCATCGCGCTCACCAGCTTGGTCGTGGGACGACACACCGTCGACATCTACGCCGAGTTCCTTAAGGTGGGATTTTATAGGGAAGGTTTTGGGGAATTATTTGTTGTACGCCAGCACCTCGTCAGAGGGTAATGTAATGTTAAAAGAACACGGCGCAGTGGAGTGCTCCGGAATTTCACTGCTTGCTGTAGGAGTGCAACATAAATCTTATCTGGAGCTCCCATTGTGTTTTCAGTTCTATGGAGGACGAGCTAGATGGAAGCAAAAGTGGGTTCTCCACAGAAACTGTTCAAGTGCGGTAGTCCCTTCTACACATGAGTGCACTGGAGCCATTGCTTCTCCATAATGTACGCGGAGAATATATTGGGGATATTCCCCAGTTTTTTGGTGTCACATGCCTGACTTTTTTTCTTCAAGCCTACTTCACTCAGGGCGAGCTTTGATTTGTAGAACCCAATACTGCCGTGACAGGGTGCTATAAAAACAGCTGTATATGGAGAGAAAACCTTCAGAGCTGCTGCGACTGGTGGCTAGGCTCATACATGTCCACATTGCTAGCGCCAAGGAAATATTGAACATTTAGAAGGCAAACACAAGCACACATCTGATCGCAGCATAAATAAAAACACGCATCAGGTTCCGCCTTACACAAAACAAACAAAACTGCCGCATTCAAGTTGAGCTAATTTGTTAGGGGAAACCCATACTTCGGTATTAATTATCTACGATCATGCGCTTAGCGTTATGTTGGCCATGGTAGACATGTTATTGGTGAGGTCACACGTGGAGTGGCGAAATTGCCGGCAGCTTCATGCAAGGCTGAATCCTCCTCCACAACACTTACTACTAATTCTACTACTTGACCGCGTGAGATAGCTCTACTATAACTCCTGTGTTGCCTAGTTGGCTAGTAGCGTTAACTGACAACTGCTTGGGCGCGTTCATCCCATTGTGCCATCGTGACTCATGGTTGCTTTGGGGCAGCCAATGCTGAGTGTGGGGTGGAGTTCGGCGCTAGTTGTTGATTCCAATTCATTCTGACAGAATTGTTCTTCCTAAAAGAATTTGCTCCCCCTGAACTGCCTCCTCCCACCACACCTCCCCATCATCCACCATCTTCACAACCGCGTCCGAACTTCTCACTTCCCTTCCTTCTTCCACCCACACACCCTCCCTGCCGTTGTGTCTCTTCACTTACCCTGATGCCTCACACACAGGCTGCTCGGCGGGAAAGCTTTATTAAGGCCGAAGGCATGTTGCTTTAAATTCCCTTAGAATGCTAATCGATTGAAAAAGGTGCCCAACTGCGGTTTCATAATTTTGCCCCCTAGCTAACATCATCCATTTCTTCTGCTGTGAACCCCCATATCCCTATGGGCTGAACAAAAACTTTGTTGAAAGTTGGGACACCAATGATCATTTTATAAGTACAGTAATCCCTCGTTAACTCGAAGTAGTAAAAACCGGGAAAAAGTTTGAGATAAGCGGTATTACGAGATAAGCAAAACGCCGAAAATGTTTTCCCAGGTCACTGTAAAAAAACGCCAGTGCTGCCAGAAAAAGCTCCATTGCACGAGAGAGCTACCGTAGTAAAGGCACAAGAATTCGCTGCGGAAAAAAATTCCTTGATTAACGCGACCTTTCTCGCCAACGTCAGAGATTTGCACTGCTTTGGGCGGGACATCTTTGTCGATATTCGGAAGCGTCCGTTGCACAGACCACTCAGTAAAACTGAACTCAAGATGCGTCGCGCGCAGCTCGCGGGGAAAACAAAGAATACCAGCTCGCACATGCAAGGGCTAGGTTGCGTACTGACGGGCGCACGCGCTGCACACGCCGCCCCACCTCGCATAAGTCGCGCGCAGGTGCGCACACGTGATCACTCCCACAGTTGCTTGACAAGGCGGATAGGAAACGGCTGCGTCCGCGGGAATTTCAAATTCACCCTTCACGACCACGTTCGGCATTATAGTAAGAGGTAAGCGTTCGCACGGAGCCCTCATTTCCTGTTGGGAGTGGACTTTGCCTTCTGCCCTCCCGGTCAAGATTTCGAGATATCCGTTGTCCCCCTCCGAAAAACGTTTCGAGATAAGAGGGAGCAAAATACATAGCACCTATGGGAGGTTAATGCACGGCGAAAAAAAATTTCGACTTAACCGAGATTTCGAGATATGCGAGTTCGAGTTAACGAGGGTTTACTGCATACTTTTTAGGCCCCGAATATCCTTATCAGCAGCTTCCCCCTCTGATTCATTTCAGCGGCTGCGAGCGCTCTTCCGCGAAGACTACCTGATCGTGTTCGGTTTCTTCCACCGGGAGGACCACGAGCACGAGGCCGCCTACACGGAGAACGTCCTCCAATCCATTATCAGGTGCACTGTGGTACATGAGACGGATTCACTGTAGTCACTACAAACCGTACTCCCCTAAGTGTTACCTCTATTCGTGCTGCGTGCCTTAAGAAAAGAAGTGTTGATTTGTATGTCTCTAGGCCTATGACCACAAAAACGTATAGCGGAAAGCGATAGAAAGGGGAGAAAGTGTACGTACCGAGAGAAATGAGCGCGATAACAGAGGGGGAAACGACAAGGAACAATGTGGCAGTTGCAAACTGTTTACAGCTTCTTTAAAGCTTTACTAGAAACAAGTTTCTCTACTGCGACACCACACTTCCATCTCATTCATAGGCTTTAATGAGTGAACGACTTTATTTGGAAATGGCCCTGAGGCCCTGGGGGCTTATTGGGAGATGAGGGAAGGGGCAGCGAAAGCCTCAATGAAAGTCTCATGTACTCTGTTACACCCAACGTGTTATCCATTTGCAGGCCCTATTAGGGCTGTCACACCGCTCTACACTGCTTTGTAAAGACCACTGGCAAGTGAATAAATTCCTACGCGTTCGAGAAGCGTAGCATCGGAGCGCAGGTGCTCCAGGTGCTCCATATTCGTAAGTGATGATGGGCAATAGGCTACCAACTGTTCTCGACCACTTTCGAATATCAGACATGACCATAATAGGTGAAACAAGTTCGGGAGGGTATTAGCGGCACTGCAGATATTGCATGTAGGTGCTGATGAAATGGACGTGGTGCCGTGGTACAATTTTGAGAACAATGTCCGGAGTGTAGGCGGTGTCCGCGCATGCCTTGTTAACAAAGATTTCGCCCTGCTGAGAGAGGGATATCGAAACAAGGGGAAAGCGGGGGAGAGAGGGTAACTTCTTGGAGACCGCCGTTGACTTTGCTGCCGCAGTTGTCGTCTTTTTCGATACCAGGCTAAATATGTAGGTGAGGTTTCGTCAGCTGGCGCGGTAGCCAGGGAAGGTGTCGAAAAAAGGCCCTCCCTACCAGCGTTGTGGGCTTTCTGGTTTCCAGTCGCTCCAGCTGTGTGACAAGATATCCAAGCCAGACGAATATGAATGCCTTGTCCGCGCAAGACTTGAATTGTGCTTATAATGTGGGTGGTGGTTACTTATGGGTATGAGCCTGGTTGAGTTCCTGGAGGGCAATGTCTGAATCCTTAATGATGCGGTAATGGTAATATTCGGGTTGCTGGTAGGTCTGAATTTCTTGAAGTGCTCCAAGAATGGCAGCTGTCATTCATAGCTGTCATGTTTTTTCTTTATGCGCGAATTACTCAACCAGCGTCTTTTCTGCTAGACCGTTTACGCACCTCTTCGACTGGCCCACCCGGAAGCTTCCCAGTCATCAGTGTTCTGCGCAGTTGGTGTGCGCCTTTTCTGTTCACAAGCCCTCACGTTCAGGTGTTATGCGGCACGAAGTAGTCTACAACTTTGAAGTTTGTGATATTGGCACATTGCTCCTCAATGCTGTCGATACCTGGCCAACTCCCCAGTGCAGCACAACTTTTGGGCTACAACAAACAACAACGCCGACAACGACGATAACGAAGCTTTTTTTGCAGAAATGGGGCACTTGATTGAGTGATAGATTCACTGTGGAGTTCAATGTCCCGTAGCTACAACTGTGCTTATGAGGCATGCCGGAGGGAAAGGCTCCGGAGTTTATTGTGACTATCTGGGGGTATTTAACGTTCGCCGAAATATTAGATAGCTTTTAGCAGTCCGTCTGTTCCGTCGTTTACGTAGTTACCGTGTTGACCAGGACACGTTTGGGCACTTGTGCATTCATCGCGGTGGGAGGATTAGTTCCGCGGGCCGGCCTTCACTATGTCCGCGCGTTCGCAACGGTGGGGCGGCCTCCTCACCCTTCCTCCTCGCCCTTCCGCGCGCGCAGGCGCAGTCTGGTCCGATCAACACGGTAACTACGTTCACGACAGAACAGACGGACTACTAAAACTCTCTATTAACACATGAACGTTCTCGCGTTTATCATTCACCAGGGAAGTATCGAACCCGCGTCCTGGGCTAAGCATCACAAAGCCTTATACCTGAGCAAGAGCAACTTGTAAATGAGACAATGAGGGCTTTCGCCTTAAAAGATAATTTTATGCTTTACAGGCCAAGCGCAACGCTCGGGAACGCCGCCTTTTCGTTTTACTCCAGTTCTAAGGTTGTGTTAAAACTTTTTTATTATTGCCGCACAACGTTAAAGCTTTATTTTAGTCTCACTTGAGTAGGAAATCTTGCAGTGGCAGCTTGTACAAAAGAATACGACGTGCTCCTACAACCTCTCCTTGGGTTAAAGAAGACGTACAAGTCGTACGCCATTCAAAGGCGAGTGTTGTCGAATGATGGACGACATCGAGGACACACAATAAATTTTTGTAGTGGATGCAGGGGCGACAGGACAGAGTGAGAAAGAGAGTGAGAAAGAGAGTGGGGAAGAGATAGTGGAAGGAGACACTTTATTGCTTAGACAGCCCTTGCCCCGGCTGTCATGCAGCAGTCTCTTCACTGGGGGGTGGCCGTCTCCAGTTCTCTGGAGCCCGTTTATAACCAGAAGGCATTGGGCAGCGAGTTTTCGCGTCGACATGCCATATAAGTTCTAGGTTTACTTTCTTTGTCGGGTGGATGAATGTACGGACGGGATGCGCCTTGACTTGACGGTGAACGTACGCCGAAGAACATCCATTTGGGTATTGGCTTTAGAAGGAGCACTTCGACAGCGCGGTTTGCGATAAAAGCAAGCAACGGTGACAATATTTGTCTTTACGAGAATAATGCAGCGGTGCTCACCAGAATGGCAGAGTTCTGGGTGTGATGAACAAGTATGGCAATCGGATGTGAACAGGGTGTCAATTCCTGCGGCCGCTCTGCACTGTACAGTCCGCACAAACCACCTTTCGAAGAAAAAGAGAGGGTACCACACACATCTCTGTTTTAAAGGAAGTATTTTAACTGTGCTGCAAATTTGTTTACCGCTTTTATGTACTCGAGCAGTTCGACCTGAAATATGTTGAAGAGTTTCGTAGAGGAAAAATACCACATCACAATTTGCTTTGCATGCATAAAATCGGCGATCCCTAAGAAATACAAAAAATATGTGCCCTATTCTGTGACACAAGCGCTGTCGATTTTTGATGCGCTGCGTTGTCAATAAAATCTCAATTCACCCGGCGTCAATTTTTACTATCGCCACCTCCTTGTAAGGCAACCTCTCCCTTATTTAGCTGTGAAGTACTTGAAGATGAGACCAATTTGCCGATTTGTAACTATTGGGCGTTATATATACCTTCAATACACTTACACAGGCTCTGCACCTTCACGATCTTCGAGGCACACGACGTACGTCCACGGCCATGCCGTTCATTTGTCGTGAACGCGCTACACGGCTACCGGAACGCCATCTCCAACGAGACTATCGTGAGCAGCAACCAATTTCCCCTATGTGTAGGAAACCAATGAACTTTAACCAAGCATAGAAGTTTATACGTACAGAACTGTATAAAACGGACGGAAGGAACGTATAATGCGCTAGAAGCAAAGACAAGCATCTGTGCTGAAAAGCCGTGTTTACTGACGCGTTTGTTCTCTCCCGGAACCGGTCCGGAAGTGTTCAGGACTAGTTTTGTAGACAGGAAGAATGCATGCGGAAGCGTGTCGTTCTCCGCACTAGTGTTTAGCCCTTCAATAGATTCAAAGTACAGTACATATTTTGAATGGCGCAGCCAGCATTCCTGACAGGCTGGCACAGTAGAGGCCGCGTGAGGACAGGATTTTAAAGTTTTTTTTACTGCTAACGTATTGCCAAAAAACTGTTGGAAGAAGTTTACTTTGAACACTGAAGCACTAAGCCCATTTAACATTCCCCCAAAGTGTCCACGCTTCACGGAAAAGCTAGCATGCCTATGAAGAAACGTCTGGTATCTATGCACAAAAGCTAATATGAACTGGAACAATAACAAAGGAATCAATGCGTACCGTAAGCCGCACAGAACTAGGACATTCCGTTCGAAAAAAAAACGCACTATCTTTTCGCAGTCTTGGCTTCCTCACATTTAGAAAATCTTGTGAGTCCGTGTGATGACATTTATCACTCCACGGGCAATTTTCCCCGCCGTAAAGTGTACGCACAGGTGGCATGAATCATAAAAAGTCAACCCTACGTTTCACAGATACTGCACTGCTAATCACATTGATGCCATCGTGGAAGTTTGGGAAATATATCATTAAAAAACATCGTTGTGGCCTGTGCTAAAGAGTGTAATAGAAAGTTACACGAGGTGAACTGCACAACGCAGCCACCAATACGATGGAAAATATGAACCCGTCCGAAATTTCACTAGGCACTGGTTTTCATAGCCTTATACTACGTCAGTCAATTCCAAGTACACATAAGCTAGTACGCATTATCGACATAACCTCCTGACATATTAATCATAGTATTCGCGGCCAACAGTTCGTGGCATACTCCGTTGTGATTGGTTCGACGATATCATCAGTTTAACACTGCTGAAAATGGCAGAACATCCAGCGCCCTTTCAACAGAGGCATATCTACCCAGGCTTCTTCCCTGGCCAAGATTTGGCGCCTCGCTTATCCCAGAGACCAGACATGCATTTCTCTGAGCCTGGGAGTGATGCGGTTCCTGCTCTACGATAGGCCTGGGCGCTTGGGGCAGGTCTGCCACAACTACTTCACGGAGGCCTATTCATTGGTGCGTAGTTTTTGAGCTCTGCAATGCAATAATGGTTATCTCAAGATCTGTGGCTGTTTCGAGATAAGTTACCTTTGCAAAATATAAGTGTTGTGTTATGGTATCAATCATATTTGCGACATTTTGGTGAAAACGCGAAGCGCTTGTCTAGATATATTTAGCACCTAACGTCATCATTAACGGGATTTACCCTGGCCATCTACTCTCTGGCGCCACCACTTCCATCCCACAATAAACGCGCTCACCATCGTTCCGTGGTTATGTAGGACTCATACCACGGGTTGAAATCCATCTAGCCCGGCGGCGCACAATCATTCCGTACAAAGAAATTTTGAAGTACTTTTAAAAATTTATTTTTTTTGCATTGCACACTTTAGTATGGTCAGTGCTCATCTTCCAGCACTGTCGTGAGTGGACGTCGGTTCGGTTCGAGCGAAGCGCTCTGGCAAATACGGCGCTTGTCCACCGACGCACCATGGCCGCTGCGGAAATCATGGACAGCTTCGACAACGAGGCCACGATCGCGGCCAAGGTATGGGTTACTCTTTTAATTGCTGAGACTAAGAGGTGAGGCAACATCGTAGAATGTGCGGAATTCCTGCTGCGTGTACTGATATCATCATCATCAACATCACGTTTATTTTATATTTTTGCATGACAAGGCAAATCGGCGGAAACCAAGGCAAAAAAGGTGTTGGGACCCCCAAGAGGGGCCAACCCTGCCATCATATAACGTACACGTTTTTACAAAATTTGAGTTAAAAATACAAAGTGTCAAGACATTTCCAGAATTAACACGTTTGAGCGATTAATAAACTCTGTATAGTATTTCAGCAAGTCAATCCTTACACAAGGCAACATCTAAGTAGGAAAATCATAGCACGTGCCGAGGAGAAAATACACAACGCAGAGAAAGTGCAAGGATGGAAAAGAAAGCAGGAACTGCTATAAAATAATGAATGTGAAACAATCGTTTCTACATAAAAAGTTAGATGGTTTCCTAAATGTTAAGATGTCCCTCGGAGCCGACAAAATACCAATTGATTTAATTCGGTATTTCGGCAAACGAGCCAAGATTAAGGTTGACTCGTTTGAAGATAATTTGAAAGCGTTTCATGCGTGAACTTGTGTTTTGTATTCCTACCCTGTAATTGCCCGAAAGGGCCCACAGTATCGAATTTAAATCAACCGTGGAAGCAAAACTAAAAGTATTAGGTCAAATGCATCCTTGATAAACACAAAAGAAGTGGTAGAAATAAGAGGTAGTGCGAAATTGTAATCCTAAAGGTTTGTCTTCGCAAGCCAGCATTTCTAAATACACGTTTCTATAGTTTATGCCACAAGCTACGTGCAGCACTGTGGAGGCTACGTTGTTGTCATCAGTCCCCCCACTCAGTGCGCCTAAGTTGCCGCGAAGGAAGCGACAAAAGGCGCTGGGGCCCTGCGGTTCCAGCTTCCGAGAGGGGAAAGGGAAATGTCCTTTCAGGGCCCCCTTCATGGAAAGTTAGGCGCCCTCAGTGGCGGACTGTTTGACAACAATGCGGCCGCTACAGCGCTGCACCCCTAGCTTGTGGTATGAGCTATAGATGCTACTTCAATGGTGTTGCAGGTCTCAGCTTTGCTTCACCCCTCGGGAGTTGCATGCGTGGCCGTGTACAACGTCGAGATGGACGATGCTGAAGGCGTCTGCGAGTCCCAGACGCCCTACTCTAGGCTTAGCGCCGTGGCGACCGCCATGCGTGGAATCACGATCACTAGACAGCCCCGCGCCACCAAGGACACTAGCGCCCCCTCGCCGTCCACTACGGTGTCACCAACGCGCCTTAGTGTGCGCATGCGTGGTAAAGCGCGTGTGCGGAGGCAGAGCCATTGAGCACAAGCTGGAACGCTGTGCCGCCGGGCTCATGCAGACGAACTTTCAATCACTTACATTCCTTTTTTATTGGTTTGTATGGTTTTGCGACAGTTACATTTGATGTCGCCTACTTTTTTGTGTGGACATCATCGTCTATGCTTGTCTTCTGCAATAGGTTGTAAAGTGTTGCAGCGGTACATCTCGAACGCCCTGTAATTGTTGGCACTATATATTATTATCTTATGTGAATGCCGACATGAAAGCCTGGGCCTCCGAGTCAATTTACTGATGAAAAATATGAACTATTCATTTTGGTGCCCTTTATGTGGAAAGCTTGTTTTCCGTTGTTACTCGTATGTATGCGACCTCAACTGAAACCTGTGATGGTACGGAACTGCCCCAACAGATAGCCTGCAAGCAGTGCGAAATGCGAGTGTGTGTTGGTGTGCCGTTAAACCCAACGTTATGCTTTAGTCTAGCGCCGTTGAATGGTACGCGGAGATTGACGTACTATGAGTTTAACGTTGCTTTGCACGTCGCAAAAGCAGCGTTAATCCGAGCATAACTTTAAATGCAGATGTAAGGGTAACAAGGGCGATTTTTGAAATATCTCATGGTAAGAACAAAAAAAACATTCGCAGCGAAACGTAAGATGCTGATAATGAGAAGGTACGTTCGACAATTGAAGATTTGTGCTTGTGCATTCATTACATTACACAGAGTCGCGGTTTTTTGAGGCAATTCTACCTAATTTGGCACTCGGCATCTATTCACATACTGTAGTCATTGTTTGATATACGTGCTTGTTCAACCCTATTCTAGTGCGTGAGCAGTCGACGGGGCATTTCGGAAAAAATGGCGTCGTCGTTCCGTCCACACAAGGTGAAGAAACAACTGAGAACGATAGCCTGTGGAGCGAGGATTTCCATCTAACCAAATTCCTCGCAGGCTGCGGTGGCGTAGGCCTGCAGACCACTGTCCCTGCATGTCGCGATATTGCGTTCCCAAATCCCAAACGCCTTGTCGAGAGTGTCGCCCGACGGCGCTACAGCTCCGATTCTGCCGCCACGGTTTAAGAACAGGCTCAACAGTACACAGCGTCGGCCTCTGCTGTTGGGGCGTTCTGTCCGAGTTGCTTATACCAAGAGCAGGGCTTCGACTGGGGCTCTACCATCCTTTATTGTTTCACATCTTTAATTTCAATTGTAATTTTAGCAGCGACGCTGTTTTAGCTGGTGGTCAGGTCTGCGAACGTGCGCAAGGAAACCTCTCCGAGCGGTGATGTCATTGCGCGCGCCAGCACCGTTTTGCCGTAGCTTAGCCTCGCCGCACTCGTGCGGGACTGGTGTCGTCACCTGTGGGAGGCGCTGTACAACGGGTGCATTCCCGGCTTTGTAAACCATCGCCTCCTGTATTGAGGCGACGGTAAAACCGTCATGGGGAGACCCGATACAACTTCAGCAGACGCTTTCCCCGCTGCGCTTTCCGTTACTCTTGGAGCTCCACTGCAAAGCCGGTGGCCCCGCATATACATTGTACATATTGAGAGTCGATAAAAAGCGCGACGATGATGATTATGTAGAGAGGATGATGATGCCGAGGCCATGGGAGCTAGCACTTATGATAGTGTGCTGATTATTAGTAAGTGTCCGTAGCGAACTGAAGAGCACAGGGAGCGTGGTAAAAGTGTCTCACAATACTTTAATGACCGAGTGTTCGTTGCTTTTGGGGAGTAGCGACGACAGCAGGCCGAAAACTTCACCGAGTCTTAACTACGCTGAACCGAGTCTTAACCACGAGTCTTAACCACGCTGAAAACTTGGCCTGATCTCCTAACCATAACCACGCATAAACTTACCCGAGGCAAGTGGTGCCGCAAGTTTCTCTGTTTGCCCAGACCTCGCGCCACTATAGTGCGGTGCAACCCTAATGTTTTCTGGTTTAGGTTAGTTCTTGGAGTTTTGAAAAGTTGCTTTCTGTGCATCAGGTTATCTTAGGTTACCTTACGTCAGGGAGGGTAGAGTAGTGCCAGATGCAGAATTATTTTTTCAAGGACCGGTCGACGCTGCTTTAGTTCAGTGCGTATCGTCTGATGGCACTCCACGCACAGAATTTGCCTAATACACAGGCCAGGCACTGCCTGTGCGCACCGACTACCACCCACTGGTTCGCTTGAAACTCTACTTCTGTTCTTTTGAGTAACGGCAGAGAGAGCACCGCTGTTAGCCTCTGTAGCCTAGGAGTAGAATATAGTGGTTTGCAAAGTGAACAGCCTCAGGAAGCTTGAGCGTCAGAAAGGGTTATAATTTCTCGAAGTCGGCGATTTTTAAAGACGATAGTCTTCCTTTGGCTACTTAAACGCAGAAATTTAGGTCTGTCTGTCTGTCTGTCTGTCTGTCTGTCTGTCTGTCTGTCTGTCTGTCTGTCTGTCTGTCTGTCTGTCTGTCTGTCTGTCTGTGACTCGAATCAGACACTCAGCCAAAGTGAAATGAAATGTGCGCAATACTATTATATACCCACACTCAAATCTAAACGTCTAACTCCGGCATCAGTGTTCATACTTGTCAACATTGCTCAACAAGAACAAGACATTACGCAAATATACGGCGGAAAATCAATAGATGAGTGATATTTGCAGTGTTTCTTTATTAAAAATTTACAGATGCTTGGTTTTTGCGAAAGCAAGTAAAATACTACATAAACGGCAGAAAACTGTCACCTGCTGTTACCAGCGCTAGCTCCGTGCGGCATTTAAGAAATCAAACGGCAATCGCAACGAAAGCTTCCACTAGATGGGATCTCCGTTCCACTTGGAACGCTCGTGCAGTAGGGCATTGTGGTTCTATACATGTTGTAGTAGGGTGCCCCAATTCACGTGCGTCTCTGCCGTACGGCAGCGCTGGCATCGAGGCACCCGACTTGTAGCAGTAAAACGCGGTAAATTCAAATTCACTTCAGCAAACCTCTAGCGTGTTATCTTTGGAGGAAGGAGACGGGAGAGGAACAGCATGAGAGATGGGCGGTAAAGAAAAGGGAGGCCTTTACTCGGCAGGGGCGCCAGTGGACTATCGTCTTTCATCGACACTTGCAAAGAAAGGAGCAGATATGCGGCCATTTTTTACTAGAATTTGTCTCCTTGCCTTAGTTTCACGCATTGTTTTAGTAAATAATCTTGGTCTTGTCTAGTACAGTGCTTTACGGGCTGGACGAGGCATAATAACTCGTTTCGTTAACGTTCTGCACGGCCCCGGAACGTATACCTGGTTTGTGTGCTGTCTCGGATGAAAGATCGATTTAAAACCTCGCCATCCTTCAAACAAAATTGCAGGCGCATTTAAGGGAGGGGTGAAGACCGGCCGTAAATGCTTTGCCCCCCCCCCCCAAAAAAAAAAGGACTGCGAGTCTTTGTACGGCATACTCATGACTGCCCCTACACAAGACAGAAAGCGGCGCCTGCAAAAAAAAAAAAACGTGCGAGTGCGCAACAGAACTTGGGTGGTTATCTGTAAAAAATCGCACCTTCGGCAAGGCATTTCAAGGAAACTTGATGTTTCCGCCAAATGTCTTTATTGCCTCTCAAAGAATTGTTGGGTGTCAGGTTCGTTTTATATAAGTCTGATCATTACTATGGGGTTTGACGCGCCGAAGCTACACCTGTTTTATGAGGCGCGCAGTAGTGGTGAGCTAAAGAATAATTTTGTCCATCTGGGGATCTTTAACATTCGCCGAAATCTTGAAACACGGGAGCGTTGTCATTTCGTCTCCATCTGAAAAGCAGCCACCACTGACGGGGTCGAACCCGCGCCCTTCGGCTCAGCAGCACAACGCCTGAAGTAGTGCTGCCTACCGAAAATGAATTTAGGCAACAGCCTTGTCAAAGCAGCATTACGGAGAACATTGGACTGCGAACATTAGCTTTGGCCAAGCACCCGGAAAAGAACATAAAGGAAGGAACTCGAACGAAAACCATAGTCAAGGGCACACGAGCGCCAACAGTCATCTTACGCATGGTTGCTGTCGTGAAACGTCGGTAATGGTAGCGGCTGGACCTGCTGGGTGTGACTCCCCGGGCTGACGACTGCCCGGCTGATGATCGCTCCGGTGACAACCGCGCGCAGCCGTACCCCTTGTCGCGTTTAATGCCCCTTCTACAATCAGACTGTTTCTGATGACCGCTGATAAATGATGGTGGTTGCCAAAACACGGCCAGGGTTTTTTTTGTCAGTGCAGTTCACCTGTGCAGTTGTGCTTTTAGTGCACTGACAACGGCGTGTACGCTGTACTGCTGTGAAGGACAGCGGAACGACGGAGACGGTGGAGGACAGCCGAAACTGAGTATTTGCCTGCACGATTATTTCTCAATGTGTCGGATTTACAGCCGAGATGACGAACACGCGTTGAGAGCTGGTACAGTGTGGTAGCTGTCCGCGGCAAGCAGATGCATAGGAGTTTCAGCGGGATGGCGGCGAAGCAGACGAAGGGGCAGGTACAGTCATGGACAATTCAAATGCGAACTGCGGAACGCACGGCCGAAGATACTGGTTCCGCCACCCTGCAGCGGCCGTGGAAAACACACGGACATGCGCAGTTGAGATGTCGGGAGCTGGGGTTCGTGCCCCACTGCGATATGTTGCCCTCTCCTTGCTCGCATGCTTGCCTTGTCGCCATGCCGCAAGAGCGCTGAATTAGGATAGGGGGCCCCAATGCTGTGGGTTCACCAAGTGGCTTGGGGCGGCTTGGGGCGCCGCACTGCGCATGCGCATAATCCAAGTTGCCCTTGGGGTTTCGGGTTTGCGTATAGCGCGCACACTATTTTGCCTAAATAGCAGGCGCCCCTAAGGTCGCCCCAAGAGGAGTTTTCGTTCTTTGCGTCGTCCTCGCAGCCAACGAGACGGCGCGTGACCATGGCTGAAGCTAAACCTGCGGCTCGTTCCCGGATCCACCCGATCAACTACGATGATTGCTGAGCTAAATTTGTAGACTCCGTGCGTCGTTCGCGAAAAAGAGAGAGAGAAATAAACGTTTAATGCAAACAAGCACATTTGGTGCTAGATGGCAGGGGCACCAGCCCTGTGGGGGGCGTCCTTAGTCCAGGATGCCCTGGTCCTGGCTGGCTGCCCGGGCTCTAGCGACGACTTCTTGTTGCACCGCAAGGTCCGAGCTGGTCAGCCGGTCCACCCACTGCTCAAGAAATGAATAAACCACAAAATTGTGAAGCATTTTTTGCCACGGAAACGGTCCGCACACACGCCGGCGGCGCCTGCTCCCACGGCTCACGAAGCGGCTTGAACCGGCGCGGGCCACGGTAGGAACAGCTTGACGCCGCTCTTCCGAATCCCTCCGATAGCCGAAAATAAGTTCCACATGCGATAAAGGAGATATTAGTGTGGTGAAGAATTGTGCCTGGGATTGTTATCAGCGCTGATTTTAAAAGTGGCGATTAGAATACTGCCGCGATGCTAAGCCTACGCTGAACTACCGGGGAGGTTCGAAGGACCGTCTGGGAACCGTGAGGAGCGGACGAAGAATGGCGGTACCTGCGTGGAACAATTAAAACAGGTTACGGCAGATGTCTTCATCACCGATCGCTCAAATAGCAATTATAGCGAAAATAAAGTTCCACATCCGAAAAAGGGCATCAGAATGTGGTGAAAAGTTGTGTTAGGGATTGTCATTCGCAGTTTCACAGATAGCGGCGATCAAATATCTGCCATGATACTGAGCCTAAAGTTTCCCATTACCCAAGCAGACCCGAGCAACATAAGCTGGTTGCGAGGTGTTGGGAACGCCCCTCTTCTAAAATTCGCCGTGTGCGAGCGCGTTGCGTTTGGGTTCTCTTACCTTTCTGGGGGCCCCCAAAAACGTGTTCCCCTAATCTAAAACTTCCTTAGGGAGTTTTAGCATAGCAGCTAGCGGAGGCTCACGTTGTAGCAGCGGGTTACCGAGACCAGTCTGCGCATGCATGTGCGGGGGGGCGGGGACGTCGCCCCTTAACGGAACGAATGCGCGGTCATGGTGAGGGCCGGGCCACGGAACTATTCCACCTAATTGGAACGAATCCGCAAGTTCCCAGTCGAGTCCCGGTACCCCCCGGCGTAGTGTTAGCGGCCGCTACCCGCTATGCTAAAACTCCCTTCAGTGCTGGCAAGAAAAAAATGTACGGGCAGGGGCATACGAAATCTAAAATACCCACACTCGCATCTGAAATTAGAACATGTATACATCTGTAGAGTTGTAGTTTAACATGAAGATATGTACCAGATGTGTTCAGGCTTGACGGAAGGAAATGATCGCGTTCGACTGGTGAGAGGCCTGTTCTAAGGATACTGCCCATACATGGACTTATATTTGTGAATGGGGCAGAAATCTATTCAGCTTCTTACGATACTTTCCTCTTAGTAATCATATTGTCAATTCCTCGGATAAAACGGTCAACCTCACTTTTGCTCGGATTGCATAACAATTTGAGGTTCACTTAGCGTGTGTGAGGAAGAGGTTCAATTGAATAAGTTGTAATAAATTTTGAATGTACAACTACTTGAAACTCTTGCCAGTCGAGTTTGTCTTGTTTGAAAGGCAACTGTCCCATTATAAAATTTCAGTTTACCTCAAGACTGTTCAGAACAAAGCCAAGAGGACCTTGTCTGGTATTTAGCTTGCTGCAGAGATGGAGATGAAAAATTTACAACAGGCTTGTAGCTCATAGTGTCTCTGTTCTCCTAAATGTGCTACCCTTTATTTTCAGATTAGAAAGAGAAAGTAAAAGTTTAGTCCATTTAGAAGACGGTGCTGTCAGTAAAAGCGACTCCAATTTTATTACGAAGTTTCAAAACCTGAGCTAGGCCATGGGAAGAACAAAGTCACCAGCGACGCCCCTACAGCTGCTTTCTGGCCATCGATACTTGTAATGTCACATGCGCCATTGCAGATATTAGTTGATTCAAACTGCTTTCTCCGGAATCAAGCAGGATTTTTTTAATGCGATAGATTGCCCTACGGCATAACAGGGAGGTTTATAGGTACAACATTGCACCAGTTGCACGCAGAAAGCCAAGAAGAGACCGGTACTGGGGTCCACATATCCAACGCTTAAGATCGGGGGGTCTCCCAGGATGGAGCCCTGTGCCTCGGAGGTGTTGTATTCTGGCGTTTCTAAGACCTGAACAAGTCCACAAAAGGTGTTCAACGTCAGCTTCTGGCGCAGGAGTCACACAGAAGGGGCAGGTGTCCGCAAACGGGGCGTGGTATCGGGCAGGCCAAGCGTGAGTAACTGCTGGGGATAACGCCACCCCAACACGAAGCCTCCGCAGCAAGCAGGATTGCGAGTTTACTAATAAATGGACACATGATAACGATGATTGATTGCTGCCAAGGCCACATTTATTTACCAATTGTGTTTTTGTTCTTTAATAGTTGTCTCATTGCTGATGTTGTCATTTTTTATTTTCCCCAGTATGTAGCAAGCTGTTCACATTTCACAGTACAATTGGTTGCATTGTTATTGTCCCAATTCTTCAAGTTAATTAAATATTTACTTTACATTCAACACCTCTTTAAATGACCAGCTCTAAGGACAAACAAGAAAACAAAAAGAAGGCCGAGATGTGGATGTAGCTCAAAAATAAGTTAATTTGCACTGCAGAGATATCACCGTGTTACTGTTAGAATAATTTTGAGAAAGGCTATTTCAGCCACAGAAATCACACAAAAAGTTTTTTTTACATAAAAAATAGTAATAGCACTTGCTGCAACAGTGCACAGCTGCAGCCACAACTGTGTATACTGCACAACTAAAACAGGAAACTGCAGTAAAAAGACCGATTAGTTCCAACACAACTCAGTTTGACTTCTTTTCGAAGTTCACTTCCCTTATAAACCTAACAAAACAAGAATAATTATCACACAGGCCGGTAAAAAGGAAGAAGTGAAAGGGTGAGGATGGCCTTCACACTGGGTCCACTTTGGAGTGCCTTGACCAGGCAGCTACACACTGCTCCTAAAGTGTTTTTATCCTATGCGTGAACACCTGTGTATTAGTTTGTAGCGAGAGCTACAATGGACGTGTCCTCGCCGTTTCGATGTGGCCGGTGGCCGCACCGTGAGCCGAGCAGTTGCCTAGCAACTGCCACAGCTGGTAGCGCCGCTTGCCGCGCCATCTGGCATGACATCAGAGGAGGATCCGGTGAATCCGCGTTGCAACAACACAGGAGGAGCCGGCGTTGCATCGTATTACACAAGGCGCGGCTTGGTGGGTTTCGTCGTCAGATATGGAAAGTGAGTCAGAGAGACTGAAAGAATCCAAGCTTCGTCGTCGGAACAAAACCGAGGGGAGGCAGCGAGCCGAGGAGACGGAGGAAGAACGAGCCCCACACCTCGAGAAGCGTCGTAACCGTACAGAGAACCAAGCTAAACAATAACATTAACTGTACTTCTCACTACGCACACACAGCCATAGCTGAGTTAAGCCACAGCCATTTTTTTCGCAACCACCCCAGACCTTTTCAGTGAGCTGAGCCCACGGAGCAAGAATAAGATAGGAGGTGAAACGAGGCTTCGTGGCACGGCCAGATCTCACAAGCGCTCGTGGCTAAGCTAGCAGCATCTGCCGCGGGGGTAGCAACTGTGTGACCACCGCGATCGTCATGTCAGTGCGCAGCCCCGCAATGAATTGTGGCCGCTGTCATTCTGTCCATCAGGTGCTGCTACCCCCTCCTTCACTGTCCCAGGAACGAAGCTTTTCAGCTAGCCTTGGTTTTCACGCTGACATTAACTGGTTCCTTGCCCGCGCTAGCCGCAATGGGTTGTTTTGCCTCCTATATATTCTTGCTCCATAGCTCAACCTAACCATACTAATCAACTTCGGTGCGGCTGCTGATGTTCTGGCCCACCACCAGTGACGTTCAATGTGTCAAAACCTCCTGCAATGGTTCAGCCCATTGGGGAGTCTCATCTTGGACACGCTGCCTCTGCCAGCCCCCGACGGAAAAACATAGGGCTGTCTGCTTCTCTCCTTCGTCGTAGGCATCATACTATCCGGAACACACCACCCCAAACCTCTAAACCACGGAGGACAACCGTCAGGTCACCTCAGTCCATGAGACGTCTCTGCTGAAAACTCGCATGAGCATAGCGGGCACGCCATCACTGAGCGCGTGAATCCTGGCAGCACGTGCACGACGCATTCCTCTAATACGTTCACAGACGTGACTATGCTTACACAAAAGCACCGAGCAGATCGTCACTGCAGGACGCCTTCAAGGCCACAAACAGCCCCAGCTCCGGAAACGGAAAATTGGTGCAGCTTGCACCAGCGGTGCAGGGCTGGAAATAAGATGCATTGGTGGCCCCTCTCCCTTCATGGAAGATTCAGCTGATTGCACCTCATATAGGTTTCCGAACTTGCCGCTGAAAATTTCTCCATGGCTGTCAGGCCCGAATCGCTTTGTCCGCATGCTTTCACATCTGTCCCAAAGTGTACCGCGTTAGCATGCGCTAGAACCGCGTCAACGGCTTCGTGCACTTGGCGTCTGTGGCGCGAGCTGTTCCGTGGTCCCCACTGCAGACGCGAATGCACGTGTACCGGCGAAGACAATAGAACGTGTGAGATCACGCCTTGAACGGTGGTCACAGGGTTGTTGAATGTCGAGCTGGACGACGCCCGGCGCTCCTCACGAGGCGGACGCTCACGTGCACTGGGTATAATTTCTTGGTATTTTCGTGAGCTCATCACGTGGCGCAAAACCACGCGTAAGTCTCGACATTCGCGAGAGCTACTCTCGAGGCGCACACGCACTTGCGCTCAGTATTTCTTGTTGGTATTTTTTTTTTGCAATCGCCACCGCACCAAGCTCAAGCTTAAACAGCTCTGCGGTTAAAATTGTGTTCCGTTCAATTCTTCGATGAAGAATGGCTGGCGGAGCTGGGCGCTCTCAAGGCATGAAGGAAACAAGACACGTTTTTTTGTAGGTATTTACGTGAATGAAAATTTGAATAACTGGAATTTTATTCTAGTCGATAAAAAAATGGCTGTCCGTTTCTCTCCCGCATTGTACACATCTTGCTGTTTGTGTAACATTTCAACTGAAACGGCTCGTCCACGGAGGACATCAGTTAGGTCGCATTGGGGAGTAAGACGTCAACGTTGCAATCTCCCTCCAGCGCAACGGGCATGTCATCATTGAGGGCATGGAGCCTGGCTACGCGTGCACGTCTCCCTTTGCGCAATTTTAGATGAAGGCATCTCTTACACTCGGCCTGTCCTTCCATCCGGCGTGCATGCGTCCGCAACCCTCCTCCTTTCCCCTCGCCTGCCAGCTGCGTTAGCGCGTTCTCCTCGCCATGCCAGCTGTGCGTCAGCGCGCCGTTAGCGCGCGTATGCTACACTCTCTCTCATTCTCCTCGCCATGCCAGATGTGCGTTAGCGCGCATGCGCGTCTCTCTCTCATCACTCTCTCTCGCGGAGCGGCTATATAACCGCGGTATCTCCGGCGCGCTCCTCTGTCGCTCCGTCAGTCGCTCTCGCTGCTACTGCCCCGACTGCTGCTCCACCTGCTGCTCCGATGAGTTGAAATGGACACTAACATGCCTGCTACCGCGTTGGCTGACGCAACCGTAACCAGCTCCAGCGAATTGAACCCCGTGAGATGCCTTGCATCACCCCAGGGTTCCCCTCGCGGGAAGATGGAGAGAATTTTTTTTAATGCGAAAGGCTCATGGGAATGGAAATTCGGTAATCTGTCTTTAAAACCTGACCACATCCGCCATTTTCACTGACTAAATTGGTACTTGTGGATCGTTCGTAAGTCTAGGGGTTCTAGCCGAATGGCAGTCGGTGGATCGCTCCTCAGCTTGAGAAGGCAGCTGGAAATGCTACTGGCGAATCTCCTTCAGCGGGAATAGGACCAGTCGAAGGCCATTGAAAAACGTGTGCTTAAAGGCTACAAAACTGTTTCTTTGTGACTTCACGGAACCAGTACGATTCGGAGAGAGAGAGAGAGAGAGAAATGACTTTATTGAGCGTTTGTCCGGCGGGAGGAGACGGGTCAGGCCACGGAGGGCTTCGCCGTCCCCCCTGCCTATATGGTGAGGCAGACCTCGAAGCACTGCGGCCTGGACCACAGCCTGGGCTACTAGAAGGGTCCCCGTCTCTCTTCCCTTTCCGCCACCCCGAGGGGCGGCAGAAAGAAGAAGGTACGGGTCCCCCTTTCGCCTATGCTGCGCCAGAGCAGCCTCGAGCCGCTGGACTGCCTGCAGTTGCCGCTCGCATTCTGGCGAGCTCATGAGTCCGTAAATGTCCGGGGGAGGTCCTTGCACGCCCCGCTTGCTACGTGCCACCACAAACCCCCAGGAGGTGGGCGAGGTCCGCGGTTGTAAGCGCACACACACTGCACACACTGTCTTCGTAAACGGGTTCCGGGCACACGTGTCGCGCAAGCGCTTGCGTGAGCACAGTCTAGTCTGCATCTGCCGTAGGAGCACACGCTTCTCTTCTCGTCAGTCCCGGGTGGGTGGTGGCGGGAAGGCGCGTCTTCCGTCTCTGTACCATTGGAGCACTTCACCGTAGACGGTCAAGGGCTCCATCTCTGCGTCTGCGTTGTGCTGTTGTTTGCCGGTCCGCTGGTTGGGGGACGGCGGGCGGGGTGGCGCAGTGCAGCACGTTGATAGTTCCTCGCGCTGCGGCGTCCGCCTCTTCGTTGCGGTTTGCTGTGTCCGTCGGTGCGGTCCACTCCCGCGTGTGCGGGGGGAACATCGGATTCTGTAGTCCTTGTTCGACCCTTCCCTTCGGCGTTCGAGAGGATGCGTGCCGTGGTCCTGCACACTGCATTCCTGGCGAAGCTTGCGATCGCCGACCTGGAGTCACTCAGAATCGTGGTCGTTGTCGGGCAGCTCATGGCCAAGGCTATGGCCGCCTCTTCCGCCTGTCGAGCCATTCTGGCCCTCACGCTGCCGGCATTCAGCAATTCTCCAGTGGTGGCTTTCAGCACCACCGCCACGTACGCGTCGGAAAAAGTATCGCAAGAGTACGATTCGGACGCCACGCAGGAGAAGAGATTCTCCCGAAAAAACCGTAATGGTTTCGCGTTCAAATTGCGTAAGCACACTTCGGTGCACCTCGAAACTTGTGCTGTTGTAATAGACCAACACTTCTGAGTGGGTCTGTAACCAATCGGAGTACCATTAGGAAATCCATACTGAGAAGCTATGCGTCTGCATTCTGAATGTTTTATGGAAAAAGGATGGCACACACTGATGTAGCCGCTTAATATCGCCAGCGCAAGCCCCAGTCTTCCCCGTTTCAAAGCCCACAAGTACATTTATGTGTTCCTCAAACCAGCGTTCCTCTCGTGCGGCCTAGGTGTAAAGTTATCATTGTCTAGGTGGCCTAAGTGTGGAGCAGTCCCTGTGACCGCAATAGATCGATTGATTACCTCTTCCTGATGTGGTTTTCCAATTGAATTGGGGGATGGAGGGATTCATGGGTGATTCCTGGTGCATAAAACTGGTTTAGTATGCCCTACGGGGCACGTGATGCTTTCGCAAACAGATATTTTTGCGAAAATGGCGTAATTGCCTTTCTCTGAAAGGTTTAAAATAGTCCAATTGTCCACAGGAGTCCGTGGAATGTGCCAAACTGTATCGCAAATTAATGTACTAGTGGAGACAGTGGCTCTGAAAATTCAACTTCACTGTGGAATGCATAGTGAACGGAAACGTCGACCGAATTTATTTCCAGGGGTGCTAATCCAGACGGTCTGAGGTTGAGCGGAACACTCGGGAAACACGAGCTCTAGCGACGCCCACGTAAGATAATGATAATAGTTTAGAGGCGGAGTTCAAGCGCTTCAAAAATAGAATTCGTGCTATGCGCTGATTATGCGGTGAAGTAAACTCTCCATGGCAACGCGTTCCACGGAAGCTCGACTAGGGCATGACGCATTTTTTACTGCGTTTTTTTCGCTCCACTGCTGCACTGGTGGATACTGGGGGCAAGCAAATCCGACTACATTACTTCGTCGCGCTTTCATTTTGTTATTCTGCATTTCACTACAAAGTCAATTTATTGTATTTCATTTTGGGACTGCTGATGAGCTTTTTGTTTGAAATTTGCCATCCTAAGAAGCATTTTCTGGCCAGTTCTGCTGTCGATGTCAGAGAATGCAATCACGTGACTAAGGCCGACTGGCAAAAAAGAAAAGGGGTGGCGGAAACGCGTTATATTCAAAGTAATTGCTGCTCGGGGTTATTAAAACCCTCCGTCCGCTTTTAGATACAAAATTTCCTTGGGGCACTTAAGTCTGCTTACAAGGTTTGAAGGCGAAAGCTTGGAATACATTAAGTTAACTTGTTTTTAATACATTGTACTTGCGATACATAGTAATAACTGATAATTGTACTTATGATAATTCTGATATATTGCTCTTGCGTATTTTGCCTCGCTTTTATTTCTTTGCCTTTCGGCATGAATTTTGGCATTAATTCGACCGGGTTCTTTTCTGCAATACCGTGTTTGAGTTTCTGCTCTTTCATTTCGTACTGATCTCGTCAGTCAGAAGACTGGCACACACCAGAGCCTCCCATAATCGGGGTTCTGCGTGGCTGGTGTGCACCTGTCCTTCTCATGTGCCATCACGTTCACGTGTCACGCGGGACGCATTATTCTGCAACTTTTAATTTTCGAATTCACAGCTCTGTGGATTTTCAAAAACCGTGCCCATTCGCTCCTCAAAGCTCTCAATTGCGGGCAAGTCACCCTATGGGCATGTGCTACGAAGAAAGGAATAGCAACAACCACAGCTTTTCAATTTTTCCTTTATTTCTCTTTGCTCTTCGCAGCTGTTGTTCGACGAAGCTCTCTACAGTCGTAGTGTTTTTATGGACTCTGTACCTTCACCCTGATTCTGGCGTAACGCTGTATCTTTCGGTCTCAACTCTTCCTTCACAAGCTTTGCATGCTGCGCTTCGTGCCAGACGACAAAGACGCTGAACAAAACCCGTTGAAATGCGTTATGGTCGCCTCTAATAATAGACACACGCTATTGATTCGATACTATCCTACGATTACAGTTTTCGCAAGAATGGTGAGGCACGCAACGCCTCAAGAAAAACTGTCTTCCGCGCTCATGATAGATAGCGCAAGGTCATGCAACGCCACATTGGAAAGTTTTGCTAGCAAACGATACCTGAAGTACGGCGACTCGATGGAAACCTTCTTTCCATCGAGCGGTCGCGATTGAAGCGTACACTCCAGCTGCAGACGGATAAACGCATCATGGAACCTACGGAAGCCATGTCCTACGAACCACTTAAAAAAGGCGAAAAACATGTATGCAGTAATCCTATTGCGCACACACCGGCTGACTGTCGACTGGGGGTGGTCGCTTGTGCGGTCGCTACCAACGCTTCCATGGAAGGTGTCCGTCGCGTAAAACCGCAGCGCACACAACACTTGCTCTTCGGCCGTCATGGAGCGAAAGTCACGTACTACAAAGTCTTCGCAAAGAGGGTCGGCCCCAGATGGCTGCACAGCCAATGCACAGTACTTTTGAGAGACGAAAGAGGGCTTGAAACTCCTCCTCCGCTAAAAAAAAAAACTTTCTCGGGATAGATATATGCCTGCACGGTGACCGTGAACAATTAACCACGCCGCAGCAGCTGCCACCACGAAAGTAACGAGTTCAACTCGGCCGTGCGATATCTTTCCCGAGTTTCCTCCGAGTTCTCGTGTCAGTCACACACCCCCCGCGGTGCAGCGACCGAAGCCCCACCCACCATGGCTGCCATGGCGTCCACTTCGCTGGTGGGTAGCGCCACAACGACGGAGTTACTTGCATTTGGTATTCTGGTAACAAAGCTCAGCAGCAAACAATGAACCAACGAAGTCCCCAGGCCACTATCTGTCAAATCTACCACAGTCGCAAAAGGGTTCCGTCCGATCGAAGAGTTCGTTCTATTCCGAATGATAGCAGCCTTATTTATACACTGCAAAAACAATCGACGGCCGATGAGACACCTTCAACGTCTATGAAGCACTCGTAAAATGTTGGAACACGCTCATGACGCGCTAAATTTGGGCAATGTCTGATACTACGCCCGCCGTCCGCGCGTAAACAAAGCCGGTCACATTTGACAGTCGGGGTAAAGGCGCGTTCCTTTCTCTACAGTCAACTGTTTCGCTCACTTGGGCTGGGCTTGCGCTGAGCTGCTCTGAAGCCACCCCCAAACCACGTAGCAAACACATTTCATTGGAAGAACAGAACACTGAGAAAATCAAAGCCGCTCCGCGCCGCTTTTAGAGGGTGGAGCTTTAAGAGAAGTCTGGGGCCAGGCCGGAGTTTTAAAAGGAATAGCTCGGTCATCTACTTTACGCAACGGAGTGCATATTGCAACTCGATTCTAGATGGTGCTGCACGCGGATGTTCGCACAAGCCGTGCTTTTTCAACGTGAGCGGCCTCAACTGGGCGAGCTGATAAGGTCAGTCGTGATCCGCGCGATTGCGCCGGTGTCTCTTGAGGTTTACCTGATGTTGTACTATCTCTACTTTGTTAACTCGAGCAGCTGGAAGCTCGGTAGCGAGCTATCTCGGGCCTTCTGGAATAGCGTTCCAAGTGCCTAGCTTTAATTCTACCAGCAAAGAACACTGCTGAGTAAAAAACACATTGGTGAAAGGACATGTATACCAAACAGGAGACGTAGGTGGCGTTTTTCTAGCCGCAAGTTCTTTTTAATAAAGAAGGGCTTTCCGTCACTAGCACCCTACCGCCATTAGCGGTGGCGTCATTAGGGGAAAAGTTTGAGGCATCCGCTTTGCATGTCTTCGCTTGTGAACGTCTTGAAGTAGTCGACAATGCGTCGCAGCGCTCTCAGGCGACTGAATCCTTCGTTGTACACGTTTTGCAGCACGCAGTTGCCGTAGGAGTCGTCGTACTCCAAGTCGTACGCAGCTATGCCGAACCTGAGTTCAGCGTTTTCAGCCTTTACGGAGCACAGCTGCGCAGAGTTCGAAAACAATGCATTCAGGAGAATATTTTATGCAATGTTTCAAACATGCAGAATTAACAATAATGCTGGTTATTCATCGAGATCATCGGTTGGAGAATTCCACTTCAGCGCGTATTCAGCAGGACAAAAATTTAGATCACTCTGCCTATGTCGGCGTGGAGTTTCGTATTACAGTTTTTTGTAATCTAAAAACTACAACAACTATGAGTAAATCTCAAAATTATTCACTGTGACACAAAGGGCACTGGTTACTCTATAGCACGACAATTCGTGCGATCTGTTGTATAATGCTTGGTATTTACACCTCTAAACTACATGCAATAGGTTTTTAAAACACGCGAGTCTTTTCTGAATTTAGCCGACGCCCAAACTTTAAATAAGGCAGCTCCCTCCTCTCCGCCTCCACCAATATCACCGCAGAACACTTTGTTAGGGCAAAAATTGCAGATTCTAAATCGAATAATTGTACTGTTTAACGCGCCGACGCACCACAGGCGTTCAGGCGCGCCGTAGTGGAGGACTCCGGAATAATTTTGACCAACCGGTGGTCTTTAACGTGCGCCGAAATGTCGTACACACGGGTGTTTTACTTTTCGCCATCATCAGGAAAGCGGCCGCTGCGGCAGGGAATCGAGCCCGCGTCCTCGTGCTCAGGAGCGCAACACCTTTACCACTGAGCCACCACGGCGGGTTGGAGTGTCAATTGAGCTTAGGGTGAAGCAATAGGAGAAGGGTACTTTTACGGAAAGAACAAGGACGGATATACCGCAGCTGGAGCCTTTTAATATTGCAAATTTTACTGAAATGTGCTTTAAAAGTCTCGGAGTAAAGATTTGCGACATTATCAAACACCGTGTAACAAACCCATACGGTACTTCTTGTTTCGGTGTCTACCTCAGTCTAAGGTTTATCTGTAAGTCGAGATGATTTTTTGGGAATAACGAGAGCTACTATAGCTGTTTTTTGCTGGCTTGCCGACATCTGTAGGCGAATTTAGTTGACGCCGAGACTTTTGCCTTCAAGCGTCGCTGTTTGTTGTAAGACGGCTCAATTGCAGATTTACTATTTTTGCCTCTGATGCCAAATTCAAGAGGTTCTCAAGCAGTTATACGGATGATAAAGCGCTAAGACCACAATAGTGTCGCTGCTGCGACCGGGGTGACGCAGTTTTAGTTCTTGGGCAAACATTCCCATAGCCTGCCCACAAGCGGCAGGTAAAGTTGAGTTTTCCACAAAGCATTTTAATATACTCGGCATACAGCGTCCCCACCCGGCAAGCTCTTATCAAAACCTCCTTGATAGTTTTTAGTTGGATTAGTTAGCGACGAAACTCTTCCTTCCTCGGTACTCGACTGTGGTGAGGTGCGAAGCAGGACACGGACGACGATTAGGAAAATCGAGGTAAAGAAGAAGGCAATAAGGAACCTAAGCACTTTACAAAAGCTCCATCGTAAGCTTAGCGCACCTTCGAGCGCGCGTGTTGACGTCTTATCAAAGGTGAATCGTTGAATCCACCGCGCGCCCATGGCGTCACTTGTCACCGTGAGTGGACGACCCCGGGAGGGAATCAGTGTGTATTTAATGGGCTATGTTGACGCCTTAGACCAATGGGAACTAAGCAGTCGACAGGTAGCTTGTAACGACGGCTGTCATCGTCACAGGCTAATCTCTTTGAGTGGGAATATTAGATTTGGGGAGGGGCTACGTCAAGTGGCACTTGGTAATAGGACTGTAATACGAATAATAGGACTGGGTATATGTTGTAATAGAAGTGGGTAATAAAAGTGTAACAAGAGTGTAATAGCTGTGATGGGAGTGTGTGTATATCTATATTACACGTGGTTACCTGAGCTTAGCTACGCGCTGTGCAACTTAAACCGCACTCATATGTCGATTTTGAGGTACCAGTTGCGGACGTGTTTTTAAAGTGAGACGCCACAACACCAGGTCCACTTTTTGCAACCAGGCGCTATAGATCGGGGGAAAGGTTGGAATACGACTGGCATTTCCAATATGCTGGCTTCGATTCCGTACTGGTTCACAAGTTCCCTAAACACCAAATGTAATTTTATGCTCTGTCCACAGCCGGCTGTTTTGTGCGCGTGTCGGACAGCTACGTTTGCGCCCAATGAAACAATGTTTTTTTTTTTTTTGCATTAAAACTCTTATTGCAGAATTCAGTGTAGGTACCAAAATATTCACGGCTTAATTTTCGGTACATCCAGCCTTGCCTTTACGGCCTACTCTTCTAAGTCTGTATATGCACTGCTCGGGGTCCATACGTATTTCCACTGGTTTGGGTCCAATCTCGGGTTAAAAAGCTACAGCCCGGTGTCCGGGATGCCCGCCCTGCATCCAATTTAGTAAATCTGTCACACGTATTGTGCAGCGCTGCCTGCGGTATTCCTCTAGAAGGCATAGATTACTCCCTCGTCATCAAGAAAGCGCATCTAGGCACCCTACAATGAGGAGTTTCACCTTGCACCATGAAGGAATCTGCGGGTTACGCGCTGTCACAGCTCTTACAGCGCCCAAATTTCGGCATTACAGTAGGGGGAAGGGGGGAAAGACATAAAACTTGATTCAGGGTATGAATACCGATAACAAACGAGTAAGCATGCTCAGCTTGTGACAGAAGAGATGAGAGTTTGGTCATTGCGAGAAAATTTAGTCAAGCATATTATTGCAGGTGGGCCGTAGCCTGGTAGGACGACATACAAATTGAAATAGCGAATCGGCAGTAATAATTTCACAAAAAGCAGCCTACAGAAGCGACGAAGTGTTAGATTTAGGCTCAAGATTGAATCAAGGGCTAGTAAAATATTGCTAAGCTGAAACAATGACTCGGGGCCTTTCTGTGTAGGTGGCCTGAAAAAGGACCCGATAGCCAATCCGGGACCATTAGCTAGGATAATCTTGCACCAGACCATTTCGCCTAATGGGGTATCTAGTTTTATTCGCACGCTAATGATAGCACTGTGGACAAGGACGAAAACGCCCCCACAATGCACATTGCGATTTTTCCTATATGACATATAGCTCGACGAAAACATTTTTTAACTTACGGTGTCATCAACCATAATTCAGGGCCCACAACGACATGTGGCTTTACCAGTTCAACAAGCGCACCGAACTCCTCCTTTTTTGTTCTCAAGCCCACGGCAATTTACAACAATAATTTCAAGTTCAGTTATAAGGTCTAACTTTTGGCGCGATAGGGCATGAATTGGTGGCTATTGGCCATTGCACATCACGCTGTCACTAGCCACGTCATACGTAGAAACTTTACCTAAAAATACCGAAAACTTTATTCCTTCTCCGAAACCCAATGGTCCAACGAAGCGAAAGAGCTGAAAGGCGAATCCGTTTTCGTTTGTACAGGGCTCGTATTAGCCGCTCGTGTGAATTTCCCCGCAATGTATATTGTCGCGTCGCCAAGGACGGCGCACGCTTTCTTCAAGGAAGAAACGTTTATTGGACCGAAATTGGGCTCCAAAAAAATATTAAGGAAACGCAAGCGACGTAGCAGCAGTGAACGAGCTGACGTGCGCAGACTGGCGTCGGCGAATCGAATGCCCCGGCGTCTCCACTGAGATAATTTATCTTTCGGCGTGATTGTTTCTCGAACCGTCGAATTACGACGAGAACGCTGCGGATCAAGGAAGATTACTCTAGTCTAGTGACGTCAGTGTAAAACACTTCCTGTCAACAAAGATAGCCAATGCGGCATTAAAAGAAAGGATGCAACACGCGGTTCACTTGGCGCACAGATAACTCAGGCGGGGGCAGCCGTACGCCAGAGCGAAACACATAAGTAAACAAACCCTATGCACGGTTCGCCGAAATATTGAATGCGCCAGCAGAGAAGGCAGTGACAGGTACCCGCAGAATTTAAACACTTTTGCCTTGTATATCAATGACATTAATGCTGAAGTGGTTGAAGAAAGAGTTACTGAGTTAATATTAAGAAAATTAACGGATGTCCGTGCCCACGGTACTCTTAATGGCTCCTGGCACTGCGGAAACGCTATTTTGAAACTCAGTGAACAGCGGTGAAAAAGCTGCCGCTGCTTCTTTGCGTGCATTTCAGTTTCAACAAGGGACAACGCTATAGCTGCGGACAAATGCATGGGACGTGCGAGCGGTTGACATACCCGCCACGAGGGCTCAGTGGCTAAGGCGTGCGCTGCTGATCCCAAAGACGCGGGTTTGATCCCGGCCACGGTGGCTGCTTTTCCGATAGAGGTGAAAAGCGAAAACGACCATGTGTCGAGATTGCGGCGCTCAATGTGAATCCCCAGATGGCCAACTTTATTCCGGAGTCCTCCACTACAACGCGCCTAATCGCCCAGGAAGGGGTTAGGCCCCGCATTCAAAAGCAAACGTCGACAACTAGTCACGTCTGATTCTGGAAGCTCTATACATTTGGCACGTGGTCTAAGCACTTACCTTTCTGCCGAAGGAAACTTCGTTGTCGTACGAAAAGATTCTGCTCCCGGTGACCACGTACATGGCATCATATTTGTAGTCATATTGTAAATTGGATGAGAAGACGTCGTGGGTACAGACCTACAGCAACGAAGCATGAAAACAAAAATGGCTGACAATTGCAGGACTACCTTATGCAAAATTTCAGCGCAACGCGAACTGCAGTACTCCGGGGGGCGGCTCATAGCTGCTACTGCTCAGGAAGTGATCCAGTCCTCAGTGAATCCAAGACAGTGCGCACTCTGGCGTTGTGTCGAAGCCCGTCGCCCCCGGGGAGCATATCTCGCGAGGCCGCGGCATACTGGCCTCCTCCTTATATTTCGTCATACTTTCATCCTCCGCTGTTCTGCTCCCTATATCTTCAGTGGTCTCTCGCTCCCTCGGTTACAACGTGGCCGACGCCAAGGGACGATGCGAAACCACCGGAGAGTAAGCTTACGATCTGCGCTTTAAAACGTGACAAACACAGGTGGCTGAAACCATATCCCCCCACACTAACATGACCCATGTTGGTGAATCATACATCTCGTTTGTTTTGTCTCATCCAAAATAGTCCTTGTTTTTTTAAAGACGATAGTTTTTCTAGGGCTACTTGTAGGCGGAAATTGTGGCCTGTCTGTCTGTCTGACGTCGGCCCCTCGATTCAGACGCCCCGAGAAGCGTAATGCAGATATTGAAGGTAATGTTTATATACCCGCAGTCATTTTAAACGCCTAGGTCCGGTGACCATGTTCATACTTGGCAGTGTTCTTACTTTTCAATATTCTTCAGCCAAAATAAACATTGGGAATATTAGCGCCAAAAAATCAATACATTGATGATATTTGCAGCAGCTTTTTGTGAAAATTGACATGAAGGGTCTGTTGTTACGAGGGCAAATTAAATTCTAGCCACTGCTGAAATACAGAACATGGGGCATCCCGATGGATAGATAGACACCCGGCAGTCGTTTCCTGTGAAATACTAGCCACTGCAGAAATACAGAACGTGGGGCATTCCGGTGGACGGACACCCGGCAGTCGTTTCCTGCGGAGCGGGCGGGCACTTGAGAGTACGAGGATATGGTGGCGCCGTCTGACAGTTGCCCTGGGTGCTCAGCTCCGTGGGGTTCCTTATGCCAATGTCAGGTGGCGTGACCAGTCACACCAAGACTACCTTAAGCAGTAACCACATGGAGAGATTTTTGCGAGCCACGGGTCAAGCGAAGCGATGGGATCGGAAATCGCTCGTCTCAATCGCTTGGCGAGGCAACCGCATCAGCGCGATCGCGTTAGCGACGTCGAAACGTTTTCCGCACGATCCGCACAGCTCCCAATAGGATTATTTAATTTTGCTCATCAACAAGCTCGAGACCTCACTCACCGAGCCGCTGCGACCGGGGCTGTTTCCGCACCTCTCCTCACCGACCAAGAAATAACCCAATACTACCGAACCACAAGACAGACCTTCCCCAGTCCTCACAAATCTTTGAACAAAAGCCTCGTTCGCTCCCTAAACCGGTAGTTGCGCCCCTTAAAGCTCTCCTATTGGCCAGTCGCTGAAGCCTTTTCCGGGAGGTGAGCGACTTTATCTGTCGGCCCAGAACCGAGCGATTCAGTGAGCGGTTTGGTCCGCGGCAAGAAGTAGTTCGTCGCTACTTCTCGCCGCTCCATATGGTTAGCGCTTTAGAATGTTTAGCTGCACGGTTCGTATCTGCAATTAGGTTTCGAGGAACTCTCGGCCACGTCTTTCTACGCGGTCTAAAGAACGTCGAAGTACCCAAGTACGCCGCGTACTCCAGTTAATCAGATCTATGCTCTGAACGGTTGGCAATGCGTCGGATGACGAGGAATGTGATGGTGACACTACCGGTGCAACTGGTGCCAGTGCGACTGTGCCCCATCATCGTGCCTTATACGCCTCGAGCGCGGCCTGTAGGGGCGCCACTGAAATCCCCCTAGCGGCCCGTTTCGAAAGCAGCCGTGGGAGTCCGCGCCCCGCTCCCCAATGCCGCCGCTGCTTTTGCGGCACGTTCGCGACTGAGATTTACCGTTTGCGGGCGTTTGAAATCCATGTTTATGTGGAACAGTCACTCTGTTCGCAAATGGGGTGTGTTTACGAGAGTGTAAATGTTTCTGACCCTTTCTTAGTGTGGTATATTCGGTCTGTATATGCGCCGGGTGTGTGTCACAGGCCAGCGTCGCGGAACTGGCGTATGATGGAGCCGATTGTAGTGTAGTTACACTGACCTGAATTTACTAGCCGTGTCTCCGTAACCACCGGTTCCTCAGATGTTCATGCTATGGCTATACATTACTTTATAAATCGGTTTTGTGCGCTTACATAATCAGCGGAGCATTCATACCTGACAGCACGCCAGTTACGTTTGCTAATATTATATATACCTCAGATATTGATCACCACCATTTACAAGCCAGTCTGTGTTAATTTCGGAAATATTCAACAAAAGTACAATGGGCAATTCATAATGATACTCGGGTATCAGCACACGACAGAGTCGTCTTGTCGTGAGGTGAGCGCCCGCAAACATTCATCTGCTACATATATCCTCTGCGAGCAGCGCGGAGACGGGCTTGCAATATAATCCGCGTCCGCGACTATAAATGCTTCTTCGAAATATCTTCATATGGCACAGGGAGCCTGCAGAATAAAGCAGAAACTGAAATTAGAGGGCCTTATCACATACCACACTTTTCCAACGACACCTTTCATCGCTTGTTGAAAAATGCGTCCGCCGTACGATCAGCTATTCGTTGAAGTAGAAAAAATTGGGCCCATCTCCCCGCGAGGGGGACTCGAGTAAATGCGTCTCATAGGGGGTGGGTGTATTGCGTTAACGTTTAGTGTTTGGAGAGTTGGTGGTAGTGAATGCGTTGTATCAGCAGCTTCTTGACGTAGTTTGAATGAGTCAAGGATATAAGGCGCGTTCGTAGCCTCCCATTCTGTGTCGGCTTTGTGGCGCAGTGGGTAGAGCACCATGTACATTGCGTTCCGCCCACAGGGTCGAGGGATCGAAACCAGGCGCCGGCCGGATAGTATTTTTTTATATAGTGTAGGGGGAGGGGTGCGGACAACGACGGTGCGGACTACGACTGCGGACGTCAACGCGGCTGACATCGTGAGTTACTGAAATGCTCTGCATTTAAAACAAAAGGAAAGTGAACGCGAGATTTGTATGTGGAATTACTAAAACGTTCATTGCTTGATTCCGCTCCGCATTTGTACACGGCGTCGAGAAATAGCAGTGCATTTCGCGTATAGGTGGTCTAGTGAACCCTACCTGGCTTAAGTTTCGACGAACGTCTTTAGCATGTCAGAAGCTGCACTGTTTTTTTTTTCATTTCCGTTATAGCTATTATGTATCTTAATTCCGCACTTGCACAGGATTTATTTTTCCGTGGTTTTATTAACTTGCCTTGGTTCTTGCTATATGGTGTGTGTGTGTGGGCGCATATTTAACGACGCACAGGCGTAGAATATACTTAACATTTTCGGATGATTTATATTCTTATAAAAGGCATAAGTTATTATCCGGGGTTAATGGGTAATCACATCCCCGAAACATATTTTGCTGTAACGTATGTATTCGAAACGGAGCCGCATTAGTTGTCCACGCTGCAAAATGAAGCCAACCTCTCATTGTGCCAGTATAAGGTCTAAACGAGGTGACAGTAGAATTCATTTGTGCCTGAAGTTTTGGAGGAGACATGGGTGATATGTTGCTGCCGTCGCCGACGCTAGCGGCGACGAAGCGCGCAGAACCGCGTCACCGGGTAGCTATTGCAGGCGATCGCGTACTCTGCGAAGACGCAGCTGCTTTATAAGTGACCTAAACGTACTCTTTGCCTATAGACGTCCCCATAACAAGTTTTTTTCAGGGCGAGGAAAGGCGAAAAGAAGCGAAACAGAACCAAAACACTGCACGAGCCCCTTTCAGCCATGCAGCGCGAATCCCGTCAACGCCGCGGAGAAGCGGCGGCAGGCGGCGCAGCGATCGCGAAGCCTCGAGCTCTGCCTGTAGGGGCGAGTCTGAAATCCCCCTGGCGGCCTGTTACGAAAGTAGTTGCGGGATGTTCCGTCCCGCTCACCACTGTCGCCGCTGCTTTTCCGACGCCTTCACGACCAAGATTTACCGTTTGTAAGCGTTGGAAATACATATTGCTGAGGACCACTTCCTCCGTTCGCAACTGTGATGTGTTTACGAGAATGTAAATGTTTCTGACGCAATCTTAGTGTGGTACATTCGGTCCGTATAAGCGCCAGGTGTGTGTTACAGCCCGGCGTCGCGGAACCGGCATATGCTCAGAGCTGATTCTAATTCACTGCCCTGAAATTTACTAACAGTATCTCCGTAAGCAGCGTTTCTTCAGATGGTCATGCTATGGTTATCTGCTGCAATGTAAACCGGTTTTGTGAGCTTACATATGTAGCGAAATACCCATACCTGACCACGCCAGTTGCGCTTCATACCTCAGATATTGATCACTACCATATGGACAAGCCAATATGGCATAAATTTCACGAATGCTTTACGAAAGAAGAAGGATGCATAATGCAATATTCTACGCGGGAATTAGCACACGACAAAAAATTTAATGCTGGGTCGTCTTGTCGCAAAGTTAGCGCTTGCAATCGATCATCTGCTAGATATATCTCTCGCGAGCAGCACGGAGCTAGGCGTTTAGAGTAATCCGCATTCGCGATTAAATGCTTCTTCGAAGCTTCGTCGTATGACGCAGGCAGCCTGCAGAATCTAGCCTAAAGTGAAATCACAGGGCCTTATCAGATACCTAACTCCTCTAACGACACTGTTTATCGCTTGTGAAATTATTTACTGTACACTTCAATAAATGCGTCCGCGGAGTGATCAGCTGGTCGTTGAAGTCGAAAAACCAGAACTAAAGTGAAGGTGCAGCTTGTGTGTGTGATTTTGTGTGTGAGTGAAGCGTTCCCCCTCTCCTGCACCGCCTCCCCCCCCCCCTGTCTTGCGATAAATAAGTTCATTTCGGGTCTAGTTGGTCTTATCAGCACTAGCTTGCTTAAGTTTCGGCAAACGTTGTTAGGATTTCCGAAGCTGCACTGGGTTTTAATTCCCATACGAGCTGTTCTGTTCCTTCCGATCTTGACAGACCATTTATTTTTTCGTGGTTTTATTACCTTTCCTTGGTCGTTGCCATAAGGCCTGAGTGGGCACATATTTAACGAACCACAGCCTTGGAATATACTTTACGTTTTCGCGTGGCTTATATTTCCATAGGAGGCACAAGTTCTTTTCACGAATTGGGTAATCATATCCCCGAAACATATTTTTCTTCGACGTATATATTCCAAACAAAGCCGCATTCGTTGTTCACGCTGCCAACAGAAACCAACCTCTCGCTGGGCCAGTATCAGGTCTAAACGAGGCGACATAGAATTCCCTTGTACCAGACGTATTCGGAGGTGACAGTGTTGAATGCTGCTGCCGTCGCCGACGCCCGTAAGAGTGGTCTAGAAGCGCGCACAACCGCGTCCCCAAATAGCTCTTGTTGGCTTTCGGGCACTCTACCAAGACGCAGCTGTTTTTTTGAAGTTCCCTAAACGTACCATTTGCTTACAGACATCACCATAACAAGTTTTTTAGGGCGCCGAAAGGCAAAAAAGCAAAAGAGAACCAAAACACTGCATGAGCCCCAATGAGCCATGCAGCGCTGCTCCCGTAAAGGCCGCGGAGAAGTGGCGGCAGGGGGCGCCGCGATCGCGAAGCTCGAGGCCCCCTCGTGACCGGAGACGGCAAAACGTCTACTTCGGCGCATAATTAGTTTTGCGCGCAACCATAGACCCTTCCAGGCAATAAATACATTGCACAATTTTGCACTTGTGGTCCCTTTCAGCCGTGATTTTTTTTATTTCAAGCAAAACAATGTTTTTTGTGTGGTTTCTTAAATTTCAGGTCCCATAAGCCCCCAAACAAAAAAAAATAGAGCTACAACTGCAAGTATTAACAGATTTGTTAATGAAGTAATTAATTAGGAAATCTAGAAATTAAAGCATTTTATTCAAGCAGAGACATCAGTTTTGCTTATTTTCCTGAACTACATGACTACATGAACCTACATGAACCTACTTCGCAATGCGCGTATTTCTAGATTTACAAGCTTGGAAATAAAACTGAGAAACCATTTTTTTCAGCCTCGTTGTCGCAATTTCGCCTTCACCGAAGCTTCTTTTTTGTGCGTGTAGCTTAACAAAAATTAGACAACACTGATATCTATCGCAACAGGCATCAATGATGAGCAATTCACCCGAAAACTAGGAGTTTTGGTTTCGTTCTCGATGTGCTAGAGAAACTTTTATGTGATGGCATCAGCTGACCCCACCAGGGCCGAAAGGGTTAAGGGAGGATGATTGCGATCATTGCGTGCCGTACTGGGATTCCTTTCAGTCAACGTCATTGCGGTGGCACTGAGGCGTCGTGCTCTCATCTCGCTGGAACCGAGGAGAGTGAACAAAGGAAGACCGCATGGAGGGCCCAAGTGTACGGGAAGAAAGTCACCTTCCGGGGAACAGGTTTAAGAAATCCTATAGATACGAAATAAAAACAGTGCGAACTATAAACACGAAAAACGAAAACATTTCTACGAAATTACGAAAAGATGTATTTCGCTGTTTGCATCAACATCACCACGGTACTTTACCAGAAATCCAATCAAGAGCAGCAGCTGTTTCTTTTCGGTTTTTTCTCCCTCTACAATTGAGCCCCCTTACAGCGAAAGCCACATGTCCAAAATTATTTATCGCATTCGGAATCAATCTACACTTTGACGGAACTTTCGAAAGCCGTACCAACCATATTACGAAATTTCTAATGACATTTACACTGTGTAGTGCTCCCCTGGTTTTTCATGTGCAATGGTCATGGCTTTTGGTGGCCCGTTCCACCAGCTCTGTGAGTTCAAATTTCGCAGTTCTTCTATAGTAAGTGTGTACGGCAATAAAAGCTCGCAAGAGGCATGAAGTGCACGTGACTGTGGGGCCGAACGTGCTCCAGCGCTCCGGTGCTTGCCGAATCAGGACTTCGCTTGCACAGCGGGAGGCACTGGCACCGAACGTGTTCAGGCGCAAGCCGTTTTAAGTGCAGAGCCCCTAAGGGGCTCGCCTTGTCGTCGTAGCTCGCTTGCTGGACCCAAGTAGAGCCACACGGCGTCCCGTCGTAGTGGCTGTAGTCGCGGCGTCCCACAGAGGCTTCGAAAGCCAAGCGGTTTATGTAGTCATAAGCGTTCGAAACCGCGGCGTTTGTCATACATATGCCCGTTGTTTTGTGCAAAGAAAACTGCAGGTACATTTGAGGCAAAGAATGCGTAATTAACCGCAGTCCGCCCGCGTTCAAGTTAGTGTTAGGAACGCTCCGTAGGGTTCGGTTTTTAGAATAGTAAGGCGAAAAAAGTGGCGGTGCAACGCCGGCACGGCGTGACAGGCAGAACAGCGAGCACAAATAAGAACACCAACTCGCCGCTGGCGCAGTTTCAAAGGCAGGGCGCGTGAGCACTGCGAAGTGCGGGAAAATTGAAAATCGCATTGAGGTCGTAGCAGTGAGTGGAAACGGCTGCTACAGCCCATTATGGCGAATCCGTGCTCTGCACTTCCGACAGATTTCAAGTTCAGTGGAACGGGTTTAATTTTTAGTAAAGCCTGGTCGCGGGGGGGTCAGCGGAATTATGCAGATTGAGCCCAAATGAGCTGGACGCTCATTCAAGTGCCCGCCCACTAATTTGAATTCGGCCTCATTAGAACTAATTGATGGCCCCCTTCAAATGAAAATTAACGAGCTTTCACTACGTAACCAGGAGCCATGACGGCAGATTGCATGTGCTGTAAAATGAACACTGTAATGTGGGCCAAAGCGGGGTAACTACAGACGAGAATATGCAAGATACCTGCGTCACAATTTTAGATGTAGCCGAATTTACGGTTTCCTAAAACAAAACAAAATCGCCATACGCAATCACGCTACGCAAAACTGCACCACGAACTGACAATTTTTAAGGGTTTATATTAGAACAGCTAATTTTTTGTTAATCATTTTCTTAAAGCCATATGTTCCGATGGGAAATCTGTCTAACCCAAAGCAATCCCATATGTCCATTGCACAGTGAGACATACTTAGCTTATTTTGTATACGAATTTTAAATCAAAGCTTTACTGCTTTCGTCCAGCGGTTTCGCGGAGGATGAGCGAGCTAACCTTTTGACCGAAGACGCACCGCCGGCGACATATTCCTCGAAGCACGTCGCGTGGTTCGCCGGTCCCGCTGTCGGCGATGCGCTAAAACCCCGTTTTCAGTCGTTCTGTTCACGAAGCGGCGGCGGTCGCGACGGGAGAGATCGCTCAGCTGATTGGCAGCTTACCAAACCCGCAGCCTCCCGCGCATGCGCCGCTATGCCGACTCGGGCTATGTGACTCGTATTGCGCGGCGTTCGCCGTGAAAGAGGAACGTCGTGTTCGCCGAGAATGAAAGCGAGGCCGGGCCTCCTCCAGCGAGCGTTGCACGGGACCCAACGACTTTGACCCGGGGTCAGCAATAGAGCTACATCGAAGGTCAACCAAGCGGAACAAAGACTCAATCGGACTAAGCCAAGTCTTTGCTTTGCATATCCAAGGTAAGCTGAGCTAAACGGCAACCATTTTTCGCTTACAGCAATGGCAAGAAAAAACCCCGGCTGCAGATGTCAGAGTAGAGAAGTTCCATTGTCACGGAAATTTCAGTGACCCAAAAGGCGTTGTGCTTACCTCTCTGTAGCTGCCGAATCTACCCGAGTGATCATTGTAGAGGCAGGGATCTCCAAGTTTCGGTGTGCCCGCTTCCGCTGCTGTCGCCCAGCGCCCTTTCATCGTCACCGAGATCATCCAGAGGGCCTTCGCTTCCCATTTTTTCATCGTATGCATGTCCCGTACTACTGTACCCTGTTTGTGAGGGATCCAAACAAAAATGTGGTTGATCCTAATTGCATAGGAATGGGTAAAAAACAAAAGTGAAATGTGCCTTCACAGGAGCATTTATTGTGCATCCATATGAACTTGCACACCGCTATTTTTATTACGTCGGCATGGCACTGTTAGACGCATCAATGCTAGACACTGGATTGCACGCGCCGGAACATTGCGTAAATCCGACTGAAACCACAGCCCTTGAAAACCATGCCAACGAAACGGAAGCCGAAACCGAAAGGGTGCCTCAATTCACCCGCGTCCCGCGTCCACGAAGACCCTGGCATCGAGGCGCCAACTGTCGGCGCTCATTGGTGTCATGATCAAAAACTTCGCTTCACTTCTCCTAGACGGCAGCATCTCCTAGTCGGAAACTGAATGAAGAAATTAGTGGAAAAGGTATAAGGCGCGTTCGTAGATCTACTTGCACTTGAATTCGTAGTGCTGTGGGCAGAGTGCTGTGTACCTCCCGTTGCGGCGAGAGTTCATGGCTCGAATCCGGGCGCAGACGCGTCAATGGAACTTTTTCTGGCGACGTCATTTCCGTAACAGTTATGACGCCGGTAAGATCTCGGTGTACCCGGGCATAAAACACTGCCGTATTAAAATGCGCGGAACGTTTCCTCTGCTGCTGAGACAAGAAGATTTTCAGCAAGAGTAGTTGTAGTGTCTTGTGTCTGTGTACTAAATATGGGAACACAGGTTCTATATTTTCTGCGCCGTTTGAGGCAACCAGCAGCCGAAATTGAGGTATAACGGTTCGAGTTATTACTAATCAGTGCTAGGAAGCTTTAGTTGCGCAGAGTCATGGTCAATCGAGACGCTCCGAATAAAAATTTTTGTTTTGGGGTTTTAAAAGGGCCCAAAAAGGGAAAAAAAAAAAAACCCGGGGAAAAGGGGGGGAAAAAAACCCCAAAAAAAAAAAAAAAAAAGCATTATTACGGTCGTAACTGTGATGAGTACACCTTAAATAAAACTCGCCGTCGTTTAAAAAAGCAATCCGGGCCCTTCAAAACTCTCTCAGACGTTGTCAAGCGGTACACGTTACTTGCTGAACAGTAGCTATGACGTTGCCTGGCACGTCTTAGGCTGAACTTCTTACGCAAAGGTTAATTCTAAGATCGCGCTTAGTGGTTTATTTCGTCAAACGGTGCACGTTAGAAAGTTTTAATGTACACCGGGGTGAATAGACCTCGAAGCCAAACTTTAGGCGTAAGCTGCATCGCATGTGACCGTTGCTGCTGGCATAGGGACCGGGCGGCCGTTGTATGTTCCCACGGTCGCTTCAGCGAACAGCGCCGCCCGTGGCGAACCACTCGTCAGTGGAATTCCGGTGGCGGTCAGCGCACCGTTGTTGTGCATGGCTTTCCGTCGTTCTCCTGCCGTGCGGCTTGCAAAGCGTAGATAACCACACGGACTTTTTTCAGATCTGTAAATCTTGAGTGAGGAGGCGACCGTTACGAGGCATGCCACGTGTATGATCTCTGCCCATACTCAGTAATTACAAATACCAGACGACGCTCAATGCGACAAACTGGAAGTCAAGCTCGAAGTGCAAGTCCGTTCCTTTGTGCAAGTTTTTCCTGCGTCCAACAATTTTGGCGTATCGGTTAATGTTGCAGCTAAATGCTTCTACAAAGCCTGTGTGTGCAGCCGATCCAGGAATACTGCGGCGCTGGTCTTGGGCAGTTGATGACGAAACGGTGTCGTGCAGAAGCGACAGACACAGTTGAGGGGTGCCTTCTAGATTTACCCCAAAACAAAAATTGTGACGGGCGACGCTCCATAGCTTCATTAACTACGGTAGAAACCTGTTTAATTTCACAGAAATACGCTTACTACAGTCACGGGCAATAGTTTACAGAATAAATACCGCATAATAGTAGAACGTTATTGCTTGTCGTGGAAAAGCATTGCTTTAAGCAAATTACAATAGTTACTGGCTAGTCGGTTAATGTTTTTTGCACAAAACAATTCCTGCGTGGCTGCCGGAAGAGAGAGAGAAGGGTGCAAAAACATTCCCTCAGTTTCACAATTTAATGGTGTGGTCGAATTTTACAAACCACGAGCAGTATATAATATATATATATATATATATATATAATAATACATATATATATATATTATATATATATTATATATATATATATATATATATATATATATATATATATATATATATATATATATATATATTGCCGACAACCATGTATGGGCTTGCTTATTTATTGTTTGTTTTACTGCCGGGCCACGCCCGGCTGTGTTATCTGCGTTCCAAGCAAAGCGCGTCTTCCATTCTTTATTTTTATGCCGTCACGGGCTATCACATTCAGATAAGCAAACTGTTTCGCCCTAACGTCGCTAGCCAGAATAATCGTCTGTGGTCTACAATTTTCTGAATGTGAATCGACGGTTCCAGAAACACTCGCGCCGAAAGATAAAAAGCCTGCAGAGCAGTCGCCTCGGCATTCGATTCTGCGACGTTCGCCGATGCACGTCACTTTGTTGACCGCTGCTTCGCCGCCTCTGTATTCTTTTGAGTTGTTAGGGGAGCACAAGTTCGCTCCAATAAACTTGTTTCTTTTCCAAAACAACTGCGTCGTCTTTGGCTTCGTGACATCTGGTAGAGGTGCTGGGTACCCACCCTTTATGCTCTCTACGACGTCTGGAAGCCGCCAAGCCAGCCCAACCAGAGAAAGCGGCCGACTCCAAGGATTGCTACCAGAGTTCGGTCTCATGCCAGAAGGGCCCAAGAGAAGCAACGCTGCAACCAACACCATGGTGCAAGAAACAACGTCGCCAGTCGTCCTGCAGCAGCCCTGGGAACCGCCATCGTTCCGGGGAGCCCCCGCTGAAGACCCCGAAGAATGGTTGGAGTAGCTGGAGCGAGTCCGCATTTTCAACAGGTGGGACGACGAAGAAACTTTCCGGCATGTCTTCTTTTTCTTAGAAAATGCTGCTCGAACTTGGTTCGAGAACCATGAGAGTTCTTTCACCGACTGGACTCAATTCAAAAGGGATTTCCTTAAGACCTTCACTACCGTTGTGAGAAAAGAGCGAGCTGCGCTTTTGCTTGTAACTCGAACGCAACACCCCAATGAAGCTGTCGTGATCTTCGTTGAGGAGATGAAGCGACTTCTTCGCCGTGCGGACCCCGAAATGACCGAAGAAAAGAAGCTCATGTTTCTAATGCGAGGAGTGAAGCAAGAGCTTTTTGCTTGTCTAGTCCATAACCCGCCGAAGACGGTGGCTGAACTCGCGTCTGAGGCGGCCGCGATGGAGAAGACGCTAGAAATTCGAACGAAAGCAGTACGACCGCCCTGTCAACGCGCTGTTCTCGGAGACCATCGGTGCGGCAACTGGAAGCTCCGATACATTGCGCGAGACCATTCGAGCAGTGGTCAAGGAGGAGCTTCAGGAGCTTTTTCCAAGAACGCCGCAACCTCAAGTAGCTTCTCTGACTGACGTCATCCGTGAAGAGGTTCAACAGGCGCTGGGAGCTTCTATGCCTTCAGGAGCCCCCCGTCAGCCCCAAGCGATCACCTACTCCGCAGCTCTTCGTCAACCCCGCCCTGCTCCAACCCGTTGTCAAGAGGCCCAGCCATACCGGCGTCCAATGCCGCCCGCCCGATGCCCTGTAGACCAATACCAGACGCCAAGGAAGACCGACGTGTAGCGAACGCCCGATAATCGCCCGCTGTGCTACCACTGCGGAGAGGCCGACCACATCTACCGTCGCTGTCCTTACAAGAGGCTCGGTCTGAGAGGATTCTCCGTCGACGCACCACCCCCGACCCGGCCAGCGCCCTACTGAGATCGACGAATACCTTTCCAACACGAACCGAGGACATGCCCGCTTCAACCGTTCGCCGTCGCCCTACCGGTACCAGTCGCCAAACCGCCATAACACCACTGACTTTCACGTGGAAGGTCCCTCAGCCCACACGGGGGAAACTAAAAGCAACAACCTCTGGAGGTGAAGTTGCATAACGGAGAAAAAAACCACCTCCCCTCGCGGGAACCCCTGTGTAGATGCGACGCATAGGCGGAGCGACGAAGGGACCGCGTTTTATAGCGCGCATAACGTCGAGGGGACTGCGTAAGCCGGTCCCAGTCGATGACGACGTTGGCGTACTTGTAAAGCAGCGTGGACTCTAGGCGTTTGAGCCAAGCGTGGATGTTGCTTCGCCGGAGAACGGCACACCGGTTATATGCGCAGCGCGCCCGAAGGAGAGGAAACAGCGGAAGAGAGAGCACTGCACATGCGCCGGCCCCAGCGCGTCTGCCGCGGCTATGACGCAACGTGCCGCGGCTATGACGCAACACAATCCAACACAATCCACTTTAATCCAATCCAATCCAAATCCAATCCAATCTAATCCAATCCAATGCCTCTCACGAGAGAGTGTTCGCTATCGGAGAGGAGAGGGGGTGAGCGGCGGAGAGCGCAGCTGGCGCGGCGAGGAGAATGGGGGAGGGGTGGACAATGCCGACGACGACGACGACGACGCCGGAGGGACAAGGCCAGTGAATCAGATGCTCTGCATCTAAAACGAAAACCCTCCAACGACGCATGGCCGCACCGAACACCGTAGCTGCAGCCCAACGACTCGATCTAACCCGGACGTGACTCCCGAACCCGACGACGACGCACGACACGACGCGTACCCGAAACGACAGAGCCTGCCGCTGAGAAGATGACGAGAATGACGACGCATGGTGCCCGACCGTCAACACGCACAAGCCGAGATACAACGCCCCGACGCACCATAAACTCGAGGAAAGCGGTGTCCGACGTCCAGTTGTCCATCGACGGCTTTGACGTAGTCGCCCTCATCGACACGGGAGCCGACTACTCGGTAATGAGCGGCTCATTCGCGTCGAAGCTGAAGAACGCATTACGACAACATGGGACGGTCCGCATATACGCACAGCAGGAGGCCATCTCGTAACGCAAGTGGAACGTGCACATCACGCGTCACCATAGGCGGCACCACGGTACCCTGCTGATTTCGTTTATTTGCCTAACTGCTCCCGCGACGTAATTCTCGGAAATGGACTTTTTGACGGACAACGGCCGCAGCAATAATTGATCTGCAGACCAAGTCGATAACTTTTTCCTCCGATCACTCCACGACGCCGCAGCCGAACCCCGATCACCGTGCTGCTGTCAGATCGCCGACGATCACATCACCCTCCTACCCCGCGCAAGCTTGACTGATCGCCGTTCTACTGTGAGGGATGCTGCTTCTTGACATCGACGCTACTCGTAGAGAATGATCGAAGGTTGCTTCTCGACCCCGGTGTCTCCGTCGCAAGAGGTATTGCGCACTTTAACCAAGGCCCAATCTCACGTTTTGCTCACTAATTTCACCGAAGAGTACCAGCATTTAAACAAGGAGCTGCAATTTGCGTTCCTCAAGAGAAACGCAAAAAAGCAAGTGACGTGATCGCGGTCGCCGACTTTGAACGCACACCCGATGACACCTTCAAGCTTCCGCAGCCCTTGACGTGAATCCGGCGCTACCGCAAGAACAACTGAACAAAATTATTGGCTTTGCTGCGTCGCTACAGCGAGTGTTTTTTTCGTCGAGTTCAAAATTACGTCAGACCACCCTAGCGAAGCACCTTATATAATGAAGATGGAGCCCGACCTACCCGACAGTCACCATACCGGCTCTCTTCCCACGAACGGGAAGCATCCGGCCTCAAGTCGACGACATGCTTGGCGACTTACATTATACAGCCATGAAAAGCCCCTGGGCTGCGCCGGTCGTACTGTTAAAGAAAAAAGACGGCACATTAAGGTTCTGCGTTGACTACCGGCGACCTAAACTAAATCACCAAAAAGGGCGTGTATCCCCCTGCACGAATCGACGACCGCCCTTGACCACCTCTGCCATGCCCAAGTACTTCATCGATGGATTTGACGACCGGCTACTGGCAAATTGAAGTGGACGAGAGAGACCGAGCGAGAAGACTGCGTTTATAACACCGGACGTCCTATACGAGTTCAAGGTGATCGATGCCTTTTGGGCTGTGCACGGCGCAGCAACGTTCAAAGAGTCATGGACACTGTGCTAGCTGGCGTGAAGTGGCACACTTGCCCTGTATACCTCGACGACGTTGTGGTTTCGTCCGGAATTTCGACGAACACCTTGCAAGGTTGGAGTCTGTACCGAGGCCATTCGTACATCGGGGTTAAGCTGAAGCCTGAAAGTGTCGTTTCGCGTATGAGGAGCTGAAGTTCTTGGGCCACGTCGTCAACTCCGCGGTAGTCCTACCTGACCCGGCAAAAACTTCGGCCTTGCGAACTTCCCAAGGCCGAAAGACAAGAAGGGCGTGCGAAGATTTCGCGGACTGTGCGCATTATACCGGCGCTTCGTCGCAAACTTCGCCCGCATTGCAGAGCCACTCACACGGTGACGAAAGATAGCACATCTTTTAGCTGGAAAAACGACCA